>OX381705.1:42980174-44180174 GCA_947462335.1 Harmothoe impar
GATCATAGTCTAGTGGGAAATCACGTAGATTCACATGCAGATAACATAGTCCGATGTGGCTCTGTGACCCGTGTCACGTACATATGGAGGGTCTGAGGGGCCATCCCACGCAGTACACTAATTCCGCACAGCAGAGACTGATATCACGTCTACCTACAGAAATATGAATGGCCGTGTAATATTCTGAGATGAGGTCGTTTTCAAGGCTATCATCATTACTATTCGTTCCCAATGGGTGAAGTTTAAGTGATAGATGTCGCCATATGGACCATGTGGTTCCTACATGATTTGCTATTGGTCTGATTAAACGCAGCTTATATAAAGAAATAAATATGTATACATGCTTATTCATTCTGTATATTGTTTTTTTTTGCTACAAAGCATGTTCCCCGTTAGATAGTCAGTCAGCAGAATGGTCCATCCGTCATTGACTATACCTAACATAATTGTATTCACAATATAAAATGCCCTTGTCATTATGTACAAATACTACTAGACTAGGTACACAAGAGTCACCACATGCCCCTGGACGTTCATAATACCCGACTCAGCAACATCAATTAGTTAGTATTTAGGACGGTCCTGTCCTGATCATAATGATCATATTACATAAACAATCAATAGTGGTCAGCTTGGTCATAGTACGCGTAGTGCATGTAATATAGACATAATTAACATATCCATTTTATCGCAGGAGACTTTACAGCACGCCATTCGAATTTTTGTGGACCAGACACATCTGTATGACTTAACATTCCGATATGACGTCACATACTATACCTCGTCGTATGGTCTTGTTACTTATCATCTATTTAATGATACAATTAGTTTATTTCATGCCAAATACTGCAGTGGTTTTAGAAAAGAATATATATTAGGCAACCCCGTATGCCACACCAACTGTGAAGTAACCCTCGCCCATATCTTATGGACTGTGACATTATCATAATTGATTTCCTCTCGAATCTCTGTCCATATAGTAAATGATATAAGTAACAAAGGGTGGTTGATATATCAGGAATGGTCCCGTGATAGGCCTACCGTTCAAGCTCCAGATGTCTTCTAGTTATAGAGGACAAAGTTGGGAAAATCTGTTCTCAATATCAAAGGTTGGTAGTCGTCCTTTGCATGGTCGATAGTGGGCCGATATGATACATGTGGACCATTTCATGAGCTTTCCTGCATTGACGTTTTCCCAACCATAGTTGTTTGTTGTCCTCGTATGACATATCATGTAGTACTGCAATAGGCTTACACGTATAGAGAGTATATTGATATAATATATAGACAAAGGCCAACGACTATGGGTCCCTTTTCATCGTTGGTCGTGCCAGACGAGGCCACTGGCCAAGTGTGATGCGACCCTAGGCTCAACAAGAACGATCAAACGGTGTTGGCCTTTATATTTCTAGTTTATTTTACAGTGCAAAATGAAGGGAATGCAGCGTCGTTACAGTGGCAGACGAAACTGATTTAACAAACAGTCCCAGCCAGTTGGTCATACCTCTACGCGTTGGGTCCTTTGTTACTCACGTTATCGGCAGGTTGGAGTAGTGCTGACCTTAAACCAGTAAAGTAGTCAGCCCACAGGGCTCTTTATCTTTATCACTGAATCCTATATTTTAAGAGCGATCAATTTTTGAACCAGTCGGAAAAGAGATATTTCCAGAAAAACACTATGATGTAGACGTCCATGGGGCATCCTCTAATGGCGTCGGGTCTTGGAATAAGCGCTGGTCTTGAATATGTGCCAGGCGGTATTGGAATAAATATCAAACACTATAAACGCTACCCTGAAATTGGCGCCGGTCTCATATACGAGCAGGGACACATTGGTATAGAAATTCATAAAAGCCGAGGCGATTAAAGCAGTCAATATAGTAGCTGTATTTAATGATCATAAACATTTTCAATAGCTGTTTATGCTCTCATATATAAAGTATAGGTCTATATTTCGAGGCCAATTAAAACCCGATTGAAATTTACAGCAGAAGCCATTTACGCTAAGGGTGAGTTGTCTGGATCAGGCCTGACGATAGGTCACCTGTATAAGCATATAATTGCTGACAAGACGATAGCTGCACTAATCCTGCACCGTCTGGACAGTGCTTGAGTGGCATGCCTTCAGATGAATGAACCTCGTTTTAAGCGGTTTGGTCCAAATGAATTGGGCACCATCACACTTCCGCCCTGATGTGTGAGCTCCCATCCACTGAGGACAGGCAGGAGATAGATGTCAACAGTGCCTTGATCCCCTCATTGCCTCCTGCACCAAGCCCCCTGTAATTAACCCTGATGCCATCATTAAAGCACACCTACTGCCTGTCACAGCACTCCTCCCAGCCATACTGCACTATTTATTAACATCAAGGGCGATATGCATGAATATATGCATGGTTATAGATAGTTCTTTATGTCCTATTAAGCCTGGTTGTTAGGGGTGTGGCCCGACCACTGTGCGGCCTGGATGTACTGTACATCACCCACTGTGAGCTGACTGGAATTGCGTTGAGTTGAGAGAGACAGCAGGGCTGCATGCTCTGTCACCTCCTCCATGGAATCACGACTGCTGCAGATTGTGTGCCCTGCAGTCTATATAGTGTTGGTCATGTCCCATGTGCTGGGTCTGCCACTCAGTGATGTATTGGACGTCATGACATCAATTCAAGCAGGTTGTCCGGACGCATGTATATAGGTGCATTAGGTATGGAGTAATTGGACATATCCAACCAGAACCTGAATATCATTGGGTAGACTAGCTCCTATCTCAACTCAGCTGCTATGTAGAGCGTTGGCTGCAGTACATACAACTGCATTATATCGGGAGTTTCATATACGTACCAACTCATTTTACAGTGTTTCATGTTATCTAATTGTATCATTACAGAACACTCCGGGTTCATTTCGAGATATAGCAATTGTAATTCTTGAAGTAAAGTATATCTTATGCCCTTTATCTGCTTATTCATGTTTTCCGTTCAAACACTGATTGTGTCATTCAACGTCCTTCAACTCTTTCTTTATAAGCCACATGATGCATGTACATGATCAGTAGATTAACGACTTGATGTCCCCCCCTTTTCTCTACTTTACACGATACAGTGGCGCCCTAGTCTGTTTCGTGTGCTACAGTATACGATTTTGTCCTCCCTGGGTTTACACCGGGAGGAGGCGGCGGGGTGATATACGAGGAACACCTTTCCGCCTACTGCCACCTCCGAAGTCCAACATAGGACGGGACTTATAGAGACGCCCATGTCGCCCTCTCACTGTCTGGTTATATCACGTGAAGCACGGGAGTCTTACAGGGGATCCTCACCACAGCCCATGAACGCATTGCTTTGTTGGTACTGAACAGTTTTGGCCGGAGAAGTTCACAGAGGGACTTCAGTGTAAAGCTTCTCTGTTAGATGTACTTTGTGCACCAGCCTCGGCTAACTTGATCCCACTGCATGCTAGGCTTATATGGCCACAATTTGAAAGTGATAATATATAGAAAGCCGATTGGAAGTTATAGAATTGTATAATATACATTTGTCACTTTTGGGTGTAAATCTACTGTGAAATGTTTTTTTTACTAAACCACGGACATATATGACATATATGGGAATATGTCCAAAAAATTCAGAGTAAATTAGGCAGGCCGAAACGTGGATGCAACAGGTGAATCTTTTTTTTTCTAGAATAAGCAGGTGGGCCACACTGCTATTTACATAGAATAACCATTTAAAGATACAATATCAGTTGAAGCGCCTCACAATTAAGTTATAAAATAACATTGCAATTGCTTTCATTAACCATTTTCCTTGTGTTTAAAATCATTCGTTATGGTATAAATGTTCTCTTTCTTGTGATTCGCAGGTAGGAATAGACTGGATGTAGTGGTTGTATACAGGTTGTTGTGTTTTGATTGCAGGCTAAATTTATGATGCACCCCTAACAGGTCTTGATTCTGCAAGCCGACAGTTATTCATTTGTGACAATATATTAGTTGTATAATGCTAAATGATGAATGAGAGCCTTCCAACTTTCCATACCTACATACACTTATAAGGATCATGCAATCAACCTAAAATGGGGAAATCATCTAAAATGAGCTGACATAGTAGCTTTAAGCTTACCATTACGAGCAGCTCAGGGCCACCTGGCTAAGCTATCTATCGGCATGATATTGTGATTGCTCATTAGCCTGGGCTGCTGATTCTAGAGTAGCTGCTGTCACATGTACAACCATCGTGCCATCCCACCATGGACGTCCAGCAGGGAGCAGGACTGTATGCCTAATGAGGGAGGCAGGGAGAGCCACGCTCCAAGCACCATTCACCAGTAAACACCAGGGTCAATATGCTGCCCCGGCAAAGGCCATCAGCTGCCTGCATTCCCATGTGTATACATCTAGGTGGAAGCGCGTAGTGGCTAGAGGGCGGAGGTTTGAAAGGAGTGAGGGTTGAATTGGGATGAGACGAGATTGAGGGAAAGAGGGCGAGGAGAGTGAGGACTGGCAGGGCAGCTGAAATGATATATGTACTATAGCTGTATGAAGAAATGAAAAGAGATTAATAGAATAGAGCATTATATCTGGTTTAACTCTGTCCAGCTGCTAAGCGCATAATGCGTATTGTTCCTGAATGTGTGGCCGCCCCTCCCATGCAGGGGGTCGGTTGGGGGAGGGAGTCTGACACACGTTATGACAAAGGCATGTTTGTGCTGCCACCTGGCACTGGTCCTTACTATGGCCTGCACAGCACGCCAGCAAAAATTACAACATTGTGCCCACATTGATATGTCAACAGGAGCTGGTCGGCTGTGATTGGTTGAAGGCGAAAAAGATACCCAACCTCCAAGAGAAATGAAGTGACAGAAACACGGAAAGAAGGAAAACATATTTCCTAGAACTGGTTCCGTTCCATGGTACTTGAAAAGCCATATCTAACAGACCTGCACCGACTCCCCTTCTTGGTCATTGTCAGATTAAAGACGTTCTCTGCAATTAAAAGGATTGGCATTGTTCGAAGGCGGCTGGTTGGCAGTACTTGGCTGGTTTCTCAGCTGTTACAGCCTTTCACACATGAATCAGCTTGACAATGGTATTAATTCCCTTTGTGGATTTCAGCTTGAATTAATGCCCATATTAACTAGTCGGCCATAATATCCTAGATAATTCAAAATTGCAGACACTATATAGCGCCTATTGCATTACAACTTCTTTGTCAATGATATTTACAGAATAGCTGATGAAATAAGTACGTAATAAAAGCAGGGGATATTAAAGAGAGTGAGTGAGCTCAGCTTGTCTGATACATGAAATATGAAATAACAGTGGATCACATATATTGCTTCTAAAGCCATGGGAATACACAGGTGCGTGCCTTGGGCACACAGGGATCAGGCCACACCTGTTACCTGAACATATATACCAGATATCTGGATGTACACCCACAGAGGCCGGCAGGTGTACATGCGTTGTGTGATTAACTTTATAGCAATTATAACAGGTGCTCCGTGTAGGTCCACTTTGGTAGAGTAAAGTAAAACATTGATCATGCAACATAAAGACTCCCTGGACATAGTCCATTGCACCTACCACTCTCCCACCTATCCTACACTCTCTACCACTCTCCCACCACACCTGGAACTATACCTGCAGTGTGGGGTGGTTGTGTTGTGGCAACCATCCAGTGACTCTCCCTCCAGCAACCACACACCATGTTGGTTATGCTTGACTATATATATTTTTTTTGTATTGTGTGTGTGTGTATTTCCCTTAACTTAGGAATACTTTTTCTAGATTCTATCCCCAAATCATGGAGTTTTTGGTTGAAGGCTTCCTGACAACGGTAGGCTGTTGGTTTCCCTAACATGGATGAGGATTCCTAGGTTCAACTGCACACACGTTTCGGAAATTGAAATAAGTGCCCCTGCAGGAGTACCCATGTCACCCTAGTTTCCATCGTGTATCTTAGAAAACCATCAGCATCGGTATGCAGCCATGTGCACATTTACAATGTTATGACTGGAAGGTATTCGTCAGCATAATTGTAGATCTATTTTGAGACTGCACAGAGAAGAGAAGCAAAATCACTGTGACTCCCGACTTAATCACTGAGGTAACTCTCCCCAGGACTCTAAAGTGACTCCCTAACATTAGCAGGACTCTATAATAACTCCATAATGACTCCTATTCTAAGACTCCCTAATGAATGGGAGTCACTTTAGAGTCAAGGGGAGAGTCCAGACTCCCATTTGAGAGTCACTGTGTTTCTAATTCTTTTCTCTGTGTGCCATAACAGTCATATGAGGCATGCACTGCATTGATAACAGAAGGTCTAAGAAGTAGCCACACTGTAAAAATATTCCGTTGAATATACAGAGAAACAGCGTAAAATTTTACAGTGATTCATCATAACATATGATTACGGTGAGGCAATGTAAAATCAATCAATTTTACTTTGAATATCCGTAATCCAGTACAGTGAAACACCGTTTATTTCTACAGTGAAACACAGTTTATTTTACGCAGAAGCTACGTTTAATTGATTTCAGTTTTATCACACCAGGTGGCAGTTTGGTTCATGAAGAGATTGACCGTGAAAATAATGGTGAAAATCTGGCACCCAGTGGTGCCAGTGAATCACCGTTATTTTAACGGTACTGAGAATCACTGTTAAGAAAATTTGTAACGGAGATTTCTTGTTTAAAAATAGCGGTGACAATTCTGTAAAAATAACGGGGACTTAGGAAAAAACGGTGACCGTAAAAATAACGGTGAAAGTCCGGCACCCAGTGGTGCCAGTGAATCTCCGTTATTTTAACGGATTTTTTTACAGTGCATGTACGCATCTACAGGCTGCCACAGCACCACTCTATGGCGCATTCATATCCTCTCGTGACCACGTGTAGGTGGAGATCTATTTAGCTGATTTAAGCTTTCTGCTAATCACGACAGAATGCATGAATCAGCGACTCACATCTTACACTATCTACCTATATAGGAAACACCTAGAAGAGCCAGAGGGATCTGCTGACAGAGGGAGGATAAAGGCCAGGTCGGACTGAGAAGGAGGGAGAGACGGATAGGAAAGGAGAAAAGAGAAGAGGGAGGGAGTGGAACAGACAACTAAACAGATATGCCACAGGGCAGAAATGACTAAAATGTCTGCCTATTCATCAACGTTTAATAACCACCTGAGGATGGTGGTATTATAAGAAGAAATGTGTGGGTAACATCCTTTGTCACGCACACACACACTGTGGCGGTTTCATCATTTTTATATTCCTGCTCAGAACATTGGCATTCAGGTTAAGCTTGAGGATAAAACTATGGATTTTAAAAGGAATTTATGAGGGAGTGAAACGTCACTCCATGTAAAGATGGATATAATGAGGATTGGCTTATTGTGGAGTGATATATCAGTCAACAAGTGTGTCCGTTTATTGGCCTACAGTGTATATGTGCTTTATATCAGTCAATAAGACTTAGTGTGGGTATAGAGCCAATATGCGAGAACACACACCCATTGGATCTACAGCCTACAAACTGCCTACTGCCTGGGTATATCAGGCCATTCACTCGCTGGTATTTACTGTTGGAATTGGACAGAAAGTTACTAAATAAGTAGTATATGATATTGGCAGTATAACAAGAGGAATGCAATATGGGTCCTTCTGCATGATCATAGCTCTGCCATCAGATCCGCATGCCCCCATAATGCTTTTTAGCTAGGGCGGAGGATTGGCATGTTATTGGAGACATATTTTGCTAAGTGTATTTTACTTACAGATATACAGAACAGATGGCTTCTCTTTTTGTGTAATCTAATTGTGATGTTTATTCTTGAACCAGCTTTGCTCCAGCTCATAACAGTCACCTCAAGGTATCAATATCAAGGAGTGGCCCTGGTACAAAGTATAACTTGAAGACACCAACCCCCCCCCCCAAAAAAAAAAAAACCCACAAAAAAAAACCCACAACAACCAACCCCATCCCCTCCTCACGGAATAATTATTGACGGATATATATACATGATATAGATGTGATTTATCTCTTGAAATGGCGCCATTACACATTTATTCTCATATATTAGTCAGACAGGCATTATAGAAGGCCTGAACGGCAGATCGGCATGAGACGTAGTTCGGTTACCAGCTGTAGGTTATTAAACCTACTATGCAGTATTTTCCTTAATAAAAATCTATAATAAAAAAAGGATAATTGAAATGTTAAATGACTGTGAAGACTGGGAAAAATAAGCGCAGGAAGCAAAACGAAACTCCGACAATGGGCCCACAGTGCAGCTGAATGTGTGCCGCCATTTAGTAGACATCTGAACTTTTCACATTGTTCACCAGTATCGTCGAACACTGCTGTCACGTTTTCAATGGTGATGATTGTGTTCTCTGTCCTCAACATAAGTAGCTTACAAATAACAACTTCTATGTGAAGTAACTAATCTGGTCCTTTGACACGAACTATACGATACCACATATACATGTATATTAGAATAACCCTTTCAGCCAAATTATACACTAGTCCCTGCATGCCCCTTTGGGGAGCCATGCCCGTGGTGAGCAGCTCGACCAATAACATATACGTGAGTAGCTTGATCCAACTGTCCAAGGTGAATAGGAAAGAGGATTCGCGAAGGTCAAACCAATGAGTGCCACACTGGCTGTTATATCTTCATCACATCACCCAGTAGCCAAATGGCTAGTTTGTAGTATAAAATGCTGTTCAACCATATTGTTATACATTGCTAGACCCTAATGATCAGAACCCTTACAAGTAGGCTTATTTCCTCAGCTTTGCTCGGCTGTAGCTCTCGGTAAGTAGGACTAGATGAGACCATACCCGGGCGTTGACCCGCCTAGTCGGCCAAATGACCATTGATCAATGCACATCACTTGGGATACACATCGAGTTTGGAATGATCAGTATGCAATGGAACGGAACATAATGTTTGGAGTAAACTGCAATGCTTATAGTTGAAAAGAACCTGTGTTCGAGACTCATAGATTGTATATCTCTGAATAACACCCAATCGCACGAGAAGCTCCCACCTCGTTCCCATATATACATCATAGGTTCCAAATGAGGGAGTGAGAGCCCAATGTGGTATTATATTGTCTATATGTCTGTGTCTAGCAGTTACTGTGGCAGTGCTGTAGCACAACACAACTTCAGTACGTAATATGGAGATGCACGAGGATTGGTCGAGGTAGAGCTGTTAATTGGTTTGTGATGTACACCCCCCTGACCAGAGATACATAGATGAGTTAAGCAATAGGCTAATGATAGGTCAGTTTGGTATGTCCCAATAGATTACAGAAAACACCAATTTAACACTCCTTATTGACAAATCAAGTTCTCCCTGATTCTATACAGACTGCATTAATTACACATTTTCGTCCGGGAATGTCTTACAGTTCTTACCTTTCCCAACAGCCAAAATCAAAATCCGTAGCCCACTAAGCAATTAAAAAACAGAATGCCATGATATTCTAATCCTGTGAAAGGACAAGGACGAAGCCATGATAATGTATGATGTTTCAACTGAATAGGAATGTTCGATCTTCCACATTCTGTTCTATAGAGGTGTGTGTCATACAACAACATAACACCTGCGTTTTCCCAAATGGGAAACATAGAAACGTTCTTATCGGGAAGGGAGATCAAATTCATATTCAATAATCTTCCCAAGGTTGGATTTCCCACCTGCACACTATCTCTTCCATCTCTTAGAATTCAATTGAAATGTCTTTTGCCGCTCTTTCATCAACTGTTGTCTGCTAGGACTATTGGTTGTTATTCTAAATTCTCATTGCATTCCTCCGATAATGGGAATAACATTGTGACGAGATAAAACGAGCTTATTAAAGCCATCCCCTTTTCAGGAATAGTCAATAACTGGCTAAATGGGTTGTCCAGTGAACTATTTATTTACTGATGTCTGATTTTGGAGTTCATCCTACGTGTTGATATTGTTTTATAACCTGGTCAAGTCGTAAGTCCTGTCTTATCAGCAAGTGTACCACAAGGTACAAATTCGCCTTGCGAAACAACAAAAAGTGATTGATTGTATTTAATATCATGGAGTTCAATACGACTGACAGGATCCATCCATGTGCGTAATTATGACCAGCCTGTTGTACAATTATACAGGATGGGATCCCTTATAGTCATAGACTCTTATCGTGGATTATGTGTTTGCATAAACATCGAGAAAAGGTCTGTCCGACACCCCACTTATCGGGGGTGACAGTTAATAGCTCGTCGTTTGATAAGCATATAAAGATCTTGAGGAGAAATATCTGTCACAAACTATTCTGGTTTGCTAAGATAAGGAAGTGGCTCACTCGAGGTAATAGCATACTGGTTTATAAATGCAATATACACCCTGTTTTGGAATATTGTAGTTTCATCCCTACTATAGTTGCAATGACGATGGGTTGAAACCACTGCAGCGTTTAGAGAATATAGCCCTAATAATATGCCTAGAATGTAACATAAGAAAGTATCATGTTGATGCACTGCATATAATATTGAGACTGAACAGTGGAGGATGAACAGGTTATTGTCGAGCTTGCTGTAAGTAAAACCCATGAGAGATGATGATAGGGAGGGGTAACCAGATGATGTCAGAATGTCTAGAACTATACCATACTTTATTGAACACTTTGAAAAGAAATCCATTTACCATAGGGGGTAGTTTTGTGGAACATGTTGTCATTAGTATCCAGCTGGCAACACCTAAGGTGATCGAAGTTCCAGGCTGAAGTGGACAAGATCAAGGACCTCTGAGGCATTTACACGCATCTACTAATATTGTACATCTCACCAGTGCTCAAATTTTAATGGTTGCTTCTCAAACAGTGACAAGAGAGTATGTATATACACACTGGGGTAAATCAAACACAGCTGATTAAACTGCATTACCAATATTTGCTCTCCTTGCATTCTTAATACTGCCTCTGTATAATATGACACCATTTCAAATGGCATGCTGGATTAACACAGAATCTTTGCATTTGGGTTACAGCAAATGTTGGCTAGGAAAGAATGAACCACTTCAGGAATAGTAGAATGGAACATTTAAGACCCAGCAAATCCATGATACGAATGTATAGTCAACTGTCTGAAGGGGTATAGAGTCGGTTTAGGTTTAGGCTGGGGAGTTCCCCCGGGGGGGGGGGGGGGTCCGTTGGAAGATTTCAAATGTTATTTACAACTTAAACGTTAAATAATTTATTTTGGGAAGAAGCACAACGGATCGCGAATGTTAAGCAATGTATGATGAACCCAATTGATGTTTGTGAGGCATCTGCGTGTGCACCGAAAAACGTTCTATTACAAAACGATTCGTGCAATAAATAATCCAATCTAATCAAAAGGGAGCTTTCAAGTGTTGAAATCTCCTAGCACCGTCTGAAGGAGGTCTTTGTCTCATTGACACCTTAATTAGTCTGAAACAGTTCAAAACAATACATACCGATGATGGAAAAGGGGGAAACCTGTTGTTCACAGCCAAGTAGGTATCATCATGTCCAGGTTGTTATTTTGTCTGTGAATGCCCCATTTACAGTACATGGGAGGACTGCCATACATGGTGTGGTCCGGAGTATGTATAACATATCACAATTGTCAGCACCGTTTAGGGTGGCATTTCAACCCCTACCACTGTCAGCTATTGTATTATGGTACCCGGGGGATAGAACTCCCCTGGCAAGAGCACCTTAGGAGATGACTTCAGTGGCTGGAGGCCCTGATGACTCGGGTGTAATGAGAGGTAGGAGGTACCCCTCTGTGGCAGGGCCTCATCGGCCACCAATTGCATCCAGGTGATAATGACAAAGGAAGGCTGGGGTACTTTGTGCCACCCAATGGTTAATGTTTCATTTAAGATGGTGATGTGAGGGCTGGGGAGTGGGCCCATCACCTGACACCGTTTGGGAAGGTGGTCAGGGGCTGATACCAAACCAGCACAAAGCAGTCGTCAACTGGAGTAAGACACATGGTAATAGTAAGAAGAAAGTGGACGTTAGAGGACGTGAAAAAACACGTTGATTAAAAGTATTTATGCTTATTATTGTAAACATATCGAAAACATGACAACATTCTGGTAGAAAGAAATATGTAGCACTTTGCCTAATGGAATCCTACAAGTCTGAAAACTTTAACGACACAACTTGGCTAAAACATATCGGATTACTGAATAAGTTTCCCCTCTCAGACCAGCACCGGACAATCATATTCTGAATGTCAAATAGCTTTCCATCAAAGTCTACTCATCTCAATTTGCAATTTCTTACTCCCTATGAGCAAAGCATTTTGGTTAAGTTCTCAAATGTATAGTTAGGAATTAGACCTAATGCATGTGAGCAGAAGTCCCTTTCTGTAGTGAATTCAATATTGCCTACCAGAGAGCACAAATACTCCAACTGTGAGTAATGAGCTTTAATGATAATTGTGCAGATGTTAAGGCAAAATGCCTCTCCCCTACTCATACACCATGAAGATGCAACTATCTTCTACCAGTGTATATGTATTGGAAAATACTGCGTTGTAATTCCCGGGTGCACAATCACAGTTTGTCCAAATCAATTTTTCCGATGCCTACTCCCTTTACAACCTTTGGTTCAATGATAGACTTTAGGAAATGAACCCACTACCCTATAAATACAAATACGTTCAATTGACGTAGGTTACACGTAGGGTTCTGGTAGAATATACGTAGATCTATGTAGATACAACATTCATGCGTTAATGTTGAAATAGTATGTTGAACGTACACATAGGTTTTACGTGAAATAACATTAATACAACGTAAAATTACATTACTAATTTACGTATCTCATACGTATGATATACGTTGAAGAAAAAAATACATTTTTCTCTCCAAACACAGATAATGTTCGATTTAACGAGAACCAAACCTAATATTGGCCAAAGACCCATGTGTATCCCCTCATTATTCAAACCTGATAGAAATGCTTAAAAACCAATATTCCACAGTTTCTGAGGTTTCAAGTCTCTCAAAGTCAAAATTGGGTATATGAAAACAAATGGTGAGAAATGTCCATATGAATGTTTTTTCAAATTGGTGGATAAGATAACTATATTCTATGTTTCAATGACAATTGTGCAGTATTAATCTGCATATACGTTGTATAGACTATTTCAACATTAATGTATGAACGTTAATCTACGTAGAATATCTACCAACTGTCTACGTAGGAAATATGTAGAGTGTTTATAGGGTAGGAAGGTCTATTTGAAGAAATGACCCCATACATAACTGGAAAACCGTTGACAGTACGAAAGCCATGATAATCTACTGGTAAAACTGAAACATATTAGTCACATATCCAAAACGTATCAGAGGAGAACAAAACAAGAGGTTGTCACCTGCATGGGAAGAATTCCGGATTTAGTTGATTTCAGATAGAACGACCCGGGTATACAGAAGTGAGCTAGGGGTGATTAGAAATGAGAGGCAAAGAAAGGGCTTTGTGCCTGTTTATTAAAGTTTAATTACCAGCTGACAAAAGAATTGAAGAAATGACCCTATACATAACTGGAAAACCGTTGAGAGTATGAAATCCATGATAATCTACTGGTAAAACTGGAACATATTAGTCACGTATCCAAAACGTATCAGAGGAGAACAAAACAAGAGGTTGTCATCTGCATGGGAAAAATTCCGGATTTAGTTGATTTCAAATAGAACGACCGGGTACACAGAAGTGAGCTAGGGGTGATTAGAAATGAGAGGCAAAGAAAGGGCTTTGTGCCTGTTTATTAAAGTTTAATTACCAGCTGACAACAGCAGTACTGAGGTGGGATCCTTTTCACCCACACACACTGTTAACGTACGTCTCATCAGATTGCATCTAGTAACTAGTGAATAAATACCTAGAATTAAAAAGTAATTTATAGTCATTATTAATATTGTGCATCTGTCTTTTATGTACAGTCGGCCCTTCCTGCTCGAATTTGGAAAATGCAAGAAGAATTGTCTGAAGAATCAAATTATTCGAGGAAGTACGCCCAAATAAAATGGAACAATTAAGGCCAGTTGTAGGACTTCTGTCTGACAAAGTGAAGGATTCGAGGTAGTACCGGTAATGTTCGAGGAAGTGTGGGTCGACTGAAGTAGTTATACCGCAGCCCTGTACTCAGTATATCGGCAACAGTCATGGCTGATCACGAGTCGCAGACGAGTGTACTCAGCTGTAACTAAACCAATATACTGAGTACAAGGCTGTAGCTGTGGTTTGATTAACTGACCAGTGGTGATTGCTTTGTATGTAAATATATCTGGCCTTTTTCCTATGTTTTTCCACCCAAGTTTGGTATAACAATAACGGGAGAGTATATAGATAGATTCTGAGGTAAACCAAATACAGCTAATAACGCTGCATCAACAGAGTTCCTTGCCTTGCAGTCGTAATGCTGTTTCTATATAATAAGGTGTCTCAGCTAACGTTTGCTAAGGAGGCACGAACCAGTACAAGAATAATAAAACAAGAAGTTAGAAAACAACAGACCAATCATAGGAGGAGGACCAGTATGAATTTTTTTGATTAGTGACACAGGCGACACGAAAAAATCGACGGACATGGAAAAACAGAGCAGAATGTATTAGATACAAATCGACACGGGTGACAAGACCCTTTTCGATATTTTGTGTGATAGTATTTAACCAATAATGTATGGATATCACCGAACGCAGGGTGTGTATACTTGAATAACGAACCGAGGTGCGTAGCACCGAGGTTTGTTATTTATGAATACACACCCTAAGTTCGGTGATATTCATATATTATTAGGTTTATTATACGATATTCCCATTCAAATGTCTTTAATTACCTTATATGAGTCCTAATTTGGCCATTTTGAAGGATTATTGACTGAATATCACTCGTACGCCAGTAGCGCCATGTTGTTTTGATATCCCACCAACCCTGCTCGCTGATTGGTGGAGCCTGGTGACGTCATGCGCTCAATCTCCAACACTGAGTCCAACATAGAATTTGTGAGGGGGCCAGCTTGGGGCTATGTTATATACTAACCAGCGTTTCCCTCCGCATTCAGCACAGCCGGATAGGCATGGCAGCTAGCGTCTCCGCCTCACACACCAAGGGTTCCCGGATCGATCCTAGGTGGAAACGAACCTTTTTCAAAATGCCTATTTCTATGTGAAAAAAAATCCCTAGAATTATTTTAACGAAAGGCTAAGTAAAGTCCAACTTCTACCTTTATAGTAAAAAAGAAATTAGAAAAATTTTTTGATTTTCAAAGAAACTATACCAAAAAATGCCTTTTCTTATGTAACTCGGTAAATAATGGTCCTACAGGGCTGGAAATCCGCCTGTAGACTCCTTGTTTCGCCACCTACCTCTACCAGCGCCTTCACGGCGTGGTGGTTAGCACATCGGACTTCAAGTCTTGATGTAGCGTGTTCGAGTCTCCATAGAACCTCGGATTTTATGGCTGCCGATTCCCATTCAGAATCGTTCTGATATTCAGGATATCAGAACGATTCTGAATTCCCCATTCAGAATCGTTCTGATATCCAGAATATCAGAACGATTTCACCCCCCCAAGTCTCCTGTATGCACCAATATCAGAACGCGAATATCACCTAAAATGGTCGGTGTGCGCCCATATCGTATAATAAGTGCTGTTACAGCACAATCTGCACGCCATAGAAACACTGTTCCACACCGAAGCAGGCCCATTCAAATTTTCTGGGTGCATAGAAAATGCAGTTTGTCCGTTGATATACTGTTACATAGGCTTATGGTAGTGGTCGTGAAGGAAACATGATGACCAGATAGGCACTATATTCTCTTCCATGTAACATACATGAATAAAAAAACAAACTTACCAAACTATGAACAAGTACAATTTGTTTTAGTTGAGCCTGTGAATGCAGTATTCACAGGAATATATAGTGTGGTTCTGAGTAAGTATGTATCTTATTGTTAGTGGTAGTTAGGGTGCCCATTTATCCCCTCCAATGGTAGGGACAGCACAAAAAGAATTAAGCCATGCAAAAAAGATAATTCTCCTGATACATGTTGCTCTATGTTATAAGCATTCCAGATCATTTTCATTTTTGTTTCTAAGTTGATTAGAAGCTGAGAAAAATGGATTTGAAATGTTGGATATGGGCAGTTCTGAGCACTATAGGTTATAGTAGGTTTCCTTCCTGAAACTGTGATATGGGACTTGCTCTCTGCTTACAGGTGGATTATCATAGTCTAGGGTGTGTTATCACATTAAGGGATGCCCAAAGTAGTAGAGTACATTTGAATAGATAGGATGAGTACACAGTGTAAAGAAGATGGGTAAAGTGGGATACCTGGAGGAATAACACACTGGAGAAGGCATTACAGCATCACAGTGGGTATGGGAAATACTTATTGGGAACATTTGTAAGAATTATAGGGACACTGATGTAGGGATGAACCAGCCAATAAGTTGGATAGGAGACCCAGGGGTGATGATTAACCTAAATAGAGGTTAGCCGAGGTACCCTGGAGGAGGCATTGTATACCATGATAAGGCATCCTGGAATAGGGGTTGTGCAGCCTAAATCCATGGTTTTACACCATATTGGAGGGATTGGGTACAATATGGCTATGATGGGGCACCCAGGAGGAAGAATAATTAAACAAAGAGGTATTGTGGGAGACCCTGGAGGAGGGATGAGCAAAATAGGGAATGGAGCTGACACCCTGGAGGAACAATTGGATAACATAAGTTTTGGGTGGGACATGCTATGGAAGGGACAAGTCACCATACAGCCTAGTATGGACACCCTGGAGGAGTTATTGAGTACTGGTGAGAGGCCCTGGAGGAGGGGTGAGCACAATAGGAAATGGATTTGACACCTAGGAGAAAGAAATTGCTTACATAAGATTTGGATGGGACATGCTATAGAAGGGACAAGTCATGATAGAAGTTGGTGGGGACACCCTGAAGAAGATATTATGTTACATAATAATGGGGTCGAACCCCCGAGAGAAAGGACAGGGCACCATATGTTCCCTGTCCCTTCATGTATAGCTACAGATAGCTAATCAGACACCAACATTTATATGTCATGGGGCCTTCAGGGGCCTCCACCAAAAATCGTAAAAATGAAAAATATGGAATCACAATTGATGTAGAATTACCCCTGTGGCGCGGATAATTTTGGATATTCATTATTTAATATCAATTTGCCCTATTTAAGTGGTATGATTATGTAACTAAATCACATTAGCCAGATCATTGCCTTTGTTGCTGCCATAGGTGGCGTCCTCTTATTGGTCATTACTTTCCCTTTCAAATGAGCTATATAAAATTATTCAACTCCTAATATTTAGTTCATAGTGAATCCCAGAGTGAGGGGGTCTCCAGAATACCTCTGGGACTCCCTCTGCACAGGCTCTGTGGAGGCTCACACCAGGGCGCCACCTAGTGCAATACACGGTCCCTACCAATGGTCAACTTCTGTGTTCTCTGCAGGACAGGACTATCTTGACCAGAGCCCCTTATTAGGAAATGGCTTCAGTTGCGGGATGGGGCCACTGTAATGACAACCAGGGAATACCTCTCTATGGCAGGGCCTCACTGACCACAAATTGCCTCCAGGTGATAACCACAAATGTTGGGGTGTCAGAAGCCATGCAGCGGTTAATGTCTCATTTACGTTGGTAATGTAAGGGGTGGTGGGCAGGCCCATTACCTTGAACCCTGGAGGAAGGTGGTCATTGGCCTAACCAAACCAGCACGAAAGAGTCATCAGCTGCGTTAAGACCCAGAGGAATGGGTTAGAAGAATAACAGTGGGTCAGGTATTTGATTACAGGGTTAAAACAGACACATGGATTAGAGGTATTTGTGGTGGTCAGTATGTAAAAGTATACACCCTCTTACATTATCAGGCACTTTTGGATATTATTGAACTGAGAACAGTCTCATGTAAGGCATTTCTACAATTTTTCACAAGTCAACGATATATATATATATAATATATATATATATATATATATATATATATATATATATATATATATATATATATATATATATATATATATATATATATATATATATATATATAGTTCATTGATACTGGACATGTTCTCTGTTGTTTTGCTATCTAAGGCTTTCGAATAATTATAATAGTCTAATGATAATGCAGATCCCTTTGAATAACTAGGTCCGAATTCATAGTTATCATACTTAATGATTATGAAAATAGAAGATAAATAGAAATGATCTATCAAAAAGTAACATAGTGTTTATGCTTGTCAGAAGGAAAATAATAATATCATTTGATGCACATTTGTTAGATTAGTACAATACACCTGCGTTAGAAAACGGACAAAATGAGGTAATAATGCCATACTGAAGAACTGCCTTATGTCAGTCAATAACTGTGGCTGTAGAGCCAATATGCCAAAGCACACTCCCATTGGATCTGCAACACCCTACAAACAGCCTAGTGCCTGGGTCTATTGGGCTATTCACCCAATGATATAAATTACTGTAGGGATTGGAAAAATGACTGTACAGTGTATGTGATACTGGCAGATAAACTAGGTAGAGGATAGGGACGAAGTAGAGCTTCCCAACACTACACTCCAAGTCACTGGCAGATAAACTAGCTATAGAGCAGTCCCCTAAAGCTAGGGCTCCACTAACCGATTATCTGGTCCATTCTCACGAAAGTAAATCTGCCAGATCATGGTAACATGGATGCTCAAATGTTAGGGTTTGTTTATATTTGCTTGTATTCACATCTGTTTGGGTCAGATTTGTGAGAATAGCTCCGATCTGATGACAAAATCGGGTAGTGGAGTCCCAGCTTATTACAACCTCCGAGCTATACACTGATAAAATCAAAGCGTCTAAGGTCGTCAAATAGCAGTCTTAGATGAAAACTTAAGGGTCTTTTAAGTGACTGTCATAAGATAAACGAGTTAAAGGTTGTCTCTCTGAGGACCTGTCAGGTTACCATACCATACGTCATTCAGTTATTACATATATCATATATTATAGCTGACTGATACTGGGCCTACTTAGGAGTTGACGTTTTCACTCACCTCGTTTTACATTTTAGATCGCCATAAGGACATACTCTGTAAGATACTGTATGAACATATTTGTTTTAGAGAAACCAATCCACTTCAATATAAATTTTTCTGAATTTTTTATAAGGGTTTTCAGGAGTGTCATTAATCTAAGAACCTTTTAGTTCAGGGGCAACAGCCCCTGCTGTGTTTATGGTAGCTCCCTCGGGCCCCATGCCCATGACGAGCTGCTCACTGAACAAGGTGCAGGTAAGTGGCCTAATCTACCTTACCCAGGTGTAAAGCAAAATAGATGCCATGGACTAATGAACCTCACACTGACCGTATATTCTCACCTTACAGCCATTGGGCAGCACCTATATCATATAATCCATGGGAAAAAATATCTGCTTCTGTTCGTAGCTTTTAGATGGATGAGAGTCATACCCAGACAGTTTTACCTTAGATGGTATTCCTGTCATGTATAGAATTATCAATTGTGAGTGTATATTTCATTCTGAAGGTCAGCTATCTTTCTCTCAAAGTCTACACATTATCATAATGTTATATCATAGTGTTATGTGATCAACCAAAGAGAATCTATAGTTTCTCTTACGACAGTGAGTACTATTGTGTGATGCTGTATGGAGTTTTAATGTCGTGTCCTTCATTAAATCACGCCTCCAACAAAGACCTGGAGATAACTTGCAATAGCAAATTACTATCACCACTTGTCACAGACTCCTCGCTTGGCCGGCCTTTTGTGTCACAATTCTGAATGCAATTGAGAATAATTCCCAAAGGCAGTCCAAAGGTTCTTTCAGTACTGTTATTCTAATGCATGCTAGGGAACGCATTTACTTCAGGACCGATTCATGTCCATGGAATTTCAATGAAAGGGGAAACTTTGATTAGAATAAGCATGTATTCTTTTTTATGAGAGTGCCTCTGAGAGTTTCATACAACACCTGCTTTCTCCACCACCAGGCCTATATTTCAAAATTTCCCAAAAGGTTGGATCTCGGACCTGCACACACTTCCCTACACTGTGAATGATTAGTTACCGTTTTCATGCAGGTACACAATAGAATCTGCTGTACTCTTATAGTTCTTGTGTGGGTACATGATATAATCTACAGTGTCTACTGGTGATCCCCCTTGACCTTTCTGGCAGAATGGTAATGCCCCGAATTCTTGTGATCACACATGGAATTAATAATCTAAGAATCACACAAGAAATGCCCAAATACCATCTTCTTAGCATTAGGTTCCACTCTCAAATCTGTGTTCTTTACGACCATTTCAATTATTTATTTCTGTCTTGTCCATTAAGATTGAGTTATTACATATCCATAATGGCTGACGGACACTAGGCCTGCTGATGAGTTGACCTTGTCACTCACCTAATTTTGCATTTTAGATTGTTGTAAGGATATGCTCTGTAAGATACTACGTGTATATGAAAAGAACTTGTTTTAGAAAAACCAATACACTTCAATATAGATTTTTTTCAAATTCTTCATAAGGGTGTTCAGGAGTGTCATTAATCTAAGAACCTTTTAGTTCAGGGGCAACAGCCCCTGCTGTGTTTATGGTGGCTCCCTCGGGCCCCATGCCCATGACGAGCTGCTCACTGAACAAGGTGCAGGTAAGTGGCCTAATCTACCTTACCCAGGTGTAAAGCAAAATAGATGCCATGGTCTAATGAACCCCTCCCAGATATTCTTGGGCAGTATCCCAAAGTACCATAAAATTATATGAATTCAATTGATTGCTCTAGGTTGAGCACATGGTTAAGTATTGCATATTACAATGATCCAAAGAAGCAGCAGCAATCATACAATTGAAAAAAGTATCTGCTTCTCTATGTCGTATTTATATATATGAGGGACACAGTCATCCACAGACAGTTTTACCTCCGATGACATCCCTGTCAGGTATAGAATTATGATTTAGAAAATGTACATTTACTATCACCACTAGTCACAGACTCCCCACTTGGCCGGCCTTTTGTGTCATGATTCTGAATGCAATTGAGAATAATTCCCAAAGCAGTCCAAAGGATCTTTTGGTACTGTTATTCTAATTCATATTAGGGAACTTATAATTGCAAAACCATGAAGGATCAAAAAAGTTAACTACATTCCCTGAAAATATCAATACCCCATAATAATATTATTTGTATAGACCAAATTAGGACTTCCTGACATAAGAAAATGGGTACATTCTGAAGGTCAGCTATCTTTCTCTGAAAGTCTACTTAGATCATAATTCTATAGCATAGTGTGATTGGGCATAATCGTTATAGTAAGATTAAAAGTCTCTACATCAGTAAAAGAAATCAACCAAAGAGCATCTGTGTGATGCTGGATGGAGTTTTAGTATTGTGTCCTTTTTAAATCATGCCTCCGCTATTGCAATAGCAAATTACTATCACCACTACTCACTGACTTGCGGCTTGGCCTGTCTTTTGTGTCACGATTCTGAATGCAATTGAGCATAATTCTTAAAAGCAGGCTCTTTCATTACTGTTATTCTAATTCATACTAGGGAACGCATTTACTTCAGGACAAACTAATGTCCATGGAATTCCCATGATGAGGAAGCTTTGATTGGAATAATGCATGTATTCTACTTTGTGATACGGAGAGTATCATGCAGCACCTGCTTTCTCCACCACCAATCCTATATTTTATAATCTCCCCAAAGGTTGGATCTCGGACCTGAACACACTTCCCTACACTGTAAATGATGAGGTACAGTTCTCGTTTAGGTACACGGTAGAGTCTACCGGACTTTAATTTACAGTTCTCGTGTGGGTACAGAGTAGAATCTGCTCTAGTTGTCCAGCTCTACTGCTCAGGTACAGTGGAGATAGTAAAGCTACAGTAGAAGGAGAGCATGAAGGAGGGCACTCGTGGTGGAGACAGATGGAGACAGATCTCGGGCCAAGCTTCATCATGACGGACGCCAAATATATGGCACAATAGATGACTATAATTATTGGATTCTTTGATATGCCTATACTAGCGTATACCAATTTTTTCCCTACGTTGAACTCTACATTCATGAGATAATTTTGAAATTATATTTTTTTATTTCAAAATAAACTCATACTGCTCTGTAATTTATATAACCAACACGGCAGAACTATCAATTGCAATTTGATACAGAGTCGACACCAGAAACTGCACTATCATGAATCAGTGGATCCTAGTCTATAGAGACTCAAGCCCTGGGATTTATTCCCCCTGACTCACTAAAACTGACAACTAAAGTCACCAGGTCAATTTTTACACAAACTGTGACATCTATTTATTTGTCAATCACAAATAAATAATAGGAATTTATAGATAAATTCACTCTAGAGAATGTATACTCTGCAAACACCTGATGAAGCTGGGAACAGCTGAAACTCAATACAGAACTCACTCACCTGACTGTGTGACTCATACATTGGTACTAAAAAATTCATAGGATTTTATACAGTTTACTAAAAATTCCAAAATTTGGAACAGATATTTCTTTTAAAGCATATAACTAAAGTATTTCATTACTGTAAAACTTAAGTCACAATTTCAAAATTGTTCTCTGCAGTAAACACGGGACTAAATATTGTTGATTGACCTGATTAACAATATCAACCAATGAAAATGAGCGAAACTATGTCAAGGCTGAGGTCAGATGCATTGTTGATCTTTTTGAGCGGCAAAAGGGCCTACCTGATTCAGTTCTGATTGAGTAGTGGCAGGATGCACACAGTATGGCCCTAGACCCCTAAATTCGACATGGCGACATGGGCCTTTCTTAAATTCGACATGCGACATGAGGCCTAGTGACATGCGACATGAGGCTTAAAAAGATAGTGACATGGGACATGGACAGTTCTTAAAATCGACATGGGACATGAGCATTTTTAAGCGACATAGACATGCGACATGGCCATTTCTTAAAATCGACATGCGACATGGGGACCCCCCCATCAAGGGCCCCCACAGTCATGTCCTCGTCAAACCCTTCCCTTTTAACAGGTGCCAAACAGCAACCTTCAGGTAATTAAACACTAGCCACTGTACAAGCTGTACCTGTGGTTCCTTTTCAGTAAAGATTGTTTATAGGGGCCCCGACGGCAGGAATGCAACGCGCACATGCTAGGTTTAATGCACTTATACTCTTTATTGATTGTAACTGCATTATCTTCCCGAAATGAAACACTTTAGAAAGAAGTAGAGAGCTGCGTATGTTGGAGGAGTTTGGGGTAAATATTTCCTTGATAGTACGTGCACCCCTTAGCCGATGGCTTTTCCTCATTACTTGGTTGTCCACTGTCCTGGGTTTGATCTAACTGGCTAAGGCATGCTGACCGAGCCTCATAGTAGGTAGGTCAAGCAGAGACCGGGATCCCGGGCCTGTATGTGTCTCAATGCTAAACAGCCTCAATGAAAAGTTAGTTTTCTCTGCAACATAGCATGGCATCATAAAAACTACCATAATCATGAAGAAGGAAAAGACTATGTCTCACACATCCTATTTTATTTCTAAATTTCCTATTGCCAAATAATGAGATATTAATTGGTAAAGTAAATACAATGCCAGTGCCCATGAGTATATTGGAACGGTTTTTATAAAACAGGCTTTGGTGCTACCTCCCCAGAAAAGGGGGTAAAGCATGTGAAATTTAGTTTGTGTATGTGAGATATTATATATATGGACTCTCCTGTCATAGCAGACTTTCTAGGTATCTTACTTTACTTTATATCACCATAATTACGATTAAAACCACCTGCGACCAAGATACATCATTTGTACATGTGATTTATATAGTCAAAGACTTCCTAAACCCCCCCAAAACCCCAACCATTAGGAAGAATATAGGTTTGTGAGTTATTTTCTTTTAGTTTGGTGTAGAAATATGCTGGCGAAAATTGGCTAAAGGGGTTCTCCTGGAATGGGGTAATTACTCTAGAATTGACACTTTCAGGGGATTGTCTTATATTATATTATCAAAACACCTCACATCATATTAAGCTAGTGGATCCAACAGAAAAGACGTATACTAATCCAATAGAAAAAAACAGAATAATGATATCTTTGAAATGGAATGCCTGAGGCCCCTTCAAAGTTGGGGCATTCATAGCCCTGCCTTGAGTGCAGAGCAGGGAAGGAGCTCAGGGTCACTCCAAGAGGGAGTAACAGGGGTAGAGACTGACAGGTCAAGTATGTCAACTTTTCTTTTTCAGAAAATCATAGAAAATGATCTATCAATGCTACATCAAAAAGAGTTACATATCTGAAATTCAATTGATCTCCCCGTCATTTTGAGGTATCATACGATGAGTTCCGACCATTTTCTAAAATAGCGTTGACCTACCTACTCATAGTGTGCAGTCGGATCACTGAACAACCACTCACGTCCTCACAACCTAAGCTGTCCATTTACAGCAGCAGATCGGATACTGCTCGAGCTGTATAATAGAAGAAAAACAAAGGAATGAGACTAATTGATAAGCTCAGAATATGACTTAGACTAGGTCTATTGGCTTAGGACATATATTCTTAATATAATATGTAGTTGATAGGAGGCTCAGAAGGATTACCGTTCAGACATAACTAACATATAGAAGATTATACTTTATAGAACCAGAGATGAATGAAGCTTACATTTAATATACGAATGTTACAATTGAGGTAGGTATTGAACTATATTAAAGGGATTACCCTATATACATGCATACTGTAAATGAACAATGCAATACTCAATGTGAGTCAAAATCAGTTTTCTGTGCCTGGTTGTGATTGGGCAGAATTCACAACAAGGGCCCAAATAGGAAAATCATTTGTTTAAATATGTGGTCTGGCTCCCGCAAACCGACTTTAGACGATCGGTTTTGGTCAGTGGGCTCTAGCTCGCGGGTGGGTCTGAGCCCAACCAGCTCTATAACGGGATTGCAGGATTTAGGCAAGGATTTCCTACCAAACTCACCTGAAAATTCTACACTCTGACACGAGAGGGTCATACTATGTCATACATAGAGGATTTTCCCAATAAAGATTTAATTTTGCTAGGTACTGTTTGACTACAACTTCCCAAAAAATAGGTCAAGTACCAATGAGTAGATTTTCTGACAGTTTTGGATCCATTCTAAACCTAATACAATTATGGCCAAATTGGCCACATCTTGAACGAAATATTACCTCGATCATACCGGGTAGCACACCAAATCCGTACACAAGCTGAGCAGCTGGGCTAGGGCATGAAGTTGGCCATGATAGGGTCACATCGTTTTGCTACTAGCGTTGTTTATATGACGTTTCCTTTGGATCTGCAATAAAATAGCAAACCGATATATATATATATATATATATATATATATATATATATATATATATATATATATATATATATATATATATATACATATATATATATATATATATATATATATATATATATATATATATATACATACATATATATATATATATATATATATATATATATATATATATATATATATATATATATATATATATATACATATAATTATATATAATCGTTTTAATAACTGAAGAGTTTGGATGCAAAACGACATAAATCCATTTTGTGAGTTTTGAGAGCATATTTATAATTTTGAAGAGTTGGTGAATAGAAAATCATTTCTTTCAATTACTTATGTTTGATAGGCAATAACTGAAATATCTAGAAATCGATTTTTGAAATCCTTGATTATCGTTGAAGGGGAAAATAGCTGATTAAATATAATTTATTTTTTTTGCAAAACGACATAAATCCAAAAGCAGCTTTTGGTGGGACGAGGTGTGTACACTCCGTTACTACATCCAGATCTGACCACGCTGAAACATGCATTTTTGTGGGTGTAAAAGGTTGAAAGAATTCCCCAGGATTTATAAAGCTATTTACGGTACCACTGTATGTTACACAAACATTAAAGGGAAATACTCAATTTATAAATCCAAAAGCAGTTTTTCTGTATGTACCCCTAAATTGGTAACAGCCATATTTTATTTTATTTTTTAGTTTCTTGGTTGAGTTAGGCATCAATAAAACACAAACATGTCATTTTAAAAGATCCTTGCGTCATATTTCTTTAATTTAAAAATATGCTCAATTATGTTTTTTTGCAAAACGACATAAATCCAAAAGCAGTTTTTTTGCAAAACGACATAAATCCACAATGATCATTAAATTTGATTATTTGTCCATTTTTCACATTTCTTCGAAGAAGGTGTGCTTATTTCATTTTGAGATTATACTATTAGCAGTAGAGAGCAACATCATATATGATAATGCCAATTTTAGACATTACACATGCAGGAATTAAGAGCTATACATACAAAACCAATGTCTGGTGAGGTGGAGTTATGTCGTTTTGCAAAAAAAACAACTGCTTTTGGATTTATGTCGTTTTGCAAAAAAACTGTTATTTAAGGAGGCCCTATGTACTGGATGAGGACAGTTTTGAATAAAGTTTTCGACATTTATTTTTATTTTGCCCAAGCCTATGGCACTGAGTTGGTTTTTCCCGATTTTTATTTTGGCGCTTATGTCGTTTTGCATCCCTTGCAACTCTTCAACTGTAGAACATCATTATGTCACAGCTTTACATAGCCCTCAGTAGGTATTTGATTGCATACGGCATCGCTTCTTATAATTTTACGTCATAGAGAGATGTTGGGTGTAATTTGGTCATCCGTGTATTCCGATGGACACCTACTTCATCTTGGTGTTGATGCAGCTAGTTAATGCCGGACTGCTGTGATAAGGGCTGTGTTGTACATAACGTGTCATAACGCCCATAACTTACACATTCACCATGCATACCAATGATGTACATAAAACTGAGTTCTGAACAAATTATCATCTTTCGAGTGCAACCCGGTCAATGATCTGCTGCATTTTAAACCACCATTGTTATTGCACATTTTGTAAAGGTCTGCTTCATCATGACATGTGACACAACAGGAGTGAATCCTCCCCTTTTGCCCCATTCAAATGAATTCTTCTCAATACGGTCTTTGGAATAAAGTGAATGTTGTCCTAAAATTTCACCACTGTGGTCCTTTCAAGAGTGGCATCGATCTCCTTAAAGAATCTCTTTTATTTAATTTCCCAAAAAATGTGATTTCACCCAGTAGGTTTCCTCCTGGGTCATTAATTTAAAAATGAAATAAAATCGTCTTTGAGGGGGAGTCTGACACCGTCAGTGTAATGTCGGCGGAGGGCAGTGTAAAGGTATAGTAAATATTATAGCAATAGGTTTAGACCTTCAAAGTTTATCTAAATATTTCATAGATCTCCTTTACTAACCGGATAACATACTTTATTGTTGGCAAAGAGAAAATAACTAGTATTTCACATCCTGGCCCTCCGATTCGTGACTATGCCTGCAACGTCACCAATATTTCAAACCTCAAGCAGCCACACTCATCCATGGAAATATGGCCCTGCAGTCACGTTACATTTCAATGAAATGCTATAAAACTCATTTAACAAAACGTATTTGCCCAGGAGAGTTGACTGAAAGTGACAGGCACCTTTTTAATACACTCTTCTTAATGTGCCAGTACAGAGAGACACAGGGAGGGATCTCCCTTTTCCATGGTGGTGATTGTGTGATTAATGCTCTCAATGAGTATCGTAATTTTACCTCATCTAGCTGCATCCATGTCAGGCACGTGACCATGACATTAAACTGAAGTATCTCATGTACTGTAGCCAGGAACACCTGTTCAGAAATTGTCTAGCTCGAGGGTTAGGTAAACAGGTTCAAGTGGGATTAGTGGCTCATAAAAACTTGCATACAATATCATATGCAGTTCACATAGTTTTTAGAGCTGTTAAGCTGTGGAAGATTATGGTCTATGCTGGTCACTGGAGTAACAATTTATCAACAACTGGTGGGGAATGGGGCATGGGGAAATAATCGCAGCCCCTATTGAGTGGTGCGCGCGGGAAAGGGGGCTGGGCGGGCGGTTAAAATAGTTTCTTTTTTGAACGAAATTGAATCACACCTTGTTGTTCTCAAATAACGATCCCTGATAGGCACTATCATAATGTAGCACATGCCACTGAAGGATTCAGGGGGACGCATTACACTACAGAATTATATCTCATAATAATTATATAAAGGCTGGAATATGGCAAATTAAATGTAAAACTTCGTACAAACCAAGGATTGTGGAACGGTGCACATAGCATGTTCCATCCTTTAAAGCAGTTCATCATAAATAATTCTTGTTACATATGACTAAATGCTTATCTGTCTATAATCATACTAAATATGGAAGTGGGAGGTTCCTGGTATTTAGGCAGGATGAACTGATGTGATGTTTGCCAAGCCCATAAATACGATGTCTCATTGTTTGCATAATTATTATGAATGGTTGATCTATCATTATAGAGTAAGACCCACGCCAGTTGAGTCTTAATTGTACATTCTTCACAAGACCCAAGGTGTTGAGGACCATGTACTTCCTTAGCAGCCCATTTCCTGTATTTTCTTGACATAACCAGTTTAAAGAACAGCTGTGTGACATCATACAGCTGTGTGATCGCGTATCAGAATAGAACACTGGTCCAATTGTATATATCAGATTTCCTATACCTGACTTCCCTTTTATTTGGCAGGGTCGATGGTTGTGTTGATCAGCTTTGTGAATACATTTAGAGCTGTCTTAGAGACCCATACATGTATTCACAGCCTCAGGTCCTGGGAATTTGCTTAGTTCCAATTTTTGACAATTTCCTTTAATACGTAATATGTATGAGGAGTGGTATATCTACACCTGCATTGATTCTCCTCTATCGTCACTCCAGAGCTTCTTCAGGATTGACCATAAAGGTCTGGGATCCGTTTTGTGTCTGATGTATCCCCTCTAAGCAACTATTTTGATATGATAGATGTTGTCAGGATGCAGAGATGCATCCAGTCGGCGCCAACCTGTTTGCTGCAGCCGTTGTCCTTCCAATCTCTAGAGTTCTCTGATCACGGGCGTTTCCCATGTAATACCCTGCACTACCCTGGCACTCATCAATGCCGGGAACTACAGCGGTCATGGGTTTACAGTGCCCTAAAGTCAGTGAAAAAAACGTAGTTCTCTATTTGCTGTGAACTGAGGAATTATAAAGTAGTATTGCTGCACTATCTATACCAGAGAATCATAATATTGTTTACTTGCTATTATAATACATATTAAATACTGTGGTATGTAAAGTTAGATCTTTATAAACATAGAAGTGTCTATATATGCATGGTATAACTAGGCCTATCCACTTATGATATACCAGAGTGATAATATAGGATGAACCAGTAATCTACTTGAGTATTAGCTATAGGGATTAGCTGTGGGAGCCAAGGTTAAATGCTCACGGTTAACTCTTCCAATTTCTGTGCCTCGGGCACAGATGCTATTGCCAGCAATTGGCAAAGCCAGGCAGGGAAAATTTTGGCCGGAATGTGAGTCTGCGTGCAGTGTTATTAGGAAAACATTGTCCCAGGGTCATTGCTGTTGACTCGGGTGCCACAGTCAACACAGGGGCGACCTGCCTTGCAAATGAAGACAAGGCTCAGTCCCTTTGTCAGCAACTTGCAGAGTGAGGCAAATCAATGACCCAGAGTTTTAGTGTTGCTGTCAAATTATTTTGGCTGCTATAAAATGTTCAGTGCCCACACTCCATTAAGCCCATTGGTTAGCACTAGGTAGGGAAGTATATATGCTTGGAGCTACCCATCACCACCTGCTCTATTATATGTCTGGTCACTGGAGGGATGGCCACATTGAGAAACTGTTTGTACAAGGGAGTGAAGGGCTCTAGGAGAAGGATGGACCATTGGCCAAGCAAGTGCAGGGCTATCCCATATAGCATATCGCTTGGAGGGTGTTCTACCGTGACGTGTATCAGAAACGAGATATGTGGTTACTACACTCACAGTTACTACACATTACGGCTGACCATGCAAACGTAATATCAATTGAACGTGATGTGTAGCAATCATCCAATCTTGATGTGTAATAACTAACGTATAGTAAGCTAGAGCTACCATACCGTCGCTTAAAGGGACTTTCTACTTGTCATGTTTTGTTGTTGTTGTTGTTGTTGTTGTGGCCGGTTGTTGAAATGATCGTATATGAGACACCCAAAGTTCTTGGCATAGATCTTTATTGCCAAAGTGCTGAAAAGGTATTCCCAGTGGCACAATATTCCTCCACACAGTAGCACTATAGTCCAAGCACCAAAATGCACAATAGTCCTGTAGACAAGCACACTATATATATATATGACACTCCAAGTATAAGCAGGTTATATCCTTCTATGCATGTGATTAAATATAATCTCCACTCTAACTATCTCCATAAGCTCTACACATCTACTTCTGGCCTCTCTTTGCACACTTCTCTCTCAAGCAGCTCCTGTGCTGCTCCTCCTATTATTAGGACATTCCTCAATGGAGAGTGTACATGCATCTAAGTAGTTCTATGTAGTTATCCAGGCCCGTAACTAGGGGGGGTTCGTCGTTTCGAACGAACCACCCCACCCTCCCTGAAGCAGGGAAAGTGTTCCACCCTAGCTGAGTGGAAAGAGGACATAATTGTCTACCTCTCATTTTTTACGGCTTGTCGATCAGACAATTATTAAGGATTCTATAGAGAAAACTATGAAGGATGGATTAGATACACAAAACTCAGCTTCTCTTTAAATATGTAACACAAAGTTCAACCTCATATTAGAAAAGTCCAGTTTCACCATTGAAATATAATCACATCATGTTCCACCATATCCAAAAGCGAACCACCCCGCGAAGAGGGCTAGTTACGGGCCTGTTATCAAGCAGAGTAGCGGTGTATGGAGAGTAAGGAAGCCTACCCTGGGGTAACACTGTATGGTGGTGCCCCCCTTGGTACTATCTCACTTGCCAATTTCCACTATGCTACAGTCGCAGGATTACTGATGTTCTATTGACTTTTGCATATAACTCAGGATTATGTTAGTTTGATGTATTATCTAATAGAAAATCAAAAGAAATTGCCATGTCACGTTACTAACTTTCATGATACGGCCATTTGAGCAAAGGAGTACCTTAACTCTAGAAATGAATAGGAAAACAGCATTTTCACATTATCTGTCATGGATAATCCCCTTCTTCTATTGATATTGCAACCAAACCTCGGGAATGTATAATGGACATCTATACAAACATTTTAGGACCAATAAAACAGGGGGTCATGGGTGAAATGAGAAAGCATGAATTTTGGAAAAATATTTCTTTTGCCTTAATTAACTATAGGATCCTATGGATGTCCTAGCAGTGAATATATATGAACAATGGAGGTGTACTGTCCAAATAGCAAATACAAATAGTTGATTTAGGGAAAGTGGTCTATGTAGGAATATAAAAACAGCTTAAAGAATTCTTTTCATGAGCTTCGATTTTTGTCACCAGGTGGCTTCTTTGTAGGAACTAGCAATTCCCCTTAAACACAATGGTACGGTACCTGAATTGAGGCACGCCCGACCGTTATCTGTATCAATAAACGGGATGTGTGTCAACTAATCTATGATAATCTTACGGTTTAGGGTTCCGGTTCGGGTGCTAAGAGTATTAATTTTTAAGCTTATTGAGTGAGGATTATGATTATGCTATATCTATGATAGAACGTTTGTACCAAACCACAGAGGGTCTAACCCTTTCCATCGCCAGAGACATATGATAAGGACATGCATTGCCATGGGTCACGGACAGGTGTGTATGTATAATTATACAGGTTATTTGGTCTTTAAAGGGCAGAGATGCTTAGCTGTGCTAGGCATTGTCTACCTATGCCATTACACTAGGCTGTACAATCTAGGTCTTGGATAATTACAACGCCATAAAATAGTTTATAGTTTCATGTGTAAATAGAATAATGTTATGTCTATATTATATGCTGTAGTGGAGGAACAATACAGCAAGTCATGAGCTCTATGACGTATGCTTTGATTTCGATTTCTCCTTTGTTTATGCTTCCAATTATCATAATTCAAAATTGATTGCAGATAGCAAAATGGTCATCTGGCCACAAAACGTAAATTCCCTGAATGGCATTTATCCTAGGGAACTTTCTTTAGAACTTCAAAAGGGATTCCCCCCCAGAAAAACGAGAACCGTCACGCGCCAATCCATCGTTTCTTTCCCTTCTTCCTAATATACTAAATTAATAGTATCCAGCGATATTTGTAAAAATCAATTGAATACCGACAGTTGTCATTAATAATGACTGTAATGGTAGGACATGTGAAATCAGATAATGCTCACTGGTAACTTAGGTACGTGTTCTGGGTAAGGACACAGGTATACAGATCTACTGCAAACTAAACCTGACCACACCTTAAACTATCCCATCGCCGGAATAGACATCCATGCTCGTGGTAAGACAGTGTGATCTGTCAAGCAAATCTCCCTCCCCGACGCCACCCCTTGCCTTAATCCTCAGTCCTCCACCCTGTTCACCCCTTTCTCCTTGTATCTACCATTCCTCTCCTGCTCCTATCGATGACTATAATGTCCTGACATTAGTACGCAAACTGACACTTCACGTCCAGCAAACGGGTATTTAACCTTAAAATGCCTTCCGCTGAGCCTACTCACATTCTCAGCACCATTAGTCACTACCCAGCAGTGTGGTAGGGATGCGTCCAGTATAACCTTTACTCTAGCATTATAGGCTGGGTGGGAAAGCAGGATTGATGACTTGCCTTAGCCTCTGATCCTATATAGGTAGAGACGGACAGCCGTCCTCCTCCGGCCTGCCTGGAAGGACTACTAGATCACTGGTCAACTATCAGGGCCGTGTCCCTAAAAGCCCAACCGTCCGGCAGGCTAAGTCAGGCTCTAGCCAGTGCTGGTAAAGGTAATTGTTGGCAAAGGGGAGGAAACCAGACCACAACAGTCAGCAATTTATTTTTGCTGTGGCCTCTCAGGTGGCGTCAATTAGCAGTCTGCAGGGGATGATAGGCCTAACTAAAGGAATGGCCATTTTCTAAGAACAAGGGGATGGGTGGATACATTTGGGGGGAGGGAACATGATTTCGCCCCTTTTTAGTGAAAAGGCCATTCCAGAAGTCAGAAGATTTTCCCATAGACATGCTTAAATCCACCCTCGTTGTCAACAAGAGATGACTATAGATAAAAGGGTAGTAAACTAAAATTATGTTCGTTGTCATAGATCATAGAGCATATATATAAGCAGATACCAAGAAAAAATCAATGATGAGTCACAATCTCAGTACATGTATACATAAATATTGGCCAAGGACGCAAATAGAGAATAGACGGTAAGAACGCAGTGGCCTGTACCTCCAGCATATAGTAACAACACATGGCCCATCGGTCACTAACACAGACATTAATACGTCATCCTATTTTAATGTGTATACTAGGCTGCCCGGCCCAGGTCAATAGCAATACCCATGCATATATAACATGACATGTGATTATGGCATTTAAGTGGCTACAGTCATGTTATATTTTAATGAAGTCCTATAAAAGTCAGCTAACAGGAGATTTGAATCCTTTCATACACTCCATTTAATGCCCAGTGCAGAGGGATACATATATTGTATGTATTCAGCTCCAGTATAGAGACCATGTCCTTAGCAATAGCTGTTTGAACTGAAACTTGATCAGTGGACCCACATATAACCACGTATGCCCTGTATAAAAATGCTAAGCTCTATCTTTAGCGGTGGTGCAGATAAGTACCTTCCTTTACCATCCTACATTAAGCACAGTAGGACTATGCCCTACTGTTCAGTGGCCTCTGCCCAGCCTATGCTATTACCCATAGCTAGTTTCTCATAGGTAACAGAATCGTGTCTCCCCCTTTTGCTGCTAGAACAATTTTAATCACACCTGCCTCCCTATATTGCATCCAAGGAATCCTTCCATCTCATTGGTTTGTTGCTAGGGCAACTAGTTGTTTAGCAACAGCAATTCTAATTGTTTATTTGCCTAGCAAAAGTTGTAGGTCCACTAAAATGGACCCGTAGGTTTCAGTGCAGTTATTAATCTGTTGTTCAGGAAGTGGGTTGCTTAACAACAGTCATTTTAACTGTTTATTTGCCTATGAACACATGTAAACCTTGAGTAAGCTCATTGTCAACCATAGCTAGCCCCACTAAAATGGTCCAAGGTTTTCAGCGAAATTAATTGTAAGGAGCCTAGGTGCCAAATGACCGCATGTATAAATTTTACTTGTTACTATGGCATAATCATACATTGGGTGTCCCACTGGCATGATTAGGTATCCCTATGGGTCCTATAGCATTGTATAGCTGGTTGGATGGAAAAGTTGGATCGGTGTACTATACAGTTGAAATGGCACACATACTTAAATCTGTTCCCATTTATCTAATATTTGCAATGAAGGAACCAGTATAGATGCACAACTTCCTTTGCATTGACCTGCATCATTTATACGTTTAATTTTCCCCATTCCTGTAGCATAAACACCTTAAAAAATGAAAAATGTTTCCAATTAGATCAAGGTCCCAATGCAAGTAGTATATGAAGTATGAGCATTGCCACAGGCAAAGTCTATTCACCTGATTAACTGGGAGAAACCTAGAATCTCATGCTTCAACACCATCCCTATGGGGCTGCCTTGTTACTAAGAGAGATACTACTAGTACATAGGCATAAGTGAAAAGTCTGGATCTCAACCTGGACACATGAAAAGGGGCCTAAAAATGTCTATTTTATGAAGTCAGCCGGGTATAGTGCAATGATATATAAGGGTATGAATGCAAATTTATTCAGGACGAATCTTTGATATATAAGGGAATGAATGCAAATTTATCCAGGAAAAATTAGAATGCTTAACCCCTGCAGGGCTAGCTTCTTTCTATGGGAAAAAAGGGCCTCAAAATGACTACTTTATGAAGTCAGCCGGGGCCAAAGTGCGATGATATCTATAGAAGGGAATGAATGCAAATTTATTCAGGACAAATTAGAATGATTAATCCCTGTGGGGCTAGCTTCTTTCAATGGGAAAAAAGGGCCGGATAATGATTATTAGAATGATTAGCCCCTGCAGGTCTAGCCTTTTTCTATGGAAGAAAAAGGGCTCAAAATGGCTATTTTATTAAGTCAGCCGGGGCCAAAGTGTGATAATATATAAGGGAATGAACAGAAATTTGTCCAGGAAAAATTAAAATGATTAATTCATACAGGACTAGCTTCTTTCTATGGGAAAAAGGCCTTCAAATGACTATTTCATGAAGTCAGCCAGGGCCAAAGTGGGAGTTACTATAAGGAAAATCTTGGTTTCTAACCCGTGATCACTACTACTAGTGACTCCATTTGTTAGTGACTTAACTGTTCCTTTACCACGCTCCACATAAAGACATCCCTCCCAAGACCAGATTTTTTCAAATAAAATTCAAATGGGATATTGCCATTTAGGGGATGGCCTAATCTTTTAGAAACGGAAAGAATTTTGTAAAATTACATCTATGACAAAATGAACAATATTGAATATCCAGAAAGTAAGATACACAAATCGCTCTAAGTATTCCAACTAGGGAGATAAAGCCCTATTTGAAATTAAATATGGCTTATTCTTATGTACATGTTGCCATTGAAACTTACATTTAGGCCAGAATACATCAAAATAGCCCGAAACCTTTGGTACCATCTTTTTGAGCATGAAAAATTGGACAAAAGCATTTTGCACTCCAAAACAAAATTGTTTGATATTTTTCATGATTTTTGCCTTAAATATTGCTCAAATCATATTCAAAATGAGTTAAATATAATCCAAGTGGAGATGCCCAGCATTTCTAAAATATTGTATGTATGTACAAACCGATTAAGATATGCAGAGACAATATGCCATAGTCTACTGTCAGAAAAAATCATGGGATTCTACCAATCTTTAGGCAAACCACAGGTGGTCAAAAATCGGCCAAAATCGGCCAAAAATCGGCGAGTAACTCGCAATAATGCCTGTTCGGTCCTGTACTGTAAACTCGCAATAATGCGTGTACGGTAAAGGAAGAGTTAAAGTGGGAGTTACTATAAGGGAAACCTTGTTTTCTAACCAGTGATCACTACTACTAGCGACTCCATTTGTTAGTGACTTAAAGTGGGAATTACTATAAGGGAAACCTCGTTTTCTAACCAGTGATCACTACTACTAGCGACTCCACTTGTTAGCGACTTAAAGTGGGAGTTACTATAAGGGAAACCTAGTTTTCTAACAAGTGATCACTACTACTAGTGACTCCACTTGTTAGCGACTTGAAGTGGGAGTTACTATCAGGAAAACCTTGTTTTCTTGCTAGTGATCACTACCACTAGTAACTCAACTTGTTAGTGACTTGAAGTGGGAATTACTATAAGGGACAGGGGTACTTTTAGCTTGACCCTTAGTAGTGACTTCATTAGCGACTCCACCTGTTAGCGACTTAAAGTGGGAGTTACTATATAGGGATTATTGAAATAGAATCTAAAAACATCCAAGGGGAATATAACCCCGGGGGAAAGGGTTTTTAGCTTAAGGGGAGCTATTAGAAAAACATGGGGCATGGCTTTTTTGGGGGAAAAAAGGTAAGTGACGCAGGATTATTCATATTACCGTAAAGTCAGACTCAGCTTTCTTTTGATACCAAACATGCCTATATAGGGTGCGGCTTATACGAGAGTTTTTATAAGGATACTACAGTACCAAAATCGCAATATTCAGACCCCCTCTGCGGCTTATATAATTTGTCAAAGTTAGGGGTGCGGCTAATACGCGAGTTAGGCTTATACGCGAGAATTTACGGTAATGTAATTAATAATATAGACAATATTGTATTATACAAGGTTAGAATAAATAGATCGATAGTAGGTGTATTGACAAATAGTCAGAAGGAAGGGTATCTTTAACTGAATAAGCGTCATCTTTTTTTTGGCAAATAGTCCAAGGGGAGGGGTATATTTAACAGAATAAGCCTCATTTTTGTCTTGGCAAATAGTCATATTTGATAACAGAATAAGGGTAATATTATAGAAAGGGAATAAGGGGAATATGACGCTTATTCAAAAAAAGATACCCTTCCCTCTGACTATTTGCCAAGTCAAAGATGAGGCTTATTCAGTTAAAGATACCCCTCCCTCTGACTATTTGCCAAGACAAAGATGACGCTTATTCAGTTAAAGATACTCTTTACCCTCTTGAATAATGGGTATAATAATATATATCTGACTTTAGAGGGTACATAAATAGGATAAATCAGCATTCATTCCCTACTGACTAAAGGGCTCATTGTACCTTCTTCAGTAGAGTAGAATATATGAGAAGTTAGCACTCATTATCTACTGAATAAAGGACATAACCTGCTTTATTCAGTACAATAATGGTATACGAGGAGATAGCATCTATTCCCTCCTGAATAATGGGCAAATTGTGCTTTATTCAGTACCATAGAAGTGTGGGAGCATTCATTACTTGCTCACCATTGATTTTCTCATGGTGAGTCTCTCAGTTAATCAGATGAATAACACTTTTAATGCATTGCCGACTACAAACCCACCTTTCCATATACTACTACCACCAGGAAAATCCCACAATTCTTATATTTCGCAGTTAAAACATACCTATCAGATCCACATCTAGAACATGTTATGCATTCTGAACTATGAATTGAAGTATTCTATACTTAGTACTGTACTTTAAATAGTGCTGGTTCATGCAGCTGTTCCAGATACTCAGAACACAGTTTGTATTTTACCTACCCAAGATGGGACACCCAAAGTATGATTATGCCGTTACGATGGTCTAAATATTGATGGGTAGACCCATGAATTTTAAGGAAATTATATCATAGACAGAGCCCTAAGTACACATATACCACCAATGGTGGGGCCAGTTAGTGCCCTTATTTGGTGTGTAAGTAGTGGGGTCATTGCACACCGTCCCTACTATAAGTACTAACTATTGAAAGATAGATCTGTGGATGGTTTTATTCTCATGGAAGCATGATATTGGAGACCTAGCTATTCTCTCCTTTCAAATATACTCAATTCAATGAAATTTCATGGTAATTAGGGTTTAGGGTTGACCTTTAACCTTTCCGTCTGATAACACATGGACAGTGGGTTATCTGGGTTAATGCTCTAGATGAGTATAGTAATTCTGTAGTGATCCCAATACTTGGGTTAGGCTAGGACTAGGGACTGTCGGGGAACAGTACAAGTATCTGACTACCGGTACTAGGAAACTTGTAAGGATTATATGACTTGCAGTTACCCTCTCAAGGAAAGACACAGGTGGATGTACAGTTGAAAAAGAGCCTTCTTTATTCAAATGGTTTAGTAGGTGGATGGAACGATCATGGCCACACTACCATACGTCATGGACATCACAGTTGTTTGGAGACAGCACCTGGATCAGGTTGCCTCAATCCAATGGGTGGATGGTCCTCTGGGGTGCAGGGTCCAATCCAAGGTTCTGTCAGTGAGTCTTCAGTAGCTGCTACCTACCCAGTGGGCACAGAACATTACATCAACATTGATAAATTGTTGTCAATGTTGAATCAACATTGAATCAGTGTTGATTCAACATTGGACTGGATTTTGTGCCCACTGGGTAAGAGGTGTCCACGCTGTACCTCATAGGTGGAGCTCCCAGTGGGAACTGTCAGTGACCGGTGAAGGCCGGCCTTATATAGCGGTGGTAACATCTGTCCATCCGGGCTGGGTTGATCATCCGGGCCGGAAAGGCAGAGCGAACTGCACAGTTCTGGCTGTAACCATGCCAAACGAGCAGTCCAGGCCGGGTGAGCTTCACCCGGGCCCAGACCTGTAACCAGGCAGGGAAACAACCGGGTAGTACCATCTGGGTCGGATCAGGACTGATCTGGCCGAGGTGGAACCTCAAAGAGGTATAGCATAATGATGCAAAATGGTACATCGCCACAATTCTATACCTCATCTAACAGCTTCCATGTGAGACATGTGCCTATGAAATCGAACTGCATTATCCCATTTACTCATCACTGTAACCAGGGCCCACCATTCACCTACATAAGCAGCTTTTTTTTTTGATTGACAGGGTATATCGATATATATCCGGGCCTGGATGCAGTCACGTTGGGCAATGCCGGCCTATACATCTGAAAATGTTACTTTTATGGTACTGTTATGGTGTAAGCACGACCCACAAGAGGACTTACGGGTAAAGCTTAAATACTATATTTTGCTCATATAATCTCATCTTAATTGGGACCGCTACAAATTGAAAATAAACTGTGAGATCGAAGGTACCATTTGTGCATCCTTTTTTCTTCTGTACCATATGGTTCGAATTAAACCAGTTCATGATATCCCCCTCCTGATAAGATCCATATTGCAGCAAGCACTATCAGGGGTATGATGACATATATGACCCGTTTAGTTCTGATCTCTGCCTGTCCAGCTGAGGCCAATTCTCAGCGGACAGAGATTAGCAATCCTTTGACGCCCAATCCCGCCTTGACATGCACGCCTGCTCCTTCCTGCAGGCAAAGCCAGGGCTAATTCAGTTCCACTGATTAGATTATGTCACAGCCACTCGAACCAATGCCACAAATGGACTGTCACCGGGCTTGTATGTGTGGGTCAATGAGGGAGTGGTACTAAAAGAACAGTCACCTGTCTCTACATATAGTTTGAAGGTGTGTGGGAAAATGACATACCGGGTACTTTACATGGGATAGGTTAATGATGAAGACTCACTTTTCTGTTTATAAGTTAATGTCGACATATAGCTGTTTATAAGTAAATATGACACTGGGGAAACGGAGCTTAATGCACCCCGCACTACGGTCCCTTCTCGCAGATCATGTCACTTTAATGTTGATATTACTTCATAGATAACTGTCAATGAATCCCTCTTAACTGGGAATGGCAAAGTGTTATGTGTACCTCTTGGGAATAGTGAACCTGCCCAGGTTGCTAGAGTGACACGGTTTATGGTTTATGTATTTCTTTGACAACTTTAACAACAGATTCCAAAAATAAGAAATAAGACATGTTCTCGTGTACCTCTCAGTCTAGATCTTTCTCAGGTCACCTAGATGTATGTGCAGATTTCTTGAAGGGCTCACGAATCATGGCAGCATTATTGGTTCAGCATGTAGTTCCAGCGGTGTAGGGATACACTGGGTTGACAGGAATCTTTTTTGGTGACCTTCTTCGGCCAATATTGACAGTTGACAGCAGGAATTTTCATGGTTGACAGCAAAAGAAAAAAAGAACTTTTGAGAAATTGTTTTAACGCCCAGAAAAGTGAAAAAAGAAAATTCATTTCATGTAGGGATTTTTTTTGGTGACGTTTCCGCACGTTTCATACAGAGGTACTATTTTAGGTTAGAACTGGTGATGTTGAAGCTAGGATTTGTTTTGATGGGGCTTTATGCCTCGAGCTCTGTATTAATGTATGGACAATGAACGATGCCATAAACAACATATATGATGTCATGCATCAGTTATCTGCAGTGCAGCTCATGAAATTTGGCATCCAGGCATATTATATCAATATCAAATCGTGGCACCGACCAAAAGTGTACTACATTGTATTATATTGCTCCTTATAGTGTCTGATGATGTTCCGAGTGACAGAATTTTACTTCTAAACGTGCACAATTCCCGTCCATGGGAATATGAGCTTAGAAACTCTATGTAATTGTAATAGCATCTTTCAAATTCAGATAACGGCGTGTGGCATAATATGCGAACTGAATGAAACTACAAAATTGAATAATGCGTATAACATGATTTTTAGGCTATCCCCAAATCACACAAACAAGACTGTTTAGTGGACACATGGTATTTCCCTGGAGTGTAGTATGGGATCTCTGTTACTAAATAATGCAAGTGCTACGTTCACTATGATCCGATTGATAGTGTAGAATGTACCAGTGATGTAGGGATTAGTGTGGGGAACAAGGTCAGATCTTACAGGTTACACTTCTAATTCTATACCTATATACATAGTATTGTCGTGTACTTTTAGCCTTTGAGTTTCTTAGACCCATAATTATGATCAAGTTGTAATCACCGCTCAAGGTGTGTGCTTAGGCACAAGACAGCTAGTGCTGGGAAGTTAGAGAATTCTGTCAGGAAAATGAGTTCCTGATTAGCAGAAGTTGTGGCGTACTTACACGTTGGCATTTAAATTCAGGTTATCATCAAAGATTTACTCACGTTTTGAGTGCATGAGTAATATTATTAGGTTGTGTGATTGAATGGTAATTATGCAATAATGATAAGTTTATCATCAGGGAACCGGGAGACCCAGGGTATGTTTGTTAATGTGTGCTTGTGCACTTTTTACCACTTTATATGGTTTATGACTGATGTGCTTATGCACCCATGATACTCAGTATCTTGATTTTTACCAGAGTTACTAGGCCTGTTCAGGGGGTTGGGCCTCTATGATGAAGTTCAATTTGCTGACCTTGCTCAGGATTTTTCCTCTTTAAAGAGGGGAATTTTTGTAGGTAGTCAGCCTTGGCCTTTCAACTTTCAACCGGATTTTCTTGTCGCCCCGAGTTCTGTCTGACACTGGGTTCACCACATACTCCAGGTTTTTAGACAGTTTATGGATATGCACTGGTAGTTGTAGGTCTCGTCGCCTAGATAGAGGATCTATCTTGCATCGACCATGTAGGGCCTCTTCAGATATGTCCAAGTTTTTTTATGTCCAAGTTTTTTTTTATCCTTAGACATTTTCTGAGGCCCCAATTCTGTAGAGTCTGTAGCCGTACTTGGTCTCTAACCATGCCAGAGTCCAGTATGAAGCTACAGTACTCTAGACCCGGGAGGATACAGTGCTTGTATATTGTGAGTGCGTCTGACTCATCTACTAGGTCCCTGACCATGTGATGCTTGTATAGCTTATACCCCAAATTTTTCCTTAAAGATGCCATGTGAGGCTTCAAGGAGAGTGTAGAGTCCATGCAGACACCTAGGTATACGAGGGTATTGACGTCATCAATGGTCTTGTCATTGATGCTTAGCCTAACCTTTTCACTCCTGTCTAGTTTTGGTTGAGTGCTGTATATTACCTGCTTAGTTTTTTTCTCATTCACTGTGAGTCTATTGGTGCAGCACAATGAGTGGATTCTGTCCACATCCGGTTGTGCCCTTAGCTCTATTTCTTCTTTTGAGAAACCCTTGGTGATCAATACTGCATTGTCTGCATAGAGCAGGATGTCAGAGTTTTGCGCACATTCGGGCATATCATTGATGTATGCTGAGAACAGGAGGGGGCCTAGTATGGAGCCTTGGGGGACTCCATACCCAACCCTCATGGGCTCAGACACTTTATCATTTGCTCTAGTGCTGTGTGATCTGTTATTGAGGTAGCTGGCAAACCAACTCATGTAGAGGTGATTGGACACTCTCCACATGTACCACATAATTACATCGGGTAGGCTACCCAGTAAACAGAAAACGTTTCTCTATGTGTCCTTAGTGTGGTAAAACATTATATAACGTTATAAACGTTATTTTGAAAATAACGTATTCTTGTTAGCTGTGTACTGGGCTGTGATTGGCACTGTTATGTGGATGGAAATACCTTATACAGCGAGCAGGAAGGGACGAACTCGCCAAGTGAATAGATGCATGGCGTGCATATCTCACATAATCCTACAATATGCGTACCCCCCTGAAACCTTTGTGATACCATTAATGTTGACATTGTATATCAATCCCTAAGCTTAACTAGTCCCCCCTCCCCCAAAAGAACTACAAAAAAACACAACAACACCACACAAACGTTATCGATTTCCACAGGACCACATCGTGGTATATCAGATGATGACATTGGGCACTGGGCTGTGATTGGCACTCTTATGTGGATGGAAATACCTTATACAGCTGTAATAAACGATACTTTGTCTCTTTATGATATTGGTAGAGTATCAATTAAAGAACAAAGTCGACACAGTTCGGATCAAGTGTTACAGGTTGCAAATCGGGTTTATTCAGAAAACCTAGACAAGCAGTATCTATGTGTGCGAACTCCCTATAGAGTTCGGAACGGGTCAGTAGGCTAATCAGCCGTAATGATCACGGGGTCTCTTCACCAGCGTGGCTCAGAGTAACCGACGAGTACCGTCAGATGCTGGGTATATATAGGCAGCCAGCCTGCGCGCGCACACGCAGACCGGAAGCCTATAGCGACCTCTGTCCATACCCCAAGCCCGGGGTAGGTGCTGCCACCTACCGTCGGACTGAAGGGTTTGGACTGAGCTCGCAACACAGCATCCAACAGCACTCGTCATATAACATACCCGTATAACCCTAGCCCCTACACTACCCCCTACCAGATAATAACCGGGAGGTAAAAATTAATTAAGGTTAAAGTCCGAAAACACTTCGGACTGGCATTATCTTATAAATACCACCTTAGGGGTTTATTAAAGTTATACCTTACAAACAATATGACATATGCTGTTGAACACAAAAAGGTATTAATTACACACATTTCTACATATATAGACCGTAATGACAATTACGCCCCATTCCCTAGGATAGATGGAGTTAATCTATACATATAGTATACAAACACTTGAAAAAGTACAATATCACAGTAAAAAAATTTCGTCCCTTCAGGACCCCGAGCTAATTACACTCGTAATGAATAATACTTATAAGTGATAAACAATATCACTTCTTTTAAGGTTTTAAAGACATATTAAAGTATTATTACAAAAAGACATCATACGTGGTTTTGTAGCGAAGATCCGGATCCTCTGTTGATGGTGTTGCATTCCGCCCGGCTTTCAGAACCTACTTCGTTCAGCTCTTACTCACCGGAACGAGAAAGTTCATAGCTCATGCTCGGGAGCTTTTTAGGTGATAAATAGAAAAAAATAGTCCTGCCTCCAGGCGATCTTCGGACTTATAATTAGGAGCACTCGGTCCTGATATCCAGAGTTTATATAAAAAAACATCGTGTATCGGATCCATGTTGGTAAAGTGCTCCAGTCCCGAGTTCAGCTTCCCCTCCGGATCTCCTTGTCCTCCTCCGTCAGTACCACCTGGCAGACTGGATCCTTGCGTAGCCAGCCTGCCGCGTTCCTCTGTCCGGACACTCCTAAACCCTTTCTAAGGGTGTTCTGCTTGTAGGGGTGGTATACTTAGAATACCCCCCCTTTCTCCTAATCGGCTCCTAGAATAGGATAATCCTATCCGGAGTCCGACTCGTCTTTGGAACCGGGTTTAGCCGGCTCCTCTTCCTCCTCAGAGTCCGACGCAGCTTCCGCCAGAGTCAGCTCCTGGAGCCAGAGCTCGATTTGAGCCCGAGTTCCATCCCACTCGTGCATTTCATGCGCGAAGCAGTCTCGGAACCGACGACGTTCGTGGTCCAGTTTTTCCTCGGCGTTCTTAACTGCCAACTTTTGCTTCTTCCTTTCGGTTTTAGCAGCACATCGTTCAGTCCGAGCGTTTTCACGCTCTTCCTGTACGGACTCCGCAGCCGCTGCCTTCTGGGTAGCGACCTCCCTCTGATGGAGATGATGCACCGTGTTTAAGGACAACATCACCACCTCCTGACTCAGGCCAGCAAGCAACCGATGAAAGTTGTCTTGCCATTGACCGAAGGCCTCCTGTCCGGCTTCATAGGAAGTGAAGTCGGAGGGAGGGAACGAAGGAGGGCTCTTCAGTCGCAAGACTAGACGCCCCTCCTCTGCGGTCTCGGGTGGGAGATCCGGTGTCTGAGTTGGCTTCGGCGTTTTCTTTGCTGGAGCCTTCGTCCTACCGGTCTGGGTTAGAGTCTGCGACTCCTCACCCGGAACCATGTCATTTTCGGGGAACTCCTCTGCGAAGGACCCCATCGTGCTGGAGTTCGGATCCTCCGGAACAGACCGAGGTGGCCTGCCCTGGGGACCCGTCTTCCAGTCAGTCGTATGAGAAGTGAATGCCGGCCCTTTATAGCCCGGATCCGCCTTCTCCATAACGGATTTCCTTTCATCCGTTTTGGCCTTTTTAGGGTCGGCCTGCTCCGAAGACCCACTAGGTCTCTTCGGAGCGCGCCGCACCTTTCGCGTACTGGTACGTTTCTGGTACTCCTCGAATTCATCGAAGAGCTCACCTTCCGGAACCCGGATGTAGTTGCCGTCCGGGTTTACTTTGTAAAAGACCCGGACCTTTCCTCTCTCGTTGGTGCCAAAATCCACCTCGAGATTCTCATTTCGGCCTACTACCCCGAAATGGGAGTAGACTTCCTGATGGGCTGTCTGGATGCGTTCCGCCGCGATCTCCAGAGCCAAGCCGTGCTGCTTAGCAAGATGCCTGATGATATCGGCTCTAGTGTAGAACCAGCCACCATTCGGACAACCCTTGCTCTGCTTTGTACCCACACTCAAGCAGTCATACCGCATGTAATGACGCAAATGATAGCGGGTAATATGCCTTGCGTACCGAACCTTGCTAGGCCAAGTTCGGGGCGTTTCCAGTGTCTCGTCGATGTTCAGACAAGGCTCAAAGGGGCACTTGCTAAATGGATGCCATCTAGCCATAGCCCATGCCAACTTAGCTTTCTGGAAAGGCGAATGGTATTTAGTACTACCATTTCGGACCTTGTCCAGGAGCTCAAAGTGGTACAACTGTACCGACTTATCGAGTGGATCAGTCTTAATCCACTCCTCGTCATCGGAGAGACCGTCAGGACCCACCTCCTCCGGATGGTGTGAGGACCGCTTGTCCTTGACGCAGTCGTTCACACACATGGGTTTAAAGTACTTAAACCCACTTGCAGCATTGGCTCGGAGTGCAGTCCGGACCAGAACCTGAAGTTCGTCGTCCGGGATTGTATTTTCATCCAATCCCTTCAGAACCGCTTCTACCTCCTCGTCGGATCGACCCGCTTTCAGAGAGGTTACCTTGATGGTCTCTCGTAGGTATTGGTGCCTACGATTGGCCTTTTCCATGCGACTAGTGTCTGCAGACCTAGCCGCGGCCGTGTTCTGTTGGATCATTTCATCCTCCAGAGTAGCATCCAGAATGGACTCTTTGGTCTTCTGTTCCATACTCCGAGCCAGCTTCATTGCTGGCGTCAGATGTCTCTTCTTCTCCCGCCGGTTATGCACGGTGTGGTACTCCGCTGCAGTTTGCAGGTCGTACTCCAAGGCCGCGATAAGTTCGGGACGTCCCTCTGTCTCAGCAACTAAGCGAGCTGTCTCTGACTTTTTGCTGAGATCGTCCATGGCCGCAGTTAAGCGATCTGGGAACCAAGCCGGGAACCTGGCAGACAACTCGTCCAGCCCCCGGAAGGTTCGCATTTGGATCAGATCGAAGGATCTGACCTCTGTTGCGCTCATCTGATCGATGATAGCACCTCGGAGCAGGGATGGGACGTCGGCGTCCTCCTTCTCCCATGCGTCATGCTGGTGTGGAGCGAGGATTTGCACCCCCGATCCAGTTGGACCACCACCTGCAGCCTGGTCCAGCTTTCCGGCTTCCTCCGAAATATCCATGGTATTGGATGGTTCCAGAGCAGGCTCGGTAGGCTGTTGAGGAGTATCCACTCGGACGGGTACCTCTTTTGGAGGAGGTAACTCCACCCGAACGGGTACCTCCTTTCTTGGCTCCAGGGGAGTCGGGAGGTTGAATGTGATGCTAGACAGCACATCCTGCACTACCTGGACCGTATGGGCTGCGGATGATGTATCCATAGTTTCCTCGGTCCGAGGTGCCTTGGGAGGAACTGCCGTTTTTGGACGGCCTCCCCCATGTCCCTTAGTACCAGCCATCGCAGCGGCTGTAGCAGCTACTGCTGAGCTGTTGTCCAGCCCTCGCGAGAAGGACAACACGTCAATGGCTGGGGTCGGAGTAGCTGTGGTTACAACTGCCTTCCCACTACCTTTCCCCTTGCCAGGGATCGGTAGGTTGGACTTACTGGGGCCCGGAGTCTTGACAGCTTTAGTGCTGTCGGACGTCGGCCCCTTCCCCGGCTGGTCCTTAGCACCAGGCTTCGGATCAGCTTTCTTTTGACCCTTAGGCACCTTCGTAGTAGGAGCCTTGGGGTCAACCGTCTTTGGATCCTTGGAGGCCGCTGCAGTGGCAGCCTTAGAACCCGGCTTCTTCGTACTCGCAGTACTTTCCTTCTTCGGATCGGGCTTTTTAGGCTCGTCCTTTCCCGGAGGCTTCTTCCCAACACCAGTGTGTTTGATAGCCTTGGTACTAGCCTTAGTATCGGCCGACTTGGACCGATCTCGGGTAGCACCCTTCCCACCGCGCGTCCTCGGACGTGAAGTGTCGGAATCACTCCCACTCCCCATAGACAGTTTGCGAGCAACCATCTTCTGGAGGTTTGGTGATATACTGAGACTGCACATCCGGGAGGGACGTACAGTCGTCTCGGAAGGATCCGCCGCTACCTGGGTGTAGGCGAGTCCTTGCAGCACTCCGGAGTCCTCGCTGCCGTCCGGCGACGGGGACTTTCGGATCGGGGACACGACCGGATCTACACGGAGTTCCGCTAGTGTCTGGCTCAACTCATCACCACTAGGGCTCTGAGCATCCATTGCCTCCTCGGTGGCGGATGCCACCTCGGAGTGTCCGGTGAGTTCGGATTGACGGAGCTGTTGCTCGGCCATCCTCACTACTGCACAGTGTCTTTCGACGGGAGTTTGACGGGGAAACCACTAGTTCCCCGTCTCCCTCTTTGTCTCAGACGCACCAGGAAAGAGTACTCACTGCTTACAACTCTTTTACTGACTTTTCTCCTCTTCTAGCCGTCCAAAACACCAACTTCCCCGCTGCCGACCAACACCGCTATTGACCGGGGCGAGCCCAAAATCAATATGGCGTTCCCTCGCTTTTGTTTTTAAAACAAAGCGCATGCGCAGCGTCTCGCGTGATTGGACGCGATCCCGTTACCCGGTGTGACCCAATTACTGTTTAATCAGGTCACGACCTTTCCCGCCCGCAGCTCGGGCTCGAGGGATCACACTGCTATGTAGGCGGCTCACAAAAGTCAAAATATACTTCGAATAAAGAGCTCATCAGGAGTATTAGTGGATATTTATGGGAAATTGAAGATTACCCCACCGGATTATCCGTCCACCACCCTCGGGGAGCACTCTTACATTCTTTTCCTCTTGACTCTGAGCGCCCCTGTTGGTAACATACATATAACATATAGGACAACACAGGACAACACACTCGTTGTGTAAACAAGCTAGGTTACAGCCCCTCTAGCCACCAGCCTTGGGCTTCGCCGAACGGGTTTCCCGTCCACCTCTCGTAACCTGGCCGAAGGACACTCGTTCTTAACTAAAACTCCAGCCTTGATTTTAGTTTTCCGTGCCCTTCTTCCTTCGCCTGCCGAGACTTTCTTTTTCACGGTCTTCCGGAGCTTCTTTCGTACCACTCTCTTAGGGGTATCCGCTGACACCCCTTCCAAAGGTACAAATTTAGCCTCCGAAGTTCCCTTTTCCACCTCCGTTTCCGGGGTGAGCTCCCTTCCAGCCCAAGCACGCAACCGAGCCACATGGCTCGTCCGGATGCGTCCTGCTTCGGACTGAATCAGCACAGTCGTTTGACTGATACATTTAACCACGGTGTGTGGTCCATCCCAGTTATTCGCCAGCTTGACGTTGCAGAGCGGTTCGTGTAGGTGGATCACTCTATCCCCCACTACGAATCGTCGCAACTTCAATCCGGTGTCGTAACCCACCTTCTGCCAATTCGCAGCTTTGAGCAAATGAGCCCTAACTGTTTCGTAGGCAAATTTGAACCTCTCTCGTAGAGATTCTACAAACAGCACCGTACATGGTGCTTCTGGACTGATCCCTACCGGCCCGAATACTAAATCCGCCGGCATGATCAAGTCCTCTCCGAACACCAAGAGGTTCGGTGTGCAATTTGTCGAAGTGTGGACCGTATTGTTATACGCATGCACCACAAATTCGCACTGATCATCCCAATCATCCATATGGGAGTTCACTAATGGCTTCAAAACCTGGATCAAGGTCCGATTGAACCGCTCCACCTGCCCGTCGGACTGTGGTCGGTACGGATTGGTCCGAGTTTTGCATATAGCCAACTGATGGCACATAGCTGCCCATAGTTTGGACTCAAATTCTCTCCCTTGATCGCTATGTAACATCAAGGGAGCCCCCAGATGGAGGATCCACCCCTTCACTAATGCTTCCGCACAAGTAGCAGCGGTATGATCCTCCAGTGGGTACACTCGGGTGTATTTCGTATAGTAGTCCGAGACCACCATCATACACGTATTACCTTTTGGAGTGGGTTTAACTCCACTGATAATGTCCACAGCTATTCGAGCAAATCTCACTCCGAATAGCTCTTGTTGCAGTGGCAATTTTCCTAGTCCAGGGCCAGGTTTGCCTAAACAACAGGCCGGACAGGTCTCGATCCACCTTAAAAGGTCGCCTGACATGCCGGGCCAGTAGTATCTCCGACTCAGCCTTTCCAACGAGCGTTTCTTTACGAAATGCCCACTAGTGGAATGGCCGTGGCAGTAGTACAGGATGTCTTTCCTCATAGCAGCAGGGATTACCATTTGTAACACCCTCCGCTTTCCGGGACAAGTCTTCCACCTGCACAACAACGAGTCTCGGACCTCCAGTTCGTGGAACTGAGCCAAGAAACGTCGCATTTCACGGTTTTCCAGTGATATTTCGGGTCTCACTGGACAGACCCCAGTAGGGACAAGCTCCCTCAGTCGTGCTATGGTAGGATCGGCCATCTGGTACGTCCTTATAGTGTCGGTGGACCAATCCAACAGGTTTTGCAACAACCCATCATAAGGCAAACGCACACTCGCTACCACAGCATTGTGAGCACCACAATCCCCACACTCCGGACGCACACAACGGCGTACCGGACGTCTACTCAGACAGTCAGCATTAATATGCTTCGTGCCCGCTCGGTGCTGGATATGAGAGTTTTCCAGTCCGAACTCGCTGAGGTGATTCAACCACCGACCAATCATTCCCTCGGCGTCCTTAAAATTAAGGAGCCACCTCAAGGCCGAATGATCGGTACGGAGTGTGAAATTCCCTCCATATAAGAAGTGCCGAAACTTCTTCGTGTACACCACTACTGCGAGCAGCTCTCGCTTGGTAGTACAATAATTTCTCTGTGCCTTGTTCATACTGTTACTAGCGAACGCCAGCGGGACCTCTACTCCGTCCTGGATTTGGGACAATGCGGCCCCGATGCTCTCATTGCTCGCATCAGTGTCAAGGATGAAATGCCCCTTCTCCGTAGGGTATCTCAGCACCGGGGTGGTTCGGAACAACGCCTTAATCTCTTTGAAGGCTTCATTCTGTTCCATCCCCCATGGGAAGGGTTCTTTTTTTCTCCCCGGAGTCCAATGGCTCAACCGTTGTAATGGCTGAGACACCCTAGAGAATCCGGGGATGAAGTCCCTGTAATAGGAACAGAACCCTAAAAAGGATCTGATATCCTTTGGTCCTTTTGGAACTTCCCAAGTCTCCACAGTCTCCAATTTAGCCGGATCAGCCTGCACACCCTCGGTGGAGATGATCCGGCCAAAATAGACCATGGACTTCCGAAAAAGTTCACATTTCTTCGGCTTTAATGTCAAGCCATTGGACCGAATTCGCTCCAAAACCTCTCCGAGGTTCAACGCACACTCTTCAAAAGTCTTGCCAAAGACAATGACATCATCCAAGTATACCAAGCATTTGCGCCACAACAGATCACTCAGAAGAGTTTCCATCATAGCCTCAAAAGTGGCCGGGGCGTTGCACAACCCGAAGGGCATCAGCTCAAACTGATACAGTCCAATGTGACTTGTAAAAGCCGTTTTCTCTTTATCCTCCTCCTTCATCCCGATCTGCCAATATCCGGACTGCAAATCAAGGGTGCAGAACCATTGGTTCCCACCCAAAGAGTCCAGAGTCTCATCAATCCGGGGGAGAGGATATGCATTTTTCTTGGTTACCCCATTCAGGCGCCTATAGTCGATACAAAATCGGATAGACCCGTCCTTCTTAGTAACCATCTGGACCGGGCTGGACCAGGGGCTAGTGCTAGGCACGATCACCTTCTGTTCCAACATGGTCTTCACTTGTTCCTCTACCACCGCTTTCTTACCCAAAGGCAAGCGTCAGTAAGGCATCTTGAAAGGCTGTGCATCACCCGTATTGATAGAATGCAACACTTTGTCGGTTCGGCCCAAAGGCTCCCCCTCCACCTGCCATGCATCCTGATACTTCACTACCAGCCTCCTTAGGGAGTCGAGATCCCTCCGATCCGTCAAATCCGTTTCGGAGATCATTTTCTCAAGTCCCTCACTCAGAGCGGTCAGAGAAGGGTCACCCTTCATGCTCACCTGTCCAGCAGGCATCACTGCCTCACTGGTGAACACCTTCCCCAGTATCGTATCTTTCTTTAGATACTTCGGTTCCAACCCGGGGTTAGAAACCGGCACTACGGTCCAAGCACCATCACCCACGAGGGTGTCCATGCCCGTCAAACCGATACTACCCAACATGGTCACATCCGGCTCCACAACTGCCTCTTCCTCTCTCCTAAGCCCCTTGCTTCGGACCAGCACGTCACACGTCTGTCCGGGAGGAATCTTTACAGTTTGGACCACCGTTGCCACTGTCGACACTTGTCGGAGCACACATTGCTCTACCGCACGGTACGGGTGCTCTATCAGGAGTACCCCTGTACCCGGATTCAGGACCGCGTCATACAACGCCGAAAAATCCAATCCGAGTATACCGTCGTCTGCAATATCCGCAATGGTGGGAGAAGCCACATACTCCTTCCCCCCAATTCGGAGCGGTATGAACGCGCGCCCATACGTCTGCATACTTGACCCATCGGCCGAACAGGCGTTTACCCTCGTTTTGAAGTTATCACGACTATCCGGCATAAGAGCATAGAAGTTAGAGGAGATAAAGGAGTGGCTAGCTCCCGTTTCTACTAAAAATTCGCCCGCTCTACCGGCCACAGTAACAGACACATACCACCGCCTCCCCCCCAGTGGAGACGGGTTTACAGTAAAGCGTTTAAAATCCTTCGGAGCAGCCAAATCAAGGCCATGTTTCTTCAAATGGTCGAAACATGGATGATCCGGGGAAAGCTGGGTACTCCCTACCCACACGGTGTCTGTGACAGCCGCAACTTCCTCGTTCCTATCCGTAATGGGCCTCCCTGCCTCATTGCCGGGCAACTGTTGGACCGGAATGTTAACCAGGCCGGCATCCGAGCCCCTCAAGCTCGAAGCCACCCCTGATTCCCTTCCTGCCTTCGGAATTTCACTAGGCTCTACCTCTCTGGTATGTTGGCGTACATCATATACAGGGGTCGTCCGCTCGCCTTCTCGGACCACCCCCTCTAGTTTCCCTCCTTTCCGGGAACTTTCGGAGTCGGAGCCGTACACTCCGCAGCAAAGTGACCGATCTCCAGGCACCTATAGCACTTGGCGGTCCGCCGATTGATCTTCCTCCGGTTAGGCTGTGTAGCCCCCTGAATGGAAGTCGTCATCTTCTCAAACAGCGATGTGAAAAACGCTGCGTCCATTATCGGAGCTTTTGGGTCCGATGATTCCTTCTTCGGAGGAGGGTTTCCACCCCCTTCCGGCTTCCTATTCTTCCACGGCGTTTTAGAGGAATTCCCATTCCTCTTAAACTGAGCTGCAGAAGCTATCGCTCCCTCTTCCTCACTGCCCGAACCATCAGACTGCTCCGGAGAACACTCTATAATGGCCGAGGCCCGGGTGGGCACCCGGTCCCCTAACAGTGACTTCTTGAGAGCATGTATGTCGATGGCCTTAAAAAGGTCATCTAATGACGTATCTGCTCTCCACGTATCATACACCACATGTTGTATTTCTGGATCCCTCAGTCCAGCAACAAACTGAGAGAACAGTTCCTTAGAGAATAAGGCATCATGGATTCCTGAAGCTGGATGTACCTTCTTCAGGAGTCTCATCAGTGCAAGTCCGAAAACCCTCGGGGCCTCGTTCTTGCCTTGCACTCGCTTCTTAAAAGCGACCATCGGGTCAATCCGAGCGGAGTCTCCGTATAGGATAGTTCCGATCTCTACCAGTTGTTTGAAAGTGCCGCGGGGTCCGCATTCATCTTTCCACTGCTCCACGGCCATCAGGCCATCCCCCAAGCGCAATCCCTTACAGACGTACGGAATTGCATCCTGTTGATCCCACCCACTGAGGTTGATGTCCTCAACGGTGGCTCCCAACCAATCTTCCCAAGAGTTTTTCTGCCAGTAGGGAAAAGGCTCGCTAGCAATGCGTCTAGCAGCGTTGGATGACCCCCTAATTTTAGAGGTTATCGCCAGGCATTTAGAAATGGAAGCCGAGGCGTCCTTTTCTGTACCCACGTTGTGCAATCCGATCCCACCCAGTGGGCACAGCAACACTTAATAAGTGACTAATAAGCTCTCCAATGAAGTGCTTATTATCCATCTATATTGTGGCTAGAATGTAAGAACTATTAGTCAGCTAATCTGCAGCACTTATCAAGCCCTTCAAAGCAGTGGTTATCAAGAGGTTCAATAATTCAGCTAATAAGGGCAACAAAAGTCAAATTTATTCAAAGATTATAATTGTGACACTACCGCACTACTATAAAGCAGCACTTATAAGTGACTTGCTCTGCAGTTCTTATTAAGCACTTCAAAGCAGTGATTAGTAATGAGCTGAAGTGTGCCACTATTTTAAAAGGAATTCCACTGAAACTTTCTGCTGTTTATTCAAGCATATAACATTCATAAGCAGCTCAGTATACATACATTGGAAATTCATGATTGTTGTACAAATTAATGTTGTCAATGGGAATCGAACTCCTTACCTTCAGATGTAAAGTCCAGTGTGCTATTGCATGAGCTAGTGGGGCTGATGATAAGTGGTGGTCCTAAACCTTACTGTACCCCTAGCATACCCTAGGTACACTGCAAAAGCAGCCCTTCATATATCATGCTCACACACTGGCTAAAAAGGGCTTTATTTGCAGTGAGATACAAACAAAAACGGTCTTATTTGAATCTGATTGAATGAAAAACCCATTCAATTCATCTTGGAAATAGATGGGAAGTATTACTTTTGTAGTTGGTCTCTTACTACGTATGTGACACTTGAGTACAAAAACCAGACAAGGTAAATTAGACTTTAATATACGGCGACTTTATTGTAAAGGTAACTCTGGTGTATTATAGTACAAGTATAACCAGCGGATATACCAGATCAGAACAGATATATAATACAGTGGGGCAACCCTATAGCATAGAGTTAAGCCCGTGAGCACAGGGTGGTCATGTCACGACAGTCCCAAACCTGACTGACTTCCAATGGGGAAGCAGCCGTCTTATATACAGCGCTGCGTAGCCACGTGACCGTACTAGCAGCGCCACCTGTTAGGTTTAGTTATGTAAAAATGATTATGTAACAACTACCGACGGTAACCGAAGGTGGTACCGGTACACTACCGTATAGATAACCGAACTAGAGGAGTCGGTGTATGTAACGAACCGACGACACTAGTTAGATGAATAAAACAGTTATTAAACACAATAGAACCGTGTTGTCTTACATCATACAACATACAATAGATATACAACAATAACAGTTAGACTTTATAGTCAACCCGTTACACTACCCCCCTTTAGAATGTAGGAAGGGTTGGTTTTATAATAATAATACCTCTTGGATACATTATATACCACGTATATCTATTTATCAACAAGTAACATTTCTACTCATAGTAACAACAGGCATACATACATGAACATACAAGTTAACATGCACATAACAGTTTATATCAACAATATAGTCTTTGTAAAACCATAGTCCCGTAGGCACATGATATAGAAACTGTCCAACTGATAGTCCTTGACTAGTATCAGTTACTAAAACAAGGCACCAATAACCACTTTCGAAACTCAACACATCACCTACTACGTTCAGCAATGGTGCGAATCCGTGTGGAGTTAGTGTCCTTATATATAAATAATAGAACTATAATAGCTCTCACTTCCTTTGGCGAAGAAAAGTTTTATAATTGGAACTATAGCAGCTCCCACTTCCTTTGGCGTAGAAAAGTTTATATATAAAAATCCATATTAGCGTATCCTAAATAAGGTGGGATAGATCGTCATCCTTATTAGGGGCGGTACTCCAGTACCTAGCAGTTTATGGTGGTAGAGATGGATAGAGTCCAGTACCGGTATAGTACTTCCATCTCTTGTGAAATATAAATATAAAAAGGTAGGTCCGTGCCTCCCTATAAATAATTATCACAGGAGGATGATCCATATAATAGTTCATAGGTCACAATAGTAGAATGTGACCACAGGATCAGGAGCCCTGGACAGTAGTAGAGCACCGACGGTTGTGGCTTAGTAGTAAACCACGGTTGAAGACATCAGGCTGCTTCCAGTGTGGTGGCAGTAGAGACTCAGTTAAGTCACGACAGCACCGTCGGTCTGCTTTTGGTTGTCCAGGGGCGTGTAGCTGCGTCGATGGTTTTTAGTTTTACCTCCGAGGGGCGGAACAGTGCACCCCAGAGGGCCTGACGGGGGACCAACCTTAGGTGTCCATAGGGACACCGCCGGATGGCTTTCCTTCCCCATCAGGACTTCCTCCAGGAGGGGCCTCCGTGGTGTAAACCACAGCAGCCTCCACCTGGAGAGGAAGGGCTCCACCTGGGGCTACCGAGAGGGTACTCGGCGCCGCAGTAGGCTCCCCGCCACTGACCACCCGGGTAGATTGTGCCATGAAAGAAAATGGCATCTCATACCTAGGTGGGTGTACTGACAGTACCGGGGTCACAGGAGGAGCAGGCCTTGCGGCAAGCCCCAACCTGGACTGGAGATCTGGAAAACCAGTTCTCTCCCACTCTGTCAGCTTTAGCCCGAACTGCCGGAAGAACTTGGCGTCACAAGTTGTCAACCTTGATTCAAGCTGTTCGATCGTAGCCCTCCAGAGGGCATGATCTTGCTCCAGACTCGCCTCACGCTCGGCAAGGACTCTGGTGCGTTCAGCAACCCAAGCTTTCCCTTCCCGGATAGCCTGTTCTCTGAGCAACTTGTACTGCTCAAAGTAGGACTTCTCCAAGAAAGAAACCTGAAACTGGAGTAGCTTACTTGCGTTTTCAGCCATCTTAGCTCTGTAGCACTCAAATCCGGGGACCAGAGTGTCAGAGAATCCAGAGTCATAAGCAGGACCATCTCCAGGCAACACAGGTAACCCTGCTAGCCCTTCGTCAACAGCCCTGTGCTCAGGTACTGGAGTCACCTCGTCATCCCTTACGGGGTTAGAGGTTGCTCCGTGCTGGGTTGGAGCAGTCGGCTGGGCTGACGCCCCATCCGGCTGTTGTACCTCTACCTGTTCAGCGTCACTGACAGGTGAGACACTCTCCTGTGGGGCTGAAGCTTTCTTTTGCTTCTGACTCCACTTGTACTGCTTGACATAGTCAGCAGCGACTTGACCCGCCTGCTCGTCACCCAAAGAGTTCTGAACAATAGCCAGTGCATTACCCAGTCTCTGTCTCTCCTGCCTGGGCAGTTGATCAGCAACCGGGGGCAATGCAACCGAAGATACCGTGACGGTACCGACGGTTTGGCTACGGTCGACCTCAGATGTTACCGTGGCGGTGGCGACACGTTTCTTCGCAGGTTCACTGCGGGAACGGTCACGTCCACCTTTGGTATCATCTTTGGATGACTGGCGGCCCCTTTTTAGATCTTTCTTCTTAGGAGGGGTATCCTTCTTGACAGTGGGCATCGGAGCTTCTGTATCTGGTCCGAGGTCGGTTTGTTCGCACTTGGCGCCCTTACACAACCTCTCCCAGTCAGCCTCCGTGAGGTAGTTCCACTGTTTAAGTTTGTTGGTTCGCCACTTAAACTGTAGATTCCCTACACGTTTGTGGCACCCCCAAACCTTCAGTGCAGCCTCAACTCCACGACTAATAGTGCGCTTGTGCACGCCCTTATTGTCGCAAAGATGCCTTACCAAACCAGCCCTCCGTTGGCTACGGAATAGTTCCCCGTCACTGTACTCAGGGCAGGAAGTACTAGTACTCCCACTCACACAGTACAAGTAGGGACGCACATTCATGTGCTTCTCTACCAAATGACGGGCAAACTTGAACAGGTTTGGCCACCGTTTTGCTGCTGTCGCAGTCCCTTTCAGGCGCTGACAGCGAACGTACGGGCAGGGATCCCCTGGCACGTAGTTCTTCCAAGCATATTTCAGCTTGGGGCGGCATGACCTATGGATGTTAGGTTTATTCCCGTCCAACACTGCCCTGAGGTACACGAGGTACCAGTCAATGGGATGGGAATCACCTGTCAACCAGTCTTCGTCGTCTGAACCCTCGGTCGTGTGAGGTGCAGGAAGAGCCATTTTGCCATTTTCCTGAAGTAAATCAGAAAGGCTCAGGTTCTTCCGGTCATCATCACGGAGACACAGGTTTAGACGGACATGCGCTGCCTTGGCGCGGAGGCGTCGATTGGCTCTGCTCTCTGCGACAGACCATCCCTCGGCTTCCGCCTTGGACAGTCTATCAGCAACAGCTTTGAGTCTATCTGCCTCGGTCGGTGCGACCTCTTCGGTAGCAGGAGTCTCAGGGGAAGATGCAATCCTCCTCTTACGCTTCCGCTTCCGTTTGGTCTTAGCACGAACCGTGGACCCGTCTGATGAATCACCATCCGGGACCGTCGGTTCTTGTGCCAATACACCGGCGGGTTTCGGAGAAGATCCCCCTGCAGGGTTCTCCTCCTGGTTGGTATTACTACCACCCAGACCAGGTTCTGTCTTCGGAACAACATCACCCGACCCCTCAGGGTTAGGTTCAGTTGGTACCGAAGCCGAGCCTTGACCGACGGTTGGAGCACCGGTAGTGTCCATTTCCGTGTCAGACTCGAGAACTCGGTCTTCCCCATCGGAGGCCTCAGCCTTCTCCGGGGCCGTGCATTTGCCATCTACACGGGCTGCCATACTGTTAGCTCAGGCGTAGGTGAACCTCACGGTTCACTCACCCGAGCATTTAGTAGCACAGCTAGTAAACAATAGTGTAGGTACTGCCGGGCAGACCTAGGCACCACTGATCAACACGCTACCCTACGGGCAAACGTGTTGATCTGAAGAAGCCTGGCCGCCTGTGGGGCTTATATACCCCACCCGTCCCCCGTGACCCCGCCCCTTGACCGGCTTCTCAGCCAATCAGGGGTCGCGCCCCGAAGACGCGCCGAGGTGACCCAATTTCTCACGGCTCATTTGGCGGGAGAAATCGATCAGGTGACGCGGGCAGCGCCCTTCCCACGTCTGGCATATCCGACGGTGGGAACTCTCACTGTTGTTTACAATTTTCGTGGCGGAGCCACCGGATAACCCGGGAATGATATACCGGCATTAGAGGATATACACAGCAGCGTGTTGCTAAGCAATATGTGGTCAAAACTAATCCCATACTTAGAACTAATCGGCAAAGCCAGCCACCCGCCCTGAACACGTGCTTTTCTACCTCCAACGGATAACCACACCGGATAACCCGTCTCTTCTCGTTGTGTTTTGGTGATCGAGTACCGGGCCAATGACCACCGGCCCAGTACGGAACTGTCCATGGAAATTTAATCAAGCCAGCAGCTAAATGTCGTCAACAAGGTAAGAAAAAAATGTTTACACAATTTTATCTCGCTCTCTGACACGTGTGCTCCTCCGTAGACCTTGTACCGGTATGTCCAGCAATGATGACACCGGAGGTATCACCTTGCTTTGTTTACCGGTGCCTACGGTTAGTCCTTTACGCACAGCTGACCCTTTTTTACGAGGCCTACCGCGCTTGGGCTTGGTAACACACGACTGTGGTTCGATCGGTAATTTCCTAGGACGACCCCTTCGGCGCGCTACCGTCGGTACCGACGGTATGACCGTTGGTCCTGCCTTCGGTATCTTTGGTAGCGCAGGGTCGGTTGGTGCTGGTACTCGACCAGCACCGAGGGAATCTTCACCGTCATCTATATATGGAACTCCATACCAAGGTCGGAGTCTAGCCACATGTGATTTAGTGAGAGTCCCTTTTTGCAACCGTATTACGACAGTAGTTTCACTAACCACCATAGTAACCGTATGCGGACCATCCCAGGAGTACAGGGTCTTGACTTTGGAATTTGGTGTGCTAAATCTCGCGACCTTATCCCCCACCTTGAAATGGCGGAGTTTAAGGCCCGTGTCATAGCCCACCTTCTGCAAACTAGCAGATTTTTCCAAGTTGTCCCTTACTACTCCATAGGACTCGCGTAATGATTGTCGAAGTGACTCAACAAACATCACTGTGCAGGGTTGCTCGAGCTGGTGTCCCTGCACTCCATAGACCATGTCACTAGGCATGACTATGTCTTCACCCATTACGAGCATATTAGGCGTACAGCCCGTCGACGCATGTTCGGTAGCATTGTAAGCATGGGAGATATAGCGAGCGTGCTCATCCCAATCATCCCGGTGCTCATTAACCATTGTCGTGAGACATTGGATCAACGTCCGATTGAAACGTTCCACCATACCATCCGATTGAGGTCGGTAGGGGTTCGTATGCGTCTTGCAGATGTGTATTTTACTACACAGTTCTGCCCACAGTCGAGATTCAAACTCACGACCCTGGTCGGAGTGAAGCATTAAAGGACCTCCCCACGTGAGGATCCAATTCTCGAAAAGTGCTTCTGCGCAGGTAACAGCTGTATGATTTACCAACGGATATACTTGGACATACTTGGTATAGTAGTCCTGTACCACCATCATACAGGTATTCCCACGGGGGGTCGTGTTGAAACCACTAATGATATCAACAGCGATCCGGGCAAATCGAACACCGAATAGCTCTTGACTTAGAGGTAGCTTACCAATACCAGGTCCAGGCTTTGATAAACAGCATTGGGGACATTGTTTCACCCAACGCCGTATGTCCAAAGTCATACCAGGCCAGTAATATCTACTCTTAATCTTTGCCTCAGTTCGTTGTCTGCCAAAGTGTGCTGAAGTTCGGTGGCCATGACAGTAATTGAGCAACTGTAGTCTGAGTGACAAAGGCACTACAGACTGAGCTGCTCTCTTCCTGCCAGGTTGCACTCTCCAGCGGCACAATACACTGTTCCGTATAAAAAGATTATCCCACTGAGCTAACAGTTGTCTAACTTCTTTACATTCCAGCGAAAGTGCGGGGCGAACAGGCTTGGACAGGCCCAACAACTTCAAGGAGTACACCCTCGAAATAGCCGGATCCGCAAGCTGCTCATCCTTCAAGTGATTTAACGTCCAGTTAGGAACTTTCGCACCCACAGACGCAATCACTGCATTGTGAGACCCACAGTCTCGGCAGTCTACACGGTGACAGTTCCGGATAGGATAGCGGGACAAGCTGTCCGCATTCACATGATCTACTCCACTCCTGTGTATGATATGCTCATTCGTCATGCCAAACTCAGAGAGGTGGTTCAACCATCTACCCATCATCCCCTCAGCGTCCTTGAAGTTAAGGAGCCACTGCAGAGATGAATGATCCGTCCGTACGAGATAATTCCCACCATATAGGAAATGTCTGTACTTTTTTGTGTAAACCACCACTGCCAAGAGTTCACGCTTGGTTGTGCAGTAGTTACGTTGTGTTTTGCTTAGACTGTTGGACGAAAATGCCAGCGGCACTTCTCGCCCATCCTGGATCTGCGACAAGGCAGCACCAATACTTGTATTAGAAGCATCAGTGTCCAAGATGAACTTACCAACAGGTGCAGGGTAGTGCAAAACAGGTGTTTCTAAGAAGAGTCTCTTTAACTCACTGAAAGACTGTTCTGCGGCTGGAGACCAGACTATTTTAGCCTTAGCCTTCTTCTCTCCAATCATCAGCTCTTGTAAGGGAGCTGCGACTCTCGAGAATCCAGGTATAAAATCTCTGTAGTATGAACAAAACCCGATGAAAGAGCGTATCTCCTTCGTGTCCATCGGACGAGGCCAGTTCTGTACCACTTCGATCTTATGAGGATCAGCCATGATGCCATGTTCAGAAACAATTCTACCTAGGTATTCAACTGACTTCCTAAAAAGCTTGCACTTTGAAGGTTTCAATTTCAGACCATATGATAAGATGCGTTTCAGCACAGCTTGGAGGTTCTGTAGAGTTTCCTCCACAGAACCACCGAAGACGATGATGTCGTCCAAGTATACTAGGCACTTTTTCCAAAGTAAACCCCGTAACATGGTTTCCATCATTGCCTCGAAGGTTGCCGGGGCATTGCATAGCCCAAATGGCATGACGTTGAACTCAAATAGTCCCATATGGGTAGAAAATGCGGTTTTCTCTCGGTCCCGGGGGTCCATGCCGATCTGCCAATAACCAGATTGTAAATCTAGTGTACAGAACCATTTCGCCCCACCCAGAGATTCCACACATTCATCTATCCGAGGTAGAGGATATGCATTCTTCCTAGTGAGTCCGTTCAACTTCCTATAGTCGATGCAAAATCGACAGGAACCATCCTTCTTGGTGACCATCACCACAGGACTTGACCATGGACTCTCACTAGGTTGAATCACATCTTCATCCAACATCTTTTCTACCTCAGCCTCCATAGCACTTTTTTTAGCCATGGGTAACCGACGGTAGGGGATTCTACTGGGAAGCGCCTCCCCAGTGTCAACCCGGTGCTGTACCGTATCGGTACGCCCTAGAGGATCTCCTGGTTGCGCAAAGGCGTCAGATAACTCCGACAGCTCATTTGCTACCATTTCGCTCTCTAGGGTTGTGAGGTGTGACTCACACAACAGGGACCTTAAATGTTTCGGTAGGTTGGATTTAGCTAGAGCCTCTTCGTGGAAAGAGTCTCCCGCCACCACACCTACTTCCACAAAGTCCGTAGTTAGTGAGTCTACCCCATATGCTCGCGTGGTGTTACCAATAGGCGTCCCCTTTCGTAGAGTGATTTCTCTACTACTCGAGTTACAAATCGGTATCACCCCCCAACGAGCGTTGGCCAGATAAGTATGATAGCCAGCAAGACCTAACTCTGAGAGCTTTTGATCTTCTGGTTCAAACATTCCCGGCCGTTTGGCCTGCACTCCCACGCAGCTGACTAGGACATCGGATACATGTCCTGCCGCCAACTTTGTGTCTTGTGCCACTGACGCCACAGAAGAACCATTCCTCAAAACGCACTGTACAGATTGTTTATAAGGATGTTTAATCTGAAGTCGGCCCGTTGCGGTGTTCATTGTTACCCCGTAAAGAGCAGCAAAGTCCATCCCCAGTATGCCATCATCAGTGATGTCGGTGATGGTTGGACATATCCAGTATGTCTTGCCATCAACCAACATAGGTTTTACAGTTCTGCCATAAGTCTGCATACTATCTCCCGTAGCAGTCCGAGCCTTTACTCCTAGTAGCGGAGCTTCGGGCTGGTTGCAAAGACGGGCCATGAATCTACGATCGACCAAGGTGTGGGATGCACCCGTGTCGACCAAAAATTCACCACGCGTCCCGGAAATAACCAGACTCAGGTACCAACGCTGTCCCCGTAAAGGGACACACTCAGAGGTCAGCATCGGGCTTCCCCCTCCATCCATAGCAACCCCTTTTGTCAGGAGGTAATCCCAACACGGGTCGCTCGGGGAGTCTTGAATCACACTGCTCTGGGCAATTGATTCTAACCAAGACTCCTCTAAGCCAGCGACTACAGAATCCTCCGGATTCCGTTCGTCCTTGCCAGCCCCGCCTTGCCAGACGCTTACAGGTTGTACAGACCCTTCTGCCTCTGCGCGGCCTTGGTTCATGGAAGAGTTAACACCGTCTACTAATCCCTTACAGGCATGGCTAACTGTGGGGGCGCCATCCTTGCCAAGAGGATGGGCCCCATTCAGTTTTCCGTCTCCTTTTCAGTTTTAGCAGCGACGGGTGCAGGGGCTTTGCATTCGCTAGCCCAATGACCCATCTTTTGACAGCGTCTACATGGCTGAGGTTTCGTGTCCTTTTTCTTCTTTTTCCTTCTCTTTCCAGATCCAGAATCAGAAGTGGACGCAGAGCTCTTTTCCAAGTGCTTCCGCAACAAACCCTCAATCATCTTTTCCATGTCCCTGTCAGGCATTACTGCCGCCACCTCCTCGGAGGCGGGCTGTTTTTTCTTAGGTGGTTTTGTGGCGGCCTCTCCCACCTGAGCTCCTTTCGGGGCTACAGATGGAGCTGCTGACACTCCTCCACTAGGAAAAACAGCCTGTTTGGTGTCATACACATCTGCATGGTCGAAAAGGTCAGCTAGAGATAAATCCGGCTGCCATTTCTCCCGCAGATATGCCTGGAGATTGGTGTCTCTGACTCCATTGACAAACCTGGAGGTTAACTCCTGGATGACAGTGGGGGTGTCAGGTCTACATCCCTGATAACACTCGGATATCAGTTCCTGTAGAGCAAATCCGTAGGATCTCAGATGCTCGTCCTTGCGTTGGACACGTTTGAGTAGCTGAGTCCTTGGGTCATGCTCACCAATTTTCCCAATCGCCCATTCAGCTGTTTCTTCAAGTGAGCTCAATGTCTTGATCTTCACTCTCTCGAACGCCAAAAGGGCTGGTTCACCTGGCCCGTTGCAGAGTGCCTGCTTCAGAGCAACCAGCGCTTGCTGATTGTTCCAGCGATTGCTCTCCACAATAGCCTTGAACCGAACTTTGTACTTTCTCCAGGGTGGCGACCCTGTGAAAGGCGGAATATCGATGGCCTTTTGACGGGCTGCATCAGGATGTTTGATCTCCCCAAAGTTGAAAGGAGCATACCGTTCATCCAGTTCATCGATGTCCCGCGGGACGATGTCTGTCCCCAGCTTCTCAATAGCCGGGTTCCGGTCATACTTAGCCCGCTGGACAGGAGTTAAGCCCTGTCTAGCTCTGGGTTTCGGTACTGGAACTGAGACCATGGTCTGCTGTTGGTTCAACATCGTTGAACCAGTAGATGGGTGGGTGTACCCTGGAGGTGTTGCCGTGCCTCCAAAGGCGCCACCACAGACCGGAGTCTGTAGATAGCTAGCCCCCATCTGAGGTGTCATACCTGTTACCGTGGTGTGTACTAGCGGCGGGACACTTGAAGGTGTCACGGTCGTGTACACACTGGGTGCGGGTATGGCTGGAGGTACCACCGTGGTAGGTGGTGGTACTTGCTCCGACTTCGTCTTCAGGTCCTGATTGACTTGCCTTAGGCTTGCGAGGTCTTGTCTGGCTAAGTGGAGCTGCGTGCTCAAATCCTTTCCCAAGGAAGTTAAGCTTGCAACCTCACATTCGCCCGACACCCTCTGGTGCAAAAGTTTGTCAACCTCCACCTTGTGGGAAGCCATCTCGTTCTGGAGTTCCAGTAGGAACTTTTTCTTCTCATCAACCTCCCTTAGGAATAACTTCCTAGTTTGATTGATGGAAGCAAGTTCCCTCCGGGCTTCAGCGAGCTCATGCAACTCAGTTTTCTTGGTGGGGATCCCCATGGCAGCTAGTAGGTCCCCATCCAGTGGTAAACTGGATGGCTCATCTACTGCTGGCGGGTATCCCTTACCAGGAGCTTCTGTTGCCACGTTAGTTTTCTTTGATAGCCCGCCACCCCCCATACCGTTCGGTGTAGGAGTGGCACCATCAGTGAAAACCGACGTGTCTGGATCCAATGAAGGATCTGCTACCGTCGGTGTAGAACCGAAGGCAGCTGGGCCTAGAGTTTTAGGCTCTCTACCCGGTATTTTCTGACCCTCAGGACAGAAAAGATTCGTGGAAAGGGAGTCCAACGATCTCCTGGAGCTTATATCAAAGGGTCCCGGGATTGGAGATTGCTCCCCATCCTCTCCTTTGGTAAAGGCTTCCACAATAGGATCACCTATTGCTTCTTGGGAGAGGTCGTCCCCGGGCACCTCCAAGGCTGCCCGGCTCTCCCGCCTATTGGATTTGCCTGTGAAGAAGCGTACATTCTGTACGGCTTCCTCACGTTCCTCAGCAGGGGTTTTAGTCCTGCCGCTGAACGAGCTGACAAAATCGTATAGGTAATCCATATACTGTAAGTCTATTTAATACCCTATCAATGGTCGGTTCGATCAAGTGGTCACGGCACCAATGTAGTTGGTCTCTTACTACGTATGTGACACTTGAGTACAAAAACCAGACAAGGTAAATTAGACTTTAATATACGGCGACTTTATTGTAAAGGTAACTCTGGTGTATTATAGTACAAGTATAACCAGCGGATATACCAGATCAGAACAGATATATAATACAGTGGGGCAACCCTATAGCATAGAGTTAAGCCCGTGAGCACAGGGTGGTCATGTCACGACAGTCCCAAACCTGACTGACTTCCAATGGGGAAGCAGCCGTCTTATATACAGCGCTGCGTAGCCACGTGACCGTACTAGCAGCGCCACCTGTTAGGTTTAGTTATGTAAAAATGATTATGTAACAACTACCGACGGTAACCGAAGGTGGTACCGGTACACTACCGTATAGATAACCGAACTAGAGGAGTCGGTGTATGTAACGAACCGACGACACTAGTTAGATGAATAAAACAGTTATTAAACACAATAGAACCGTGTTGTCTTACATCATACAACATACAATAGATATACAACAATAACAGTTAGACTTTATAGTCAACCCGTTACACTTTCTTCAGCTATGCACCCATTTTCTTTGCGTAAAGCAAAAGCAAAAGGTCTGATGAGTTTTTCTCCAATTCTTTTCAGTTTTATCGAACCTCTCACAATAAACAGAAAAGTGGGAATAGAAGTATAATATCAAAATTGAGTTTGTATTGACAGTGTACAAGTCATAGTCAACCATTGTGAACACATCCTAGCTCCTGACCCTGGCAAACCTGACACACCTGATAACCAACTGGTGACTGTGGTGCAATGTGCCTTGACCGTACTCACTGTCAGATAGCGTGGGATGGCTGCTGTCACAACCTTTTCTCAGAGTCTCCAGTGGTCAATTGTAGCCTTTTCCCCTCCCGGCTAGGACCACCTTCGTCAACACTGATATCTGCTATCTTTTTACCAGTCGCAAGTGTATTATGCTTCTACGGGCTTAAGCGGATCTGTGCAAGTCTCATGGGAGACCAGGACACCGAAGGTTCACTGCTGTCTGTCTACTGACACTTACAGACGCGACTCCTGTCAGGACAACTCTTGGGAAAATTTGGTGCCGTGGCTCCTTCTGGGATCGCACCCAGGACCTCTCACACACAAGTCCAGCGACTTACTCATTAGGCCACCAAATCTCCTTGTAGAATCATGGTGTATTCCCCCCTCAAATAGGTACCAGAACAGAAGACAACAAGTAGACACAAAGTATTCTCAAAGATCACACAACTTACCCTTGGGTATTAATATGTTATGACATGAAGTGGTTCTTAGACAATACAAATACAGTACTTATCAAGGGATGTCAATGCAGTGACTAATAAGAACTTCATTTGCGGGGCTTAATATCCATTATAAAGAAGATGGTTAATCAGTTACTAACAAGCCCTGCTTTTGCAGCCCTGCAGAACCTCTCTAATAAGGTCTTACATGTGATGGTTATTAGACAGTGAAAAAGCAGCCCTTATCAGGGCATGTCGATTCACTGCTTAATAAGGACTTATCTTGCACTGACTGATAAGAACTTAATTTGCAGGGCTTGATATTCATAACAAAGACAATAGTTAATCAGCTATGAATAAGCCCTACTTTTGCAGCCCTGCATAACCCCAAATAAGGTCTTACATGTGATGGTTATTAGACAGTGCAAAAGCAGCCTTTATCAGGGGATGTTGATGCACTGCTTAATAAGGACTAAAAATGTAGGCCTTCTTAGTTATTATGAAAACCACCATTAATAAGTCCTGTTTCTGTAGCCCTTCAGCTGTTGTAGCTAACCAGAGCTGCATGGCCCCGCCTAATAAGGGAGGCATATGTAGCCCTGCATGTGCATCACTTATTAAAAGCTTAATATTCTGTTAATTATTGAGTACAAATACCATGCTAAATGTTACCAACTATTGTGTGCTGCCTGAATGGATAATACGCCCTGCAAGGTCATTAGCCACCAGAGCAGCTACTAATCAGTGGTGGCGTGCCCACTGGGCAGCTATTGCTGGGTTTGTATCGTACAACTCTTGCAATTCTGTACTCAGAATTGTTCTCCTCGGAGCCCTCCTCGGACTCTTTGCGCCCGGAGTCGTTCCCGGAGTAGCGCCTCTGGTAGGCAAGCTATTCTGTCTCTCCAGATAGGTCTGGTAGGTACCATACGACACCAAATCCTTAGTGGGGTCCACACCTTGACTGAACCACCAATTTTTCTCCTGGTCAGTCATATACTGACACTGCTGGGCCAGAGCAAGCAATCGCTGATGCGCCGCCTTCTCTTTTTCCAGTTCCTTGGCCTGCCTCTCAGCCTCCTCATCTTGCTGTGCCTCCGCCAATTTAGCTTTCGCAGCTTCACCGGCCGCTCGGAGCCCTTCTTGTCGAGCTCTCAAAACCGCCGCCTCCTGCTCCGCTAATTCCTCAGCGAGGGCTGCATTTTCCTTCATGCGTTCTTGTTGCTGCTCAAGAGCAGCCTGCTGTTTGCGATACACATCTCGCCTCTCCAATTCCAAGTTCTTCTGTTCATGGAACAGTATGTTTGCTTGGCATTCTCGCCATTGCGACAAACTCGAGGGAGTTAAGTCGGTCTTGGCCGCCTTATCTTGTTCGGCTGCTTTCTTCAAGCGTTCCGAATCCAGTTGCTGCTCATCCAGTTTCAACTGAGAACGTGGACTCCACACCAACTCCGATAACGACCTTCCCCTGCCCGCCGTGTTTACACATGTCGGAGCCGAAAAGACCTGCTTCAGAATTGGACGGATACCACTGATACCCACCCTAGGTGAGTAATCACTCGCCCTACCTCTACCTCTTGCCCGGCCAACCTGTAGTGGTCGTCCTGGCGTTGAAGTAGACAAGGCACCTTCTACAGTCATCCCACGTCCCATAGGAAGATTTGGGGTGTCCGTAAAACTCATGTAACGAGGACCTTTCGGACTGTCATTATCAGCGGAAGCGTACGAGGTACTGCTATCCTGTATACTCTTCCTAGTCTCTGACAAAAACTGCTCCAAAGCACTTCTTTTTGCCTTCAGAATGTCACATTCTGACACTAGACTTCGGCGAACCTCCCGTAAGTCTTCAGTGTCCCGAACAAGTTCTGATCGGGTCCCTTCTGCTTCATGGATGACGGCATCTCGGGCCGCACAAATCTGATTCAGCTCAGTGTTTGCCTGGGCAAAGTCGGAACGGAGTCCCTGTAGATCAGACTGTTTCTGATCGAACTCCACGCGAACCCTGCTAAGGGATTGCACCAGCTTTTCGTTCTCCTCCAACAAAGTTGAAAGCCTTGCGTCTTTCTCCTTGATTTTGGAAGCTCTATGTGTGACTGCACCCTCTAATGCAATCAGACTGCTTTTCCATTCATTCGACTGTTTCTGAATGGTCAACAACTCCATTTGGGCCATTTGCACACGCTCCTGTATTCTGGCCTCTCTCATGTCGTCGAAACGACGTTCCTCCAAGATGGTAGCCCTCCGTGGATTCGGAGCGGCTGATCTTGACCCACCAATGTTGAACATTGACAGGCTCATTTCTTCTAATGAGCGATTCATTATTTCGGGACCTTTGTATCCCAAGAATGCGCTTGTTCCGGATGGAACATTCGCACTCCTGCGGGTATCTGCCTCATTGACGGCATCTAACCCCTCCGGTGATAAGGCTGGCGCCTCATCGGGAGACCTCGCTGCTCCGTCCAGAGCAGGAGGTCTGCGCTACTGCACAGGCTAACCTGCGTTTCACTCAGAACTGGTCACGGCACCAGTGTAATAAACGATACTTTGTCTCTTTATGATATTGGTAGAGTATCAATTAAAGAACAAAGTCGACACAGTTCGGATCAAGTGTTACAGGTTGCAAATCGGGTTTATTCAGAAAACCTAGACAAGCAGTATCTATGTGTGCGAACTCCCTATAGAGTTCGGAACGGGTCAGTAGGCTAATCAGCCGTAATGATCACGGGGTCTCTTCACCAGCGTGGCTCAGAGTAACCGACGAGTACCGTCAGATGCTGGGTATATATAGGCAGCCAGCCTGCGCGCGCACACGCAGACCGGAAGCCTATAGCGACCTCTGTCCATACCCCAAGCCCGGGGTAGGTGCTGCCACCTACCGTCGGACTGAAGGGTTCGGACTGAGCTCGCAACACAGCATCCAACAGCACTCGTCATATAACATACCCGTATAACCCTAGCCCCTACACAGCCAATGTTCAAAATGCAACTATAACTAACGGTACCTATCATGCAATATCCCCCTTGAACGACTCAAACCATCTCCTGTAACTATAGCCTAATTCACGCTTTCTGGACGGCATTATACAGCTGCAATATTTGGCTACCGTGACAAACTATACCCACTGTGAAGAATTGATGTTGCAAACTGTTCAACCCAGTAACACTGTGAGGACGCGAATATATTGCTCATTTTGGATACCGGTCATTTGTTACACCCAAGCAGAGTCCTCGTAACTAGCAATTGAATTGTGTTATATTCCTCACAAAACTGTAGAATCTCCCACATTTTACACACTGTAAATAGTGAATCCAAAAGTACGACCTTTTATACTGTAAACCAAGAGTATATATTTAGTGACGTGCACTAGGAAAAAGGACCTTATTGCACCTACAACATTAACAGCGCAGAAGGGTTTATTATGCTTACTTATAAGGTTGTTTGACACAGCCCATAATAATAATAATTCGCAGAGTCTAACTTCTAAAGCATTAACCAGAGAACCAGCCAGATTGGCTGAAACCTAATACAGAAACCTCTAAATCATAGATATTTAGATAACACTACTCTGCTAGGAAATCATTGCTACGCAGGTGTGGTTTCCAGCTCATATTATGTCTTAAGGTTTCCTTGTTGCTGTCAGCGTCCAGCTCGATGCAACTAAGAACAGACAGACAGAGAAACCCCCAGACTGACTGATAACGGGCTATGTATCTACTTATTTCAGGTAAACAGAATAGTGCCTCATGGGTCTATTACAAGATATTTTGAATAGCAGTTAGGGATTGGGCAAATATTGATAAGTGTGTTGCTATCCAAGCCTCTCGTGCATTGCGTATTCCTTGCATTGGGTTAGTGCACTCCCTTTAAACAGCACCTGGGAATTGAACATTTACAACTTGGGCAGATCTGAGGAAGTCACCAGAATGCCAGAAAAGCCACAATATATTCTCAAAAATATGTTGTGGATTTTCCGGCGGTCTGGTGAGTTCCTCAGATCTGCCCCATTTGCGAACGTTCAATTCTCGGGTATTATGGACTATGCATGGACACTGGATAAAGAAATTTTATGCCAGAATCAACTCGAATATCGCACACTCGTGATATTTGCTGTGGCTAATTCTATATACAAATGAATTGGGAAAACACTTTAGGGTCGGTCCTATTTTGCTAGGTAGTTCCGGTACACCTGTACACCTCCCCCTCCCCCGGGGTGCAATAGGGAGGCAAAGTAGGACTTGGCTGGACGCTCTTGGGGTTTATTCCAGAGGTTACACATCAGGGCTCTGCTCTACTCAGGGCTGCCAATGGTTTATTCATCTCCATTAAGTGCAGAGGAATTCCCAACGCCACTCACTTTAGGGTCTAATATATGTCTCTGCATTGAGGGGCCCAGAATGGGCGAATTGTACTTTTGAAATGCTCACGTTTCAACTATTTCCCATCTTCAATGTCTCCCATTCTCAGTCAGGTCAGTGACTGAACGACCCACGGCATTCTGTACATCCAGAATACTCTCTGAGACGTTTCCTCCACCTTCATTTTATGATATGCATCTAGAGTAGCAGTCAAGGGTATTTTCCAGTACCTTTGAAGCCACCTCCCTTCCCTGCCTTCCTCTCTTTAGGTCAAACATGTTACAAATCTCATTGAGGGCGTTTCACTCTCATCTACCCCTCACTACCAATCAGACGGGACACATCTGTAACAATGGCTGCTTTAGGTGCTGCACAGAGCAGCTCACATTCAGGTGCTCTTTATAGACTACTGTCACCTCCACCTCCACATCAACCACCGGCTCATGACGTCTAAGCTGAACAGACATGGGAGGAAATGGGAGAATTTTTAGCAAATGTACCAAAGGGTGACTACAGAGGGGGCTACATGAATAGGGCTGGAGGTCAGCCCCGTGGGAGGTAGAAGCCTGCAGCAGGCCCTGCCTGTCACGGCACACCCGACCACCAACAGATGAGTCATGTGATCTCTGATGAGTGTGGACATGGTAAGGATGTGCCCCCTGACCCCTCGTGTGTCCACAGGGGTGAGAACTGGCAGAGCCCTTGGCCTTTACATACAGGCGGTTAGTGGGAGGGGGCTAACGGGTGTACTGGAGGGGAAGGAGCTGTAGGCCTACAGAGGGCGACAGCAGGGAATGGAAGGCTTGGAGCGGGTAGCGAGGCGTCGACAGCAATGAGAAGGCCGTGGCTAGGGATGCTGGGAGGGAGGGTATGAGAAATGAAGGTTGAGATAGCAAGGATGCATGGCTGGTCGGCAAACTGCATAAATTAGGCCATATAGACATCGGACCCATCTGTCAGAATTAGGACTGTCATCTGTGACATATTACTCTACAGGCCCCCGCAAGTGCAGGGCGCTGCCACAATTATATCATAACTTGAAGGGGAGGCTGAAATGGACTTTTCATGTGATGGTGACCGACTGCTGAACATTTTATAAAGAAACATAATATCGGTCTCAGGACAGATCTAAGAGTAAACGAGTGCTGTCTTCCGGGAGTTCTTAGTGGAATATTCAAAAGGGCATAGTATCCGATGTACGTTCGGCCGTGTGGACGGCGGCCTGTATGTTCGGCCCTTATGTGCTACGGTTCTGTTAGTAGTATACCCGATTGGTACTTTTCCCAAGGCTATTATCACAAGTAGTAGGCCTATATCTATATATAGATATATTATATATATATAGATATATATATATACTAGTGATATTATGGGAACCATGCATTTCCACTTCCAGACCAGTACCGACTTCCGTACATGTACACCATCCTATAAGTTGTATCGCTAGTAAATAGCAGCAAACCCATGTAATAGCTAAATTCATTATCGTTTTAATGAATTACAACATGGAATAATCAACCTGAATGTACACAGTAATACCGTCGTACACTACCTGTAACTATAACGTACAAGTTCAAATCTAACGCCTACACATGTATTGGTGGTGAACTAGATGGTGTGTCGGTGGGTCTGACAACTGGACTGGTATACTCCTGAGCCCACACATCTCCTGCCGGCTGACCAGTCACAGTCAACACGGGCAGAGGGCCCACTGACCGCGCCTACAGCCCTCCATGGTGCGGCCACTGTTTGTAGAGAACTTATCCCGCCGTCTCATACCTCCAGTTACACTTCTATAATGCTGTCAGCTGGTCGGCAGGCAAATAACCCACAAACCCGGCCTTGATTGGCAAGCAGGCGAGTAGCAGCATCCAACCCGGCGGATGCTCCAGAACTAGTAGATACACTACCATCAACTATATCCTATAATGTACTAGATCTGGGATAACACTCAATACAAACTTCTTGTAATCGAAATGTGTTTACCGAAAATGTTGCCTAGGCTATGGAACCATTATAGAAAGATTACCATTAGGACTAGGTAATAAGATTTCGGTTATAACTGCCCCAACTCTATGCTCCCCATTTTCCCCTTATTCTAAATTCGTGGTACTATACGTGTTGTATAGTATGGCACTGTTAAGAGGATGAAGGCTGTGGGAAGGGGTAGGTGGGGACGGGGGAAAGTGGTGTGGAGAGAGTTCGTGAAGTGTTGAAAACATGGCACATTGTCCACAATCGTAGGATCGAGTTGCTTCTTCTTCTGAATGGGAAGGGGCTGTGAACAAATGCTAACAACCGACAAGCGATGATGGGCATGCATTACGAGTGGAGTGTTCCGTCCACAGTTTTTGTTTTTGTTTCGGATGAATTATATTTTCTCGCCGTGTCGTATTAACTGCTCTTCACCTATGCCAGCCAAGATATCAGATTGCATATAGGTTTAGATGATAAAGGAGTAGAGCTAATTATCTACATCTTGGTCATCTAATGATATCCCGATGGCTTCAATTGGTAAAATATTTAGAGAATGCTCCGGATGAATTCGGGTATCACCTGTAGCTTAGTCCCAAAGATCCTTTCAGAACAGGAAAAAACACAGAACTTAGAGTAGCGCCATTTTAGAATGAGGGTAAAACGAATGACTGTCTATCGTTTATCTAACACCCCGTTCCGGTAATACACTTCCGGTTTCCTGTTACCCGCTAACTATTGGCCTTGTTATAGTTAAAGGCGCACTGAACCCAGGACCTAACCCTGTCGAGTTTTGTACGCAAATGACGTCGTGGGCTCAGTGCGACTTTAAAGGTGAAAATCCATCCCAGTGATGTTTGCATTTTCTCTCTGGGGACGGTTTCTTTTTGGCCGTCTTCTTCGGACCGACTTCAATAAAGCGGCCCGAACATATGTAGTTATTGGCCTTTGTGGTCCGGGAATAGGCATACACATGCTGATTCTGATAATTGTGATAGTTATTGGTGGAAATGTGTTCTTATTGTAGGCTACCATACGCTACCATATAACATTAACATGAGTGTGTGTAAAAATGCCAGTGTCTCCTATTGGATCTTCTCCAAATCACAATGTCATACACACATATAGACCCACACAAAATGCATACACGTGTGTGGTACACTTTAGAAGATTCGTTGGTTCAATAATTATGTAGAATGAATTCATGCAGATGACAGTCTTCATGCACATGCGGCTTGGAGATGCCGAGTGGTGTCGTCTTGGTACACGAGTTAACTCTCTGTGTCTAGTGTCCCTACTATCCCTCAGGCGGCGCCACTGAGCCTACATCCCTCTGTAGCCTGATCCAAGCAATTACATCCAACCCGCTGACTGGCCGATAGCATAACGTTGTAGGGTAGACTCACCACTTTCGGACGCTCGTTGGCAGTGCAAACGTGACATATTTTCTATAAGCTGTGGCTATGTCATTATTCCTCAGATAGCTATCACTAAGGTACATATGGAAAGAGGGGTATTGGCAGATTATAGTCAGCCGATAATTAATTGCATTATGTGGGGTTTTATAGAAAATATCTTTCATCAAAGTTGGGAAAATAAATGTCTCAATTTCACCTGATGTCGGACATTTTAGGGTTCCCTTTGTTTTTTCCAGTAATATTGACCAAACTGTGTTACTAGCATGACAGGCATTATCTAACTTATTGCAGGTATGAATATCCTTAAAGATACAATCCATACAGACCTCTGAAATATGTTTTTCACCCTATCAAAAGTGCTCCATGTAGAAAATCTATATAAATCCCCTTCATGCCGAGATAAGTTGAAATTTTGTAGCTAATGGAATCGGAGAATGTAATTTGAGTAATATAGATTCAATAATATCTACTGGAATAGTAATGGATCTGCTGCCTCTATATCTAGTGCAAAGAAAAAGATACAGTGCACAGTGCTGTCCGGCTCATGGTATAATTATATCATGCATTTGGAAGGTCTGTAAATATAATTTCCTGGTAATCTACATGTATGTTTTGGCTATAATTTTCTTTGAAATACATATACCTTATTGTCTAGGTCCGGATATATTACCTGGGCATATTTAGGACAGCAGGATTTAGCATAACACCACCCTGTCCGATATGAGGTGTAATGTACTTATACATAGTCTTGCTTCAGCTCCCACCTTAAAATAGGCCTGGTTGAGGACATGATTAGACAGCTATAGCACTGGTCTGTGTGTATGTCCTTTGCTTTGTTGGTAAGAAAAACACTTCGAATTTACTGTGGTACTCTCATTGAGGGCTTAGAATAAGCAATAACTTAAGTTTTTTAATGTTAAAAGTGTCCGACTTAAGGTGTGTGTCCGTCTTTGGGTGAATCTACCCTAATGGGAACAGAGAGCTGTGGGACATGGGCGATGCATCCTGACATGGGTCATCAGATACACGCACATGTGCGTTTGTCTGGGGGTACGTACGCTCCCATGTTGAGTCGAGTTGATTCCCCTTTACAATGTATTTATACCTGAACTATTAAACCAATAGGGCCCGTCTTGCTATATGATCAAGCCTGCTATTTTTCAAGCAGTAATTTATATAGATAAACTAGACATCACGCTGTTAAAGATATTGGGACATGCCAGAATTGACGAAGTAATATTTCCAAAGATATTTTACGATCTTGTTGGAAAATATTCAGAGGTCTCCCCTCGCCATCACCAATGGTTCACCATATAGCTCCTAGTTGTTCTTGTATTGATGCACGGATCGATATCTCCTTATCAGTAGCATGGCCTCTTGTGTCCATCATATCAGTCGCTGCCCACCCAGCCTCTACCCCTGCTACACATGCAGCCATATGGACCCGGACTGGGTTCAACCTAACCATTACAGATATACCAGGTCATCTACAGATTTCATTACTCTATGCCCACTAAACAAAAAACGTCATACAACATTTTATAACGTCATATATCCTTACTATGGCATAACGTTGCATAAGGTTTTAAAACGTAATTTGGACGTAAAATAACGTTTTCTTGTTAGCTGGGTTATGGATGTCCCGAGTTATCTTCTTCTCTCCAATAGGTAACTTTGACCTATAAGCTTGGTGGACTATATATATATATATATATATATATATATATATATATATATATATATATATATATATATATATATATATATATATATATATTACATATCAGTCCACCAATCTACTGATGCATATTCTCTTCGTGTTTGAGTTAAATAAGCATCACAAGAACACCATCCGGCCATGGAATAGGTCTATGGTGTACATACGCTGTATCGCAATCTAAACATTATTTTCGACTCCTTTACATAAATTGGCCCACGCATCTTCTTTTAATTAAAATCCCGACTGCAGCAATCATTTATTTTCATCGCACTAACATTGAGTTTTCTATAATATATATATATTTCTTTTTTCCCCCTTTTTCCCCCGAAAGATATTGCTTGCAAGGACTGTTATATTTCATACAGCTGACGCCTTTCTCAGATTATTGACACTAAAATACCGATTTAATGGTGACTGAAATGAACTAATTCATATTGTTACAATATTCCTCCCTGCCCATGACAGAAGGTAGGTACAAATATAGCAGAATGCCATATTTATAGGTATACCCTTATTGTTCATTTTTTAATTGATCACATTAGAACACATGGTCGGACATACCTTTGCATGAATCTTTTGGGATTTACGTGTTAGATTTCCAATGTATAGGCCAAGAAAAGTCTTCCATTTGTCAGCAGAGTATGTAGAGATGTGGTGTCATGTCGTATCAGGTGTACTGTTTGTGTATAACATGTACACACTTTTACACAATTTATAGAAATGTGTACCTTTAATAATAATTATAGGGGATGACAGTAGTCTGGTAATTAAAAAGGGTATATATATACATATATATATATATATATATATATATATATATATATATATATATATATATATATATATATATATATATATATATTATATGTGATCAGGCCAGTAAAAAGGGGTATCTAGGAGGGAATTCCTAATTAAAGTTCATGTCAATATCTTTAAAATGAAATATCATATGCTAAGATACTACTGGTAGTTTTGCGGGAATCACATCTCAAACATGAGTCGTTATGTGTAACTGAAAACGATAAATATGCCTTAAATGCCCTGAATCCCATAAAAACCACTAAAATAGATTAAAAATCAGATTTATCTTTTTAGTGTAGATTTGGTTCTAGGGGGAATTTTCAAGATCCGTTTTCAGTTTTGAGTAGTTGATGTGATTCCCAAGAAATGGGGATCAAAATGCTCCATATGGGACAATGGAATGTTTTTCATGGCAACCAGAAAGTGACATATGCCCTTATTTCTCATAGAAAACATTCCATTTACATTCCAAATATAGAAAGTTAGGACCAAAAATGGTATAATTCTCAGGAGACTACTGTACTCCCCATAATGTCCCCTGGTGGCCAAACTCTGAACTAAAAATCCCCCGGAAGGCTCGTTTTCTGAGGACGGGTCACATATATATATACTTAGTGGTCACCTGATATTTATTTCCATGTTGACAATTATATATGTAGTGAACATGCATATATATAGCACACGCAGTCCTGTTGGTACCCATGCATGTATATACAACTCACATTTTCCATTGTGGAATTTATTTCGCGTCTGCACTTTCTCTCCCATGCACCCCAGATGAGACAGGTAAGTGTTTGCAATAACATATGTTCTTAAATGAATAACACTGGTCAACCCTAATGAAAATCACTTTGTGGGACAAGAAGTAAAATTAACCAGAGACATAGAGTATCTGAGGGACCAGGGACACAGTAGGTATAATGAACAACATTCAAGACGCTGATAGGACTCACTCACAGTTAGTATGAGATTAAGTCGCTGTGCTAAATCCACTAAACGAATCTATCCACACATATTGGTCCAAAATTCACCTTAAGAAAGGTTGTCATAATAATGTCCAGCCTTACGTATGTGTCAATATTGAATAGAATGATTATAGACCTCAGGATGAATTGAACGTGGCTGTTGCTCAATGTTCATGGGCAGTGCTTCCCCCTGCTGACTCCCTACCGAGCCAACCACTGTCCTGTATACTAGTTCGGTTGTGCCCCACTAGGTGAGGTGATGGAGCTGCTCCTGCACTCTGGTAGAGGACACGGGGATTCATGGTAATTGACGTCGGGGTGTCGGACAACTCCTTCAATTAATGCTCATTGTTTACAAAACCTTGTCTTGGAGTGTACGAGGTGCCCTAATTAAAGTATCAGGGGTATTGTGAGCGTCAGGACTGAGTTGGTTATCAAATTCTCAGCTGTGTTGTAAAATAGTAGGCCCGGATACGTGTCGTCGTTCTGGTTTAATGCGGGGACAATGCTAGGATCATTCTAAGAAATGAAGTATGATTTACTTATGATAATAGTTATAATACCACTATGAGGAAAGATATGAAATAGTTTATAATCGGAGAAACAGCTGTGACATCATTGCAATTAAACAACACCGAGCGAATTCGTTTTATCGTCTTTACAAACTTAAAGTTATAGACGCAGAACCTCAGAGTAGCTCATTAACGCCTTTTTAACCTGGCGTCTTTTTAATAGACACAGCAGTATCTACTTGATACAAAGGTTGCATTCCCACTATAATTGCCCTGATTAAACGAATTAGGCACCACAACTTGTGGTCAGTATTTGGAAGATCCTAGTTGAGTATTGGATCCAGCAGTTGTCGGGCACTCCGGCAAACTAAATCGTGAGGTATCTTCTTAGAAACGATCATCTAATCAAGATAATATCTAAAACTGGTTAGCAAGGTCATTTAGTGAGGAACTAACCTGAAGAAGTGTTATTTGCGAAGTATTCTTTCGTACTGTTATACTTATCAATCACTAAACGATATTGTCAAATTTGTGTTTATTGCAAATGAGAATAGTTGCATGGAATCCCACCCTAAACAGTAACATAACGATTTTGGGATTTTGATCTTCCGTTGAAGCACACACTTTTAGTTCTCTGAAACCCTTTTATGTCCGGATATTATTTGCAGACATATGAAACATAAAATGTGAACAGTGGAAGTATTTTAGCAGCCAATATTTATAAAGCCCCAACCACTACACTGATACCCCCCCCCCCGATTCCCATATTGGACTTAAGAAGAACGCGTCACGAGATTTTAATATGTTCTTATCCAATCAGAGGTTTATAGACAAAGGTTCATGATAATTATTTCTGTTATAATGGTTAATTCAATTATCAATCATGATGATGTACCAGGCCGTAAACTACTGGTGAGAGCTATTTCACGGGTGTTGATCGAAACCACACTAATACTGCTTTACCTTTCCAGAACTGTTTTATCGGTGAGAATCAGATGATTATTTGCTGATTCATGAGGTACAATGTGCGCGCATTAGGGTGGAACTGCCACACATTCTGAATCGAATTATCCTCCTTTTTATTATACTGCAGAAAAGTCCATTTTATATCAAATTGAAATCCTAAGAATTTCTGGATCTCCAAATCAAAATAAAACTTTATGTATAACAAGTGACCAGTTTTCCTCATTGGTGCTAATATCCCAGTAGACACAGGAACGTCCGGCCATCATTCGTCAAACGCTGATCTCCACACTTATTGACATTTAACAATAGCGACCTTTAATGGCTATGCTGATTTATTGTGCTGATTCATTGTTGATTATGATCACCGGTGAACCAGATATAAGATAGAAGGAGTAATCCGTTAACATCGGCGATGCTGAACCAATGCTCGCAACAAGGTGATCAACGTTAGCAGTTAGCAACATATAGATCAACTCTGTATCAACATTAGTTGCCGTATGGGATGACATGTGTACACTGAGCTGTATTCACACCCGGCAGGGAGGGGGACAGCTCGGGGTGTATGGGGAGGGGGTGGTAGGGAAAGAGGGCCGTCGCGGCACGCCTGAAAGGCAGGGGAGCTTGGCTATTAAGAAGATGTATGTATGTATAGATATGTTTATTGGCGTACAAAAGTTGTTACATGGGAACTTTTTCATTTCATAGCCAAGAGAGAGACCATCAAAGAGATGAATCTGATAGAGAATTATATTGTAGACATAGATACTAGCCATTGTTCACTTCTGTCTATCAAAATGTTTTGGTGAAGTTAAGCTACTTCGTTTATATATAGGGGGGACACTTTAAATATATTTAGGCTAATTAAGAGGGAATAGTGAGGACAAATCACACTGTGAAGTAACTCCCCTCAAACAGATCCATTAATCAGTCCTACACGCAACACTTTGCTTGCCTATTATTGACCACTGTGGGATTTGGAGAGGCATAAGATCATGGGACAAGTGTTGCGATTTACAACATTGGCAAGAGTTGCCCCTTGTTTTCATGTCAATAATCAACACTTTCTGGCCCATTTTTCGCGTTATGGGATTTGACCTTAAGGAGGATGCACGCACGGGATAGCTCTCCCAGGTAAGAAGACAAACGTTTAGAGCGTTATCTTAATAAGATTGTCTTATTTATCTTAACTTTAGTACCTGAAGTTGAACTTAGAGGTCGCCACCCCCCCCCCCCCCGAACCCCCAACAGATCATGTTAAAAATAGCAAATATTTAAAGTGGAATAAAATGCACAATTTTGCACGGAATTGTCCAATTTTTGGATATGGCTTGGTGTATATGTATATGGATCCAGTTTGCCAATATTAGCCTATTCTGACAATATTAAGCTATATGCGCCGAGAGCTGCGCAGTAGTCCATATTCAATGAGTAGCGATCAACCTTAAGCATATGGAAGGTAGGGGTCCACAATTAACTACCTGAATCAACCTGTCAGAATAGACTACAATGTTTAATATCTGGACAAATCTGTCAAATAGGTAAACACCTAAAGTTGTTTAGATCATTGTGTTCAGACAATAAGTTTTCCATAGTGCTCTAAACGGCTGATTGATGCCAAATGTATCGAAGATGTGAGTGTGCGTCATTGAGGACGGCCATCCACAATGAGCCATGGTATCTTTACCTCATATAGCATTCCAAGTAATATGTCTTGTACCTCCATGCCCAACAGGCACAACCCAATATCCGAATCGCCTCATACCATGCCTTTCTTCTGGCATTTTGGTTTATCCCCTGCCTCCCCTCTCCAAGACTCGCCGTACAACTCATGACCTCGGTGGTATCCGGCTACTTACGCCCTGTACCAATGCGTCTACATCCGCCAGTTCAATAGGATGACACTTCGGGTGTGGCATAAGCCATTAAGAGTATTCATCCGTCTGGAAAGCCGTGGGATGATTCTATCGGATGATATTGCCCAAGCACCATTTGTCAACTTAAGTGTCTGTTGAGGAGAGCGTGCCTTATACCAGAAGCAATATGATAGGCACCGTATAATGTGATTGGTCCGCTCCTCTCTGGAGATTCCTTATGCTGCCCCAATGGCATTTTCAGACCAGACCAAAAATGCCTGGAGGCTATTTTTGACTGAGAATCATGTAACCAATCAGTGTTTTTCGCCTCAGTAAATTCAAGATGATTTACACTATCAAACGCTTTCCAAACGTCCAGAAAACAGATGTTCCACTTTAACTGCAGCCATATAGATTTCGTTAACAAATTTGCATCATTTGCAAAACTGCATCACTGCTTCCCCAGGAGGCATGGAAGTCATATTGTTATTTGCATAGAAATTACTTTTTATATAACATATGCGGCACTGGAAACAGTGATGTGGGTCTACGATAACTCAAGGTCATCGTCGTTTAACTTTCGCAAAATCCAAGATAGCTGCCACTAGAAATAAGTCTTTTAGAGGACACATATCGTTGAAATGCATTTAGGCCATTGAAATGCATTTAGATACAATCACACACACCTTTAGCTTTTTTGTGGGATAAAGTTAATTTTGAATGATGGGGTCTGACATGTGTTGTAGGATCATAGCTTGACAGACAGCCTTTAGCATACTGATCTATACATTTTTGTAAGACTATATTGATGCCCGTGTCTACTTTTACCACACAATGACAGTAATTATGCCTACACTAAATGCATCACGGGGAAATCAAAGTATCTAGGTATTCATAACAAATGCCAATTCCAGATGCCAATGCACAGAACAGAGGCAGAAGACGCAAATCTTCATGGGGGGGGGGGGGCACTCCAACGAGATTACAATGTCTACTCTAATGCCTTATGGTGCATATGCACGGTTATATTGGCATTGTATAGAAAACTCATGTTTGAGCCCCGTCTCATTCTGATAAGGGGCTCAGACCCCTCTGCCTCACTTTTCTATTTGTATGAGAAGTAAAGACCTGCACCTAAAGGACAAAAACATCGTCCTTCATTTACTTATTTGGGAAAATTATGTGTTTTATTTTACATGTATCAGGACACCAGATTCGTCCTCTGGGACGGGGGTGCAGCAGCAGGCCCACGTGCCCACAAATGCCATCAGCCTGTGTGTATGGATACACACTACAAGGGTCGGGTACCCATAACGTTATATATTATGCTATCTTTACAGTTTCTGCCAACCAGACTATAAGTGGTACTGAACCACACAGAGTTAAACTATTCATGTAGAAGTGGAATATATAAAAGATCGACTGGATGCAAAATAATTACAGGCACTCATGTATGCCTATATGTCTTCAGCATGAATAAAATAATTTACATACATACATAAAAGGTTTGGGAAATATGTGTAGTATATTGTATGATATTGACATTTTGTTTTTGTTTTATACTGACAGTAGATCAGTGGGACGTGAGTAGTATAGTAAGAGTGGATCAGTGGGAGATGAGTAGTATACTGAGGGTAGATCATTGGCAGGTGAGTAGTATAGTGAGAGTTGATCAGTGGGACGTGAGTAGTATACTGAGAGTAGATCATTGGGACGTGAGTAGTATACTGAGAGTAGATCATTGGGACGTGAGTAGTATACTGAGAGTAGATCATTGGGACGTGAGTGTACTGACAGTAGATATTAAAGTGGGAGATGAGTAGTATAGTGAGAGTAGATCAATGGGAGGTCGGGTAATATACTGAGTGTAGATCAGTGGGACGTGAGTAATATAATGAGAGTAGATCTTTGGGAAGTGAGTAGTATACTGAGAGTAGATCAGTTGAATGTGAGTAGCATAGTGAGAGTAGACAAGTGGGAGGTGAGTAGTATATGAAGAGTAAGACACTTGTATATGAAAGTAGTATACTGAGTAGTATTCCGAGAGTAGGCCAGCGACCATTCATATTACAATATGCACTTGTATGTTAGTAGTATACTGAGAGTAGGTGAGTGGTCATGTAGTGAGTAGTATACTGAGCCTACGTCAGTGTCAGGCGAGTAGTATACTGAGGGCAGATCAGTGGCCATACAGTGAGTGGTATATTGAGGGTGGCTCAGTGCAGACAGAGATTAGCTCAGTGGCCGGTAAATAATGTGTACGGAGAGTATGAGAGTGGCAGGTGAGAGGTTCAATTCCAATATATTGCCCATGTCCCAGTGCTTAGAACGTTCTTACCTCTAGGGTTATCCAAGGGTATTTGCGTATGGTTGACCATGGACGAGGTGTATTATCTTTCCTAATCGGAGTTGGAAGATCCATAGGAGGGATTATCAATTCGGGGAAGCGACCTCAGCCTGATTGTCATCATTATCCCTGCTGCCAGCCGTGGTCTGCACTGATATATAGGGTCATTCTCCTGGGAGGTGTGTGTAGGGGAGGGGGAGGTGGGATGAGGGAATGAGGCAAAGGAGAGGGTAGGCAGGGGACGGACAGGAGTGCCGGGGTAGAGGCTGTATAAGGGTGAGGTAGGAGAGGTAGGAGAGGTGGCGGGGTGTTGTGAGTAGACACTGTTAGCCTCTGAGGGGATTGTGGTACAGAGGTGTAACATCTCACAAAGTACAGTCTGATGGTGGGGTGTGGTGGAAGCTTGTTGTTGTTTCAGGTCTCCCCAACGGGTAATGACATTATGTTTTAATGACATAGCTCTTGCTACCCGTCCAGCCAGCAACAATGGGAGTGGAGCGGGTCCCGGTGCTTAATGAGGCGGGTGGGGGTTGAAGGCAGACAGTGATAGATCAGTGCTATGTTAGAGGTTCGACGCCCCCGGAGGTTTCCCACCTCAGTCCAGGCTCCCGGGGGTCAGTGGCCGCCGCTATTCAATCTCTAATAGTGCTGCAGCACCAAGTGCCCATCACCTTGCCACCTTGCGCCGAAAAATGATAGCAGACACTCGGTATCACTGGAAAGATAACAACCCTGGTGAGTGTAAAAAAAAAGTCAAGCAAGGTCACTCAGTCTTTAAACTTACAACTACAAAGAATGACCCACCTGTCCTGTCTGGCATGTGTGATTCTAAGTTACTCAGTCAACGGTTTCTGGTAGCATAGAGTATATGTTTAAACATCAGTAAATGGTTTTAGCACTATTGCATCCACAGGCAGGCACACAGGGTTGTTTTTGTCCAATGCATACACATTTATCAGAGCACCCATCCAAGCATTCACAGATCAGGTCATTTAGAAGCTCAGGGGCACTGCATCCTTATGACATATATGCTTCGCTATGAGATGACCAGAGTCTTGGTCTCGTTGCCAACCATGTTATCTGGGATTGGAGGCCAGTGTCTGCTGCCTTCCAAATCATCAGCTGATATCCTGATCGTTGAATGTGCAGCAGAAAACTGTCTTCAGTTGGTGGTAGTTTTTTCCCTAGGACTTTTGACTTTTGAGATGAAGCCATGCTGCAGGGTATTCAAGTTGTTCATCCTTACTGCCATACATACGTATAACAAACTTAAAAATCAACACGGGCAACATGGCCCCTTTAAAAATTGATAGACATGGACACATGAAGTAGAACGTATGCTAATGATGTGGGATAAAAATCAATACAACGACACAGTCCTTTTGCTAAAAATTGACACAGCAACATGGTTAAAAAATATGGGTACCCATCTAGAGGTACACCAATGCGTCCCCCACCTCCTGTTGTTAAAAAATGATCACTCCCTAACACATTTCAGTTCATGGACATGGTTATGAATTTGTCATGTTCTGTCTACCTTCAGTCCCTATAAATATCTAAATCCACTATGCTACATTAATCAACAAGGTAGGGTGCACTATACTGGTTCCCTTTCCTTGTACATGTCACATACATATGTCTGTGTCTCACGACCTTGGGCCAATGTTTTGGTCTCTGACCAGGTGCCGTCTCTGACCAGGTGCCGTCTCTGACCAGGTGCCGTCTCTGAACGGCTTGGCTTGATAAGGTCAAAATACCAGCAGCAGGAGGCTAATTATAATTAAAGTTATGATTGTATAACAACCGCCATAACGTTTTTCCAAATCCTTATATATATGAGTATAATTCTTTTTAAAACACCTGTTTTCTGACACCTGGTCAGAGACGGCACCTGGTCAGAGACGGCACCTAGTCAGAGACGGCACCCGGTCAGAGACAAAAACATTGGCCCAAGGTCGTGAGACACAGCCATATGGGTTTTGGGATATAAGGGCAGGCTGAGCACGTTAATGCTATAGGGCAATATTATCTAATTGAAGCATAAGGTATATAAGACTACATACATAGCTTTTTAGAGATCAGTCAGTTGGTACATGAGACATAGTCTGCCGGAGATTAGTGCAAGTTGCTATATAGGTTTGTATTAGGTTGATTGGCATATGATACCTAAGTTATATAGCTTTTGAGAGATAAGCAACAGTCAATATTTGAAGAATGAGACCAGTATATAAGTTTGGGAGATAAGGGCAAGCTGACATTTGATTATAGATTTTGGGAGATAAGGGCAGTCTATGGGGGATAAGGGCTTTTGTGGGATAAGGGTATTTCTTATGTGGAATAAGGGCTTTTGTGATTTAAGGCCACTTCTGTGGGATAAGGGCCTGACTTCAGCCCTTATGTCCCAAAACAATACTCTTTTAGGGGATAAGGGCCGTTTTGTGGGTGATAAAAGATCAACACCCTATTTATGACCTTTGACCTGTGACCTTTGACCTACATTTTTGGAGATTTGATGAATGATGTGATAGGGTACTCTGGTATGGAAAAACAAATAATCATGCAATTTAGGTTCAGAGAGAAAGCATTTTTCTTATTTTCCTTATTTAAAGCTCATTTTTACCTTTTTATTTTCAATGGTGAACTGCCAAGTTTGTATGACTTTTTTTTTACACTCACCAGGGTTGTTATCTACACAATCACACCTTTCCAGTGACACCAAGTGTCTGCTATCATTTTTCGACGCAAGGTGGCCGCAGAAATAATGGCCCTACCAGCCCAATACTGCAGCACTATAACATTTGGCAAATCGGACAAGGGCTGTATTGTGGCAGAGGTCAATAAGCAGACAGGTAGCGAGGGGGTCAGCCACTATAACGTCGTTAATGTATGGATGGGCAGCTGTCCAGGCATACAAGTAGGTAGACAGCTGATGAGAGGAGAATGTCTAGTCGATATTGTTGGTTATACTATACTATATAGAGTGGGTAGAGTATAGCAGGGACGACTGTCTGACAGCACCAGCAGTACGGCACCCTCTACACCTCCTGCTGTCCACTCAAGGCGCCACTAACCTGTTAATACTACCTAAAGGACGGGTACTGGGGTACTGGAGGTTAAGGCATGAATGGAGTAAGAAGTGGGTCGGGTGTGTGTGGGCGGGGTGGAGGAGGGGGAGGGCGTTCAGTATCAGGATGCCGGAACCCCTCATTGTGTCCTTTCTAATAATAGTGCATGCTCTTCATGCAATTTCTAAAAACATATTACACATTGTTTAGGTATATTGAAACATTTTTGTCGTTTTTAGAGGACCAGCTAATAGGCATATAATTTACAAAGTAAACCAGCCAATGTGCATATTTGAAGGTCACTGAACTCTCTTGTTTGTTTGCAGTTGACTGAAGGGGGCAATATATTACCACTGGTATTTATTTGTGTTTTCGACTGCACCTGCAGGTTGAAACTAGATGAATGGGTTGCGGATGTGTTTCTCTTCCTACATTCCCCCATCTCAGATAACTGATGTAATATTATTATGGTTGAAGTAGCAAGTAGTAAATAGAGCTGGTGAGGGTGGGCTGTATGGGCTGGGAGGGGAGTGGTAGCAGTAGCGGTGGCACGGGGCTTTATTGACGTGGTGCTCAGAGCGATAGTAGTGATGTGGTGGTGCTGGTGGTGCCGCTTATTGATCCACACCTCATTATGCTGGCCACCACCGCCAGCACCCCCGCCGCCACCACCGCCGACTGCCGACTGCTGCGTCTAGCGGCTTGCTGCGGATACAAGCGGAACTACCACAGCGCCACATAGAGAAAGGGCAGTGGGTCCTGCCGGTGCCGCACCCCCTCTAGTGGCTGCGGACGGAGGCTGGCGGCGGGCAGAGCTGGTCTGTTCAGTCTGTGAGCAGCTCGTGGTAGGAGAGTGTAGGCGGCAGCAGCAGCAGCAGGAGACCAGCGGCAGTGCCACCACTTCCAGCACCACCAGCACCGTCCCAGCACCACCGCCCACCCACCTCCACAACCACTCAACGTGGGGCGGCTGGCGTACCCAGCAACACACACACACACCGACAAGGGGAGTAGTATACAGTGAAGGGAGTTGCTCTGCCTACCCACCACACTGCGCCAGTCATCAGTGAGCTGCTCTTTACGTACCGATCAGCCAACATGAAGACCCATCAGCGAGCATATCTCTGGCCGCACCTTCTCTGTTGAGAGTAGCTCAAGGGGAAATAATACACCCAGGGAGTGGCGAGCGAGACAGACGGAGGAGCTGACTGAAGGCAGCAGTCCATAGCGAGCACACAGTGCGGGGATTACCAGCGCTCTGACTCTGACGGCTATAATCTAGGTGACACGGCATTGAGCGCCTCATCCAATGCCAACCAGTAGAAAGAGCTGCTCGGGCTTCTGACGCTACAGCCGCCATAGCCACGAGCCCACGACATAGCTCTCCTACCGAGCACGTCGGCCCTGTCTTCTGTCTGGACAGTGGAGGGAGATAGTGCCATCCTCGGTAACCCCTATAATCATCAGAAGCAGCAAGGACGCGACTACATTTACATACCTCCATACCCTGGGAGGCAGGTCGTCTTACTTACCCAGTGAGCATATTAGAGAGCAGCTCGGACATAGGGACCATCTCAGGTAGAGACGCAGGTGTCCCACAACATCAGCCTCAGGTACACACCTACCTGGTACTAATCTTCACGTGGGGCAAGGACATCACAAAGCCAGGTAATTAATGCCAGTCCATATTACACGTAGCTAATATACCCATCATTAAGCGACGTAATCTCTATATATGTGTATTCGCTATATGTTTATATCATGCGTGTGACACATTCAGCGATGCCATTTGGGATTACTGAAGGGCAGACTCGCTATGTAAACATCTGCATCATCTTTAATTGTGTTTACGAATGGTAATTATTCAATAACAGGAAAGGGGTTGGTGGAGTTTTGTGTGGGCGTGGGTAAAATTGTTCGAGCCCCTAAACACTAATAATCTATAGATTTAAGAGGTTAGTTAGTAGTAGATATCCCAGGTCAGTCATAAGGGTATTCGTCATGAATTAGTCAGAATCATGAACCTGTATTAAAAAAAGACAAGCCCAAATAAATGACTGATGGTTTAGTGAAAAGGCCTAATACTCCTAAAAATGAAAAGACTAAGGTGGGTTAGTCAGTATCGACTAACATGACAGTATAGACTAACCTCGGTGGGACGTATAGGGATCTAAAATATGACTGAGTTCATTTTCCTGAGTATTACCCATGACTGACATAGGATATGTACCTTAAGCATGAACAAAGTAATGTTAAATCTAATACCTATGTAGGAAAATACTCAGTTAATTGCTTAATGTAGTATAATGTGTTCACAAACGTTTATCTTCTTATCATAACAAGTATGCACGACATTGACATGCTATCGATATTTTTCAGATGGATGGCACGGCGACACACTCTGTAAGCATGCAATCCTTTTACAGCAATTACTATAAATGGCCAGTTTTAATCTAGTCCCAGGTACTCATCATCGGTAATGATATACACGTGTGTCTCAGGGCTGCCAGCAGGTGTTGGGCTCACCTAGGAGACAGGTGTGAGCGGCAGAGGAACACAATAATAATGGTGTAATTTAGAGATTGATAACGTAAGGCTGATCAAAACACATGTAGCATATTTCCGAATGAACTAGATAGAGTGTAGCACCATTTGGGGGAAGCTCCGAGCACTGTTATAATAATTATCATTGACATAGTACTGGGATTTACTAGTCTGAAGGTCGATATAACTATTGTGAAATGAGAAATTCACAATATGGTTCTTTTGTCATCTTGATTACCCGGTTATCAAATTTAATCAGACAAATAGAGTATTAAACAACGTTTCTATCAGGGTTTTTAGTCGGCTGATATCAATAGTACTTCATGGTGTACATGATACACCTGATAGGAAATGTCAATTCTACAGAGGAAATAACAGAGTGGAATGTATGATCCAGATTTGATGAGCGGAGTGGTTGGACGTCATAAAAAAGTACTGAAACATTATTCCCCCCATATCTTTGTTAGATCTGTTGGAATGGAGAGGGTTATTTTATCAACCCTACAACACAAGGTTATTTATGATGCCCAAGGATACCATTAGGCCTGTGTCCACTAGCATATATGAGGCCGTTTGTCGTCCGTTAAAACGTGAATTTGAATACAAATACGAAATATATGTTTTGTGTCCCTGTGGACACAGCTGGACAACAAAATTCTCAAATACAAAAGTGGGAGAGCAATATGCAGGGGTCAAAAATGGACATCAAAAGTGGGCATTTGAATATCTAACATGTTTGATTTTTAGTGCAGAAATTGGAATATATGCTCTTTATTCTATTGTAAAACCTTGTCCATGTTTGCCCTGGGCAGTCTGGGCAGCAATTTATAACGCCTAGTGGACACAGCATACCTGCAGTTAAAGTAGAATATATCAACAAAATATATTCCCAGATATGTACTTATTTCTGGACGTCAAAAAGACCATATATTCCACTTTCTTTGTCGTATAGTGGACACAGGCCTATTGGTACGGAGTACTGCATGCAGGCGAACATTAGCTGGTGCATACAACTGCCATGTTTGTTGGTTTATTCAGATAACATGTGTCTTAAGAGGGGAGTGCACATGCTGTGCATTCCTATTACCTGATTTAGAAGAAATACGGTACGTAGTACGTTAGTGGAAAATTGTGGTCGCACATCCACTGTCTTCGTCACAGGTTGGGCTAACCACACAGTTTAAGAAATGAATCTAATTCCTCTGGGATTTGCTCTAAGTTACCCATTAAATGATTTGAGACAATAAGTCCCACAACCAGTGTCTGGATTCCAAATGGGTGTAATGTGACTCGTGACTGATGAATTGGCCCTGGGACATGTTGAAGGATCCACAAATGAATTGCCTTCTCTCGTGTCGACAGAGCATGATCAATTGGCACTGGTACTGACCACCTATCGAGCAGTTTAGATGGCCTCCCAGCATTTAAACTCATAACGGATGCCCACATTGAAACAAGCTCACACTACACTGGACACTTCTTACATTAAATACGACGGCTCACTGCGGACATATTCCCCGAGTAAAGCTCATCTTCTCCCTGCACATAGCTTACTCCCAGCACAAGTGAGGTGATGCTGATGGGATCTATGAGGTGCACCGAACGTGGAGGAAATCCCGTCCCTCGAATTTTACGGATGTACGGGTATTATTTACCGACCTAACACAGAGAAGGACGACGTGTGCTCACGTCCCATGTGTATGGTGTGGAGGTCTACATGTCCAAGTAATATGACGGCTTAATGAGAACACGCGGCCCAGATATACTACAACGAGCTCATACTTGGTATTCTACTACCATGCCATACATAGCTACATAACCCTATCATGTAATACAAGCTTTATTACACGACCAGAAGACAATTTTCTACCCCCCTACCATATTTTCTTCTTAAATCGGCGAGTTTTCTTCTTAAATCGGCGAGTTTTCTTCTTAAATCGGCGAGAGGTTTGTTTACATTGCCGCCATTGATCTATGATCACGTGACCACTGTGCTGTCTTCTGATTGGTCTAGAGCAGAAAAAAGCGTACCACACGGCCGGTTGGTACGCAAAAACGTACCACACCCCCGGGTGGTTCGTTTTTCCTTCTCCTTTCTCACATAGGATCGTACCAATAACGTTAGGTCGTGTAATAAAAGGGAATACCGGCACAACCCTTCACTATACCCGATACTGTGTGACAGACATGTTGTGCTGTGGCATTCATATTCCAGATAAAGCTCATGCCGGAATAATGAGATGGTAGCACTGGGGGAAGTGAGGGGTGGCAGGGGTGTAGGGAGGGTGTGGGTGGAGGGGGGCACCACCAGACACTGTTGGCCGGAAATAGCAGCACAAGGTTCTCTAGCTGCTCCCTCCTCTCTTTTCTCGGCTCTCCTGTCCCGAACCAGGTCAGCACCCGTCGGCAGCCACCCTGTGGTAACAGAGGTATCGATTTTCCTGCACCCCCTGCCTACCACTACCCCAGCAAAGCTGCAGCCATGTAAAACACCAGCCCCTGTCGACTGGCGAAAAGGCACAGGGCCTCACCGCATGACAGACACGTAGATGCGTGCCATGGCTATAGGGTCCACGAGCCGTGAGGGATACCTGGCCTGACATGTGGCAGAAGGTACAGGCCTGTGTTGTCAACACACCACCCAGGCCCCCAACCCCACCTCTTTACATGCAGCCAACCCGTCCAACCCCCTTGGTGACTCTCAATCACTGGCCATGTGTACCGTGTGGTGCTGGGCAGCATTCCAGAGCATATAATGCCTCCTAACCAAGCCCGTTCTTAGTGCTAGTGGTGGCAGGGGGCTTTATTGTTGGACATCTTGAGCTAGATCTTGTACTAAAGACGGAAATAAGCCAGTGACTGCAGGTGACGGAGGGTTGTACATGATGGTACGCCACTGGACCTGTAATGATGGACCTCTGCTGCCTGTAATGACCTGTCGTGTATGTTAGTGCTTCACGAACCCCTTATTCTATCCATGTCAAGATACAGGTGACAGCCATACCAGCCATGCCATCCCCGAACCAGACAGCCCCTGCTATAATCCAGATACCACCCATCCAATTATCCCAGCCTTATCCAGCCCTAATGAAACATGCCCCTAATCCCTCCTCACATAGGACAAACACCACATGCCCATCCCACTTAAGTCCTGATACTATCTATAATATTCAATAACTTATAAGCCATCCACCACCGAAGCCCACATTCATTTGCAGTTGATACCCTGAGCAGGTATATATATGGCTATTCATGCATAGCTGATGATGCCGTCATCTGTACATATAGTTATACCACGATTCTGGCGTTTCCCGTGCCGAGAGTGGATATTTGCCGTGCGGTTATCTCAGGATATACGCACGCTCAGAATTAATTTTTTACACCAAGACGCTTCTATATTTTTTAACAAGGTAATGAAAGATAGGCATAGCCATTTTGGCTACGAAATTCCTTGCACGCCATAGGCGAGTGACTAACCCCCAGCGCCACGAGGGCTGGACAATATGAGAAGATGAAACCTTAGCTTTGCTTACCTTGTCGCCATGATTTCGTTGATCGTCCGGTCAATGCGTCTTGAATAACATGAAAATATGGCCAATTAAGACCATGACAGGGTTAATCCTTCAGTCCTAGACATGTTTAGAGCTCCTCGTTGATGATCCCGGGCAGTATTAGCCTTTTAATTGCGTAAATTCCTCATATTTTGACAATTTGTGAAGGGTGTCAGCCTGGTTAGATTTGTAAACAGTTGCGTGACCGACTCACGCAACCAACACAGCAAATTCGAGAGACCAATGGACTACAAATAAAGATCAGCTGATCAAAGCCACCGTGGAAAGTAGTTCAATCGGGCGCATTGGTCACTCGACTTGGCGTGTTGGTCTTACATCCCGTCCCGCTGTGTACAAGTCTAACTGGGCTGGTATAGATCGCAAAATGTCGAAATATAAGGAATTTACGCAATTAAAAGGCTATTTCTGCACGGGAACATCAAGAAGGATATTAAATTTTATACATGTACTGGATCAAAGGAATAAGCGTGATATGGTCTAATTTCACCACATTAGGATGTTATTCACTACGTATTTGGTACCGCTGGGAGAAGCATGGCGCTCGGCGAGTCTGCCAGTCGATCCGCGAGACAAAATGGACAATTGAAAAAGGTAGGCCTTATATGATATGATATTCATATATTTGAAGAAATAGTGGTATAAACGCATCACGCGTGCTTTCCCCAGCAGCCATTATTGCATCAATAGTGTTTGCTCTGTGCGGTCTCCCCTGCGGTGTTTATTTAAGTGGATACATGAAATACGGTGATTTTGAAGGTGGGGCCTCCCCAGGGTCTGATGATGCACCCTGCTTCCCCGGGGGAGTACAGCCCCACCTTCAACTGGTGAAATTACCAAGGCAACGGACCAAAACCCGTGAACCTTTGTCTATATCCCTACACTGTAGATTTAAAGAATAATCACAAAAGGAAGGTACTACTTTCGGTAAGCGTTAACCAATTATAAGCTGGCAGAAGGTGTATCTCTCAACATGGATAATCATACCTAAACAACAGTAACCTTCAAATTGGCAGAAGTAAAAAACACCATCACCGCTTTTTTATAATTATTAAGGGGTGGGGAGAGGCAAAACCAGTTGCATCATTTTAACATGTATAGTTTAGTAGAAATACAATGATGATAAAACTGATAACATGCATTTCTGTGGCCGTACATAGTGCCTTTATCAGATTCCTTCCATTATTTGGCATTTTAAAAGGTGTGAATGACAATGGAATGAACTACTGCTATGATCAATTCTACTGAGTAATATATATTTTTCTTGATATTTCAAATAGCAAGGTCTATAGGGCAGTTCAAATTTTCACGGTTACCAAATATAGGTGCTTTTCAAGGAAAATCACTGTTTTGGTAAGTATTAGGTTGGTCGTCAGTCGGTAGCTTCCCAAATATTGCCCAGCAGGAACTCCTTTCATAATTATGATGTTATTATTACAAAAGGACTGTGGAATCTGACACCAGTGTCAACAGTAATTCAAGTCACATGACGTCAGAAGCTCCCTACCTGTATCAGGCATATGACATCCTTGGCAAAAGAGGAGCCAATTTAGTATAGTTAGACTTCCAGGTAATCACTTGTGTATGCCTTTCAAAATTGAGTACTAGTTCTCTTTGGTAGTGTAGGCACAGTGGTCATGAGATTTTACTTCAAACCACTATCATTGTCCTTTAAAAGCGAATTGTTTATTGAATATGACATAGTGATATAAGAAATAACAAATCAAGATGCATCGTTCCTCGACATTCGTACAGAAAAGAGAGAATGAAAGGTAACGTTAGTGACGTTTATATTTCGCATGGCATGAATTACCATGCTCAATCGTCATTGACCCAAATATACGGGCACTTATAATTAAATATCTCAGTTACTCCGACAGAGACATGTGATTGCATTCCGATGGCGTCTTGAGTTAGGATAGTAAGGTCAATTGAATTGTTGCTACTTACATAACCCAAGTATTGATCGCCAGGCAGGGCTATACCAAACACTTTTATGGGCTACTTGTCCTGGACCCAGCTCTGGACATTCTGAGTATCCAGTCACTGTCCTGAGGCCATCTGCTAATACCCCATTCATGACATGGCCGAGCAGCTAAACCAGCAGCTCGGCCACCCAGCTCTGAGCAGCTCGGCTAATCTCCTACTCTTACCGCCTAGACAGAGTCAGATACAGGCACAGGCATTGTGTGCATTATAATATGTATAGTTGAAATGCTACATACTCTATACTCCATATAGCTCCTATCTCTAGAACGTGCACGAACTAGTGTAATGAACAATAGACCACCAAACATACCAAGATGGTAACCACTGTGATTTGTCTCGAGACAATGCCATTTACGTACATCCTGTGACTGTTGCATCACACATCTCTGGGACACGTAATACTAGTAATAGCTAAATATCAGCAGGCGGTCATCACGTTATACAATCGTTTACTACGTATGCAGATGTATTCCTGTGTTGCACGATATGTAATAATCTGCAGTTGCCTGCCAGCCTACAGTGAAGGTGGTGGGTGGTATGTCAAGGCTCTGTATAAAGATCATGTTTCCCTTAATACATGGGGTTGTCTCTCTCTCTCTCTCTCTCTCTCTCTCTCTCTCTCTCTCTCTCTCTCTCTCTCTCTCTCTCTCTCTCTCTCTCCCTCTCTCTCTCTCTCTCTCTCTCTCTATATATATATATATATATATATATATATATATATATATATATATATATATATATACGAGGTATGTTCTTTGTTTGTTAGTACATAGAACCACGAGTGTCCGTTCCTGGTCATGTGGGTTAGGTTTAAAGGTGAGACGTTCATATGACCTTCAGCTGCGCAGTTGTAGGCTTCACTGAGAGATGTGATATAAGCCCCTTCACCAGGAGGTCTACTAATGTACAATTAAGGCACCATTATCCTTCCAGCAGGTGTGGCTCACCAGTGGATGACCTTAGGCATTAGAGATAATTACCGTATCAGGTGAGACGGGGGTGATCTTAGCATCTAGTCTGCAATCTGATACACAATTAAATCACCACGTACTGAAAGGGAGTAACTTATCGAATGGTGTGTTATATGTATACATGATTGTGGTGAGTATTTCATGTATAGCAAGGTAGTATACATCGTGGGTATGCTTTGTCATGCTTTATTTGAAAGTGCATTGCTTTGTCATTGATACACAAAATCACAATTGGATGCCCACACGGAGACCAGTAGTCAGGGACATAGCGTCAGCGGGAGAGAGTATTGTCAGACTCCCTCAGGGAGGCAGGGTGCATCGTCAGACTGCCTCGGGGTGCATTGTCAGCCTGCCTCGGGGAGGCAGGTAGGAGTGTCAGGGAATATTTTGGGGGTCGGGGGGTCTCTGTTTTTCCTGTGTATCCATGTTGGTGAAGCAGCAATGCTGACCACCCCCTTGACCGCCCCAACACGAGCAGCAGCACGAGCTGACAGCAGTGTCGTACACCTGGTAGATGTGGTGTACCTTGTAGTGTACAGGAGGAGACAGACATATTGATTATAGCACAGCGTGTCCGTGTACAGCCACACACCAAGACGCTCCCTCTACCCATACCCATACCCTACACTTGCTACAGGAGCAGGTGGCCTACTGCAGGTTCTGTTTGTTTTGCTGCTGGTATGGGTGACAATGCAGCGTTGCTATGCTAAGGTCTGGTGGACTGTAGAGGGTATGGCACTGTCAACCCTGGAGGGTCTGCCGTCGCCTGAGGATGCAAGCAGCACTGAGGCTCAGACAGTGTGTGCTTTTGTGCATTGGAATGCGGGCCTTGTTATCGCCGTGTAGTAGGGAAGATGTGGTGCCTGGTGTAACCCATATCTCCAATATACGCCCTTAGGGAAAAGAACATAATTATGACCCAGCTTTGGATCCCAGCATGGATAGCTTGATCAGCGGAATAGATATTGGTTGTGCCGTCTTTTCCTGGCCGTCCCAATGCATTGGGGGAGACTCGACTTTCTCTTGATGAGCATTCATTCCTCCCACGTGGTGCTGAATATCTAGCTTTCCTACCTTACCATGCCTCTTTAACCTGTTCGTTGTGACGGTAACAGTTTTGAGTGGGTAAGCTGGCTGGGGAACACGGGAAGGGAATACCTTTGTATGACATAGAATAGAATGAATGGCTTGACAGGAGAGTGCCTTTCAGACCCACCTTGGTTGTGCATTAACAATGTATGGTGATGGCCGGTACCTTGCTCTTCATCTAGTACACGGCAATGGCTGTTGGCTTGTATGTGACCTGAACACTGGCCACATTCTACAACCAGACTGACATTGCCTCTATTCTGGCAACAGGTGTACGCATGTCTCATGCTGCCCTAGTCTCTGCTTGCTGCGGAGTAGTTGTTAATTTCTATTCATCCATTGGCCTTATGACTATACCTTTCCTTCATTGGCAATTAGTAATGTTGGTCTCCCTCACCGCTGCAGATGTATGTTGAAATAGTTATTGTCCAAGATGTGGTTAGCTAATATTACATGGCCATACCCCCTACATTCACATGGAGACATCAATGTGTGTGTCGTATTGTTAGAGTTACGTGGGTATTGTGTTTGTTACTAGGGTAGCCCAACGTGAATCATTCCGAATTATGCCACATACATGACTCATGAATATTATCAATCAGGCTAATGAGTATTATTGCTAGTGCATACGCTCATATACTATACATGTATTTATAATGAGCTGCAACGCAGGGAGAACTGGACCACGATGGACTCGGATTGAGATATAATATTGACCGATTTGTCAGCTTGATAGACTAGTATATATATAGATGTATAGTTATAAAGTAGAGCAATTGAATCAGTAATCAGATTGTCATCATGAAATCTGAGCACATGTAAAATGGGTTGTCCGGGGAGGACCATATGCTATCGTTCAGTAATGGATTCAATTCAAGTCAATACATGGACATAGTATGTCATACTAACGGTATACCTATGCCTCCTCCATCCCTTACCCCTCCCCCTTTACATTACCCTCTCTCCCCCAACATCCCTCTGTGTCTAGCCGGCCATTAGACAGCTATCTAGCTTGCAGTCTAGCGTGAAACAACAGGCACGGACGGCATCGCTGCTTGTAAACGACTGTGGTGTTCGTCGATAAGCCCTCACTCCCTGGAGGCGGATAACCCCACGTGCTTGGGGATCCCTCTTCTCCCATACCTTATAGACATCCCATCTCACAACCACAGGCATATTCAAATAGCCATTAGGCACTATGAGAATTCCTTCTGATTGCATGCGTCTGGTATTTCTTCTGAGACGGGTAGCTGCTATATTTGCCGTACCAATACGAGCAGTTGATGCAAGCAGCGTGTACATATGGGCAAGTCAGTGCATGTCGTGTCTATAGGACATAGACGTTGGATGCTTACCCGTCGATATGTGCCTCACCTGAAGGTTATGTCCATGCAGATGCAATTGTAAAATGTATACAGATGTTACATGCGTTGATGCAGTCTTGCACTTCTCGCTCTTAATAACAATGCTCGTTAGTGGTATAGTATATATTTGATCAGTTTGACCATAAAGGGCCATGTCAAGAGCTAAATGTGTTCTTAAACCTTTAAATCAGCTTTTATATCATACATTTACTACATTATCACTGAGGTTTGCACTGCCCCGGTGTATATTCACCACTAGTGGCACCGATATTCTCTAGGTTTGGGAAGTGAGTCAGTGGAGGATATCCCAGGTTAGTCATATGGGTCACTGCATCTGTAATTTCCCTCTCATGCATTCGTCATAGTGATAAAGTCATGTTCAAAATGACCCGATCCAAACAATATATGACTAATGTTTTAGTCAAAAAGTCTAACACCCTCATACTCCTAGAAAAGACTGAGGTGGGTTAGTCAGTATTGAGTAGCCTGACAGTGTGGACTAACCTGGGTTTGACGTATTGGGAGCCAAGTTCTGTAAGTCGTTTTCTAGTTCCATGTTAATCCATACTGTCATTTTGACTAATGCATAATACCCCTATGACTATCCTGGGATAGCCACTACTGACTGGCCTCCTAAACTTAATACATTGTATCATCGGTGAGGTACAAGACAGTAGCGATTAATACAGACTATACACTGCAAATATAATTTCACTCTCTGTGCATAACCAAATACTCGTGTTGAAAATCTGACGATGTCACGCCCGGGGAGTTCCATAATTAAAACCATTATGATGTACGAAGACTTTTAATCAAGGTATGGCAGGGTCGACTAGAATGGACGATATCAATTAACAGCAGCTTCGAGGCAATAGCCAAAAGACAAATTGTCACTAAGCGCGTGGGGATAACACCCATATATTGGCTAATTCATCATCATTAATATTATGCATTTCTTGCTGGAATGATTAATGGATTTAATGCCAAGGCATAGTGGTATCAAGGATGGTTCTGAAACCCTACCCAATGTAGCCTGAGTTGGTTATTGATTTTGCCAGAGGATGGTAGGGGGAGTAGGGTCGATGGGAGTTGGTTGCCGGCCTAAATGGATGACGTTGATCCCTATGACGTCATTGGTCCCCTCAGCAGTGCAGTTGCTCTCCTTGCATCGATAGTTTTGGCGTTTCCACTCATAACATGGCATAACATGCTTTGAGGAAGACACTTCATCCGTGTGTTGATCCGTCTGTGTTATGTACCTACTTCCTCTATGTGTATTTGACACTGCTGTGGTATTGCCTAATTCACAAATACATTTATATTTATATACCGCCGTTCAATATCCAGGTATATTTTCAAATGTTTGATGAACGCTCTTCTCATCTTATTACTAGCTGATATCCTAGTGACCCTTTCCCTCGAAGGTTCTTTTATGCAATTTATGCGACATAATGATGCCACAGTATATTTATTTATATATATATATATATATATATATATATATATATATATATATATATATATATATATGTGACAAAACGTGGGAAAACATGACATTAGGGGAAAACACCTTTATTTAAGTTCATTTTTTCAGCTACAATTTGATACTTCAAGCATAAAAATATTTGAAATAGTTGCTGAGAAATGACATCTCAAACATGGGATGGTAGGGACATGTAGGAATTCAGAATAGACTGCAATGCGATCACATATCAATCTATTTTCAAATAATCCATATAAATCATAATTATTAGAAATTAAACCAATAAATGCATATTATTGTACATAGATTTGGATCTAGTAGGAATATTGGCATCCTGTTTTCAGTTCTGAAATCCTCATGGATGGGGCAATTGAATAGGTATGATTTTTATTCCAAAAGAATGAATTGATGGTTGCCATGGCAACCAAATGTCAACAAATGGGTTAAAAAGGGCTAAAAACGTTCTTTTTACATTCCAAATAAGACCACTTTAGAATGAAAATAGAATTTCGATAATAGCTTCAAAAAATTCCTTGGGAAAAGTTAGTCTAAGGTCATTTTCTCTTAAGTATTCACATTTTTAGGTATATCTCCTGAAATATCACGTTTAGAGCATTTATGGCTATTCCCCCTAATGTTACGATTTCCCAGGTTTCGTCACATATATATATATATACTGTTTAGCAAATATGATGTGCGACAGTCTACCTTGTATATATAATACATACCATCATCTCTTTACACTGTGTTACATATCATCTATCATAAAGAAGAACTAGCACATCAAGCCTGTACATGTCTTTAAGTTATCGTGGGGATACAGAGGCATAGAGTAGAAGTAGCAATAATGTCATATCAAATCCTGGGCCACATTATACGTGGCCATGTCTTAATCAGCCATATATAATTTACTGATTGCCTAGCCAAATCTAATATTAGTACACATAAGCATGAATAATTGCTGCTATAACCCCCCCCCCCCCCTAGACGTGCCTGCTCAGCATCTAGCATCGATTTGCTCAGCTAGACATTGCCTTTCAGGAAGGGAAAATTTGGAATTCACGACCACGGTAGGAATATCGTACATTGCGGAAGAGATCAATGGGTGGCCAGAGCCAAGGCTAGCAGGCGCAGCGCAGAAAAACCTCTAAACCAATTTCCAGGTGCCGCGGCCTATGGCCGTGAAAACAAATCACACCACACGCTATGCCACACCATGCCACGCCCAACCCGTGCTGACCAGCGTGTGAAGCGTAGGGTGGGAGGGGGTGTTGGTGACAATGGCTGTTTGCAGTTTATGCGGCTGTCGTGGTGTCAGAAGCAATGGTTGTAGAAGTAATGGTTACCCGGTGGGCAAACAACGTTAACCCAACATTGACAACCAGTCGTCAATGTTGATTTAATGTTGATCCAACGTTGATTCAATGTTGACGTGAGTTTTGTGCCCACTATGTTTGGTATGTTTGTATTAATGACCGTATTGATGGTACTATAGTTATAATGGTGCCACAATCGCCCCTGGACAAATCACACCATTATGACGTGAACAATGGTAAAGTGATTCTGCACGTTACTAGTACTATACTATTGTTATATTGGTGTCATGAGTGTCCCTTGACAAACCTCACTATTTTGACGCGTAAAATGGTCAGGTGATTCTGGTATAAATCGTATGTACAATGTAGTGAGTTACAGCAATTGATCTGTTAGATGATAATGATACAGTTATGCATGTGACGGTAACAATTGTAGTACCTGCAGGCTAGTGGCAATGGTATTGGTACGGGTCTTCCCGTGTCAGAATAGGATAGTGTTATAAGAACATATTAAATTGTCATCACAGTCAGTGCTGATGGTTTTGGTGCCAACATGTTGGTGGCAGTGGCGTTGAGGGTAGGGATGGAGGTGGGCTTGGTGATGAAGTCTGACAGATGGATGAGCACCCTGAGCACCCTGAGCAGCTCGGCAGTATTTCCCCCAGTGCTGTCTAACGTTGAGCTGCTCACGTCGATATTGAATTGCTCGGCTGATGGCCGTCGCAGACCCGCCAGAAATTGAGTTGCTTGGTGTGGCATATATATTCCATTCAGAATATCTGAGCAATATATACCACATAGGGCTAGGTAATAGGAGTGTCCTTGTAAATGAATAATGTTATTACTGCCATTCAAAGTATCGCCTAACATAAATCTACTGGATCGTGGTATGTTAAATAGTCTACGTTACCCTTATATGGTGTTGTGGTTAAGGGCTCTGGTCCTCTGCCCTTCCCTATTGTCACATAGTCTAAATGGAACAGATAAAGTTAAAAATAGTTTATGGCCATGGCGAACTCTGGGGGTCCGACACCTTCTCAGTGATTGGACTAGTTTTATCTCTGTGTGTGGACGGGGAATGAGCTTTTACTACATTACTGCTCTTTCTATATCAAGAACCTTTACCCTCATATTATACACTTCCTTAAGGTCATCGCTTTCATTTCAAATTGCGACCTATTACCATTCCTTATTCTAGGTATGGCTCAATATACTATGGTACGTACAAATAATATGTTACCATGGTTTTGACTATTGTCATAATGTAAATCTTAGCAATTAAATGATACATAAATTTATGTATGTTAAAGGGATACACATGCAATTCAGATTAATCATGTCATCCTTAGGACAAAATGGTCACTCAGTTCACGGTATATACGATAGAATCATGATGAATGCTAGACAGCGTTAATAGTTAGGTATTGCCTGTTTGAAAATGAATAATGGAGAACTAACCAGTATTATCAGGTCTATACCAGATCAATAAGTGTCTACTCATACTTCATGCCAATGTTCATATTTAATTTCATATTCAATGTAGATCGATAGCTATTTAATCTAGTTGGGGCCCTCTTAGAAACTAAGGAAATCAATGCTAGCGGATAGAGCTCCTCTTGTCAGTGGGCTGGTTGGGGGTGTTAGCTGGGGCAGGGGTGGAGGGGAGATAAGGGTGATAATAGGCTACTATTCCATCAGCGGATCGCGCGGCGGCGCGGGAAGGCTGCTGGAGGGCTGACAGTTGTTTGCGGACTCTGGGTAATGATATAAAGATGGCAATCGGCAGGGGGTGGGGAGGCAGGGAGCAGGGGCCGGGCGGCTAGCGTATCAGCTACCTGGCAAATCCAGCGTGTTAGCTGCTTCTGGACGACGGGCAAAGGGCCCTACTTACGCTCGGCCCGCCACCAATTCCTACCTTGGGCCCCTGCGGCCAACTGCCCCTCGGCCTGCCGCCGCCCGCCCCTGCCTGTCCCACCTGCCGCTCCCACGGCCGGCCGGGGCAGCAGGTGGGAGGGCTTCCTCAAGATGCCGCCTGTTCGCCTGGATGACTGGGGCGGAAAGATGATAAGTGGCCGCTGTGCCACGGGCCTCCCAAGGCTGGCCAGACACAAAGCTGGCTGACACGTCGTTGTCAGCAGTTTCTGCCGTCCTTCACCTGCCTCCTGTACCTCCTGCCTCCTACCTACTCTCCCAGTCCACCATTCTGTCCTCTGTACACCCCCCCCCCCACACACACACACACTCTCTCACCAGGCCCACTATAGTGCGGGAGTACTCTTACGGACACGCTCTTCCTGTTCCTGTAACAATTATAGGACTAGACCTTTGCCTCGGCCACACCCAGCATCAGAGATCACGAGCTATCTGCCACAGGGCACGTACACAACTAATACTTCTCCTCTATTGGACCCTACAAGTACTTTGTATAATTGTGTGTGGTTACCACCATCTCCACCTTACTGTTTGTCTCAAATGCCTGCCTATATTATCTAGCTGTCTCTACTCATCACTCACTGCCCTAGCCTCCATCCCGCCCTCTCAGCAAATACTGATGTATAACCCGGATCAGTATACAGATGGTGTCCCTCCTATCGTCACTATAGGCGGGGCGGGGCTTTAAAATCGTGTCATCCTTCATCATAACTCCTCTCCACTCCATCGACTTTGCCCCAGTCCGACCCATCCATTATGAAGAGAATTATCATTGTAATTCTATACACATTTTCCCCATCACAATTCATTCTTTTCACAACAGCGAACCGTAATTGCTTGGCACATGATATATACGTATCTCAACTGTCCGGCTTACATGTAGTGTTCTGGGTCAAATACCCATCTTATATCCATATGTGTTTCCTCCTGAGCGACTAAAGTAAATACGCTGAGACAATGGACGTATCTTTCAGATTGTCCCCTTAAGACATGTGCCCTATGAGTTAACCTGCTGTCGGTGTACGTGTCCCATTACTGCCTACACTAGACGGAGGATCTGCTCCCCCTGACACTCTAAATGAGCCCCTCACTGAGCTGAGCTACTCACACCGCCCCAGGGAGCTAGGTGTGCCTCCCCCTCACAGGCTTTAACAGATTAGCGCCTTGATACTCAGATGGCATTAGTTACCTGATGCCGCCATGAGGTGTGCATGGATGTGTATACGTGTGATGGTCCAAGGCAGCGAGCAGTTCAGTGAGCTGTTGGAGCAGCTCCCCCGCAGGCAGCTCTCTCTGAGCTGCTCACCATTAGGAGCGTGCCTTGCTACTACTGTAGTGTCTTCTCCCATGTTTAAGGCCGCACGACTTGCGGTGCATGCAGAGGAAAGGTCAGCAAGAGGAGCTTTGGTATTTGCATAAAAGTGAATCTGTTATTTACTCATCCAAAATTAACCATCATATAGCTGACTTTAGGGGAATGATGCAATCTGGCCCAAAAAGTGGTTTGGATATAAAAGGGTGTAACATAAATAGGTTACCGCTTCAAAACATCTATTTATAGTGTTTACCTTTCCAGTGGTTAAGATCAATTCCTGTTTGGCATAAGGAAATCCACACCGCTTTGATATAATTTGCCACTTAAGGTTTGTGCTGAGATCATAAATGTCATCCGTATTATTTATAGTTTCATAATGGTCAGGGTTAGCTGCTCAATAATGATATGCATGTAATATGGTGGCTATATTTCCATTGAAAAAGCGGCGACTACTCTTCAAGTCTGTCAAGTATGCATTTACGGCAATAATAGCATGTGTAAACATGGACATTGTCACCATAATTGTCAAGGAAACTTCAACAGACCTAATGGCCATCGTCCACATGGAGTTGGATGACTAAAATTGCCAGGCATCTCCTATAAAAAACCATACGTAAAGGCCGCTTAGAGTCCAGGCCCGATAGGCACAGAATGTTGAATCAACATTGCAGAATGACCACTTGTCAATGTTCGTTCAATGTTGATGCAATGTTGATTTAACCTTGAACTGATTGTTGTGGTCACTGGAGGGATGGTGGCCATAAGGTTATGAATATCAGAAATCCAGGTTGCCAACGGGTAGAATGTATCTGACTCTGTATGCTGTATTCTAAAGTGTAGTACGAGTAGGCTATGGCTGATGGCCACCGTCCACTGGGAAACTAATCCCATACATGTCCTACATAACCTCGGCCGATCAGAGCTCAGTGGAGGGTGGCCCTAAGCAGTATAATGAAATGGGGGTTCGTTACTGACTACTAAGTATGTACGCCATGGACTAGGCTCTACCCGGCCGACTGAGCCTTCATAAACTCGACTCATGTGTAGTAAGTAGTATATGGAAAGTGGTGATTGTCACAAGCTATGAAATCTGCAGGTCGGAGTGTAGTAAGTAGTATATGAAAAGTGGTGATTGTCACAGGCTATGTACTCTGCAGGTCGGAGTGTAGTAAGTAGTATATGAAAGGTGGGGATTGTCACGGGCTATGTACTCTGCAGGTCGGAGTGTAGTAAGTAGTATATGAAAAGTGGTGATTGTCACGGGCTATGTACTCTGCAGGTCGGAGTGTAGTAAGTAGTATATGAAAGGTGGGGATTGTCACGGGCTATGTACTCTGCAGGTTGGAGTGTAGTTAGTAGTATATGAAAAGTGGTGATTGTCACGGGCTATGTACTCTGCAGGTCGGAGTGTAGTAAGTAGTATATGAAAAGTGGTGATTGTCACGGGCTATGTACTCTGCAGGTCGGAGTGTAGTAAGTAGTATATGAAAAGTGGTGATTGTCACGGGCTATGCACTCTGCAGGTCGGAGTGTAGTAAGTAGCATATGAAAAGTGGTGATTGTCACAGGCTATGTACTCTGCAGGTCGGAGTGTAGTAAGTAGTATATGAAAGGTGGGGATTGTCACGGGCTATGTACTCTGCAGGTCGGAGTGTAGTAAGTAGTATATGAAAAGTGGTGATTGTCACGGGCTATGTACTCTGCAGGTCGGAGTGTAGTAAGTAGTATATGAAAAGTGGTGATTGTCACGGGCTATGTACTCTGCAGGTCGGAGTGTAGTAAGTAGTACCGTATTTCCCCGTTTATAAGCCGGGTCCCGAATATAAGCCTGGCCCGTTTATAAGCCGGGTCAAAAGTGGGACTAGGTCTTATATAAGCCGGGGCCCGAATATAAGCCGGGTCCATCAAGGCAACTTCATAGAAAATTCATCAGGAGAGCTTAACTTCACTTCTAATCGGAATATTTTCATAATTCTTTCAGGGAAATAAAGCCAACGTACCACCCTTTACGCTGGGAACACTTCAAATAAAGATAACATTTTAAATTTGTCATGTTATCATTAGAAAATATCCAGAAACATGTGTACAAATAATGAATATATACGAGAATTTTAGAAGGACTGCCAGAGTGGTGCTTTGAATTGGAAAAATATGGGGAGATGAAAAAAATATAAGCCTGCCTCGAATATAAGCCTGCCCCGTTTATAAGCCTGGTCAATTTCCCATTTGAAATCAATATAAGCCCGGGCTTATAAACGGGGAAATACGGTATGAGACCAGTAGTCGGTCATAGTGGACTACTGGTGTATATTCACGGTGACTGTTAGTTCCCAGGTTACTCACCAGGTGGGGGTGCGTACCCACCACACCTGTATGCTGTGTATGATCTCATTGTGTGTTGGTCCGCGGACATGTAAACTACTCCAAAAAATCTCAGAGTGAGATATGACTAGGATCTGTGTCCAGTGTGGAGTGGAATATACGGGCAGGAGGAAAACTTGTCCAGATTGCATACGTGCTAAGGAGCTTGAGGAAGCGGAGGCAGAGGATGAGCTTGACGAGGTATTATTTGATATAAATAAGAGTCTTGCCGATCTGCAGGAGGGCGAAATGGCGGACAAGGCAGCCGAGGAAAAGGCGGCCATGGAGGCTGAGATCAGCCAACAGGAGAAACAGGCTTTAGTGGAGTCTGAACGTCTGAAGAAGGAGGAGGCCGACAGGATTAAGAAAGAGAAGAAGGAGGCGGCCAAAGTCGCGGCGGTGGGGATTGTCACGGGCTATGTACTCTGCAGGTCGGAGTGTAGTAAGTAGTATATGAAAAGTGGTGATTGTCACGGGCTATGCACAGCCAAAAATAATTTTCTCATTTTCAGAAAATATTTCTTGTTTTAAGTAAAATAATCTTAAAACAAGTTTGTCCGTAGGATAACAAAATTTTACTTGAAAGCATGGTTGAGTTTAATAAACTTAGAGTAAGAAAAACAAACAAGAAAAACAAACAAGAAAGAAATTCTTAAATCAAGTATTTTATACTGGAATCAAGATGATATTTCCTGACATATTTCTCAAAATAAGATAATCTTTCTTACAGAATAGACCTTTTTTCTAGAAAACATTTTTCTTAAGTAAGTTTTAATTTCTTATTCAAGTAAATAAACAAGATTGATGTTCTTGCCTGGGAAAGGGGTATGATTATGTTTAATTTTAGTCTTAGAGAGAAAGGATTGATGCCAGAGCATCAGAAAGAGGTTCATCAGATTAAATGCAGCATTTTGTAGCTACAATAGAAGTTTAAGCAAACAGACCTTTATTCAAAGTCATTTCACTCTATGTTATGGGACAGGTAATCCTTCCCTTTATCTAAATGATATTACCAAGCAAATGGTGTCCCTTATCATTTCTCCCTGATAGTTATTATAATTTATTCACTGGAACAAGGGTTCTTACATCAAATTAAGCCCTAACAAATTTCCCCTTTTCCCACATATTTTTACCCTCTTCTGTTTCTTAGGGACTTATTTTGAGGCAGAAATGTATACCCTGTTTGATAAGAAAGTTGTTGTATTGCATAGTGGTGGCCTCTTGTGGCACAACATGTAACTAATGTTCTTAATTTAAGAAAATAATTCTTATTTAGTAGTATGTATACTTGATCCCTATAGAACCTAACTGAACTCACATTCCACCCCCAGAAAATTCCCAAATAATGGAAGGAATTTGATGAAGGCATTAAGCATGGTCATAACCATCACATAATAGAGTATACTTGCATATTTTCTCGCCCTAATTGACACTTTGGATTCATGGTTTCAGGTTTTCAAGACATAGCAATCTTAAATCTAGAAATAGAACTTTCTTATTTCAGGAATATAAGATATAATCTTGTTGGGTGCACAAATTACCAGTTTTAAGAAAATTTCTAAAGAAAAATAATCTTGAATACGGATCCATCCAATATATGTTATACAGGATTGGCTGGGGTATTGACGGAAGAACTCGCCAGGTGGCACCACTCCCTCCACCTACCTGGGCCACCTGGCCGCTCACCCCAGCCAGTGCCTCATGTCCACCCACCTGGGTGCCAGGACAGACTCAGTTTTTTTTTGTGGAATTTGCATTTTAATCATGGTTCAATGCCAGAACTGTGGCCATGGTTTCCATGGAAATTGCAAGAACTGCCCTGGATGTGGTCAACCCGCTCCTGAGCATAAGACTAGTACACAGGAGGAGGCACAGGACACTTTACCTGGAGGCACCTCAGGCCAGGTCATGGACACCGGTGGCCATGGTGGTGAGGTAGGGGGAGGGGGTGACCGACAACAACAGTCCAGCCTGTCACCCACCCCTCCTGACCAGAGGGAGCCTGAAGAAGTCCTGGAGGATAGGATCACTGCAGCCAGGGAGAGGAACGACCTATTACGGCGGAAGAGAGACCTAATCGACCTAAACAAGAGGTTAGCAGAGATTGAACTTGACAATGCGGCCTTAGAGGAGGAGTACAGACAATCTATGCGGTCGATCTACGCCTCCCAGCAGTCGGCCATTGCTCAACGTCAACAAGGTATGTCCGCATTCGGAAGCGCCCAAACATCTCCTCCCGCCGCCCATACAGCCTCTCAATCCGCCTACACAGCCGCCCCGGGAGGATCAGCGAATGCGGACGGCGGCAGCGCCCGCCACGCGGACTCGTTCGGAAACGCCCGGACAGCAGCAGTCGGCGGCAGCGGTCCGCGGGCAGGGGACGCGGGCAATTTAGCGTCCGCGAACGCAGCCAGCAGCGGACAGCGCCTCTCTCCGCTGGTGTTCGGCGGAACAGGCGCTAACTATGCGGATCAGACAGGCCGCGGGGGAACAGCGTCAATTCAAAATGGCGCTCAGGCACATGTAAACATTGCGGACAGTCTATCCGAGGATGAATTACAGAGGTTCCTGCTAAATTCTCAGCTTGCAGGAGTCTTTGGTACCCCCCAGCACATGGACTATACACAGGGGAGGGATCATACACCCGCGCAGATGGCGGCAGCAGCCGGGGGGATGGCAGGAGGCAGCCAGCAGGTGGGTGCCAGTGTACACACACAGCCCACAATGCAGTCTCACCCCTCCCCTCAGCTGTTTTACAGGGATGGATCCCTTTACACAGGACCTACTCAGCAGCAGCAGCAATCCAGAGATACTTCCACCACCCTACAGGCCGGCCTGTTTAAAGCAGGCCTCACCCCTGCTCACATGGGTCTGTCTGGCAACTTCCCCAACTTCATGGACACCAGGAACAACCAAGGCTCAGGTGAAGGTGATTTGCTTTCTACTCTGTGTAGGATTGGGGAGGTGACTAGGAGGAAGAGGTCTAGTCACTGGCTCAGACCTGACTATCACATACCCACTGACAAGGTGTACTCTGACATGACATACAGGGAATTACTGTTTGGTATGACATGTGTCCAAAAGAAGTTGATGTTTGCCAATCTACCTCAGTGGTCTGCTAAGGACTATGGAGACCATATGAGGTTTGTGGCCATGAAGGGCCTCTCCAATTCATTCACTGCCCCAGCCCTAGCCAGGTATGAACATGACCTCACTTCCAAAGTTCTGTCAGGGGAAGTAGAAACCTTCTCTGCGGCAGATCATGAGGGAGTGTACACTCACCTAGGGGCTGAAAACCTCACAATTGTAGCAGAGCTGAGAGCAGAGATAGCCAGGATGAAGGGGGGCTCCAACAAGAACAGTGGCAGTTCCAAGAAGAAGGGGGGAGTCATTCACCCCCGGTGCCCGGAGGATATATGTGCTTCCTTCAACTACACCCACTGTGGCTTCAACCCCTGTAACAGATCTCATGTGTGTGCTGTATGCAGGGGGGGCCACAAGGCCAAGAGTGGGTGTGTGAGCCAAGGCCAGCAGAACACAGCCGACTGAGCCTTCATAAACTCGACTCATGTGTAGTAAGTAGTATATGGAAAGTGGTGATTGTCACAAGCTATGAAATCTGCAGGTCGGAGTGTAGTAAGTAGTATATGAAAAGTGGTGATTGTCACAGGCTATGTACTCTGCAGGTCGGAGTGTAGTAAGTAGTATATGAAAGGTGGGGATTGTCACGGGCTATGTACTCTGCAGGTCGGAGTGTAGTAAGTAGTATATGAAAGGTGGGGATTGTCACGGGCTATGTACTCTGCAGGTCGGAGTGTAGTAAGTAGTATATGAAAAGTGGTGATTGTCACGGGCTATGTACTCCGGGTCGGAGTGTAGTAAGTAGTATATGAAAGGTGGGGATTGTCACGGGCTATGTACTCTGCAGGTCGGAGTGTAGTAAGTAGTACATGAAAAGTGGAGATTGTCACGGGCTATTTAACATAAGTCCCATACGAGAGAGAAGTAAGTAGCATAAGAAATGTGCCGATATTTTGTAATTAGGGAACAGTCAAAATTTGTTCGATTTTTTTTTGCCTCCCGCAAAACGGTCCAATCCCCTCTCCCAGGGTGTAAACGTATTTTGCCCTCCCCCACCTATTGTAAAGAATTGACCACTAACTTATTGACTAAGAAGACTATCAGGTGCTGCTAATTAATTGAAGCACCCAAGAGCGAATCATAATCTTCCTATCCAATTATGGATGAGTATGAGGTATAATCATCAGATCTGAACCATGCTGATTAGACGCTAGTATATATTATGTAGTAAAGTAGTTAGCAAGAAGCGGGGGTTGTCACTGGATAGGTACCATGCCTACAGTATAATGGGGCGGTGGTAAGTAATATATGAAAATAGGTTTTAGTATGTACACCCTAATGTGATATAGGGTTCGGTAAGTGGTACAATAGCATATGGAAAGTATCAATATGAGTGTAAAGGCATGAAACGGTTTATAATATCAAATGGGTGGATGTGGATGCAGACCATAGACAGAGTGGAACACTCTCCCTGGGTGCCTTATCATGTGGTGTTGGGGAAACACCTAGACAAGCTCAGCGACAGATCCAATATGGAGATTACTCCTCTCATCCCAAGAGATATGCCATACAAAGGGTGCAAATGCCATAGGCAATGCGATAGACAGAATATTGCCCTACCATGTAGCCGGAGCTTATCCAGTGCGGCTAGAAGCTTTCAGTTGGGTTACAGAATGCATGGCTTACAGTGAACATGGTAACATAATATTAGCCTGGTATTCTATAATTTCTCATGAATCTTTTGGAACTCAACAATTATTAGTTAGTAACGTTTTCCCCCTGCTTTTCCAAATTAGATATGTGCCAAACAGTATGCAAAACGCAGACGTCTTATAGCTGGTCCTTTATCGATGAAATTATTCGTTGCATTTATACTGCTATATCTGACCTTGTTGGTCTCTCGGCAACTCTTGGCCGAATCGCTAACATCCCCCTAGAGTCTACCTAGAGTTTTCTACCCCTACACTGTTCCCTTTTCCTATACCTCCCTTGTTGCTGCCTTATTTGTTACCCCTGACCCGTCCTGTAATCGCATTATTATATCATCAGAGAGTAGTGAAATATTCATCTACAACCCGTAAGGGTGCTGTTTTGGTCACTTCAACCACTTAATGCTACCGTATACTGATATATATATATATATATATATATATATATATATATATATATATATATATATATATATATATATATATATATATATACATGCACACAGTTTAATTACAATCAATGTGACTCGCACTTCAGAGCCCCCGCCCTTCGTCCCTTTACTCCCCCGGTTTCCGGTAACGTTATCGTTTCCCGCCCTTTACCATCCACTCTCCTTCTGCACACAAGTTGCTCAAGGGCTTAGAAGGCGGCGCGGTGCAACGTCAAAGGATCGACTCCAGGTGCAACAATTTGATCATAAAGCAGGCAGCAGCCATTTGGTGAGGTGTAAAAAATGCATGGGCACCCAATTAGGACCGGTTGGCCATGTCGGCGTCGATTAGAGTCACCTAAGGCGGAGTCTACGTCATGAGGAGATGTCAGTGACGTGACACTGTGGAGGTTGAAGGCATATGACGTGACGTCAGCTGCAGGCCCGCAGGAAGGAGACAGTGCTGGTCAGGAGTGGTGTAGACAGGAGGTGAGGGCTGGCAGGGTGGAGTGAACCCTACTTGGCACGTCCACATATGTCAGGGGCAGGGGGATAGGAGGAGCACATAAAGACACGTATCAGCATGCCACCTGCTAACCCCACACCGTACACAGGTATAATGTGGCCAATCTATTGAACATACTGCTAGAATGATGACGTACCTTGCACACACTGAATACTCTATTATGACAAAGTGGTATCTGCTGCCAAATGGTAATACATAACTAAAACACCCGTTGGTTAACATTGTCTACAGTATAGTATGAGAATTATCCGAGATAATGATTAACCCTGAAAATAAATAGGTACGAATAACCTGGTGTGCCGCTAAAGATGATCTTTGGCAATGGGCTTTTCTCAAATACAGTGACCGAACCAGCTATGCCCTTTACTGTTTCCCTATTTGCCGTTGTGAATGTTTTGTTAATGGTTTGTATATTGATATTAGTTTATGTGGAACTGTTGACATGAGAAGATCCGATGTGGCTAGAAAAAGAGAGGTGACCCTTTTCCTGTTGTCAGACGGTAAATATAAGGAGGTATAAAGCCATTGACCTTTTTAAGTGTACCCATAATACACCAGAGAGTTGTTGTTATAAACTCCGACAATTAGCGGACTAATGCCGTACAGTAGATAGTTGAGGTTATATCCTAGAATTTAAAAGCTCACCCCATACAGAGAAGAAATGGCGTAGAGAAAAACCTCCAAGATGTTAAGAATAACCTTCATGCGGAACACACTGTTTGGGGGGAAATCGCGTAGTGGAATACCAGCAATGGTTTGTTTAGCAGTATGTCAATATGCTGTAATGGCTAATCTCCACTGCGTTCATTTTCGTAGGCGATGGTGCGACTTTCTAGGTAATGAACCAGTGCGAATTTGCAAGGGATGGGTGGATTGGGGTTTGAATGAGGCCAAGAGTACACTATTAATCAGGCTAACAGATGATCAAATCGACTTCCCTTATATGCCAACTTATTCAACCTTTTCTGCTATCCCCCTCCCTATAGTATTATTATTACAATGTTCTTTAGGCATTCATGTACATCTAACTATGAGGTTAAGGTGTTAGATCCTGAACGCCACCATATGGCCTCTTGAGCCCCTCTATACCATCGTTTTATGTCTGCCTCTACTTCCCTCACCTCCACTGCCTATGTTGCCTTTTGTAGTGTGAAACGGTCTGCAGGGAATTTACACAAATGTGCACGAACGAGGTAAATTGGGACAAATGAGGTGTATATAGGTAGGACGTGCTTCATACCCCATGCACACCCATGACGGCCACACAGGGGTAGCAGATACAAGGCTCTGCCTTGGGAATGGGTCGGTTTTCTCCACTTAGAATGACCGTTCTGTACAATAGGATCATATAGATGCTACATTGGCTCAGGACTATTCTCAGAGTGTCTCACATCAATGGCAGGGCCCCTCCTACACACACACACACACACCTGCACCCACTCCTCCCTCCTTCTAGCTACAACCAGTCTCCAGTGGCATGCCCGTGGGAGTATAGCCTGCGCCATACAGAAAGAAGGCCCTCTATTGATCGGATGCTTTTAGCCATTCATAACGGTGCTGTGTAACAGGCAGCGTTTGTTCCATACCCCCCCCTCCCCCCCCCCCCCCCACACACACTCAAACTCACTCCACCCGCCCGGAGGCCCTCCAATATAGGCTCGCCACCACCACCCTTTACAACCCCAACAACGACCACCCAATATCACCACCAGACCTGTGAACTCTCCCCCATACCCTGACGTCATGTTTTATCCCACCTCGTCCATGCAGGGGAGAGGAAGTTATGTCTGGAGAAGTATAGCGTAGGAAGAGAAAGAAGCTGGGACTGGTACAGGAGAGGGAACATGGGGCAGGGATGGACGGAGATAAGAGAGAATGGGCAGTGTAAAAAAAGGAGTAGTAGAGGACGGGAGAGTGGGATGGGTCCGGGAGAGGCTGGTACCTTGGCAGTGGTTGCTTGCTGGAGGCACTACCAGCCGATCATCGTCCTGAGAGCCGGAAACAGTTTCTGGCAGGGCCTGCGCTATTGCCCCCACCAAGCTGCACCTCCCTCCCAGCACTAGCTGCACTGAAACATGGCGGCGCCCACTGCAGGGGGCGATAATGCGAGTAACTCATTGACGTGTGCCACTAGTGAGGGAGGGATAATGATGGTAACTATGTGCAGGCAGGGACGTCCCGGCCGACAGAAGGTGCTACTTTAAAGCATTGCTGTGGTGTTAGTGTATAGCACTACTGACGCCCGGCCGTGGGGACGTGTAATTTCGGCGTCAGAAGTGCAGTGTGTTGCGACCAGAGTAAAGAGCAAGTGTCTATACAAATCTAAATATAGACACGTCTCAGAAGAGGCCGCCGCAAAAGGATCAAAACATCAGAGTGTAGCAAACCCCATCCTGGTACAGCCGAGTTTGTAGCTCACTATGTTTTTATCCTGCATCATGGAGTCAAGTTACTTCAACATGCTGACCCTTCTTGGTGCTAATACTGCATACTTGGCATCAGTAGTCATATTTACACATTTACTCTGATCATGCTGACAGTAGTGTTCTCCCGAGCTGCCTTGTAATTAGCACTGATCTGTTCGGAACCTACAAAGACCACACCAATTATGCTGCTTTTGAGATGTGATATTTGCAGCCAATTATTGAATTATTGACGCCGGCGAGAGAAGTGCTGAAACTACTGGACGTGTGCTTACTGGTGATGTTTAAAGGATGACACAGATCTAGATGGACAACAAAAAACAATACCACAATAGCATAGGAAATAGGTTAAGAATACACCGCTCCATACTCTCTTTCGGTCTCTTTCTATCTGTCTGTCTCTGCCTCTGTCTGTCTTGTCTGTCTGGTATAACGTCTGTCTGCCTCTCCCCCAAACACACGCACACGTGCCTATAACTCTAGTGTTACCAATAACACAGTAGATTGTATTCATCACAAATACGCTGCCCCGGGTGGCTTCAATGGCCGGGGAATTCGTATTGGACAAGGACCACAGGGCCGCAGCTACAAATCGCATTACGACCGTAGTCTCACAGAGGATTCATTGACATTTCGTGTGACCTATACTCCTATTTGGTCTATCTTTAGCCTCACTTTCTCCAATATCCACCACTTCTAAATCTGATTGCACATAGACTGGACATAAAATAAAAAAGGAATTGTGAATGATTAGGTCAATCGGATCAGGCTAATACTGCAGTTAAGTGTCATTATGCTTCTCCCAGTGCTCTAGGCAATCATTATGTATAATTGCCACTTTATAGTCATTTTACTGCCTTAGCCTATACTGGAGCTGAATACATACAATGCTCCACTTGCTCTGGACACTTAGTATAGCCATTCGTCGCAGACGTTCAAGCCTATATAAATACATTCAGTCTAGCATCCTTTGGGGGAAAGGATCATCTCTGTGCAGGGATTACATCACCTGTTACACGGGTAATTACCACAACATCACTGTGCAGTTACGAATGTTACTTGTACAGCAGTATACTGGCGTACACGTAATACTTGGTTAATGGGTTACATATTATTTTGTTGTGTAAATGTTTGGTCAAATCGAATGAGCATATAGTATTGTCTTTTGTATTCTTGCCATTTAAAACTGCTTCATGCGATATCGATATGCATCATAGAATAAAACACTGTAATTCATAGCTGCTCCGCATGGGCAGTTGAGAGGATTAACCTCACAGAATGTGTGATATGGTACGTCAGTGATTAGTGTGGTATATTGGGGCATCGGTTGTGAGCTAAGCGGATAGCCTCACCATACCTGATCCACCTCCCCAACCTACCTATATTGATGATTTTATGCCCGGAGCTTAGTCAGTAGTTGATAACAACTAGCCCAGCTAGCAAAACTCGTAGTTAATCACCTCATCTCTAAATCTTTTCTCAATAGATATTTACTACATTTGGTTACATCGTATTCTTAGCCTCATTACGTCTTATATGCAGATAGTTTAGACATCATTCTGCAGACATCTTTTCAATGTAACATAATGATATTAATATGACCTGCTTTGAAAGACGTCAGGAAGATGCGATATAAAGATGTAAGTAAGTGGAATAATTGTAACATTGTGTGAGATGGGTATATTCCAAAATCATTCTAGTTGTGGTATGAATTTATTTCATAAATAAGATGCCAGATGCAAACACATTTTAGACATCATGAAAAGACATGTATCTAACGTCTAACCTACACCTAGAGTAGGACCTCTCCATCAGAAGTAGGTAACATCGAAGGCAATTGATTTAATCAGGTATTCTGTCTATTCTGTCTATGTGATTTGAATAGTTTTAGCGACCACAGAAAAGGTGTGCTTGTGTTAATCTCCTGGTTCTCCCTTTAATAACTATTCTATAGAAACAAAAATAATAGATCATGCATGCCAGGCAGAAAGTTATTCAAGTTTCATTTTCTATGTAAATTCATTGTGTTGAAAAGATACTAATTTATGGTCAAACTACTGCCAATGTAGATTGTATTCTATTGATATTGGCAGAGGGAGACATCTTGTGTCAAAAGTGTGAACTATTTTAGAGCTAAAGAACAGATGTCTCATAGACGTCATAATCTGACAAGATAAAGATGTACTTGATATGTAAAGTATGTGTAATGTTGATGTCAAATCTATTATGTCATTTTAACATGCACCTTAAGGCATGAATTTGACATAAATGTTTTATGTGTATAATTTCTCGAAAAAAAGATATGATATTCTGATCCAGATTTAATCACTTGTTACATCAAATAATGACCACATAGATATGTATGGATGATATCAAATGCTTATGTCTCTTTCTAATTGCCATTTAGATGTAAACAGTACATCAGTTTCCTGTCAAACTGCTATGTACAAGGATTTACTCCCTTGAGACGTCATGATCAGGTCATTTTGACGTATCAATGTGAATATGACCAGTTAAAGACATGCTTTTTACATAAAGTGCTAGCTGGGAAGTCACTATAGTGCTTAACGTAGCGAGTCATTTACTGGCTCCCTCTATATACACCCAACCATGGACCTACATGAAATGTATACACACTATAATGCCTGTTTAAGGGAAGGAGCATGAAAATCATGTCATTGCACTTTTCGTAATTCAAACAGTGATTATTAAACACAATGGAAAGCTGTACCTTTAGCGTTACTGTTAATGCTAGTAGTGTTACCATTAAATGAAACTGCCTCCACCACTACTACATACAATAGCGACCTGAGAGAGGTATAATTACTGGTAATGTTCTGAATGCGTTTCGGTGATTTGAGTGCTTTTAATGAATTGCTCTTAGCTTAATAGCTTTCAGAGATCACCCTAATTGAGAATGCCATTGCATTAATTTTATCCTGAAACGTCATTCACGAATTGGATTTAGGTCAGGAGGAATCAAATCATTCCTAGTTATGAACACAGATATCTTGATATTAGTATCCACGATAAGTATGGGTAGTGACTGGACCGAGATATATTGGCTGTTTCTCATACTACCTGGGTACCCCGTACTTCACACAGATTCGACATGTCAATAATACAATATAGCGGCAATGGGTCGTTCCCTTGAGAAGGAAATACTAACAGAGTTAAATGTACAATAGTACAATTTCCTGTTCCTGCTTCTCAAATTACAGTGTGTACCATAACATTCCAAATGTAATTTAGTACAGTGGTGTGTATACATATGTATTTCTTTTTGAATCATTTATCATAAGTGGAACATAATTCAATGGCATTCAAGAAATCTGCCAACGTGCTCTTCTCTCTGAAAGTGTGAAGGCATTTTATGTTTGGTATGAGGAAGTATAAAACACAATCCCGTTTATCGAGACTGCACAGGAAAAGAACAGCTCCAAGAGGTTCCCACACAGTTTACAATCTAATTCATATTAATGTCACATCTTACATGTGTGTGTGGACGCAAACAAACTTTAATTCCCCCATTGATTGAAGTACTGCTATATATATATATATATATATATATATATATATATATATATATATATATATATATATATATATATATATATATATATATATGGCACTGAAATCTGGTGAAAACATCGAGACATATCTCGCAGATAAACAGGGTGATGGCAACTCATGCCGTTGGTATATCCCAGTGGGCACAAAATTCAGTTTAACATTGAATCAATGTTGATACAACATTGAATCAACATTGTCAACCATTTATAAATCAATGTTGAATCAATGTTCTGTGCCCACTGGGATATAACACAGCAACAAAAGCTCGGCTCCTTAATTTCTCTAAGCACCTTTGAAAGGGTAAGAAGTATCTCCTATAACATACAAACAGTCTAGGGATGATGATGCAGCTTGTTGATTCATACAGGGCTCATGTGAGCACAGCTACGGCAGGGAATAAAAACAAGACATGTTTGTCTTAAAGTTGAGAAGCCTGGATACCAGTCCTTTGTTTGCATCGTGTTGGTTACGCCATGCCTTGGATGACTGCAGGTTTGTGACTTTTAGCAGCTTCAAAAAACTAAATGTCTTGAACTGCTTTGAAACATTATCAACGGAACAGTAAGAAGTCTACCTCATAGGAAAACGATTTTGCTTCTGCAATCTTTTTTTCGAAAGCAAAATTGCAGTTATTGCAAACATCCTCACATATGCTATATTGGCAGTTTGTTCAAGGCCATGGTACCGTTGTATGATGGCGTTCGTGTTATACAATGGAGCCGTTTTTGTAGCGGTTAATTGGTTCCAAAATAACCAGATAATGTCAAGAAGACACAAGACTGATCTTTGTCATTCGCACCTACAAAAAATGTTTGTACTGACCCAAACCATGTAAACAGTAACGTAGTGCAGAACCTCTCAACCTGATAATCATTTATAATGGTGCGAGAAAGGATTAACGGGTAACATCGATGCATGATTCGCTCGTAAATGGGCCAATGTATATACTTAATTATACGTTGAGAGTAGCGCTGTTACGGTACAATTATAAAGTAAAAACTGCTAAGATAATTAATGCACAAATGTGTACACGTGTTTGTTGAGAATGGATGTCGTGCACGGAATCTGTTGAATTCTGTTTAAAAGTAGCTGTCATAATGTCGAGTAGCCTATGTGCCTGGTGAATATTATCAAATCTAATATCAATGTCAATCACTGATGATACAAAAAATCCCATAACCTACCCTTGTTACGTCTACTAAAAACCGCTAAAAAAATCAGACCCGCCATTTATACTAAGCCGAGAACACACATGCATTGTAATAACATCCTCGGGCCCTAACCTTGCTGCGTTATTTCGACCAGACAGACGATGACTGGTGAACAACGTGGGACAATTATTCTCAGTTTGAGATGAATGAGATGGCCCCCTATTGGGTGCTCTTCAGTAGTGTATACAATCCTGTGTTGAGTGGACTCCCATATACAGGAGGAGACCTATTACCTGTCACCTCTAGGCCTACACATAACTCGCTCTCCTCCTGTAGCTGTACATTGGCCCACAAGCAGCGGCTCTGCTATTCACGGTTTGGCGCTGCATAGAGCACCTGCACGTAGTAGATACCCTACGAGTATAATACCCTACGATTTAACAACTGAGAATACGTCAAAATAACCACAACAGACTGGCCGGTGGTCTCATAGAGCCACCAGCCAGTCTGTCGTGGTCACATAACCTTACAGCCGTGGTTTAAAACAGATAGGCAATCGTTATAAGAGGGTAAATATAGCTATCGCCTTCTAAGGGCGCCGGCCAGTTTACAGTGGTTATTTCTAATTACCCTCTCATAACCATAGTCTACCTATTACATACGAGCTTTCCGCCTGTAATACCTGATACCAGCTGTATGTATACCGTATGCAGCAAGCCGCTCCCTCTCCCGCCACACACACATACCTTACATGGAGAATATGCATGCATACAGACACCGTCATTGGTGAACGCCTGTGTGGAATTTTGAAACTGGTATATGATACAGGAAGAGGAAGGTCGTGTGTACACTATGCACCGCTGGTGCCAGGATGCTGTTCAACCCCCCGTCCTCCTCCACCTGCACTATAGAAAGGCCAGGGTACCTGTTCTCCCTCCACTACGACCGTTGGTGGAGGGGCAGCCAGTGTTAAATGCATTCTATGTACACTGTGCCACAGATCTAGTTACACAAACACTAGAGGGAATCTAGTTTCTACGGGGAGTGACTAACCATAATTATGACAATGTTGTGTCATTTAAAACAAGTCTGAGCTAGAAATACTGAAATTAACCATACCATAATTATATACATATAGGCCCATACGTGAAGGGTGGGCTTTAGATCACTTGCAGTACTGATGTTTAGGTTATGTACGGCTTGCAATGCCAGTCCCCATCATGTCACTTTGGCATGGAATGCTTTCTGCCTCAGGGCAGGCCAAGGCCACGGATTGGTCACCAAGGCTACCTTGTAAACATTGTGTATCCAGGGTTGCTGTAGAAATATACCATACAATGTATGAGCCCCAAGCCTATGCCGATAAGTTTATATTCTCGAATTGCTGTATGTTCTGTGCTGCCACTAATGCTGTAAATTTAAATTGACTGTCTAGACTTTTTCTTGTACCTGTCTTGCAGGGGAACAACTCATAGAGCATATTAAGTTTTTTTTTATGCCAAATAAAAAGATAACAATACTCAAACTCAACTCAAAGGGTTAGGATATTAACATATTAAATCGTCTGTTATATGTGTTGAGGAAGAAAATTGCCCTGTGGAACCAGTATAATCCAGAATACACACACATATATATAAATAAAGTACCAGTATAATAGGGACATACAGTGTAGCAATTAGTTCTTTACTTTATTTTAGATGGCGCATTATTGCTATGGATAGGAAGAGGGGCTACTAAATGCAGCTTATTTTAAAAAGAAGTTAAAGTCTTTTCCCTTGACACTGTCTGTCTGCTATAGCTAAATATAGAAATAGTACATAAATAAAACTTCAGCTCTCCACATGGCTGCATGTAATTACCACGGCCGACCATTTAGACTGCGGCATCCTACTGCCTGACTAAGAGAATAGCACTTATCTATGTCTGTATGTACGTCTTAATTAACACACGCCGGTGCTGAATCACCCAGTCCTCCCACAGCTCCTGGCTATATCCACCAGCTATGGAGGTTGGGCCTTTGGTGACTTACCTTCCCTAATGAACCGTCCTCCTGGGTGCCTACATATGTGCCGTGGTAGGTAGGAGGTGTCTCACAGGACTGTCTCATTATTCGTACTTGGGGGAGCCTTTACTGAGTCACAGAGGCTGCTGTGCAACGCTGAGGTAATGTGATGGACCAATCTATGACATCTGTGGTGGTGCCCAGTATTATCATGATTATAGAGCTGTCCAGGCTCATAATGTAGCTTAACTGGTTTCAGAAACAGAGCAATAAATGCGTCCCAGATAATAAAATTTGAGAAATTTCATTGTTGCCATGGAAACCATCCAAATGGCTGACTTCGCACCATTTCCAGCAAGGCCAATATCAATAATCAGAAAGATGATAAAAATATGTGAGCATATGTGAAATCTAGCTTGTTGAAAGATGGCTAGGGGTACCTCCAGATATTGATGAGGTCTCTGCCACTGCCCTATAAGCTATAACACAGCAGTTGAACAATTTAAATCGAGACCAGATAATGTCAGGTTATGACCTGTAGATGAGAAGACCTAAATGAGTGTCAGTGTCCTTTATTGGTAGCTGTGGATAGTCAAGAATATTATGTCTGTCATGGTAATAAGCTGCACTGTAAAAAGTGGAACCAGAAACACGTCCCTTTATACTGTAAACCAACAGTATATTCTACTGCTCATGTACACTAATACCGTAGTATATACTGTAAATTTACTTTAAATCTACAGTATGCCATACTGTGCAGCTAGACTAACTTCTGACAGTGTGTATTTCGGTATGATACATCTCAAATACGAGATACAGGTTACCTACATTATTATCTGTCCATCCATTTGTCTAAAAATGCGTTTCAATCCCATTATGCTGGTTAGTTGCCTGAACATAGACATCAGATTTCATCATCAGCCCCAGATGATGCACGTCTATGTAAAGGTAGACCTGGAGCAGACTGCAGGTGCTGCGGCCACCACCAGGGGACTTATCAGATTAGGACAGGAGGAAGGAGGACTGGGGGCTCCCAGGTCTGTAGTCCCAGAGCTGCAGGCAATCATAGGCCGCCAGCCAGCCACTGCTTAAATGCTGACTTCTAAATATTGCCGGTTGGGCCAACCACTATAGGGATGTGCTGCTTTAGGCGATGCTCCTATTATTCAATGGTTGTGAACGGTAGTTGTCAGGGGAAGTGAGAAAAAGACATGAATCACTAGTACAGCGGAAGTATGTGTCTCAGTGCCTCTCTGACCATTCTCTCTACCCCACAGGTATAACTATGTTAACACCCTGTTCTCTCTACCCATAGGGTGCAGGTATGGTAACCCTCCCATCTCTACCACACATCCTGGCTGAGTGGTCACCCTCTACCTGTATCCTATGATAGTGTCAATCCTCTATTTCCTCCACATGGGGTGGATGTGTAGTAATCCCACAGTCAACATTGCTTAATATGTTTTTACCTGGCCAAACCCAGATTTGCCCATATCTGGGTTTTGGTCCTTTTTGCCCAGGGCTACCAGTGGGATCCGAGATGGGTCAGCCCAGATTCAAAGTGCCCAGCCTTGGCCCAGATGTAGCACACACTATAAAAATGTAAAATCAATAGTTACTTCTTGAGGGAACTCAGATGTCAGTATGTTTTGAAATATTTACAATATACTTATGAAAAAAAGGTTTTCGTGGGCTGACACATCTGGGCTCCCACTGGTACTAAGCCCTGGACAAAAAGGACCATAACCCAGATATGAACAAGCCCAGCTGGCCCAAGTAAAACACATATGGGCCCCAGTGACCAATGCTGACTGGGCCTCCCATTCCCTCTAATCCACGGAGTGAACCTAAGCCTCTCATTCTTCTACCCCGAGACGGCGGGAGGGTGAGCTATAGTAATCCTACATTCTCTCTGCCACACGAGGGTGAACGCATGATAATGCTCCCATAACCTCTGCCCAATGATGTGGACCCGATCCTTTAATTCATTCTACCCATGGGTATCCATAATAACCCTCACTGTAATTAAGAGTTGGTGTAGGTGTCTTGGGGGCTATTCTGGTTGCCTTAGCATGGTGCATGTCCACCATACAGTCTATGATGATCCTGGTAAGAATGCTGTACACTGGTTATTGCCTGATGACGGCATGCAGGAATGATCCAGTTACCGGTCCATACTTATTAGAGTAAAGACTACAGACAACCTTTCACAGGTTGTTGACTGGTGTAAAGCTGAGATTCTTCCATCATTTCCTATTCATACTCAATCAAACACAGTGTCTCTTATCATGATTTGTTACAGGCCGATGATATCCGCACGAGGAGCTCGTGCGAATAGCTGCCGTTATTCGCACGAGGAGCTCGTGCGAATAGCGGCCGTTATTCGCACGAGGAACCGGCGAGAGAGGCGACGGCGAGAGAGGCGACCTACACGAGGAATGGCGAGAGAGGCGACCTACACGAGGAATGGCGAGAGATGCGACCTGCACCGCTACAACAACCTGTGTGTGGGTGTAAACTAAATACCAATACGGCTCAGACTGTATCTCACGACCTTGGGCCAATGTTTTTGTCTCCGACTGGGTGCCAGCTCTGACTGGGTGCCAGCTCTGACCGGGTGCCAGCTCTGACCGGCCTGAATAAAAACGGGTTATTTAGGGCAGATGATCATGATAAAAATGGACAACTAATGACTAGTTTAGAGAGTTATAACATCCATTAACCTTTTCAGCCAAATTCTATCTCCATCTGCCCTAAATAACCTGATTTTATTCAGGCCGGTCAGAGCTGGCACCCGGTCAGAGCTGGCACCCGGTCAGAGCTGGCACCCAGTCAGAGCTGGCACCCGGTCAGAGACAAAAACATTGGCCCAAGGTCGTGAGACACAGCCCTCAGTCTGCCATGTCAATGAGGGACATGGGGAACTAAAACAAGTTATTCCCGTCTATAGAGGTTCTGATTCTGTCACCATCACATTAGCGGATCCAGGGGGTTGCCTGACGGGCCTTGCCCCCCCCCCCCCCCCCAAAAAAAAAAAAAAAAAGGGGAAAAAAATAGGAAGAAGAGAAAAGAAAAGAAAAGAAAAGAAAAATCGCCTATCTCGTCATCCGTCACCTCTCTCGTTGTCACGTCACCTCTCTCGTCGTCACGTCGCCTATCTCGTCGTCACGTCACCTATCTCGTCGTCACATCTGTACTAAAAACATTTTTAAAAAGTACCCCCCGGAATTGAACCCTGGCCTCAGGCATGGGAGGCATACACGCTCACCACTATACCACAGTGTCGCATGCTGACATATTTAAAAATATGCATTATATACTAGTGCGTGTCGCCTCTCTCATCATGTCGCCTCTCTCATCATGTCGCCTCTCTCATCATGTCCTTGTGTATGTCACCTCTCTCGCCATGTCCTCGTGTATGTCACCTCTCTCGCCATGTCCTCGTGTATGTCACCTCTCTCGCCATGTCCTCGTGTATGTCACCTCTCTCGCCATGTCCTCGTGTATGTCACCTCTCTCGCCATGTCCTCGTGTATGTCACCTCTCTCGCCATGTCGCCTATCTCCCCGTTTCCTCGTGCGAATAACGGCCCTTATATGCACGAGATCCTCGTGCGAATATCGCTGGCGTTTGTTACACGAGTGCCAATTCTCTCTGTTATTACTCCTGTTGATCGATAGGATAGTAGTGAACCTCACAACCACACTAAGATTTCTACCATATCATATTATCAGTCTGATAAGCAGAATTACTGAACATGCTTTGCAGTATAGGCTTTGTATCGCCTTATGATGTTTTCTTTATTACCCATGCTGATAATCACAGGGAGAAAATATGTAAAGAAGTAAGTTGTTTTGTTCTTCTCCTCTCTAAATATAACCATTCACATTCAATTAGCTTCAAACTTCGTGGCCTGCACTTCTGGGGTACTATTGATTACTTTGAGAAACAGTCGATTGTAAGAGTTCCATCTCCTCTGTGTGGCTCCAGGTACATAGTGCGGGAGGTACCCACACACTCCCATGCAGACTCGAGTGGGTTTCATTGATTGGCCAGGTGCAAAGGTGTGTGTCCAGGCTTGCCCTGGAGTCTGTAGATCGATGGCAGTGTTCAATAGTTATGCTGCCTAGCGGGGGGAAGTGCAGGTGTCCCCTCATCCACCCCGTCTGACCCCAATGACCTTCAAGACCACCAGCCTTCAGCGCCATTACCCACATACCCCCTGCCTCCCTCACCCGTTAGCCTTCAACTCATCTATTCTAAGCACACACTGTCGGTTTTCTACATATATAATATATTCCTTTATATGCGATAGTAGACAGTGCAATAGTTGCCCACACGGATATAAAAAAATGATTCAGTAAAAAACATCTTTATCTGTTTTTGGATTTAGTTCTACCTACAGCCTCATCAACTTATTAGCACCAGCAGGTAGTGTGTGTGTGGTGTCTTATTAAAGCCGTTAAGGCCCATCTCCTGTCCATGAACATAATATGTACCCAGCACTTGGCCTGACTCTCTTTGGTGCATGCACTACGCCAATGGTGCCCTGGAATGCTGGCAATATTGCATATTACGCACATTCGTTACACAGATCAACCGTAAGCATGTGCTCAGGTAGTATGGGGGTTCTGCATTGTTAACCGGAGATTACTGGGATGATACACTGATGTAACGTTATAACAAGCCCCATCCATGATGGTTCCATAACATGATATGCTCAGCCTTGCTTAACAACTCTATATTTGATTGTTATTTCTTCTCTCGGTTGCTTTCTCAGATAGATGTTTTTGGGAGGGTAATGCACATAATATTCAGCACCGTAACCAGATTCCCCACCTACTCTGTAACAAAACATGGTTAGAATGGCCCCGTCTCTCAATACAGACCCCCGTAATGTGACCGTTGTACAAATGACGTCACCAGCTAGGGGGTGCATGGGGAGGGTTGATCTTTGGTTTTAGTGACGAATCGTGACCTGGACCAAATATTTAGAATTTGTGTTGGCCAACTTGCCAGAAATAGTATCACGGGTGGCGGGGGGGGGGGATCTTGAAAAGGTCCCAACATATTTGACGTCATTTGTGAACGTTCCATAGCCGATCCCAGGCTCCATCACAAGCTGACCTTAATTCCCTACTTGAAAGTGACACACAAAGACTCTCTGACCTCTACACCAACAACGGGATCTTTGAAGCAGTAAACAAGGCTGGGAACTGCACCGCCATCCACCTCTCCCGGCTCATCTTACTTCAGCCATACCCCCCTCCAGATCCCCTACTGCCTCCCCCAGCGTACATCTCCAAAGAGACTGTTGCAAGCTGGACTGAGCATTTGGCAGGTGTTTGGCTCATTGCCACAGCTTGAGAGTTACCCATGCATGGTTGATTGTTTTATCTAGTCACATCACATGTGCTAACCGGGTGTACATCTCATCGTATGGTATACATCATATTATGTTCGGCTACCCTGAATTCCTCCGAACGATTGCAATTAATTCATATTCCTAACAGATTATAGTCTATATCGCCCCCATTACTGTCACTGAGTGTCTCTCTCTCTCTTGCTTTTCCAATTCCCTTTCATACCCTTTTCAAGGATCACTACTGAGGGAACTATAATATTATGTAGTCTTTTGGTAGGAATATGCTAAGTGTATATGAAATAGCAAGACTGAAAAGAAAACAAACTAGTATACATGATATGCTTGTACTTATAACGTTTGATGTCGCCTACCCAAAGGACACACCCTTCCTGACATTAAACACAGTGCTGCTATCAAAACCGCCCCTACTCCCAGACTTGTCTCCCTGTGTGTCTGAAACGGAGGGAAGGGTAGGGGAGGTTGGGGAGTGTAGGGGGATATGATATACATGGAGATGGCGTCAAGTGACAGTCTGTTTACACTGGCGACCCTATGGATGCTCTCAAGGGCAGAACATGAGACTACAATACCAGGTAGAAGTGTGCACTCGTTGAAAGCACAGTTTGCTATGAAATGAATAAAATTGGTACAGTATGATGTACACTGGCGTATACCTATATATAGAGAGTGTTGCACAATCATCCTTATGGCCCCACTAGATGCTGAAGGTGATTTTCGGATGCATACTTTCTAAGCGAGGAATCCAGGGGTATACGTGAATACTTGCTTCGAGTCTAGTAGAAATGTGTAGTTGTCTTGCTCATTTAACACATTCAAATGAGAACTCTTATTAATTTCCAAATTGTGAGAGGATCTGTTCTTAATTACATATTCTACTATTAAATGGCCTATAGGCCAATTGGTTTTATCATAGGAAGGAAAATGCATCTATTTTTAGGGGAGAATTTACATATGGTATAGTAGGGCAATCTAGTGCCCAAAACTACCAGTCAGCTGGCCCTGTCTAAATCCAATCTCTTTCCAAATAGGGCTGCCCACTTTGCAACCAAACTGCACTCAAATTGCATGGTCAGCCCCCCTTGGACCCATTCCAGAGACCTGTGACCAAAACTTATCTGGTCGATCTTGCCGGTTAGGGTTTGCAACCTGGTTGGGCCCTGGCTGAAACCCTTCAATGCCCAAGTGAAAACTGAGTTGGCCCCATGTGGGCTTGCTACTATAGGGATATATAGATCTACACTATATTAACCATAGCCTCCATATCGTCTACAAGCGCAGACCAGCATGCTAAGCACTAGGCAGTGTCCCTGCTCCAGGGAACGAAGATGAAACGCTAGTGTTAATGAGATAATTTGATTGATCCCTTCCTCCTTCTGCCGCCGAGGAGGCCCAACATGGACGATGTATAGCTGCTTCTCATGCCACCACTCCAGTCGGATTAATTCCGGGTGTAGGCCCAAGTCCACAGGGAGAGGGGAGGGAGGGGAGGGTGGTTTTGGTTTTGGCGTCGGTCATGGGGCTGGTTGCATGGTGGCTGCTATATGAGTAACTCAAGAGTAACTCAGTAACACCACCCGGTCAGCACTGGATTGCGACGATCGATTTGCCACTGAGAAAATCGAACCCACTTATAGAGTTGGTCTACAATATATGCCAGGTCCTCCTTTATACAGCCCCTTCAACACAGATTCGTCAACATTTCACCAGCATTATATTCTTCCCCTATGATTTACCAAATAGTCTCTTTAGACAACAATTTGGGAGAATACAATGATAGATATTGATTAAGGGTTTAATTAGAGATAAATGGTGCACCTACACTGATAATAAAACCTATAGTCAGTACTGACTATACCATCATATTTTGACCCCCGTAGTCAGGACACTATACAACTTAGTCACATATTAGTCATAAAGATAGTCAGTAGTGACTATATGTGGATCACACAAATTGATGATGTCACAGGAATGTGTGCACAGGAAACAGTTAGGATTCAAATTTGAATGGTCCATGGACTTCAGGTAGGCACATCCTCTGCTAAACCACTGTTCTATGGATATCCCTGCTTGTTATATGTTATGTTACATACATGGACAGTGTATGTCTAGACTGACAGAGCATGATAGGCCTACACAGGAGCCTGTCACCTGCTCTGACTTATCCTAGCCTGTCCCCTGGCCTGTCTTATCCTAGCTTGTCCCCTGGCCTGCCTTATCCTAGCCTGTCCCCTGCCCTGCCTTATCCTAGCCTGTCCCCTGCCCTGCCTCATCCTAGGCTGTCCCTGCCCTATCCTAGCATGTCCCCTGCCCTGCCTTATCCTAGCCTGTCCCTGCCCTGTTTTATCCTGGCCTGTCACCTGCCCTGCCTTATCCTAGCTTGTCCCCTGGCCTGCCTTATCCTAGCCTGTCACCTGCCCTGCCTTATCCTAGCTTGTCCCCTGGCCTGCCTTATCCTAGCCTGTCACCTGCCCTGCCTTATCCTAGCCTGTCCCCTGCCCTATCCTAGCATGTCTCCTGCCCTGCCTTATCCTAGACTGTCCCTGCCCTGCTTTATCCTGGCTGTCACTTGCCCTGCCTTATCCTAGCCTGTCACCTGCCCTCCCAGTGAACAAAGAACGTTTTTTAACATTCTAAAACATTACAATGTGGGGGTGGGGGGTTCTCTACTATGGGTGCCAATAAGAAAATTTGTGGTTTGACGGCCATTTTGTAGTTGCTATATGCAAATTTTTAATTTCTAAAAAAAATCCAAGAAAATGTCATTGCACTTGCGGTGATAGAACCCCAGACCTTCTGATTATAAGGCAGCCATGATAACCACCACACTACTGCGTCTGGTGGTACATCATGCAGCTTGTCATATATTGTTCTTGAAATATCTTACCTTGGCTTTCTGTTTAACGGGTAAACTGGCATATTAGGGACCTTTAGCAAACCCGACCTAGCTCATTTAACGCAGACGTATCCTATCCTTTCACCACTGCTATGTCTGCGTTTAATGAGCTTTTACATGGTTGCTAAAGGTCCCTAATATGTCAGTATATAAAATATTATTTAATAAGACTTTTTATTGATATGTAGACGTTCAAAAATGAACTAGCCCTACTGTGGCTCCAGAGGGGTAAAAAGCGACCTGGCAACCTGGGCTGTTTTCCAGGTGACCTGGTGACCTGGTACAACAATTTAAGCGACCTGGAGACTTTTGGAAATATATGTCTATAGCAAAAATGGTCTAAAAAAGCGACTTTGTGACCTGAGGCCTGTAATTTCGGCGACTTTCTGACCTGAGGGGGGACCCCTCTGCGCGCCCTACTATAAGGAGTTTTTTTTCATCATTTATAATTTTATTATGTAAAACTAATTTTGCAAACGACCCCCTACTTTTTTCTTTGTATCTTTTGGATCCTTCAGTAAGTGTTATAAGTGCCAATTACTAAGTAATGACGCCATGGCTGAGTGGTCTAGGCGCTTGTCTATGTGTCCTACCTTCACAGGTTCGAATCCCTTAAGAACTCCCATTTTCCCAAAGTGAATTGACCATACTAATAGGAGGGTTTTCCGTTACAATTTTATAACGTAAAATAACTTTTTAAAACGTTATTATCAGTCAAAATCCATTGTATAGAAACGTAAAATAACGTTACAATAAGGTTGTACATTCAAACGTTTTGGTACAACATGAATATACATGAATTGGAGTCAACGAATTTGCGTTAAATAACATTATATTACCGTTTTTTTCAAACGTTTTCCACACCTCCAGGAAACGTTTTCTAAACGTTATATAACGTGTTCTTGTTTACTGGGCTGTTTTATCCTAGCCTGTCACCTACTCTGCCTTATCCTAGCTTGTCCCCTGCCCTGCCTTATCCTTGCCTGTCCCCTGCCCTGCCTCATCCTAGCCTGTCCCTGCCCTGCCCTGCCCTATCCTACTAGCCTGGCCCCTGCCCTGCCTTATCCTAGCCTGTCCCATGCCCTGCCTCATACTAGCCTGTCCCCTGCACTGCTTTATCCTAGCCTGTCACCTACTCTGCCTTATCCTAGCTTGTCCCCTGGCCTGCCTTATTTAGCCTGTCCCCTGCCCTGCCTCATCCTAGCCTGTCCCTGCCCTGCCCTTCCCTATCCTACTAGCCTGGCCCCTGCCCTGCCTTATCCTAGCTTGTCCCCTGTCCTGCCTTATCCTAGCTTGTCCCCTGGCCTGCCTTGACCTAGCTTGTCCCCTGCCCTGCCTTATCCTAGCCTGTCATCTGCCTTGCCTTATCCTAGCCTGTCCCCTACCCTGCTTTATCCTGGCCTGTCACCTGCCCTGCCTTATCCTAGCTTGTCCCCTGGCCTGCCTTATTTAGCCTGTCCCCTGCCCTGCCTCATCCTAGCCTGTCCCTGCCCTGCCCTGCCCTATCCTACTAGCCTGGCCCCTGCCCTGCCTTATCCTAGCTTGTCCCCTGTCCTGCCTTATCCTAGCTTGTCCCCTGGCCTGCCTTGACCTAGCTTGTCCCCTGCCCTGCCTTATCCTAGCCTGTCATCTGCCTTGCCTTATCCTAGCCTGTCCCCTACCCTGCTTTATCCTGGCCTGTCACCTGCCCTGCCTTATCCTAGCTTGTCCCCTGCCCTGCCTTATCCTTGCCTGTCCCCTGCCCTGCCTCATCCTAGCCTGTCCCTGCCCTGCCCTGCCCTATCCTACTAGCCTGGCCCCTGCCCTGCCTTATCCTAGCTTGTCCCCTGTCCTGCCTTATCCTAGCTTGTCCCCTGGCCTGCCTTGACCTAGCTTGTCCCCTGCCCTGCCTTATCCTAGCCTGTCATCTGCCTTGCCTTATCCTAGCCTGTCCCCTGCCCTGCTTTATCCTGGCCTGTCACCTGCCCTGCCTTATCCTAGCTTGTCCCCGGCCTGCCTTATCCTGGCCTGTCACCTGCTCTGCCGTTATCCTAGCCTGTCCCCTGCCTTGCCTTATCCTAGCTTGTCCCCTGCCCTGCCTCATCCTAGCCTGTCCCTGCCCTGCCCTGCCCTATCCTACTAGCCTGTCCCCTGCCCTGCCTTATCCTAGTTTGTCCCCTGTCCTGCCTTATCCTAGCTTGTCCCCTGCCCTGCCCTATCCTAGCCTGTTCCCTGCCCAGCCTCATCCTAGCCTGTCCCCCGCCCTGCCTTATCCTAGCTTGTCCCCTGGCCTGCCTTATCCTGGCCTGTCACCTGCTCTGTCGTTATCCTAGCCTGTCCCCTGCCTTGCCTTATCCTAGCTTGTCCCCTGGCCTGCCTTATTTAGCCTGTCCCCTGCCCTGCCTCATCTTAGCCTGTCCCTGCCCTGCCCTATCCACTAGCCTGTCCCCTGCCCTGCCTTTTCCTAGCCATGTCTACCCTGCTGAACCTTGACCTGCCTTCAGTACTTAAGTTTCCCTTATTCTTCATGATTGACTATATCTATTAGTCATGGTAACTACTTTAGACCATGAAACCATTAAATTCATAGTCACTTGACTATATAGCCCAAATCAGCCGATTTAATGGCTGACTATAGGTTGACTATATGACTAACTTACTATAGACATAGGTGACTAACTTGGTATAGTCGTTTTTGCTACATTCATGTGACTATAGAAATGTAGTCCGTAGTGACTAACATTTCCAGGTCCATTATTATCAGTGTAGCACCAGTGCAGACCAGCATAGTATATCATATAGATCGACGGACCGGTGATGGCTGTGTCTCACGACCTTGGGCCAATGTTTTTGTCTCTGACTGGGTGCCGTCTCTGACTGGGTGCCGTCTCTGACCGGGTGCCGTCTCTGACCTGGTGTCAAAATTTAATTCAATTTAATTTTTAACCTATAGTCATATGTAATTATAATTAGCCTCCTGCTGTTGGAAGAAGATAACTAAACTCCCAAAGTAGCATCCAGTCAGAGACGGCACCCGGTCAGAGACGGCACCTGGTCAGAGACGGCACCCAGTCAGAGACAAAAACATTAGCCCAAGGTCGTGAGACACAACCTGATATGCAGTGACCAGATCAATCAACCAGCGAGGTTCAGTCCCGAACGGGGACACCCGATTTTATGTTGACGGGTGTGTGGCTGGACCTATAACAACAGGGAAATATTGCCCCATAAAATTTGTCCTACATGCGAGTTATGGTAAATAACCTGTGATAAAACGTACCTTTGTGACTGGAGGAAAGCATGGACATTTGGGAGACAGTTTGGGTATTTCGGCTAAACTAGACCCTTGTTGCAGTGGGATTTAGTTTTAGTTGAAACGGCAGTATAGGGGGATTCTGTGGAAAATGCCCAATACGCAGACTTGTATATGCCCCCCCCCCCCCCCCCCCAATGCAACACTGATACACCTAGTGTAAAGGTCGCGGCACATGCCAATACAAACTTGGCATTGTCATTTACATGGTTATGTCGTGTATAGATCTACTAGTTGACCGTGGCCAAGAGTTGGTCGTTCTGTGTGTAGGGACTTATCATGCCAAGTCAAGGGCTAGCTACAAGTGGAATAATTTCCTCTATAATTCACAGTTCACTGTTCAACCTACCGGTACGTCCCATAATCCATACTCTCCGCTGCCACCTATTAGGCTGTTAGATGCAAGATTGATATATCATTATGATAGATAGTATCATAACTTCATATTTTCTATCCATGTACATTTGTAATATTAAGTCTGAACCGGCAGTTTTAACCTCCAAACAGCTTCCTGCTTACCTTGGGTTCACGATCATATGTTATTAGCTATACATGTCCGGACCTGCTCGCTATAATTGTATATATACATACGATGGGCATGGTCGTCAATAGCTCCATTAACCTTATGTACTACAAGTACCAGACATTAAGCTGGAACATTAAATATCTAAATCCCCCACACCAAAATGTCCCGCGTCCAGTACATACCCCTTTCGTCACCATACAGGGGCCGAGCGAGCCGGGGTAATACAGGACACCGTCCGAGATTCTACTCGATCAATGGGTGATAAATGATGCAGGAAGTGTGTGAAAAACCAGGTCGACATGGATGCTTTATCACTGGTGCACAGGGCCCATGGAACCGCTTAATATATACAATTACCTAAAGTCACCGATAGGGGGCACCAGCCATACCGCCCACAACACTATACTATGCATGCAACCAGCACTTCCCCAGTACCACAGGGACGACAATGTGCATACATTTTTAAATGGTTGCCCTGGTGGGGAGCAAACTGGCTCACTACAGTTAAACCTGTGATACATGGACATCCAGAGTATTATATTTGAATGTAAAGAAAGCTGTCTATAGCTCTAGAATATAGTAAACGCACCTAGGTATCAACAGTTGTGGCTATGAACCCGTCTACGCCAAAGCACAAAGTGCCCGCACTCTGGCACACGCTAACACTCCACAGATCTTTTAATTCCGTTCGTAATTTTATCTCCGATTGGATATTGTAGACCCCCAGGGTACCTCAATAGCATCATAATCATTTGTAACAGTCCTAAGGCAATATACACAGAATTATTCAACTGATATATAAAAACGACCCGACCCTGTGGATATCATAACCCATTCCGTAGCCACCATCTGGGTAGTAGTAGTATATAATTATAAACGTCACGTTTCAGATGGGGGTCGCAGCATTTCATTTGTATAGCGGGTAACAGTATGCGGTGGCACATGGAAGTTGGCTTTGCAATAGAGGGACACGTTTGGCAACACATAGGTTTACCACTGTACTTCATAAATCGCACAACTTGTTCTCATAAACCCGTGATAAAGAAAGCAAGGTAGCCCTTCAGCCCACATTGAGGGTACTATAGCTGGGCTAATTTTTCGAGGAAGATCGTCACATATGTATAGTGGCATACATAGCAGTATGTTGTAGTACCTGTTACAATAGATAGTTCAAGGTAAATTAATATGATTAAGTTGAGCCTTTATCATACCACGTCCACGGTAAGGCCCATTTTCCATTAGCCGATTTGAACGTGCTGTCGGCCGCTTATCGACAGGGAGGGCCATAACAACTACACTACACGTACATAGTGTACCACCAGTGGTTTGTTGTGGGTCTACCTGCCTATTAGCAGCCGGCAGCATGTCCAAATCGGCAAATGGAAAATACATCTTAACCGGTTTTTCACCTGTTGGATAGGAACATATTTTCCTAAAACCCTCAGGCAAACTGATAATCAAAAGCATCACGAATAGAAGGGAGCCGACATGTGTGTATTAAAATGAAAAGATAATCGCCATACCCATAGGCCCCCTAGTCAATACTATTAGTATAGCTGGGGCTCCACTAACCGATTTTCTGGTCCATTCTCACGAATGTAAATCTGTCAGATCATGGTAACATAGATGATCAGATGTTAGGGATTGTTTATATTTGCATTCTTGTTTGGGTCCGATTTGTGAGAATAGGGCCGATCTGACAACAAAATCGGGTAGTGGAGTCCCAGCTATAAACACGTGCTGCCTGTATGTGGATGTGTGGCACTAGATCGGGCCAATGTGAACCTCTTTGACTGGGTGTCATCTTTGACCTCCTGACAGGTTTATTTAGGGTAGATGAAGATAGATGTTGGAGATATAACCACCGCCATTTTCTTTATTTTATCCCTTACGCATCACAGAAGAATTTTTCTTTTTTTCAATATTTTTTTTACGGTGGCCGGTCAAAAATGGCACCCGGTCAAAGAAAGCATGCAGTCAAAAACATTCATATTGGCCCGATCTGGTGAGGCACAGCCATGTATATCTACTATTCATGATGTACATTTACATGTACAAAGACGTATGTATACAGGGCGTATATAATATAAATCAGGCCGTCTGCTGGCCGGGGCGTGTGCAGGTGGGGATTGGAGAGAAGGCATTTAGCTCTTGATAAGACACCGCCCACACAAGAGATGGGACTTTAACAAGACAATTCTGCAGCCAAACAGGAACTACCGGTGTCCCTCCTATTCCGCTACGCCATCCTACCTTCTATTATAAATATAGAAGGGGGAGTTGTTACCTTCAGAGAACAACATGAATAGCGCCCTGTGTGGAAATGGACTGTCAGTCGGAGAGACGATCCATTTGCTGATGGGGCTGTAAGGTACGTGGGTGCGGTATTGTTATGTTGTTCATGGTCGACACGCTATGGCCAACTGAGGTAAGCTGCCCTCTGATTGGTCGAGCCTGCCATGTAGTTTCTATAGGGTGTTAACCATAATTAGCCTTCATTATGTGTCACTGTGGGGAACACCCACCAGCATCACCTCCACACTCATTCATAACTAGCACAAGCAGCTACTGACATTCAAGATATTCTACTCGGAGATATATATTGCATGCACAGCCAAGGTGAGTAAAACCATAGTGTATAGCTGATTCTGGTATTGTTGCCATTACCTCTATAGTGAATCAGCACTGTGGTGCACATCTGCCCCCATCGCAAAAATTGGGAGGGAGCATATAAACGATTTGACAAAACTGCAGTACAGCCATTTTAAAGATCATGTGGAGCCTGGGGATTTTAAAATATATCTATAAACTAATGACATGGCAGCAGCATGTAGTCATGGACCTATCCATAAGCAGTGCCCATGTGGCCACCAGCTGAGCTGAACTGAAGTCACGGGATGGATCTATAGTCTCTTTACCTCTCCATGGCTGTTCTTACCAAGAATCGTAGCCGTCTCAGAGAGATGCGTTCAGCCATCTATCTCTGGTTGGGGTGCATGAGCATTGAGAAGGGCAGTCACGCTGAGTACATGCGCTCCAGGGATGAACACATGTATGGGATACTCCAGAACAACTCGAGCCCGATCCATATATCTACCTACCCTCTCTTGCCCTACTGTGCCTACATATGCTATGAGGCATGTCCAGATAAAGGTGCTTGGCTGTGGCACTCCTAGATGTGCACTGGTGTAGCATGCAGCATCATATGCATGGTTTGGCACTGTATCATGACCTAGCTGAACTGCAGATAGGAGTGCCAAGGCAAACTGAGAGCATAGTGGCTCCATCTAGCAGCTTGTTTTAATTATGTATGATGCTGCAGTGACTCCTCACTTTCAGCGGGAGCAGGATCACTCCTGTGGGCATTTCACATTCCCAAAGGCACACAACTGCCACAGGTTGGACATGGTTTATGATTCGTGTACATGCTCTGTTCTAGATTGGGACTACGGTACTGTAGACTATGTAATAGATAGACTATGGTTATGATAGTCTAAACACGAGTAACTGAGTTCTGTGAGTTCTGTAATAATAACAATGGTATAGTTTGCCGTGGTTATTTTGACATAGGGGCCTACACTCAGTTACTCGTAGGGTATCTAATACAGCACACCTGTATGTATTCCGAACACGTATGGTAAATCATATTGTTAATTATTAATGGCAGGTGAACGCCATTGGGGGTGATGATTGTTGCGATTCTTATATAATACATGTAGTGACGTCAATTACTGTTCGAGATGAGAAAGCTGACAAAGCCATCAACACTCATTAGGTGGAATGATGACCACCACACCTGCCTGCCCCGCTAACAAAGAGCAGTCACAGCAGTGACATTAATAACAACCCATCGTCTCCGGCTACACCAGGTGTTAGGTGTATAATTTATCATGAACTACAATTAGAAGATAGATTCACCAATAGGTAAACTTTGATTATTGATTAAATCTGGTTACTGTGATTGCTTTATTGGTTTATAAATTCATATCTATCTATTCTAGATCGAGAGATATATCAAAACAAACATTCATTCCGCAAAATGTTAAGAACATAATGTCATTACACCTGTACTCGAGTTAACAATATGATTTACCATACGTATTCGGAATACCTACAGGTATGATGTATTAGAGTGACTGATTGTATGTCAAAATAACCACGGCAAACTGACTGATGGCCTCATATGTCTCAAATCCTACCCCACAGTTGGCTGAGAGAACAAAAGAAATGCCCTGACTATTTGACATACAGGGCAGTATCTTGATATGGTCCATTGAGCACATTCTTCTATTGTAAGTGTAAGTCAGATATGGATACACATGAGTAGAATGCAAAAGTGTTATAAGCCTTGGACTATGGTAATTCCTTGGTTGATGGGGGCCATATCCACCATATAACACTTAAGGTGAATTCTGGGGAATAATATTTAATAAAATAGGTAGGACATGAAGTATGACCATATTGAACATTCTCGTTTATTTTTAGCAAAATTTATTTTTGAGTCCTTCTCATCGGACTATGCCACATGTGTGTATGTTAAATAATGCCATTTTGTCAGATAAGGCCTCCAATGTTTCTATATATCCATATTTATTCCTTTCACCAGTAGTTCAGAAGTTCCTGACCCTGACAATGAGAGTGATTCATCATGCATAACCTCACCTAATGTGGAGTTTAGACAACTCAGAGCCTTGTTCTAAATAATACTATAAGAGCATCCTCCACCAGCTCCAGCATCCTCCAGCACAGCGCACAGTAAGAACAGGACACAGCTTTCTGTAATCTTAAACTGATATATGGTCGTGGTCGTTCCACAGCAGTCTTTTATAAATGTCAGTTGTTTGTTTCTCGGTCCAGGTAATAACATCTACTACAGTAAAAGAAAACATGAACCACACTGAAAAGAAACTGAGGCGGCAAAACCGGACATGCGAGACGGTGTCTGATGATAATCCTACTATTAGCGATGTCTTCCCCCGCTGTTGGTGTTAATTGGGTTGCTGCTGATAGGTGTGCTGGTCAGTGGGTCCCTGGGCGCCTGCTGACGTGCCTTAATGTCATCTAACCTGGAGCCCACAGAAGTCATGACTCTCACATTATGCATGGAAAGGCAGGGTACAGGGCCACATCTGGCACATTGTGGAATTGATACGCCTGGTCAGGCTCTTAGTTCCCATATCAGGCGTTAACATAAAAACAATGAGGTTGGTGAATAATGCCAGAAATAGTTGAAGTTAAAAATGGGAATTGATAGAAGATTGTGGAACTGGGAGGGGGAGGGTGCGTAGGCGTGTGAGCCTCAGATGGCAAGCGTGTGTGTGTGTGTGGGGGGGGGGGGGGGGGTGTTAAGGGGAGTGGGGGGAAGTCAAAAGTATCCGTGGGAGTCCCTGGACTTTATCTTATATACATCATTGCCCCCCCCCCCCCATCCCGCCCCATCTCGACCTGTCAAAAGCAGCATACATAATACATATACTTTAGACACGCGTGAAACGCATACTGACATATACATCAACACTTACGTGTCGGACCTGCAAGTGGTAGTCATGGGCAGTAGTATATGGAAAGTGGGACGATACAATGGCACTTATAGTTTGTAGAAACCTTTATTGATTATAGCATCATATTACATAGAATGACACCATATTAAACTGGTTAACCCTTTCGTGCCCAGAACTCCAAAAGTGCGCACTTTTACACCCATATATGTTCAGGAGAGCACCTTGGGTCTCCTAGGACTCGGATTTGGATAATTTTAAGACTGAATTATGCACAATTACATAGGCTTTCTAACGATACTAGGTACCCTATGGTAGCATGTGTGTGTGTGTTGATGGGATGCTACACTAGAAGATATTATGAGTTTAAAACTGCCTTAAAAGCACTAAAAGTGCGCGCTCTAGCAATAGAAGGGCAGATTAATTACAGAAATATTGATAAAATAGTGAAAATATTGATAAAAAATGAATCAAAACCTTTTAAATTGGGTTTTCTCTAAGGATTCCAATAACATTTTTGACATAATTCTATTTTTAATAGATATGCCTTCATTTGGAACCCCAAAAGAACGTTTTCTAAGCCAACATAAGATAAATACCATCTAAAAGAGAAAAACCTGGCCTTTAGATGGCAATATCGCTTGATATCAGTAAAAAGAATGTTTCTGGTTGTCATGGCAACCCAAAATAGATTTTTTTCATAAAGTATTAAAAGGGGCACTTCAATAGCTTTCAAAAAATATAATATAAAGCATATGTCAGAACAACTTATTCATTGGTTATCCAATTTACCAATGATGATGTAAAGAAATTGACTTTCAGCAATAGTTCTGGGCACGAAAGGGTTAAAGGAGCTCACAACCCATGACAATATCCACGACTTGTGGTTTTACTCTGCAATTCTCTTGAAAATTGCATACCACTATCTATTCATAGGTTCGGAATTAGTCAGTTTCCGTGCTTTCGGAAACATAAATCAAATCATGTCATGCAAACATGCGGGAATCAAATTAAATGCAAGACTTCTTATCGATGTACAACTTTTAAATGCTTGTATCAACAAAGCATGATCTGGATACGTTTACAGGAATTAAAAGCTCGCTGAAAAAGGAGTGAATGATGACGGGCTAGTTTGCAAGTATTTGTGTTGCGGTGCTGCTTAGTTAACTCCAGGACAACACAGTGATTTATCAAACTATACCATTTTGTTATTTTGATGGATGACTATACCGAACTGGCGAGTAATGCATCAAGCTGGCGCTACATGGTACAGGGGTCAGTATGTGATGCACCAATGCAGTGCTGGCGAGTTACACGCGGGTATTAGGTTGGTGCACCATCACGACAAATGAACAGGACTAGTTGGGCCTGTAAAGGGCTAAATCATTTCGGTGATCCTACTCCCAATCAGCCCGAACGAATACCTAGATGTTTATCAGCTGGGTGTCAAATTAACGAATAGATAATAGAGACAATCAATTCCTAACCTCCCAAGCCAACCACGTACCACCTAGGCGACTAGATGAGAATGATCTTTCCTCTTAAGACAATGAGAGACCTCAATCCATAATGACTAATCAAGTTAAATGGGCCCACGTGACTCGGCAAGGTTAATTAATGAGGATGCTTTGTGAGCGTGCAGCCAGCAGGAAAAAGGTCACTTTTTATATTGGACTTCCCCCAACCTGAGATGAAGTCCCCTAATGAAACGACGTTATAACATGGATTGATGAAATAATCTGGTCATTGTCAGTGCTACTACAAAGTAAAGGTTCATGCACTCGTAGTTTTTCTCAGTGGGTTACTCAGTATGCTATGCACAGTGGGGAGACATGTCATTGGGTGATTTGATGGCGATTATTGTGGCCACCGTCCACAGAGCATAAGTCGGCCATATATATCCTATTCAAATTGCGTATAAAATCGCCGCATACGGCGGATTTATGCTCTGTGGACGGTGGCCCTCAATACGAATCTACACATAACAGGAACCGTCACATCAAATGCCTCACAGTGGTTAGATCTAACGTTGTATTTCGCAATTGAGAATCGTGATCTGAAAAGAAAGTCCATTGATTGTGATCACATGTGAAATATCCCCGCAAGTATAATGATGCTAGTGGTATGGGAGAGCTGGGCGAGAACGCTGCACACAAAACCTACATATATATTCTCAACTTTATAATAGCTGAGAAACGTTGTACATATTATATTCTTCGAATTCTGAATATATTCTATACAGTCATGTAATTCACTATAACAGAATATTTTGCTTCTGTATGCCATACATCTAGATATGAATTGATTTGAATGCCCATATCAAGCCAGGATCAGTTAGATTTGCTATCATTATTTGTTATTGTTGGAGACAACTTCGGTGCCTGGATTAAAAAGCAAGGCATTGACGCTGAAGAATAGTGGCCAACATGATGCCCCGCTCCACCCACGCGTATCCTCAAATATCTCATAATGCTTCACGGTGTAGCCCACCGTGCGAAACTCCATTAGGCAAAAGTATTGTGGTGCCCAAGTACGGTGTGACCTTTATATAAGATGATATTACCTCAATGATCTCAGTAACTGGAAGGTAGAGGATGATTACCAGGAAATAAAGGTGCAAATCCTATCTCACGACGCAGATATCATTTTGATCTAAGATATGACGTACAGCCATGCGGGAGTGGCAGTATTGATATACATATTATGGACAAGATTGATGGCAACGTGTACGTGTACGATGCTAATTTCAATAATACCTCTGCTATCGCCTGACGTGTTCCCTCCAAATGTGGCTTACAATATACCTATAATGATATAGGCATTGTCAATTTAATCGCATGTACTCGCATACATTACATATGCCAAAAGTCCACAGGCTATGACTATTAAGTTGATGCAACGCGGATACCGATAGCAAACAGTCATTGATATGGCTATATTAACCTCCATCAACACTAAGTGTGAGATGCCTGTCTGGCTAATAATGACGTCTGACTTCAGGAACATGATTAGTAACTCCACAGTGTGGGAGTGTATAACTGCTAATTCACGTTGTGGTCGCGTGCAAAAATACAATCCTTTCCTCCCATACTGTATACTCTTACACTCAGTTCGTTTATCAAATAGCTGCACCTTTGCGTTGTCCTCCCACACAAATGCCCCAATAGCCATATTGGTGATCAAGTTATTGGTTTAATGGCAGGGGTGATATATTGGTGGCCACCTATCATAATGGTCTGAATAGTACATATATCTAGATTAACCTCGTCTATTACAGACATTTTCAATGTATGCATTTCGCAACCCAATGGTATTGAATCTCTAATCTATTGCTCCTAAAAAATTAATGTGGAATTATCAAAAATGTAAACTCATAATTCATCATTTTGGTAAGGCAATATTTTGTATACAACAGGTAAATTATTTGCAAATAAAAGTCGGATATTGATAATTTCCGTTTTGTTTTATCAAGATGCTTGCTGTGATTTCCTGTTCTGACGGCTTCTCTTTCCGTTTGATTTCAGAAGGACCGCTCGGTCCGGTTGCGGGTCATGCCGGAGACGAGCAATGACTACCGGGTGGTGGTGTTCGGCGCGGGCGGCGTGGGGAAGAGCTCGCTGGTACTACGGTTTGTACGTGGTACCTTCAGGGAGAGCTACATCCCCACCATAGAGGACACGTACAGGCAGGTGATCAGCTGCAACAAGCAGGTGTGTACCCTACAGATCACCGACACCACAGGCAGCCACCAGTTCCCTGCCATGCAAAGACTGTCCATCTCCAAAGGCCATGCCTTCATCCTGGTCTTCTCCATCACCAGTCTGCAATCACTCTCCGAGCTCAAGTCCATCTTTCTGGAGATCGCCCAGATTAAGGGTGACGTCACCAACATCCCCATCATGCTGGTGGGTAACAAGTGTGACGAGACGGCCCGGGAGATCACCACCAAGGAGGCCGAGCAGATCGCCAAGAACTGGAAGATCCCCTTCATGGAGACTTCAGCCAAGACCAACTACAACGTTAAAGAACTCTTCCAGGAGCTCCTGCAGCTCGAGAAGCGAAGGACAATGTCCTTGCAACTGGACCCCAAAAAGTCCAAAGCCCAAAAGCGGAAGGAGAAGTTAAAGGGGAAGTGTCTGTTGATGTGATGTGCTTGCCTGTATAGATGTATGCCCACAGATGCGGATTCGTTCTGGATACGTGTGTATATATTGTATATCAACATAAACGATAACAGGTCACGCACGTCTTTGTTGTATCATAGAACTCCTCCTAGCCCTACAGGCATATTTAGTATACGTGTACATAAACCAGTTGATCCCTTTTATTACTAAACACACATACAGCACGGTTAGTGATCAGTATTTATGGAGGCAGTGGATTGACTGGTACATATGACTGGGATAGATCCTATCAAGTGAAAGTGCCCGAGTGATGAATTGGCTTGAAGTGTTCATATACGAACCCTGTGAAGATAATAGATACATAACATGTAGAGTGTGAAGCTGTGTGAATGGGCCTTCAGGCTCCCACCTCGTATATATGTGTTTGTACCGGAGTCCCTCCATAACTGTGGACAACCCTGGATATGGATTTCTGCAGTGCAGGAGCCCAGTGAACCACACCTGTTGGACCACTTGTGTATCAGGGTGGGTGTTCCCTACCCCTGTTCTGGAAGGAGGATATGAAGGATTACACCTGAACTGTTTTGTTAGCTCATCCTAGTACGGATTCTCTTTTTATTCTAGGACATTTCTCATCTTTCTTTCTAGTATTCCTATATCTCTAAATGCATATGTATCCTTATTCCAAATGACATCGAAGTGATGTTGATCTATCTCTGGACATCTAGCTTGAGTGAGATTTGCCAATATTAGCAATGTAGCAGAGCATCTGTAATGGTAGATATAGGTTATCTACAATTGTGAGATTCAATGGTGCGTGTTGCTTCAGCAACTGTAGGCTGTGTATGATAAAGATAATGATAAAGATAAATGCCTTTTGAGATGGTTATATTTTGAGGGGAACAATAAATGCTAGTGAATGATGTAATATAGATTTGAACATTTAAGTATGATATTTATCTTGTGCCAGATGCTGTTGTGAATCATGATGCGCTTGAAGTAGGTCGAGACTACCTGATTGAATCACTATCATATCATGTCTGAGACATTGAGGAAGTCCTACAAATCACATTGGGGGCTGGTATCTTTAGATGGACAGGCAATCGACACTACAAGCGACAGACCTTCAGCTCCTGGAGTAGAAACCTTCACTGTGTTAAATAAGAACTGTCATTATTATTATGATCATGCATCATTTCTGTTATTTCATTGATGCATGTTGATGGTATACCTAGAAGACAGAGGATGCGAGAAAACTTCACAATTGAAAACGGCACAGAATCGAATGTGCATAGTTTATTCTACTGCATGTTCAATGTAGCCACTAGAATATTGTCAATGCTGTTGTTAGTTTATACAGTGAACAGCCAAGCAGAAAGGATGATTTGCGCAAACTCGTGCAGTGCATCCTTCATGCGTGGCTGCTCACGCAGATGATCGGTGAGAGTATATTGTATAGACCTAGTCAGGAGGTCTTGTGTATGATATTATATACATTACATTGTAATATCACTTGTAGACTTGTAACTCCAATGAATGTGTAAATACTAAGGAAGAGGATTTCACATAAAAGGTTTATATACCGGCAGATATATATTAGTCTGTGACTACGAATATCAAACATGAACAAACACCTTGAAGCTATATAAATGCGCATTCAACAGCTGTACAGATAGAGAGAATATTCACATTTTAAATGAACTTCGATGAATTAGAAGTGTCAATATAATTAGGTAAGATATCAGTAGCATAACTGAATCATTTCTTCACGGCTCTTTTATTCTCCCTTATAGCCACCGTCCACTGGGCTCTAATCGGCCGAAGCTATATTGGAAATGTATGGGCTTAGCCGGCCGAAGCTCCCCAGTGGACCGTGGGCATTACTATAGATTACTGAATTCTACCTTACTATAGAAAACAGAAATACGACTGAAAACAGCAAAGGATTTACCTAAATCGTTGTTTTATGACTGTTCGAAGGCACAAATTGTGAACCATTGCCGAAATTAAAAATGTGAGGTAAAATATCTCAGCTAATGACATGTCATATTAATCAAGACATATTCCCTTAATGCAGAAGCAATTCAATTTCTTAAAATGAGCACCGAATTACAAAATTACTCAACTATGTGTACATATATATAACATTGTGACTTATATTAAGTTATCATATTATAACAGACCAAACCTGACATCTCATTCCTGGTCATTCATTCTGGGATTTTGACGAAAAGAAAACTGCTGTTTTGGGTAGGATCTCATTTTGTCCTCCTTTCAAGCTGTAAACAAAACACAGAATCGTCCGTGAAGCAATCTATCCTGATACGGTGTTGATTTGGGTTTTGTGATGTCATGATGTACGACTGTTGTGCTCACATTCTGCATTGGAAACTTTAAACAGCCGTCGATTAATGATTGACCCTCTGAAATAATAATGATCTTAAAATTATCCTTTGCTCACAATAAAGCACAACCCCAACTATAGTATGCACAATTAATCAAAGATAATGTCAGTTCCATATCAGCGAGAAATATCTGACAACTAAGCTGGACCCAGAACATCAAGGACGTTTTATGGTTACTCTATTAGCAATACTCTATATATTAGACATTCGCGACGAGAAGTACTTTATTATTCAACCATATTGGAAATACTAGTCTGAAGATAATGGATTCCAGACCCAGTGCAATATATGACGTAGCATAGGTAGGGTATACACAGCGTGCAATACAACTGTAGCTTGTGTAATCTACTGTTTTCTCATTTACTGCAGCTTCTAAGCAGACAGTACTGTTTACTATGAGTTAAATTAAGTATATCACTTAAGGTTTATTCAGAACATTTATAGGTATAGACCCTGGTTGTGATTTCTAATGTTACACGTTGACTACTATTTTACACTGATTGTTACATTGTTGGAGAATACCCACCGAGTGACACTGTATACTGTATTGTTTAGTCAATCAGAAGTTTCCTGTATTAAGTGAACACAACTAATAAAGGTATACAAACAAACACTGTAATGTTCACGTTTGTCTGATAACATTTGTCATTTTAGGGTCGAGCCAGTTGCCATGTGATGGGAGTTCGGAGAGGTTGATCTTGGTGGATAGGGAGGCATAAATATAAGATATGAGCCCCATGCATCGCGGGGGAAAACCTGATATACCCCGATCCTCCATGTATTACTTAGTAACTATTGATATTGGTTATGCAAAGCCACACATCCTTATGTAATATGTAATATTTGAGTGGTTCAATAAACTGATAATGAGACATAGGTATAAACAGATAAATACATTTAGGTACTTGCCCCAAATTCTTGCTCGCACCTCCGTGCATAACACAGTTAATCACATAATTAGGCCTACGTTAAATTAGTGAATGGGTTTGATGACTGAGAAAACATGTTTTCATTAACTTTGAATCATGTACCTTTGATCATTTATATATGGATAGACCTTGTACCCTGTAGAATAACATTCAAATCGCTATCTTCAATGTCATGAATTTTTTTAAATTTTGCTGAGTTATCCTATTCCTCACGCTCACTACAACTATCTGCTTGCACCCCATCTGCATGCATTCCATCTTTAGCTCTACGTGTTTCTCCAACACTGGTATAAAACCTCCTAGCTACCTGCGACTATGCACCAACACAATGTATTCTGACCATTACATCATGTGCATTTTTTAAGATCACTTAGGCCACTCATCAACAAGCAGTGAAAAAAATGACGAGGGCGCTTTTTTAAATTTCCCCACAAATCATGATTTTTATGATGCACACTGAAGAGAAACGACTTCTTTTTTTGAGTGGCCTTATTTTTATGGTATAAGTCACCTTTATTCGTGATCTCTTCTAGGAAACGTATGTATATTAACTAGTTATACGATATAAATTATACACCATGCATGGTATTTATGCAGCAGGCATAGGACCTAAATAATCATAGTGTATCAACATGTGCCATTTTATGCTTTTCCAATTGCAATCCTTTGAATACATAGAGCACTAGCAAGTGGATGATGAGTTATTCAACACAATGGGGATGAACAGAGGAGTAGAGAATAGAAGCAAGTTGCTGATATTTAAGATTCTTTTCATTAGGCCAAAAATAAATAAAGGAATGTTTCAGGTAACAAAGAAAGAAAGACTAGGGTCGGTAGGTCGGATATTTATTTTATTTTATTTTATTTTTTTAACATGAAAGTACTAGCCATCCTCGGTGTAAACCCTAAAACTGACCCAAAAGGTGTAAAAAAATATAATTTCCTTCAAAATTGCACAAATTCAATTATGATTTGATAATCTGATAATCTGGTAATTGGCAGGCGATGATAGCACAAAGAGAAAATAGCATACTGTGTATTTTTCAGTTGAAACTGAAGATGAAGTATGTAGTTTACTATATTTTTACAGTTTTTCTCTAACGATTTGCGCAGTGTAGCCGTTCAATGACATTCGGCTAGCGTCGTTCCAATGTACAAAGGGGACATTCTAAAAACAATGGCGAAAATGGTAGCGGTAGTCAGCATTTTGTTGGTAGCCGTCATCAGCTGCCAACCGCCTGACAACAGGTGCGACGTTAGCTGTGGGCCACGTCGCCGCCCGTCACCAAGGCAACCAATCCTGACTAATTGGCTATCATGACGGTAGTGATGGCGGGTGACTACAAAGGTAGCCGACAAGGCTGTCTGCGTGGGTGGATAGCCGTAAGTATGGGACTTAGAAACATTGTGATTGCCTCTCTGCTAGACCAAGGTAAAGGCTAGAGTCCCTCTTCCCCATGACTAACTGCTAAACTGCTTAAACCCCATTATGTTGATGGGTATGAAAGGGTAATACCTGGAACAATATTCAATATTTATATATGAGCAAATGACATATTTTGCTGGTAAACTGCTAAATGGTCAGTTAATAGACTTGATGTCTTCGTATGACTATTCAATTTGCCATTGCTCCATTCATAGAACAATACTATTATAGAACTGATATCCCTATATTTCAGAAATCATTACCTGCCTATATTCATCATGAAGTCCATCAACTAATGACTGATTATGAGGTTAACATTGATCTATATCCCACCTCTGACTGAGAAAATCGAAGTTTTTATCAACAGATCGTATACTCAATACAATGGTAGCCTATGGGTCATTTATTCCTTTAAATTGCCCTCATCCCTGAAAAACATATCCCTTATCCCTCAAAAGTGGCGTTAAAGCGCAAAATGCCTTAACCCTATATGAATGTGCCTTCATCTCTCAAACGACTTTATCCCCCAAAGCACCACCTCCTCTATAAAATCACAGACTTCCAGTCCGCGCACAGCTCCGACTGTTACTGGGGGGGGGGGGGGGGCAGCAAGCGTTTCGCCATTAAGGAGCATGTACTAGTGCTCCTTATATGTTTAATTGCCTTTATTCCTCAAACGCCATTTTACTGCTCTCACATAGCGAATTCCCCTCGAAAAACAGCTTGCCTTTATCTTTCAAACCCTTGCTATATTAGTGTCATAAACCAGTCTGCCCTAAGATATTAATCAATTTATTAATTTAATGAACGAATTCTATTCATAAACACAAATAATGATCAGGGTAATGTTTGCCTGTGAGATATCATTAACTTGCCTTCAGTCAGAAAGCAGGTATGGGGGTATAGGGGTCAGGAGGAAGGTGTGCTGCCTACTGTGACAAGCAGTGAGAAGACTTGATAAGAGTGTTACAAGCCTATCCCATATTTGTCCTCGATTTGTATTCATAGCGGTCTTATCAGTGGGTCTAACCTCCACCAGCGAAATTTAAAATGGCAGAACCATTGGGTATAGGTCCTATATCGACAATGATGACATGACTATGCTGCTTCTATAAGTACTAAATGAAAACGAAGGGGGTCGGGTGTCCTGGGAAATGCATGAAAAGTAATGAAGTCATACTTGAATGGCCCCTATGTATACATGATAAGCTAATACAGGCGGATTCTCCATCTGCTCCAGATTTAATATCTCTGTCCCTGTGTTTACTGCTTAACGTAATCATGACATCGGTTTTTAAACCATATTGTTATTATTATCATCCCCGATGGACGGACTGAATAAAACAAAAGGCCAATAACACCGTCATGCATCCGTCGTGGCCTTTACTGACTGTGACTTTCTTCACTCCTTACCACTGGCCTCGTCCCTCTCCTTCTCACGACACAACTGACACGTCAAAGACACACCACGTGTTATCACATATTATCGTCATGTATAAGACAGTCGTAAACAGGCATTGTTGTTGTATGGAATAATGCATTACCAATTAACTGGATTAAGCATATATGTTTTGCAATTTCGCTCTTTGATAAATTGGTCTGGGGCACAATAGGGATACATCTGGGGACACACAGGACAATGCTCACCTGGTTACACATGTGACACATCTTGGTACAGACTACAGTTGGGACATCTTGGTACATTAAAGGGGCGGTCCTCCTGCCGTAGATCCAACAGCTTAGAGTAGAGCATGTCGTTCATAACCAAGTGACCTTTCAGATGTGTCTGTAAACAAGGCCCCAAGCCACCAAAGGCCACTTGGTAGACTGCATGTTGAGTATTTGACGACGCGCGAAAATGGTCTGTCAGGTACCAGCGTGCCAGCGTTCATGTCACTTCCGTCATTAAACTATGACGTCACTTCTGAGGCGTCCGTTCTACAGACAAGATGGAGTCTGATATTTTCTCTGTTTAAATCTCAGTTTAGATCCAACCTAATCATCGATCCTGAACAGGTTATGGAAGCCCAGATTACGCTAAGATCACGGTTAAAGGTTTGAGGTAGATGACAGACGAGTTGTGATGACGGATGGTCGCTAGAGGTGGAGTTTAAGCCACTTAGGAAGTCGCCGTGAGAGACGCACGAGGAACACCATCGGAGGGGGCGGTTCTGCAGGCGGGCTGACGTCGGACAAGGTGCCGGGAGAGGCACGGGAGCCCGGGCACGAGAGGCGAGCAGGCGGGGCAGGCGCTCAGGGCCCGGGATGTACGTTTTATGTAGGCAGCGTGATGCGGCATGGCGAGTTGCCTTGTCAAGTTGCTGCAGTTGGTGAACAGCAGAGGGAAAAGTTGGAGATAACGACGTGGGAGACTACAGTGTGATTGTGGAAACGCCGTGGGAGTTTGAAAAGTGCTGTGTGTGTCAGCAAGTCTAAGAACAGTGTGTGGATCTACACATGGATTGGTGGTGGTACCGTCGAGAGACACCTGGAGATGATTTTGTGTAGTGATGCCATGGAGGCTTATAGATCTATGTTATACATGTGAGAACGATGTGTTGTATGTATTATGTGTGTTGTGGTGTGTCTAGGCCAGGGACACGTTTGTGGACACTCGTACGTCGTGGACTGTGTGTCAGACACCCGGGTCAGACAGTTACAGACAGTGGCTGGTAGTTACAGGAGACGTGTAATAAGCAAAAACATAACGAGTAGGCATACAGGAGCTGTATGCCCATGAGTGACCCCCGCTGGTACCCAGAGGAGGCCGCAGGCCTCTGCTGGGTACCAGCGAAGGGTCACGAATGGGCATACAAGCTCCTGTATGTCTACGAGTTATGTTTTTGATTTATTATACCTAACATATGATAGTCCTATCTCTTAACCACTGCAAACTTGATGGTTATTTACCAAAATCGCCATTGTGCTCGCCGATTTTTGCTCTTAGCTATCCCGATGGCCTAGGTGTCTCCCGATTTTTTATAACAATGATTTCTCTCGAAAACCATATTTCTGGTCCGATTTTCATGCTGTAAAGTTCTGTATGCATGCAAACATACACCATCTACCTTTTCCAATAATCAAACTGTCAGTAATGTCTTGCTTTATCGTAAAGATCGTGATCACGATCGCGAATCGCCGATGGTTCAGGCAGGAAAGAGCTGTGCTCCCATTGGTCAAGGGGTGATCACGTGACCTTTCTCATACGCCCACTGGGTGGGCGTATTGGCCCAATACGCCACTGCAGTGGGCATATGAGTTTCAGTGGTTAAGAGATAGGACTATCATATGCTAGGTATAATAAGTAGCCAGATGGTCTGTGTAGTATGTGTACTGTGTCTAGATCGACGTGGACTGTAGTAGCTGTTAGATCGACAAGGAAGTCTACAGGTCGCTCTGCATGTTGTGACGGACAGGGAGTGTGCCAGGTAGAAGTAGGTACGTGTGTATCAGCTGTGTTAGTGGATGCTGTAACACTGAGGTAGACGTTAGGAGGCTGCAGTGGACGTCAGGAGGCTACAGGTGACGTCATGAGACTGCATGTGACGTCAAGTGACGACGTGAGTGTATATTATTTGTGTATTATGATAACTGAAAGTGTGTATTGTATTATTGTGAACACCAAGTCGTCATGGGGTGTGTATGTAAGAAGCCAGGAAGTCTAAGTGTACATTGTGATAGGCCTAGATGTGGATATGTAGTGTGTGTGCCCAGGAACTTTGAGACAACGTCAGAGATGTGTGTGTGTAACTGAGTTGTGTCCAGGGACATGTTTGTGGACACTAGAGCAACGTGATGTTTAAATGTCAACAAGGAGAGTGTGTATTTGTTTATTATGATCAATGTGTAGGAGGAGGCTCTAGGAGGTCGCCATAGCCTACGGGGTACTACGTGTAGGAGGAGGCTCTAGGAGGTTGTCATAGCCTACAGGGTACTACGTGTAGGAGGAGGCTTTTGGAGGTTGTCATAGCCTACAGGGTACTACGTGTAGGAGGAGGCTCTTGGAGGTCGTCATAGCCTACAGGGTACTACGTGTAGGAGGAGGCTCTTGGAGGTCGTCATAGCCTACAGGGTACTACGTGTAGGGGGTTTGTGTATCATTATTTTTGTGTGTGTGTGTATTTTTGTGTGTACCGGAGACACCTGTGTAGTAGCTCGTGAAACAAAGTCAAGAAGAGAAGTGTTCTGCCTTTTCTTGAAGTTTGTGTTACACATGGAGATGACAACGTGGTGTGTGTGCAGTGACGATGTGAGTGACATTAGAAAGTGAAACAAAGTCAAGGGGAGAAGTGTTCTGCCTTTTCTTGAAGTTTGTGGAACTGGGGCTCGTGAAGCAAGTCATGGAGAGAAGAGTTTGCCTTTCCTTGAAGCTTGTAAAACGTAGCTTGTGAAGAAAATCAAGAAGAGAAGTGTTGCCTTTTCTTGGATTTTGTGAAATGTGGAGGAGACTGCCCTACAGCTGTGTTTATAGTGAACTGTAGGTGTCCTACAGCTGTATTTATGGTGAACTGTAGGTGTCCTGCAGCTATATATATAGTGAACTGTAGGGAGTGTCAATGCATGGATGATGAAGCCCACTGCGTGTGGATGCATGGATGATGAACCCACTGCGTGTGGATGCAGGATGAAGCCCACATTATGTGGATGCCCATAGGGCTGAGTGCTTTATGGGGTTATTTTTCAGTGTTAGGGAAGTGAGGGGTAAAGCCTCACGTGAGGGATAAAAACCTCACAAGGGAATGATGTGCTGGAAACCTCTCTTCCCAAGGTTAGTTTAATTTGTGGTATATTATACTGTAATAGCTGGTGTGTATGCTATTAACTAAATGGAAATTCAATATGAACATAAACAAAACAAAGGAGAACTCTGTACTGTGAACTATTAATCATGAAGTATTATGTATGTTAGTGAAAGTACATTTATATCTCCAGATTCATATTTTGAAAGAACTGAAGAAATGGAAACAAAGAAACTGTGGACAGTTTATTTACTAGTTTGACTATGAAGTCAAGTCAAGGACTTTATCTCTAAAAGTTTTGAGACAAATTGTGTCTTTTTAGTTTTCAACAAATATGGATATATTTGTCTTTTATCCAACTTATTGGTGTTTCTATTATGAAAGAAACTAAACTACTTAACCAGTTTACTGGAGAACATTTGAAAAAGTCAAGGACTTATTATTTGAGAGACACTTAACATTATTTCTCAAAAGGAACATTTATCTAAGAAAGCAAAGACACTGATTCAATATCCAGGAGGAGTGTTTAAAAGAAACACTGAAACTATGTTTCGAGGAGGAGTTTATTTACAGTGACATATATTCATATACATATTCTAAGTTTATTGTGTAGTGTTAACACATTATATTTTCACTTGTCGAGGAGGAGTGTTGAGTATTTGACGACGCGCGAAAATGGTCTGTCAGGTACCAGCGTGCCAGCGTTCATGTCACTTCCGTCATTAAACTATGACGTCACTTCTGAGGCGTCCGTTCTACAGACAAGATGGAGTCTGATATTTTCTCTGTTTAAATCTCAGTTTAGATCCAACCTAATCATCGATCCTGAACACTGCAGTCAGTCTTGAGTGTGCTGACAGCCTTCAAACATACACTGTAAAAAAGTGTTTCTAATTTTTAAACAGATTTACCCAAACATACTAAAGTTGGACACTTTCACTGAATCTCAGAATCTCAGCACTTTCTTCTGTCAGCAGGTGCAGGGATATGGCTGCTGGTGGTGGTTGAGCCTACAAAAGTGAAATATTGGTGGACATGGCCAGTTTGGCTGGCCCACTGGAATATTTTGGACAGCACTATGTACTTATTATTGTTGACATTATCTAAATTGTCATTGATGTCAACCAATACAATGGGTACTATATTTGACTAAGGAGAGCCTGTACATGGGCAAAAGCCTGAACAAGGAATAGGAGAATAATACCAGTGGGCTAGTTAAACTGCCCTCTCCCACGGTTTTTCATTGCTGTAGCTCACCCCTCACTGGCGGCCATATCCCTACACATAGCTAGAAAAAAGCTTGCCATCAATATGTTTGGGTGAAAGTGTATAAATTATGTTCACATTTTTTACAGTGTATGGGTGAAGGGTGCAGTGGGCAGTGAGACCAGGTAATCATGCTGTCCTGGCCAGGTGACTTCAGTAGGGGGACCATGAATCAGGCTTTCCTTGGAATCATATAGTCTATAAAAGCATAATGAAACTATAGCACCCTATTAGATTTGATGATTACACATTGGCTTCTACGTATAGACATTGTGTAATGGTACCATTGTGTAAAGATGTTCTTCGTTTACCCAAAATAACAGCATGTGGCCTATTTAAGGGGGAGTACACCGTTTTCTGTGGGCACACTGGTGGTAGTCAGTACACTGGTGGGTATCAATAGACCTCAATACTATACCACTGGCACAGTCCAACTGCTGGTCACACTAGTGCAACTTATCTAGGCCAGAGCATTGCTGGGAAGGAACAACCAGCAAACTATTTGTTGGTTGCCTGAGCCTTTATACATGGGGTACTGGTGCTGGGGAATACAGACTCACAGGGCTAGGATATGCCTGCATGTTTGAGGTTTCTGTTTGGGGGATTCTAAATATAACTAAGGTGTTATATAAACTTAACAAGGCTGGCCTAGAGGTTTGGATCTACGGCAGGAGGACCGTCCCTTTAATCTATAGGGCTCCTAGGGGTCATGTCCAACCCCTGGTGCTTCCTTTGGTTGCCTCTAGATGGGGCCTAAGTCAGAAAAGTGATTGCTTCAGTCTGTGGTACCCTAAATACATGTGAATAGCATTGGCCCTCAGTAACTAGGCCTACTCACTGTCCTGGGAACCACTTCAGACTGAAGCAATAGTGGCCTGCCCTGTGATGTCATAATTACCCCCGGTTAGCTGCTCTACCTAGTGGCCAAGGGCCTGTACTGAAGGTTCTCAGTGGCCTATAGGGAGACATCAGGGGGTATACTTGCGATATCTAGGGTACACTTGTAACACATCGGTATACACTTACGATATCTATAGTGTTCTTCAGGCAACATTCAACTTTCAGAATTTCCTGGCATCATATTGAAAAGACTTCATATATGTATTAAGATTATTTTGGCAAAATAAAATTTAACAACAACAACATGTGCGTCATTTGGTAACGTCAACTTCTTGCACCATGTGCAGATTAATGGATGTACTATTTGTAGTCGACAACCTTGTATGGCTACATTATAGATCAGGCAGCACCATGTGAACCCCAGAGGTTTACACTTTGTGTATCAGTTTATTGCTTACACCACAAACAACCTTGCTATTCTTATATTGTGGACAATGAAACATGACAGGTGTAACCCGGGGAGGTGTCTCAGCTCCAACCATACCGGGAGGAGTGGTCATGATTTGGAGTGATATGGGTCCTTTTTCAACCTTGAGGGAGTGGAGTGGTGTACACCTATATGGGTATTTTTTTTCAGGGGTAACCTCCATTATTCCTTTATGGGTGTGACTTTGAGGAGGGACTCACAAGCTTAACTGCTAACCTCTTCCCTTTGAACTACAGTATATGATATGATTTTTAAAATTAGAAATCTCAGAGTGTATACCTAGCCCTTTAGAGTCCCATTGGGATGTGATTTCAGGACCCATGCATACAGACCTGCACCAATATGGGTATGCTTTTTGCAGAATTTACGCAGGAATGGGTTAACATTTCTAGCAATGGCAACACACCTACATGGGTCAGATTTAATTCCCATTACCACACATCCCGGTGAAAATAATCTACAACACCTCCCTGGGAGGTGTAAAGGACATGTTTGTCCCAATCCCACAGGCGTCTTAGATTAATTGTTACTACAACAATGGACTGAAGGCAGTGTTGACACATTTCAACCCCAAGGTTCATTAAGTATATTTCTTTACATTTATAGAAACGGCTTACTATACATGGATCAATATAGGGGACATCCTTCTCTCGGTAGAATCCGTAAGTGAAATTAATATAAAAGGCCTACATGCATGGTTACTTCTGGAATCACTCGTGTTTCTTTTTAAGGGAAAAAAGGTAGATTTTGTTTGGCACAAAAAGCAATTTCCGTAAAAGCAAACCTTTAAACCGGTGGTGCTACAGACTACTGAGGCGTATACCACAGTGGGTGGAGACGCCACCAAGTGGATGCTGCCTACTCATGATCCATATTTCAACCCATGGTAAGGGGTGGAGTCAGCAGATGGAGAGCTGTGGTGCTGTGGAGTGGCCATTGCCCAGCTGACCTGTGGGCCTCTGTTGCGCTTGACCTGGGGTCAGTGAGGTTGAGCCTTATGGCCATCTATCACCAGGGAGGGTCAGTCGGTCGGACACAACCTTCTAGTCTACAGGAGAGTAGGCCGGCCTAATTATAATTAACCAGAACAGCCTACAATAAACGTAAACAACGGCAGCGTATTGTTATTAGACTGTTACGAGCGTGTTTATGGACTGATCATAATGCACAACGTGCAATACAGTTCAGCAAAATAGAAATAATGTTTCGTATTCAAGAATTTCATGGGCCGATGACTCCTTTCTGGCCTGTTTACCTACACATGTATATTGCACGTTTAAGTGAAAACCTACTGAATGTATTTTTCCTAAATGCCAAAACTGTCCTGTGTATGGGTGAGACCATCCATAAATGTACAATTCAGGCATTTTGACAGGTACGTTATCCTGGAAAATGCTACAGAACAAAAAATACTGGATCTATTTTGTATCTCTTTGTGACAGGGAATAGTTGAGACTTTCAGAAAAAAAAACACTTTCAAACGGTGTGTTTGGTGAGAATTTTTTGATTTATGATCTGTTAAACCTGAGATTTATATAAATGTAATGTCCGTCAGATCTATTTGAAGCGGCCAAATGGCTGGTTAATAAAGTGAGCTTAATAGCCATGTTATCATCCACCTAGAGGGTTGTTATGGGTTTTATATTGACAGAAAAAAAATTGAGAATTCATCAATTTTTCTCAGCTCAGGGTCCAAAAAACCTATTGTGGACAGAATAGATCTTTGGATGTTACACACACATTAGTCTCTCTCCAGCATAGATTTGTGCACTTGTACACATTAAATGTGTCCTACAACCATGGGTGACCACACATTGATCAATCTTGAGCAATAGTTCCCTCCCAATGTTGCTTCTGTAGAATGCACAACCTATTTAGCTCCAATTTTCCTCATGTAACATCCGTCAGATCTATTTATGTAACAACCATCAGATATAAATGAAACTTATCAAATAAGCATCAAAGTACATTCTTCTGTGGTAAATATTCTACCTATACCCCTAAGCTATCAATTTGGTGTGCTAAACATATTATTCAGGCATTATTCAATTTGTCTTTCAAAACTGATTACAAAGTTGTTGGGAATAGACCTGACGGATGTTACACTGGAAAATTGATATCAGCCCAGAGATGTTAATATCAAGTAGCTTAGAGTTATCACTGGATAATATCTTAAAGGGGTGTCTTGTCTAATATCCTGAACCATCAATATGTTATTTTCATCCCCTGTTCATTAATTTGGGGCACATTTTATTTATCTGACGGACATTACATTATCAGATTATTCTTCAAATATCCCATTTCTGCTCACTGCAAGCTCTTCATATTGTAACATATAGTATTCCCGTATAGGGGTACTTTTACTACACAAAACACTCATTAAGACCATAGCAGATACTTCAATTTTTGGCAAAGTGTGAAAATATGGATATTTTTGTTCTCAAACAGCCTGAGGAGACCGTAAATGGGTGTGTTTGACTTTATATTGCATTTATTTTCACAGTGTGATGTTCATAAATACAGTATTTCTCAATTTGGTAAGTAAGCATGGCGGTATAATTCCACTCTGCTTCTAGGTATGATTGAACACATTACGAGGATCTGAGACACAACGAATAGACAGGTGTACAATTACATACAATATGATTATTAATGACTAGGATCTTTTACTTGATTTCCATGAGATGCTTTGATATACAATAAAATGATATTCATGGTTTATAGGCTGGTTGTTCTACATCAAACAACTTTGGTGATGTGAAATTGATAATGATAACAATTTGCTGACTAGAAGAAGAGTTTTAAAGTTGGTATCGCAATTGGGGTGACTAGAATTGAGCCCTCTCAATAAATACCTAAACGTCCTGAATGTATACTTTTCTTCTGAAATGGGTGCTTAATTCTGGCTACCAAGAGTCCTAAAGGCTTTAATATAAGGTTTGTAATAAGATCTAGATCTACAGCTTTCATGGAGAAAATTCAAGCATTGGTAAATCATCTGAGATATGCTGCCACCTGTGCAGATGTCAATGCACTAATGTGTTCATTAATGGAGTCAGGTCTTAGTAGTGTTTGATGATATTTGGTGCTCATGGAACTGGGTTTATAAGTAATATGACAAATGTAACATCTGTCAGATCTATTGTGATTCAACACCTTATTATATGGGTTTACCATGCAAATAATGTGTATATGGTTGGAAAAGTATACATAATTTTGAAAGTTTACATGGTGGGGATAATATACTAAGAGAGTTTAATGATAAAAATAGTAATTTTAAGCAAAATAGAGTAAAGTTGGAGTTTTTATATGAAAAGTTCCACAATTTTGATTATTTCAAAAAGTTTGCCAACACATTACGTAAAGATTCTTCCTCTCTGGGTTCTGGAATTTTTCATGTATGTTCTTATATATCAAGCCTACCTACTCATGTAATTTAGAATGACTGTGGCATTTTTAAGTCATATTTTTCATGCAAGGAATATAGATCTGATGGATGTTACACAATTTTAGTAGCCTTTGGTTGATAATAAATAAAAACTGACCCCCTGGGAGTTAGTCAATCCACCAGCGGTTTTCATATTGCCAAGATATGAGGCTTTAAATATGATAAAGTGGTATACATTAATGTTAAGCTTCTTGATTTTTGCTTTTGGAACCACAATTGTACATTTATGGATGGTATCACTAATATGTGTCTGTCCAGTTAACAAAAAGCATTATTTTACGTCAAAATAGCGTTTTAAAACGTTATATAATGTCATACAATAGTAAAGAGTCTGAGAAAAACGTTATTTAACGTTAGATAACGTTATAACATGTTGTATAACGTTTTTTGTTTACTGGGTGGGCGCTACAACCACGCCTATACAAGACAAAACATGTCACCAGATCGCTCCGCCCCAGCTAGTGCTTACTGACTCAATGTAACCAACGACAATGTGCCAGAGAACACGATCTATAATGTCTTTTGTTTCCTCAGGACAAAATAAAATGAATAATCAATCCATCAAACAGTTAGTCACGATCGGCGCGTATTCAAAGACCTGGACAACCATTAGAAGTGGACCGTGGAATTTGAAAAGAGCACGGAGGAGGCCGCTCATGGTCCTTTTCTGGTAGAAGCTTTTCTCCCATATGGATAACAAATGAAACCAGGTTGCTCTTTACCCTATCCTTCCTAGCAAAACAGGGCCAGCTTTAGAAATCTTTATCCAATTTTAAAAAGAAAGTTATATTTCAAGTAATTTTTGGGCTATTTCAGAGTTGATTTGATAGTTTAATTGCGAATGTTGTCGGCGAGCTGGCGCTGAAGTTTGTGAGTCAATTCTTTACCCTACCTCGCCCCCCATCTTCTATACCAGGTGCCACACACAAACCTACATTTTCTTCATTTGTGTCTCATAAGATTGTGTAACCCTTTCCCTCTTACAATCTGCCATTAACTTGGGCAAGAGGTACTTAAAGCTTGACCGTCGTGGTTGAAGTGAGGCCAAAACCACTTTTGGATATAGTTCAGTTTTGATTCACTAGAGGGCTCTAAAGGGCTGGGGGCTCAGCTCTTACAGGCACAAGATAGGGTGAATATGTTGTAGCTGGACAATGCTCATGGTCCCCTGTCCAAACACTGCTGCCCTCTGGTGGAACTGTTATTTTAGTCCATGTATGGAAAATGCTGAACTTATTCCCTGACGGCCCAGCTTTAATATGTGCAATACAAGACTCCAATTCCAACTATCATTTATATTCTGTTGGGGTTTGGCTGTTTAGTTCTGACAAAAGCCATCAGGTGGCAGTACTGAGTGGAGAGAAGCCTGGAAGATTCCCATTGCTCAACTCCCAAATACAGTCTGCTAGTACCTGGTGTATCCTGTAGATGGCACTTGCCTTGTTGGTGTAATCAAGTGCTGAATATAATGCTGGAAGCATTCTATCTTTTCTGATCTATATCTTGGAATTTAGCACAGTTAAATATCACAAATAAGATTGGGATCTGAGCAGTACACTGCACTAAGGAGACCCTTTATAGAAATGCAGAAAGTGAACTTTCTATATATCTGAGGTAGTACAGCAGCTTTAAAGTGGTATAATCACGGAGCATATCCCATTCACTATTCTAGTACTATTCTAGTCTACTATGTGGTTAAGTGTGAGTGGTGAGAACGCCCCTTTAACATGTAGGTGAGTATTATCAGTATGGAGGACCATCAACGCACTATAAAGTGACATCACCTGCTGGGCGGGAGTGGAAGCACCATGTGTCAGAACGATGGTGGTCCCACCTGGAGGAATGACGAGGATAACATGCTACAAAGTGGTACGATTTATTATCATAGCATATGATATGGCTAGATACAAAATACAGTGCATGCATATAGTCAATAATAATCAAATCGCTTTAAATAGCGCATCAACTATAATCATTTATTATATATATATATATATATATATATATATATATATATATATATATATATATATATATATATATATATATATATATATATATATATATATATAACATAATGAATTACAGTATCGGAACCATGGAATATGCTGGGTTTGTTGAATTATATGTCAGATAATATCATATTGCCAAGTAACATCTAGCCAAAATGCATACCAATTTATAAGGCACAGACTACATTCGAAAGTTGTACATGTTGATAAGTTTACTGCTCCTTCCTATCAGAATCAAACTATGTGACCATATTAGATATGCTATCAGTGTTTTGGAAACGAGGTGGCCCGGAATGTTATTAAGCTTATGGTTGTGTCATACGTTTTAAGACTAAAACAAAAAAAAGTTACCTGTACCACCAATCAAACCCTCCATCCAAGAAAAAATGGTTTAAAAAGAGTCCACGTTATGGAGGTATAGTTCTATGGAATAGCTAGCCTACCCCCTTAATGTAGAACATGTACAGACATAGCTACTTTTAAGAGGCTTAGTAAGGCAATTTTAATTGCCATGCATATATGAAGAAGGGGTGCAATATTAATTTAAAAAACAGGACAAATCATATGCAGTAAAGTTTGGTTACTTAATTTTACAACCTGTGGCCGGAGAAACTGCATTTATGGACACTTTGTGATGGAAGTCTATGAATACATGAAAATACGTTTCCATGTGTGTAAGTGCAATAATGCAGTAAAATTTGGTTACTTAATTTTACAACCTGTGGACGGAGAAACTGCATTTAACGACACTTTGTGATGGAAGTCTATGAATACATGAAAATACGTTTCCATGTGTGTAAGTGCAATAATCTCTGTTTGACATGTGATTTACTTGATCTAAAACCGCTGCAATATACATATTCATAAGTACACAATACGATCCTGTTCCTTATCTGGGAATTCTAACAGATTAACAAGGAATACCATTGGTAGAATGCTGCAATCAGCACAGGTCCCATAATCACAATCACATCGGTGTAGCTTAAAGGCCATTCACAAACTGATACCTATAGCTGCACTATCCACATACATCAAGCTGCCAGTATAACCTAGTCTTTTATCAGCACCACTTGGTTTGCAGCGACTTTGATTCTAAGGGAGTGCTCAGTTCTTAACAACAGGGGGGAGTTGGTGAGCCGCACTGTACGAACAGGACCTAGCCCTACTACATATACGTAATGCAGGTAAACTAATTTTGAACTTGAACTTGGTCTATCTTTACGCGACCATGCCCACAAATTCACCACACCCGATTATCAGAAAACTATCGTTCCCTTATCCTAGCAAAACGAGACACAGTATAATCCCCTGAGACGTTAATTCCTATTACCTGTGGCATGTCCCAATTTGTAAATTGTGAAAACCTATTATGACTGTTTTACCTTTTAAATGAATACGAAACAATTTGATTTGTTAGCGATATTAAGTCTGCAACACATGCTAAGGCCTGTGGGTTCTGTTATCATCTGTGTCCGAGTGGTCACTGTTCTTGGGGTAGAAGGTAAGGCCCGTGTCGGGGCAGTCAGTCCTCTGCACTACAGTATTAACATCAGGGTGCTTTAGTTTATAAAAGTATTGAACGATCTCTCCGATTGAAATCATTGTGAGAATTCCTAGAGCTGAAAAACATAAGACTTGTATGAGTTATACATGGATGACAGTAAAATAATGTTGGCATTGGCCTGTGTCAATGCACCTATGTAGTAAGTTCTAGACTCTACACAACGAAGCATGAAGTGACCAAACCCTGGGATAGAGTTAATTCTTATCCAGTAAAGCACCAAAACATTCATATTTACATATATATATATATATATATATATATATATATATATATATATATATATATATATATATATATATTAGATGGTGTGAATACATCGTCATACCTACCCAGGCATACCCACCACGACCAGTTATATGGCAAGGAAAGCATCACTGTAAAAACAAGGATATAATACAGCTCATCTGAGTGACTAACTGAAAGGTGTGATCAAATGAGAACCACGCACATGCCCAGAATTTGTGGCTAATGAGCAATGATTATTACTGACTGCCAGAGGAAATAGTACACATAATTCTAGGCTACAAGAGATGGATAATTTAACCATGAACTTTAGTAGACTACCATACTGTTATTGTGTCTTATGCGTACCATTTACTTTTATAAGTATATATATATATATATAAATAACAATATTCAAGGATATATCTATTTAGTCTTATCTTAAACATATACCCGATGAAATTTTACCTAGTGAAGATAAGGCAACATGGAAAAGAGATATGGTAAAGGCGTAGTCCCAAAACCGTTGAGGGACTATCAATAAGAATAGCCAGGTCGAAAAGAAGAACGTTGTTTCCATGGCCACGAGATTTGCTGAAAATGGACATCAGCTTTATGTACATATGCTACACAGACAGGGGGGGAACCATGCAATATATATAATGTTGGTTTAAATGGATACTGAGATTTTTATCGCTAGGGTATGCTGTAGGTATACCATATTTCCCACTTGTAATTAATCCCTATAATGTATAATCTGTACTACATTCGACCTTGATCGATACTCACCTATCTCAAGGCTCGAATAGGAAACACAGCATAACCGCAAGTCAATCCAACGCTTAAAGTCAAATGGCATAGTTCCATCAAATCTCTTCAGCCTGAATAGAAAAAGATGTGTTTCCTTACTGATTACATACCAATAGATGGTGTCTCATGTATGACGTAAAACATTTAACTACGTTGACACCGCCCACTTTGATTATAGGAAAGGGATACTTTTTATAGAGGGCGGGTAAATCTTTGTAACATATACTTGATGAACATTATACTGGCCTAATATTCTTTAGGCAAGTTGACTGTTTCGTGGCAAATCTACGCTTCATGTGTACCCAAATAAATCTCCATGGCCCAAAAAAAGGGGTGTGTTTCAGGTAACCCAACCCTACCTAGCAAAACAGGGCCGACCCTAGAAATTTTATCCAATTTTGAAAAATATTATTTAGGAAAGAATTATTTTTTTAAAGAATTTTATTTATTTTTGTCAACGGATTTTGTAGATGTAAAAGTGGAGCGAGTGACAAATTTTACCCAGCCTCTGACCAAAGTTCTTAGTGAACTCTTAACAATAGATTTAATTGGTTGATCTAGGGGAATCACTTAAAGAAAACGTAAGTCTTTTTTAAAGAGAAAATTCTCAATTTTGAAAAAAATGAGGCGAGTGAAATCCAAAAAAGAAATCCATTTCCGAAATTGAGGGGCGCGAAATCCATTGACCAACTATTTTTTGGTCTGGCCTCAAGTAATTTTTGGGCTTTTTCAGAGTCGATTTAATAGTCCACGAGTTGACGCTGTTGTTTGGGAGTTGGCACTGAAGTTTGCGGGTCATTTTTTGGCTACTTTTCAGGCCAAAGTAAAAAAAAATCAATAATTTAAAAAAATCCGACCTACCCTACCTAGATTTTCAGACTATGTTACCTGAAACATACCTTCTTTTTCTTGGCCTACCAGGTAATATTCAAATTCAGATCAACCCCAGCTATAACAGTTTTATTCGATTTAAAGGAATAGTAATGCACTTACTTGAAAGCACCAAAACATATACTTGAAATAATGTAGTAAATGCTGTAAAAAGCTACAATGCACTTTGTGAGGTTGATAACGATAACCTGAAAGTATGTATTTAAATAGATAGATGAATACAGTATGCTGCAGAAAACGTGTACAAAAATATGATGAGTGACCATGCAGCTATATGTAATCATGCTTGATATCAGCACACAATTCTTATTTACCGGGGGATTTACTCAATGTACATAATCTGTTTGACATAGCTAAGCTTTATCTGACAGATCATGTATAGTCCAACTCAGCATTTGCTTAGCAGTTCAAGCTTCGAGTCCGAAAGTGTGTATGCATTAGAGTAATGAATAAGTGATAGAAACCGCCGAGCAGACCCAAGGGTGCGATTGCGTACGGATCCAAAATGACATGTATATAGAGTGAGATAGGGTGAACGATGTTGGAGTATCATCACATGCTGTGGTTGAAAATAGTTGATGATCCGTCATTAAAATAGTTTTCAGGAAATCATAGTCTTTAGAGCCATTTAAATACCATTTTTTCATAAGAACTACAAACTGTGTACACAGTGTACCACCTGTAAGTGGGTCAGCAGAGAGAGGTGACAGCTCTACCATCGATCTCACTGCCAACCAATATGGCAAGGCAGTGAGTGATATTGCGGATCAGCACTGTCTTATCTCAGTCCCTATGTATTGCTCTATGGTTATATTCTAAAGAGGATCAACTGTAAAATTACCGAGGTTGGTGTGGCCTCCCCCATCTGTAAAACCTAAAGGTAGAGATGCTGCGTGCCTTGATATAAATCATGTCCAATATGTGACAAGTCCTGCTGCACACCAACTGCCTGCACCACGCCGCTTGCTGCTGGCAATGCGGCTTGTTGATGTTTTGGATCAGGGCTTGAACATGGACACTGGTTCTCGGCGCTGTGTACCCAATGATCCTACAGTGAGGGTTACACACTGCAGGGAGTCAGTGTAGGTGGAGTATCAGTCGACACACAGGTGTGGTTTACACAAGATGGCAGCACAACACACCAAGGCAGTGCAGGCCATGCATGCATGCCATCTGTTATACTACTTGTGTTACTGAGTACAAATAGTCAGTGGAGGCAATGGGATATCTCAAAATTGAAGAAAAGTCATTTTATGTACCTGTCACACACGTGTTAAGCTATTAGCATTATGTATATACACTACTATTTAGAGTTCAGTGTTGAATTCACACACCGTTATTAGTCTTAATCGGCAGTACCACTACCAGTATCAAACCCAAACCAGGACTAGATGGTCGAAGCCGGACAGCACATGTATGAACTCGATGATGCTTGATATATATTGACACAAAACTCAGATATATAATTATCACAGTTGCTTTATTGGGTTTACTTATATACTAATTGTTAGTGATTCTTAGGGTTTGACAGAGGCGTAGGGAGCAAATCTTCATTGGGGGGGCCCAGGGGGGGGGCACCCCAACCAGCTTTAAATATCAGATTTAAGGTACGATGGTGTGTATGCACGCTTGTATTGGAATCGTGTAAACAAGTAGTTTTGAGCCCCCTTTAATTCTGATTGGGGGACCAAGCAACTCTGCCCCCACTTTTTTTCTATGTGTGAGAGGTACAATTTGGGGAATGTATGTATCACATGATAGGGTCTTGGCAAATTTTTGGGGGGGGGCCAAACATATTCGCGCCCCCCTCCTCTGTGATTGGGGGGGGGGGGCCCTGGCTCCCCTTTTCCTACGCCACTGTTTGATCATGATTATAGCATTCAGAAAACATTCATGATACAACATAATATCCAGTTGATATCAACATGTCAATTAGTGGCATATTGTTTGCAGGAGCACCGTGTCTATGGCACCTCCCACGTTGATAGTGTTGGAGATCACCTCATCACCGAGGATGTCATGATAACACCCACCGACCCTCATCTCTGACCGCATGGGTCTGGATATGTCATAGGCATTAACCACGGGAACACCAAGTATGCCCATATTGTGGTTTATCCAGTCATTCATTGCTTCAATAACCAGATTGTTTCTCCACCTGGAGTGCCATTTGTCATCAGGGTATGCAGTGTTCTCCAGCCAGATGACCTGCACCGGAGGCTTCCTTGTAACCAGCTCCTCCAGCACAGAATATAATTCTATCATACTTGGGATGTACTCAGCTATGCCATAAGTACCAAGTGACCAGTTTCCTGAACTCATCACAAAGACCACATTTTCCTGGTTTCTCGTCAGCTCGGCTAGTTCTCGTACTTTAGCAACATGGTGGCTCGTAAAGGTCGTAAATATGTGTGTAAGATTTAATGCCATGTTATTGTTAATAGCCTCAGTTTTGTGTCCCATGCATGTATCACCCATCATGTAAATGTTTTTCTTCTTCAGGCATGCTTTTGTCTTATGGCTAATGGTAAAGTCATAATAGCACCCGTAAGATGGCCAATACCAAACCCCATCACGCCGGATCCAATAGCCATTATATACTAGCAGACCTGTATAATCTGCATCTGGGTTGCATTTTCTTAAGTCTATAGTTTGGCTTATGTCAAAAGGAATCGACATTATACTCATTTCCTCTAACACATCCAACCTGATCTCTTTCAGAAGCCACGAATCCTTCATTCTGCATTTATACCGATACATAGATGGTGCCAAGTAGGATCCCTTTATAGATATTACAAAGTCAGTCTCTAATAGTGGACATTCTATGTAATACTTATGTCTATAGCCACCTACAGTTCTACAAGTCGCCCTTGTCCGACCAGTTGTGACATCGGCGAAAATGTCAGGCAGTAGAATGTTGTGGACATCGTAATTTACAACCGTCTCTGTCACCAGCAGCAACACCCTTGTTGGATTTACAGCAACATTTCCTAAATAACGGAATTTATAACTAAAATAAGTAGATGCTGTGTATAGACATACATCTGTGGGGTCATCTAGACTCATCAGCCGCAGATTCCTCGTGTACCAATCAAACCTTTTAAATTCAAGCTCCATATATGCCTGCAACCCTATATCTAAATATCCATTGCGTTCTTTGTAAAACTTTGTGCGGAATCTTGCGAGACCTCCGAAGTTGTAAAGTTCACCGGAGGAGTTGATGGCGGCCCCAAACAAAGCCTTCCTGACGAGCATCTTTTTCAGTGAGCGGAGATGGAAGTGGTTAGCATCCGGTGGTAAGATGACGTCCAGAGGTAGCAGCAGGGGGCCCCCTGGCTGTATCGCCTGTACCTTTTCAAGGTCAGGCGACCTCAGTATATGTATATATACCACAACTAAAGTAATCGTCATTATACATATGGATGGGATCCATTTCAGCCTGTGTCCGCTCCTGGATGAGCACATCATTGTGCCTGAACTACCCGTGCTATTCTGACCAAGAAAGAGAACAATATATACATCAACCAACTGTGCTTCATCTACACCCTCAGAAAAGTGAGAGTCATTGTCGCTAAAACTACCCTCACCTGAGAGTCAGCCAGTGCCTGACCCTCAGATGAGGGTAGTTTTAGCGACAATGACTCTCACTTTTCTGTGTGTGTACAGACATATTGCCAAAGGTCCTTTTAGACCGTTCTGAATACAGTATGAAAATTAACAGGTAGCATTTTGAATAATGTACCCCGACATTTAAAATATTACAATTTGTCCTGGATGTTTGAGTAGAGTCCGTAATTATAATCCTTCATTAAATCTATAGCAAGACCCAGGTTTATGACCAGTGTGTATTCTAGAATCTCAGCAGGAAATACCCGATACTATTAGGTCCTCTCTATATAATATCATTTCCATACACACGAATTCTAGATGATATATAGGTTAATTCAGGCTGTTATCTAGCTTGTGCTATGTACATGTAGAAGTGTAGATATGGTTCAGGATTGTAGCCGTACTATAAGTGTTATCAGCCAAGGACAGGGTAATTTCTCAAGGCGCCAGCCGAGGATAAACACCATTGTTAATGGCTTATAAGACTAATGGAGCGACTGATGCTTATCCATATCTGACTTATACTCCCAGTAGGAGAGTGTACCCAGTGGAGCACATCGATATACAGACCTGTACTTACTATATAAACGGCCGTGTCCCTTTGTCTTTCGAGCCAACTGTGGTATAACTGGGTATATTGCACTCATTAGATCAGTGGGACAGTAAATACTTTGTCTCACATGCCTCGTTCAGTTTCTAGATGTGTAGTGGTTACTTCCGCTGCAGTTACCATCGACTTATTCAGCTGACAGTAGGGCACTGCATGTAGGTTAACCCACGGTCCGATGATCAAATGGAACGATGAAATACATGGACGGTGGGGTGTGTCATTCCTGCCACACTGCCACGTGACCGTTACGCAGTATGTTGTCACTGACACTTCGCTCTATGCATCATAGGTAGACACCTGAAAGTAGTGCCTCACATTTCAATACACAATTGGATTGGAGAGGCAGGAGGGTGTCTTGAGCAGGAGGCAATGAAGCCTGACATAGTAATAGCATTCAGTTTCAGAGTAGTAGTACTCAACAATGATACAGCCCAGTGAATAGGATGAGGGCTAAAGTAGAGTCGAGTGGCTATTCATGACCTGTAAATATGTACCTAGTTTTGGCGGGCAAGTTGATTGTTATGGCATCATTTTAACACCCCTTGGCCCTAGTACAACCTGACTCGTTCTTCAGTGTAGGGTCAAATGTAGTTGATCGAGTCTGCCCACAGCAGTCTTTAATAGTTTGACTCTTCGATGAGTGTGAGTATGGAGAATAACCTTTCCCTCTCACGCAAGGAAAATATGTGGACATAAAAATGTCTTGTTATTGACCCCTCTTGGGCAATAACATTGCCTACCGACTACTCTCACATACCTCACCTGGCCTGTTCACTATAGCCCGTGTCTCACCACTTTGGGCCAATGTGAACGTCTTTGACCGGGTGCAATCTTTGACCGGGTGCCATCTTTGATCGAGTGGGTGCTATCTTTGACCGGACACCATAAAAGATAAGATTTAGAAAATATTAATTTCTTCCTTGATATGTAAGGGATAAAATAAAGTAAATGGTGGTGGTTATATCTCCATATACATCTTCCCCTGTCTTAGATAAACCTTTTACAGTCAGGAGGTCAATGATTGCACCCGGTCAAAGACGTCACCCGGTCAATGATTGCACCCGGTCAAAGACGTTCACTTTCCAAAGTGGTGAGACACAGCCCATAACACCTATTGCCCCCACTTTAACCTGACATAATTATACATTCAACCTTACTGGCATGCCACTCGTGCATGCAAGTGTCGATTTCGACTTCTCTTCTTTTTCATGGGTCAAACTCACTTGACTCCCCTCCATCAGTTACATGGGAGACACACTGTGACCCTGACTATCAGAGTCATGGCGACTCCTTTACCTTTCTTAGTATGGGCAGAGACTGCCTATGAATGTAGTGCAATGCCATCATAGATTGCCTTTACTATTCGAAGATATTACCACCTTACCCCTGTCGGACAAAACCCGATCCCCATTTTTGGTTATCGATTATCTATGATGCAATATTTCAAACTATACGATCGAATATATGTTCGATTTGTACAGGACATGGTGTTGGGAAAAAACACCGGGAGATCATTCATGGTGCCCCAGAATTTTTATATAAATAGATATGTAATTCACTGGAACCTGACCCCCTACTATTACTATTAAATGAGAAGTAGGTACAGGAAAAATCCTTCACATACATAGTAATGTAGCGGGCACGTATCGCTCGGGGAAGCCCAAGCCTGCGTGGAGAGCGCATTGCCCGCCTGTGGTAGCTCAAGTACCGTAGCAGAGCGGTGAGAAGCAGCTGGCCCTGTGGTGCAGCGGTAGCATTCTCAACTCCGGAGCGGAGGGACCGGGGTTCGACTCCCCGTGGGGCTCGACGTTTTCACTGACCTGTTACAGTATGTCAAATAGTTTGGAGAAAGTTATTCTCTCCATATATAATGCGTAACGGGACCTACGAATCTTATCACAAAAGTGTGAATATGAAAACCATGCTAATGGTCGATATTTCCCAAATTCATCTATCATGGTAGACTCATTCCATAACATTTACTGTAACAAGCATACATTCTTTACCACTAGACGGCGCATCAAGCCAAGTTGAACCAAACCTATTACCACAGACAGTGTGCTGGGGTAACAGTAGGGGGCACACCAGTACTGCCTATGTTAAAGGCGCACTGAGTTGAAGACCTAGCCCTGCCGAGTTTTGTACGCGAATGACGTCGTGGGTTCAGTGCGCCTTTCAAACCTGCTGTTACTGGGCGAACTGATTGTACAATGTACATTTACTAGTGTCACGGAAAGCAGGGCTGAGCGTTGATAATATAATTATAGTTCGTTGTCAGCGCTGTCATTATAGTTTTATGTCGAACCAAATGGATGAATAGATGCTTTTGTACATTATGTTCTAAGTCGGACTAAAATTGCCTTTATCTCATAAATATACGCAGGTCAAATACATCAGGCATATGACCAGCACATTGGGAATAGATGTGTGACCGATCTTATTCGTTAACTATAGTTTTAACGAAGAACCTGTCACCGCCCCCTCAGATACCATCCCTCCCATTGGCATCATTATAACATTTATTCTAATTGGAAACACCGGTTCGTCTGTTCGTGAGGTCTGCAATCTTAGATGGATCTCTCATATATATATTATATATATATATATATATATATATATATATATATATATATATATATATATATATATATATATATATATAAATAAATAAATATATATATATATATGTACTCTCTTTTACCGGGGGTTGGGGGGTCTCGTCTTCAGCACTGGTATGGTTCCCATTCCATTTACTGTCAGTGGCGGATACAGGATTTGGAAAAGGAGGGGGCGCGCCCCCTTTTCTTGGCAAAAGGAGGGGGCGCACACCCTATTTCTTGTCTAAATTGTGGTCAAAAAATGGCAAATAGACTCTTAACTACAGGCAGAAAGGAGGGGGCGCGCGCCCCCGCGCCCCCCCTCTAAATCCGCCACTGACTGTGTTTGCAACTTTCAGGTAAGGGACGAGGAGAGGGTTAAAGAGGTGCATTGGCTGTTGTATTGGTTCTTGTGTTCCCCAGTAGGGGGCGGGCAGATGCACGAGTTGTCCCTCTGGTGACTACAGTGGGTGTGCGCCCACCTGCCCCCACCCACCCGCCCTCCCACCTCCCACCACTAGTTTGCCGCCCACTCAGGCTGTTTGGTGTATTTGAGCAGGACTTTCGGCGCGCGTTACCGTAAAGACCAGCAGTTCAGCATTAACTACACCTACCACCCAGGAGCATACCCCAGCACCTCCTCTCCACCACTCAACACCTCAGAACCTACCCCTAAAATAAGAGCTTCTCAAGGAATTGCTCAGCTTCCAACTCCTCACGCCTGCCCGCCCCTTGAGCTGCTACTGCTAGGTCCAGCGTCGCGAGCGTGAGTCGGAAGTGGGAGGAGTTGGAAGTTAGGTTGAGCTCCGTCTTGAGCTGCTCACGGGCCCGTCACAGCGCCATTCGCCGCACTAGGAGCAGCTCGTACACCCGGCACCACCTCTCAGGGACCCCGTAGTACGCGTGGACGACGGCCACCACCTCTCCTCCAGCCACCTACAAAGCTGGTAACAAGTGAGTCATAAAGCCTCTGATATACGTCTTTTGCACTAGCCTAAACGCGATATGGTCCTGTTATTTGTTTTCAGGCGCATGGTTTCTGAACAAAGCACGCAATTATATAGTTGAGCAAACCAGAGTTATATTCTATGTGGCGTTCCGCTCGAGTTGGAATGGGAGAGGGGTTGATGTGGGATATACCTCCTCTAGTAAGTCTTCAGAACCATTAATGCACCCACATCCCACCATAGTGGCTGCAGAAAGTTATCCCATATACTTAGAACGACATCTACCGTAAATTAACCTCTATCTACACACTTACTAAAACATCTGAATTGTTGGTTCGCGGATTTACGTCCAAAATTGAGAATTCAAAGTTTATGCACTGCACTGTGGTTTAGAGAAGGTAAGGGGAAGAGAATCGGAACTGAATATACGGGCATGCATAGGTTTCTGTCGACTTCCCAGCAAACAAACAAAAAACGTTGCATAACGTCTCAGAACGTTTCTCTATGGTTCCTTACTATAGACACCTTTAGCAAACCCAACGCGGCTCATTAAACGCAGACATATGTAATAGATAGATAATGTACAGGGTGCCTGCCAGTCTACAGTAGTCATATTTTGAGTTAGCCTCTCATAACCATTGTCTATCTGTTTTAAACCACAGCTGTAAGGTTATGTGAGTCTACACAGAAATAACCAAGGTGTGAACTCCTTTGTCTTTGCCCTCCACTGTGGTTTAAAGCTGTGCAGTATAGGATACGTCTACGTTTAATTGGTTATGTCAGGTTTGCTAAAGGTCCTTATTATGACCAAACGTTAGTTAGGTTAGAAACGTTATTTAGAGGTAAAAACGTATTTTTGTAGCTGGACTTCAAGTACCGGTAGGACGTGTTCTTGAAACGTGCTTTTCTTGTAAAAAGTGGCGAATGTACAGGTTTGCTACTATTCTGTGCATAGACCTAATATGATCTACGCTAATGTGTCAAACGCGCAAAGCCATCAGCATTGGCAAGTTTCAAGAGAGCATTGTCAGCAGTTAATAAATAAAGGTAGGGGTTTTGCTGCCTCCGCGCAAGAGTCGTGGTGGCACGACACCAGGCCATTTAGGAATATACAATGATCTCATTTTTGGATTACCACTTTTCCAAAAAGAGGGAAAACATCTCCCTTGGGCTGACAGAACCAACCCTTATTATATTTATCATATTTTGTATAAAGGGTAGAAACGATCCGTGTATAGGCGTACGGGAAGGCACTGTTAGAGGGTAATGTAGCTGAGTAGTAGAATATACTGTAATCTTACAGTATATACTAGGCTATCGGTGAACATGGGCAGTATGATATACCGTTGGGTTATAGCCTAGGCCTATAAAAGGACCTATTTTTGATTTCACTATTTACAGTGTATTTCTGTAGGGTCACATATAAATACTTACACAGCTAGTGTAAAGGTCAAATCCCACAACGCGAGAGAGGGCCAGAAAATGTTGCAAATTGGTAATGTCACCGATTTTGGGGCCTACATTGGCCAAGACAGGCCCAAATCGGCAAGAAAGTGTTGCCTATGTCTTGTGATTTGGGATATTGCAAGGATCAAAAAGGTTAGATATTTTCCCCCAGAAGGCCTAGAAAATGTTGCTTATTGGAATATGTCAAGGTTTCTTGCTATATTGCAATGGTTGTGTCACTGATTAATCATTATCCAAATCCCACCTGATCCATGTATAAGAGATTTTGCTGTATGATTTATAATGCCTAGCTATGCATATATTGGTGAATGTAGTTGCAGATATTGTAATTGCATCAATTTTCCCTAAGATTTGAATATTAAAGTCCCTTCTGTTGCGAATTCAAACCCTATACCATGTCCAACATGGCCCAAATTGCAACACTCTCTCTGTCCAAATCGGGTACAGTGGGATTTGGAGAGGTCTAAAATCGGGGGACAAGTGTTGCGATTTACAATATTGGCAACAGTTGCCCCTTGTTATTATGTCAATAATCAACACTTTCTGGCCCATTTTTCGCGTTGTGGGATTTGACCTTAAGGACAACTAAGATATTTAATTAGTCATTAAGGCAAATAATTGTAACATATTGAGTTAACAGTGACACTATGCTGCAGTTGAACTGCGACTCGTTAACAGGACCCACTAATTTGCAATATAATAAATAAAACATCAATTAATCGCTCTGTGCTTTATGTAGGGTCGGCGGGGCATTAAGCTGTGGCCTTGTGAATTGCCGTTTTCAGTACTGTAGAATCCAGTTACATTTTTGAAAGCACAACAGTGAGTTTTAGTTCGGTTTATCAATAACTAATCCAATAACACAGGTGAGCAGCCTCTACACAATTGTTGTGGATGTAATGATGCTCACCTGTGTCAACTGTAGGTCTCTATAGGATGAATTATATACACATGATTACACCAGGGGTCTGCGACAAAATGGTTTTGTAACAGACCGCTGGGGAAAAGGTTGGGAATAATAGTATTGTTTATGAACTCATTTAGATTATTATGCTTATATATACACAAGTTCCTCAAGATGGGATATAGTTTATGTGATATTCGTCTCCAATCTCCTCCTCTATACGTAGAAGAACCAGACCGACACTGCCCACGGTGATTGCCTTGATATAGCAATGATCCATAGAGCAAAATTAATGTTGGTTCAATATATCATATGCACTATGATTTGATGAAAAGATAAATTCAGATATTCGCCCAGCTCTGGTTTTGACCGCTGGCCCTGATCCCATGCTTGCAAGTGCATATTGATATAGGCCTCATGTTGGTACACTGTTGATGGTTAGAAACAAAATGTTGGTGCAACATTGTAATTCATGGTGTTGGCTCGACATTTGTTTTCCACAATTTGTCCAATGCAGCAATTACATATAGTGCCCCAATCCCGATATGCCAACTTTCCTTTGCTTAGATAACCTCTAAAATTGACATAATTACAAATGTATATTGTACTATATCCCTGTCCTCTAATTCACTGTGATTGCCATCTAATGCATTGTCTATGCAAAGGCTATAGATCTGGGTCAAAAAAGTAAATGTATTTAAACACGGTTGTCTTTTTCTTTTACAAACAGCAACATCTGTTTTTGGTAATTCATGTAAGGCCAAGCCAAATAATAGACTTGTTTCTCATCATTATCCCATGAGAAATATAACGATTGCGCTTTTTTTATTTGCTGAAGACCAAATATGTGGGCTCTCAGCAAACTGATAGTCCAAACTTCACATTCACATTTTAATGATTAAGAAATTAATGATCTACAAACGTTTTGAATAAGTTTTTCCTCTGGCCCATTGTATTAGCTTTAATTTGATACCAAATATGCCCATATTTGTCCATTATTATCAACTTTGCTCCTAGAATTTGCAAAATCAAATTTAAGACAATGATACAAACTGTTAAATCTGTAAATTTCAGTGAAAATAAGATCCATCCCTCATATAAAAGCACCTCTTCATACAACATACAATCATAAACATCAGAAATATGTAATTATGACCCAACATAGTTTCACAACTGGACCACCAATGTGAGATCAATATTAGCATTTGCGAACATAGGCCAATATTAGGCCAATGTGCAAACCAATGGTGGACCAATATCAAGATACCAAGCCATTTTTTTAAAGTTTCCGTTTGGACAGTTAAGAGAAGATATGATAGAATGATCGTCCATCAGAATACCCTTTTTTGTGCCCGAGTTTTGCGGCAAACATTAAAATCAGCGTTCTCTTCATGACATCATGCAAGGTTCCACTAGCATGTTAATCTCTACAAATATATTATTGAATCAACCTACATATCCCAAGAAATGAACCCACCAACGATGCTGGCTGTCGTCAGAAAGACTTCTCCATGCATAAGAATGAATTAGCAGCCAGTATTCCCTAAACCAAGGGCTATTACAGTATTAGTAACATTTTAAATAACACTGTATAATTATCGAAAGTCAGCTATATTCAGTGAGAAGGGGGATATTAAAATGACATGGCCCGATGATTATAGGACTGAAAGAAAAAAGGTTTAAAATGAACCAGAATCTTCAACAGGGCCATACGTAATGTTACATCTACTTAATTAAAAAGTATTCATTGGAATTAAGCCTAGAATTCAACTAATTATCAGTTTTATCTTTAATCTAAGACTTGCACGCTCTAAGTCCACTCATTGCAAATATACTGTAAAGGGCTATACCTCTGCTCATGAGACCCTCTACGTTGCCTCTTATTGCCCAGCAACGATATTTTATTGTACCCATCCTCAAATAATGATACTGATGTAACATTTGGAACACATTTAAGTAGAATTCAACATAATATGAAAAAAATCGGACCATGACACTTTAATTGTAGAAATATTCACGGAGTACGCGGCAAAATGTATTGTTGACACCATATGAATTCCTTTTTTGAAGTTTTCTCCTCATTCAGTTTCCAGATGGTTTATCCTCTTTAAACATGATTGCCTTGAATAGCCGTTGATTGCACCCATAATCTCGCAGAATGGCCATAGAAAATAAGTGGGCTTAAGGATAACGACTTTGTGTAGGCCTGTACAGATAATTTAGATCTTGCACAGTGCATTCTCATTCCAGCCGACTGTGCCATAACAACAGTCAAGGAAAGGGGAGGTCCGTGCAAGGTACCTTACACCCAAGCCCCTCCAGTCAGGGGGAAGACTCAGGAATACGCCTGTGGTGGTTCACAAGAAAGGTCGATATTGTATTTCCCTGTACGTACTGTTTGCGTTCTCACTCACATTTCTCACCAGCAAGGATGGTGGATGAATCCTTTATAACATCACAGGCTCATCATTCCAATCAGACCTCGGCACGGGGTGGCTGTCATATCGGGCTATATGTATGGTGTTTGTACAACATGCTGGAACAACAGCCGTCATAGGACAGGTATGGCTACATCATATAGTCAGGACAGCAGAAATAGGAATATTTCTTCGTGTGAGAAGTTGTTGTTGAAGTTACATTTTCTTATGTACATGCGACTTTCCTACGATTTTAACTATAATGCCATCTAACTGTGATGCTTAAAATTTAAAACGGTGTTTCATGTTCACCCAACCTATAACAATTATTATCATAGGGCATTTAGATGTAGGTACCCAACGATGTGTAGTATAGACAACCGGGATAGAGTCAGGAACCTGTATGTAACCCAGTGAACACCACACCTTGTCCAAAATAGCAAGCTCGCCCGTGGACGAAATTTCTTGAAATTGTTTTTGAATACTGTATGTTAAAATGTCATCCAACCTAGCTAATTTTTCATGACTGAATTCGTTTTCAAATTGTGAATTTCGTACGATTTGATATTTTATGTTTGCAATGCTGAAATCTATGCATGCAATGCCAATGTAAATTACGGAAGGAAGGAATCGTACTAAATTATGGCATTCATATCATCTGAGGGGTAAGATGTTTCTATGGATTCTCTTTTGATCCTCATGCCATCCCATGCATGTCTTTACCATGAGCTGAGGGCACAACGTTATCACAGCATCAGGGTAAAGACTGAGACTCGCCCCAACTTGTGTGGGAAAAGTCTTTTGGGTGAAAACAGATGTTTTTTCCTTCTTGAACGTGAAATACTGTAGAAAGATTCATTTTGAACCTTCTCGGACACATAGGCAGCACGCACGGCTAAATATAACAAATGTCACTTTATTGCACAAGAAGACCTCACACATGCGGATATAGTTACATTGAACACCACTAGGAATAGTAAACGTTGATAATTTTTCCCAACGGTTCAGACAGAAAATGGATTTTTTTTTTCATAAATAAACCTGCCGTTTTCATTTAAGAAGGTACATAATTCAATTTTGCAATCTGCTTTTCCCCACCTCATTAAAGCGGCACGTTGCTCACCAAACATGTTATAAATTCGCCTAATAAAGTTATTCCACCGTCGTACCTGGTACATTAAGGTGTTATAAGTGCCAGTGCAATCCATAAGGATGGTAGAAGAGTCATTATTGTTCTTGTCACATTTCTTCCTACAAGGAAAATCCAATTAAGACAATCTTGTTACAACTGGCTAGCGGACGGCCAAAATAAACGAGCACAATCATTATTTGCCCTTTTTAGGCCCTGGTGGCATATTTGCGCTCGTTTAGGCCAAGGCTAGGCCTAATGACTCAGGCGTGATTAAGAAGTAGGATAACGCCAAGAGAGTTGACTAATCAGGCCGACCACCCACGCTGCACTCGTTAAGCAGCTACAGGTAGCAATCCCATCTGGAATTCGTCTAATCCTTTGCCACTCTCACCAACTGCACACCTATACTCACTAGAGTAGTTCCACTGATGCATCCACATAGATCTTATGTCCATTATGCATTCTACACACACACAGAAAAGTAAAGGAGTCACCACGACTCTGACAGCCAGAGTCGCAGTTTGTCTCCCACTCGACACCTGTAGAGGAGAGTGGAATGAGTTTGACTCTCCGTTCCTGAAGAATCAACAGTAGTTGACCCATTAAAAGAGGGGAGTCAAAATCGAATACATGAGTGCATGCAGGTCAGGTGGATTGTGTATTTATGCCAGGGTAGAGTGGGGGCAACAGGTGTATGTAATTAGTGGGCAGGCCAGGTGAGGCCTGTGAGAGAAGTGAGTAAGTGAGGTTATTGCCCAAGACAGGTCAATAACAAGACATGTTGTAATGTCCACCACTTCCCCCTGTGAAAGGGCCAAATTATATCTGCCTCACATTACATTCTACAGACCATTGGCCACATATTAGATGCCAATATTGTACAATATTAGATCTATATGAAGTAGTAAGCAGTGCCACACATTACATCTCACACAGTTAGTGCCCAGCTTTATGTTTATTTCCCATACCCACACATATGGTGACTAAGCTCTATACTGTTGATGTTCTTGGAATGTATTGCATTGTTTGTCATCACATTTGATTCAGGTAAGCTAACTGGGAAGCTTATCCATTGACATCCCTTAACCACGCTATTTTGACATAGTGGACCTATCTAGAAAGAATCAAAACTGTGTGGCATGTAAAAATATCCAAAGTATAGATAGTGGCTCTGCCTTGTGGTTGCCACTGGTACCAAATTAGTGTTGGTTGCCCTACCAGGTGGTTTCATATGGAACTACTATCAGAGTTAACACATTTTTTATTTGACTCTATATGAAGGGTCAAACTACAAATGACTCTGCTGTGGACAGAGTCAACTGCACTTGACTCTACACTCATAGAGTCAAGAGGGGGAGTCAATTTGTACAAGGAACAAGGGTATGACTGGAGTAGCTGTGACCCTTCCACCAGAGTTATCATGACTCTGCTACCAGAGTCAACTAGAGTTGACTATGGTAAAAGAGTCATGGCGACGCCTTTACTTCTCTCTGTGCACAAATAAATGTTTCAGGTTGGGGGGGGGGGCACATTCGCATACAATTCGCAACCAGTGACGTTTACATTACAGAGGACATATACCATATTCGACGCAATAACTGCCATATTTATATGGTATTTTAGTACTTGAGATTCAAACCGTTCTCCAGAATCGTGGAAATTAAGGCTTTCTTCTAGTCAGAAAAATCCCCAAATGGAGCGGGGCCGCTCATTAAAAAGGAGGGCGCTAATTAATTGAATATGGCAGTTAGTTCCTTTGTGGCTTGTAATTACATAGGTTTAGATCAGCGCAAATCTGCTTTAAGGATCACATGCATACCTATAATGTTAAGGTCAAATCCCACAACGCGAAAAATGGGCTGGAAGTGTTGATTATTGAGATAAAAACAAGGGGCAACTGTTGCCGATAATTTAAATCGCAACACTTGTCCCCTGATTTTAGGCCTCTCCAAATCTCACTGTACCTGATTTGGACAGAGAGAGTGTTGCGATTTGGGCCATGTTTGATATGGTATAGGATTTGAATTAGCAACAGATGGGACTTTGATAATAAAATCGTAATTAATCTGGTCATAATGATTTATATATAGATTCTGCCTGCATAGCTAACCACTGTGAATCGCAGAGCAAACCCCCTTGTATAGGGAGCATGTGGGATTTGGATACTGATTAATCAGGGACACAAGCATGGCGATTTAGCAAGAAACCTTGAAAAATTCCAATCAGCCGCATTTTCCTAACCTTCGGGGAAAAAATATGAAACTCTTTTGATCCTTGTGATTTCTCAAATCATAAGGGATAGGCAACACTTTCTCATCGATTTGGGCCAATGTAGGCCTCAGAATCGGCTGAGTGATCAGGATTTCATAATAAACTACGTTTTTCAAGCCTCTGTCGCGTTGTGGGATTTGACCTTTAGATTCTATGTGATTCCCCATCTTTGGGTGATCATTACCAGCTCCTTTCTCTGTGACCTTCAGGTCTAACAGCTATGATTTTACTAAAGACCGGCTGTACCTCAAGCAGCAGTGAGAACATTTACATTATCACACTCTATAGTTTTTTCAACATCGTACCCATCCTGCTGAGGACCATCACAATGCTGGTCACATGCCTGTGCGGTTTTAAAGGTGGGTAGCCCCTATCGGCTCACAGAGAGAAGTAAAGGCGTCTCCATGACTCTTTTACCATAGTCAACTTTAGTTGACTCTGGTAGCAGAGTCATAATGACTCTATTTCATATAGATCTGATATTGACATCTAAAATGTGGCCAATATAGAGCAAGGTCAGGGGTATTATGTGAAACCCTCCCCATAGGCTTCTGCAGAGAAAGCTAGGTGGTCATTGGTGGCCCTCTAGGCAGGGTGATTACGTAGTGCTGGGGGCCTTGACCCCCATATTCTCTAATGGTCTATCATTTGTTTAATAATAAGTATAGGATAGAAAATCTAAAAGGATATAAAAGTCATGATATCTCACAATAAGCCTATAGGTCTATATTTCTATTTATGGACTTTGTAAATAATCTGTTACAGTCTATATCCAGGGAGTACATTATTTAGCAAGGGATATGCCCTAATGCAACCTAATTTCTGTTGATAACTACTGGAATTACAATCTAACATGTAAAACTTTCTGAAAGCTATGGAATGGTGTTTCAAGAATTATCTAGTTTTTCATAATGAATTAAGCTGTTCTTTTACGTTTTATATTGAGGGGTTATTTCTTAACGAAAATAGGCTCCACAGGCATACATTTTTCCGTCCACATGGGCAGTGTGTCGTCCAAAAATGGACTGAAAAATACCCGCTTAGGGGTAGGTGAAATTTTTGTTAACATTTTTTTACGTTTTATATGGGCAGATACGCTTTAAATTAAAATATAAATCCGGGGCAAACATCCATATGTGGGGCAAACTTTCCTCTAAACCCTCAGGGAATCAAGATAATTAATATTCATGCCATAAGGCACGGAAATAGGATGACAGAAGAGGTGTCCAACTCAGACAATCCAAAAATAGGCCCACTCAGTGCAGTCCCTGCTGTGCGGGAGATTATCTCTACAAGTTCAACAAGTATGACAATAGAAATTGAGCTATATAGGAAATTAGATGCATAACCCGGAAGGCCACTTATTTTATATGGAAACTCCATAAATACTAAAATAGAATGGGAAAATGTCGTTTTCGCGGCCCTTAGCGGCACAGATAATCAACCTATATTATTGCTATGAGTAGTACCATAGTGTGGATGTAACAAGTTACGGACAGTCCCACGCAGAGACCCAGAGGGCCTTCCATGAAGCGGAAGTCCCTGCAGGGTCCTATTTGGCAAGGTCAAACTCGCCCATGTATTTATTACCACACAAATTGCTGCCCACGTTATGAATTTGGTTAGTATGCGACTTTTAAAGTAACCTTTTTGTATACTACTATAGTTGGGTTCCTGAATAAAATTCTAATGCCCCTCTCAGTACTCTGCTTGGTGACATGATGCCCCTGTATATTATACAAAATGAGCTACTTGTCAGTGAACGCAAGCATGTTGTGTGCACATTTCTGGACATCCAAAACTTAACAATTGCTGTTATCCAACGTTGGATGTCTACCTGTTTGCTATTTTGGACAAGGTGTGGTCTTCACTGGGTTACATACAGGTTCCTGGCTCTATCCCTATTGTCTATACTACATATCGTTGGATACCTACCTCTAAATCCACTCTATGAATACTTCCTATCATTAATCATCTGCCTCTCTCACTTGGCTCTCATCCCCTCTCTGTATCGTAAATACAATTGGGCTCCCAGGTGTGGTTCTGTTATGCATACATTGCTGTACTATATACAGTTCGGTTACTGGGATTTAAACCATTACATTTAATTCTACATAGTGGCATTCATACAAAGACTTGTATTATATTGCAGACAAATTTACATTAACAAACAAAATTCATACAAAATAACCACTATAATGTGATTTCATACTATATAGTATATTCTTGTAGTTGAACTGAACAGCCTCATAGTATAGATCTGTTGAATAGTTTGGGCTGCAGAGAGGCTTTGTATTTCTTCTGTTACCATAAATGTGGTGTCTGCTCAGTAAAGTGCCGCAAAACACACATTCATGCCCAATACTCTAATCTACTCTCCTTTATATATAAATATTCTATTGAATACAGTTTATTTGCATGATATTGAATTCATAATTAATGAGAACTAATTGCTTGAATGTGGTGGTTTTGTTAAAGAGCTATAAGATTCTCTCCATAATTGATAGTGCTGCCACCTAGTGTGACACTGAGAAGTCATTTACCCACTTAAAGCTGAAAAGTTACCTCTTTTAACGTAGATCTACGTAGATTTATTACATATATTTACGTCTCAATGAGGTAGATAAACGTAAATCAGATGTCTACGTCAGTTGAACGTAAATAAACCTTAACGCTTTTTCGTCTACAAACCTTTTCTTAGCTGTGTTCCATAGATTGTGATAGTATACTATTTAGGGAATGGGGGAAAATAAAAAATCGATGGTCTGTAAGGGCCCAGAAAGTGCGTTCCGTAGCCATGAGCTTTTTACAGTCTGTGGGCCGTAATCACAGTGCGCAGTCAAAAACTAGCACATTGATCAAAATTCTGACATTTTAATAGAATTAGTTTACACAGGAGATTAAATAAAATAGGCAGTAATTGATTTTTGAGCGCTAATCAACCGACATATTCACTTTAAGTGATACCATGGATCTGTACCTGGTTACCCGGGCTCTGATTCCCCTCTCTGTATACTACTGTAGTGGTTCGGAATCTCAGAAAAGAGAACAAGAACGTCAGTTTCCAAGTGCGAAGTAGAAAGCGTGTTTTATTCAACGTATCCCTATTACAATTGAATCTAGTCTTAACCCGAAGGGTAAGACGAAGCAGTCCTGGTTCAATCTAGTGATTGGGGTAGGGTAATGCTGGGAGTCAGCCGGGCCTGCACTGACTGGCGACTATACGAGGAGGGGAGGTTTATATACCCCCTTTGGATGTGAAATGGACATGGTCACGTGTCGGTTGGCTCCCGCCTGAAACGTGGTGCGCAGTACCCGAGAGAGGACAGTCGCCCCCTCTGGGATACCGCCCACACTAACGCCAGGCGGGAACAACCCGAACTTAACCCTCCTCGGTCACCTGGATATAAATGATTACCGTAGTAAACCCCTACACTACCCCCCCTAGACAACACTAGGTGTGGTAAAAACCTGAGTAGTAGACTCATAATAAAATAGTTTGACAACCAGAAGTAGTTTGTCTATACACTATACACAAAGGGTTTTACTACCATTAGTCATATGTAATATATGATGAGCAATATTAATGGAATTAAGGCATTACACTGTCATAGAAACCTTATGATATGACTTTTACGTTAAGTAGTACCCGAAGTAGTTACTAACAGTTTGTAACTATCTTCTAATAGGAAATACATATATAGACCTGATAAGGACCTTTAAAAAAATATGATCGGCAAGTGTACCAATCCCGAAGAATTATTACCAGTCCTAAAAAGGACTCACAAGCCTAAAAAAAAATTTACATAGGGATACATGATAACTTTTCTCCGCACCAGAATCAAAATTTTCATCACCTCCGTTTTCCATAACAAAATATATCTACAACTAGATATACATACTCTTATTTACATCCACCCGAAGTGGTCAACGTTTGAACACAGTTATGGTTTATACAGATCTTTGGTAATATCCTGAGTATCATAAACTATCGTAGTGTATCAGCACCATAAATATATATATTAGAAACATGGACGAGAATGTACGTTTTAATAAATAATCTGGAACTGCAGCGGTATACTGCAGAACCTCACAAAAGTGCTATGTCGACTTAAAAAGTCGGGTACTGGGCTGATCTCCGGATCTGCTTCGGGACGAGTACGTGAGGTGCTCTCCTCTTCATCTTGGACGACTGAGTGAGTTGCTCTCCTCTTCATCTTGGACGACTGAGTGAGGTGCTCTCCTCTTCATCTTGGACGACTGAGTGAGGTGCTCTCCTCTTCGGGTCTACCAGCAAATGGTAGACTCCTGTAGGTGCAATGTCTGTTTAAACGTTTACATATGTGGAAATATTATTAACACTTGGTATGGATATCATTACCTCAGAACCTAAGGGTTCTTCTAATATGAAGGGATAGTCCCTTCATATTTACCTTCGGCTTTCATAGCCGAAGAGTTCATGAAACAACTACAGCTGTATTCAGTTATCCCGAAGGAGCCTTGTTTCAGCCTTCGGGTACCTCCTTCTTTTGGATGGCATCTTTCAGCTGATCCATGCTCCCATCCCAGTCCGAGAATTTCATCCCGAGGCAAATTTTAAATTTGGCCTTCATCTCCCGAATTTCTTCCTGGAGATCTTTACACTCCTCTCGGACTGTAGCTTCCAGCACAGCGGCTTTGTCGCGCTGTGCTTCCAAGAACCTGGTCTTGGTAACTACCTCATCGGCAGTGTCCTTCTGAAGGCTCTCCTTTTCCTTCCGGTGACACTTCCTTACCCCCTCAATGAAGTGTTGTACCACTCTCTTGTGGTAATCCTCAGCCATCACCCGCTGTTCCTTCTGGAAGTCATCCAGAATCTCCTGTCCTAACTGATTGGACAGTGGAGCATCTTTAGGAAAGTAGGATGCTATAGGCGTTACATTAAGAGTGGCCGCCGGCTTCTCCTTCTTAGGTTTGACCTCCTGTGTTTTAACAGGAGGATCTGCGGTTGGTTTCCCAACCACAGTCGGCTTCCCTGGTGGTGGAGCCGGCTTATGGGGTGGTGTCGCCGGAGCTGGTACTGGACCTTTCTGTGGCGGGGGAGGAGGTTTCATAACCTCCCCATCCGGCCCAGTGATCCGGTGAGCAGGCTTGAATGCCTTGTGTGATGGCGGCTGTTGTTGGTGCCGCGAAGCATCCCTACCGGCATGCTTTAACACCTGCTGGTGTATTCCCGAAGGGGCGGATGGTTCCATTCGTCCTGAAGCAGATGACGGTCTGCTTGTCGGGCCTCCTCGGTACCCGGCGTCGGGTAGGACACCCCCCTGGGCAGACGAGGTGGACGCCACATGTCGCACCAAGTCGTACCAGGACCGGGAGGATTCCTCCCCAGGACTCCTGCGTCCCCGTCGGGCCAGCTCCCTATCAATCTCCCTCTGGTGAGCGAGTTCATTCTCGCGCCTTCGGGTATCTTGGGGGGTCTGGCCGAGCGTCTGAGACTCCTGTCCAGGCGCCAAATCCATCTCCGGATAGTCAGTATTTCTATCCGCAGATGCCTCATAGCTACGACCACTATGAGAAGACTCCGTGTAATAACGGGAGTCAATCTCCTCCAGACTGAGGGTCCCTCCTCTCCTGACGTGAGTAGCCGGGCTGGTGGATCGAGACCGTCCCCGATCACCTCTCGGCTCTCCCCGACTCTGGTAGTAGTCCCTCGGGTCGGGTTCTCTCCCACCTCTCCCCCGGCCTCGATTGGCAGACCGACGGAACATCTCGGGTGGGTATTGGTCCGGATCCAAGTCAAACTTTCGTGGACCCGGGACCTTCGCAAACCTCGCTACTGTGAGCTTCGATTTGCTTTCTGCTACCTCGCAGAAATACGCCTTAGAAGAATTAAGGCTCTTCGGATCCTTCTTCAGGACATCTCTGAACGCGTCTATCACGCGTTCATGCAGGGCCATTACCTTGGCTCTGGCCTCTCCACCTCCAATATTATGGAGCATGGTCATGTGCTTGATTAAGCGTCCACGCCTATGATGCAGGTGACCCGAACAGGTAGTGGTACCTGCCCCCTCCGGATCGCACTGGTACACCACATAGTGATGGTTGTGGTTCTCCACTAAGTGGCGCAGGTACCTTGCCTTAGTGGTGAAGGATACCTGTAATTCCAGAGATGACTGGCATTTCTGGAATGGACACTCAAGGTGGTCCCTGTCCCAATGTCGGACAGTCCAGCGGATCTTTGCCTTCTGATCCCTGGTATAATAAGTTTCCGGGAAGAAATCTATTTTCTTAAGCCAGTCCTCGTAGAACTCGCTCACGAGAGGATCCCTTTGGGTGGCTCTGCACCAATCCTCATCGTCCTGAAATCCACCTCTGGCGTTATTCCAGATGTGTTTTTCCAGGGCGGAACCCGACTCGCTTCCCGAGCTGACGTCGGACTGATGTCCAGCAGCCACCTTCGGGTCGGGTGTCGGGTCGGTTTGGGTGACTGTGGTCACTGGGTCCTTCGTCTGGGAAGGAGATTTTGGAGCCGCAATGTCCATATCGTCCTCCCCTGTAGCAGACTTCCCTTGGGAAGTACTGCTCGTATCAGATTTATCTGATACTGACCCATCGGTCACAATCCGCTGGGCGTCTGGCACTCTTTTTAACCGGGCTGATTCATTCCTCAGGGCTTGGCGACCCCGAGGCTGGACAAAAGGGGATTCCCCTTTTGCAACTACCACAGTCCGGATATCCTGACTGTGGGGACTGCTAGTGCGGGTTGCAGGGTCACCCCTTCGGATGTCCCTGCTGGCCTTAGCTGCAGCCTTCTCTTCTGACTGAGTCAAACTCTTAGTCCGAGTCTTGACCATTTCCTCCACCGCCTCGACTATGGCTTCGTGACGGCTGAGGCCCTTCTCCGCCATGATTATTTTCATGCGGTTATAGTCTATCTGATAGACCTCGTAGGATAAGTTGGACCGTATTAAGTCCCTATATCCTTCAACCGATTTCGGTTCCAACATCCCTACCGGGTTGTATCTGCGGTAGCAACCTACAGCGAGGGTAGTGGCGCCGAATGCCCCACACGAAGCGTCATCCGAGATGCGTGTCATCCGAGGCACACACACCCCGACGTCAGCCATCTCAGCGTCGAACAAGCCCTTCCGAAGTGCTTTACACACCCGGAGGCCTTGCTGTAGATTTTCCCAGGTGGCAAACCACTCTATGTCGTTCGGGATAGGTCTGGCTAGGCCTATCTCGGTGGCGCACATCACGTCTGGATGGAGATTCATCTCCCTTCCATCGTAGCGACTTTTACCAGTTGACTTCACCAGTCTCGCTGGCTTCTCATCCTTCGGATGGTTATCCGGGTCGATGTTCGGATTACCACACATCTCCCACGTATCTTTTAGATGTTTGGCCTCCTCCTTCTCTATTTTTAGAGCAAGAAGACGATCTTTTTCATGAAGACTCCTTCGTTCAGCCTCAACGAGAGCTGATTCAGACGTGGATACATCCATGTCTTCTTCTTCGAGGAGTTGCTCCTCGAAGCGAGTAACAGGGCTGGCGGCACCAGCACTGTCTTCGTGGGGCAGATCGGCCATGTTGCGTGGCCGTTCCCCTCCGCCCAACTCGAGCTGCCGTGAGGCCATGCTGGGTTGGGCGCTCTTATTTATACTGAATAAGAGTCCTAACTAATCCTACAGGTCTTTGTGGAGGACCTGTTCTCCTTTTGAAACGTATTCACCTACTTTTGACGCTTGAATTCGGTTCCTATTAGATCCTCCTCGTTGGCCAGCACACCGTGCCGGCGAAGATTCGAAATCTAATGAACCAAAACGACCCCTTTGCGCAGAGGTCACGCGCATCCACGCGCGTCTCGAGCCCTCCGCGAGACTGCCCTAACTAGGTCACTCATTGACCCAGTTCTTTTCCCGCGCCCGCAGGGCGCCGGTGCTTCTTATTATAAACAGGTGCTTCGGGTAGTAGCCGAACCGTTCGCAACCAACAGCTCTGCTGGAGTATAAGTGAGGTTTTTATGGGAAGCATGCCCGCAAACCCACCGGATTATCCGCTCACCACCCACTGGTACCCTGCTGGGGGGTTTACACGCTCCATACCCGGTCACTCGTGTATATTCCAACATTTAACAGATGACAACACAAAACAATTTCTCGGAAAAAGAGGAAATCAATTTATAATTGTTCCCGCCAGGAATATCCTCCCTCCTTCTCCTAACATAGTACAGGACAACACACTCGTTGTGTACCAGCTTAGGTTACCGCAGCCCTTTCTATCTGGCGGGGACTGCGTCGGGTACCTCCCATGGGTATTTTCTTTGACCTAGCTCCCGAAGGCGCCTTTTCAGAGGTAGGGTTAGCCGTCCCCTTCCTCTTCCGCCTAGGTTTGCTTACAGCTAGCGAGACTTTTTCCTTCTTCTGCACCTTCGGATCACGGACCCCTAACTTCCTAGGCCTTCCTCGTCCACGTTTCGGGGTTATTTGATCCATTTTCCTGTTCTTAACTTCTTGGAGTAATTCATCTACTCCTAACCCATACGTTTCTGTGGTCAGATCCCTCCCCTTCCAGGGACGGAGCCGAGCCACGTTGGATTTATAGATCCGCCCAATTAAGGATCTAATCATGACAGTACAGTCACTTACTACTCTAGTCACCACAAATGGACCATCCCAGTTGCTTGCCAATTTTAAATTGGATAGAGGTTCGTGTAGTCTCACTACTTGATCCCCTACCTTGAACCGACGGACTTTTAGTCCATGGTCATAACCAGTCTTCTGCCATTTCGCGTTCTTTTGTAACTCAGTTCTAACCAGTTCGTATGCGAATTTAAACTGGTCTCTTAGTGATTCTACGAACATCACGTGACAGGGTGCGTCGGGATTCAACCCGACCACTCCAAAAACAAGATCGGCTGGCATGATCATGTCCTCCCCAAACACTAATAAGTTTGGGGTGCAATTGGTGCTTTTATGAACAGTGCTGTTGTATGCATGGCATACATATTCACATTGTTCATCCCAATCCGTCATACTTTCATTCACCAAGGGTTTCAGAACCTGAATTAGCGTTCTGTTGAACCTTTCCACCATCCCATCACTCTGGGGTCGGTAGGGATTGGTTCGGGTCTTACAGATGGCTAACCCATGGCACATTTCCTGCCATAGATCCGACTCAAATTCCCGGCCTTGGTCACTATGCATCATCAGAGGCACTCCTAGGTGTAATACCCAACCTTTCACAAAGGCCTTCGCACAGGTCGCTGCTTTGTGATCGGGTAAGGGGAACACCCTCGTGTACTTAGTATAGTAGTCAGTGACTACCATCATACACGTGTTACCATCAGGGGTTGTTTTAAAACCACTGATGATGTCGATTGCTATTCTCGCAAACCTAACTCCGAACAGTTCCTGGGACAAGGGCATTTTACCCATCCCAGGGCCGGGTTTATTTTTGCAGCAATCGGGACAAGTGGCGATCCAACGTAATAAGTCAGTGCTCATTCCTGGCCAGTAGTATCTTCGGGACAGGCGTTCTAATGAACGTTTCTTCCCAAAGTGACCACTGGTCATATGACCGTGACAATAATACATCAAATCCCTCCTCATACCGGAGGGAATCACTACCTGTCTGATCCTTCTTCCCGAAGGATTGATCTTCCATCTATATAGAACACCTTCGGATACTTCCAGCTCTGTCCATTGAGCTAAAAATCTCCTCATCTCTCTATTTTCTAGCGAGATTTCTGGTCGAACAGGTTTGATCCCCTTAGGAATCAACCCGAGCAACCTCCCCACGTTCGGATCCTTCTCCTGGAACCTTCGGATAGTCTCCATAGACCATTGAAGGATACCAGTTCCTCTGGATTCCAGTGGCAACCGGACTCCAGCTAGGACCGCCCCGTGGGCTCCACAATCATCACATTTCTCATTTCCACAACTCCTTATGGGTCTGCGGGACAGTGCATCAGCATTTACATGCTTCACACCGGGTTGGTGTTGGATCTGCTTCTGTTCCAACCCGAACTCTGATAAGTGTGCTAACCACCGGCCTATCATACCTTCAGCATCCTTAAAATTAAGTAACCACCTCAAGGAGGAATGGTCAGTCCTCAGCGTAAAATCTGAGCCCCACAAAAAATGTTTATATTTCTTTGTGTAAACGATCACTGCCAAGAGTTCCCTCTTGGTGGTACAGTAATTCCTCTGTGACTTGTTCATGGTGTTGCTAGCAAAAGCAATGGGAACTTCTTTTCCGTCTTGGACCTGACTCAAAGCAGCTCCAATGCTCTCATTGCTGGCATCAGTATCCAGGATGAAATGACCGGCGGCTGTCGGATATTTCAACACTGGTGTTTCAACAAAGAGTCTTTTGATGGATTCAAAAGACTCGTCTTGCTCTTTTCCCCATGGAAAAACTTCCTTACGCCTACCAGGTGTCCAATGAGACAGTGACTGGATAGGATAGCTCACCTGGGCATAGCCTGGTAGAAAATCTCGATAATACGAGCAGAACCCAAGGAATGAACGGACATCCTTGGGGCACCTGGGTTTTTCCCACTCCGTCACACTTCGGATCTTCTCCGGGTCTGCTTTTACACCCTGTGTGGAAATGATTCTCCCCAGATAATTAATATCTTTCTTAAACAACTGACATTTCTTAGGTTTTAATTTCAACCCATTACTCATTATTCTCTGGAGGACTTCTTCCAGGTTGTCTAGACAACCTTGGAATGTTTTTCCGAAGATAATGACGTCATCTAGGTAAACTAGACATTTCTTCCATAGTAGATCGCTCAGTAATGTCTCCATCATGGCCTCGAAGGTGGCTGGCGCATTGCACAACCCGAAGGGCATGACGTTGTACTGGAACAATCCTACATGGCTAGAGAAGGCCGTCTTCTCCATGTCGGCAGGTTTCATTCCGACCTGCCAGTACCCAGACTGTAAGTCTATGGTACAGTACCATTCATTCCCTCCTAGTGAGTCAATGGTTTCATCAATCCTCGGCAGAGGATATGAATTTTTCTTCGTCATCCCATTCAGTTTCCTGTAGTCAATACAGAACCGTATGGTCCCATCTTTTTTTGTGACCATACAGACTGGACTGCTCCAGGGGCTGGAACTGGGCACAATAACATGATCCCTAATCATCTTATTGATCTCAGTTTCTGCTACCTCCTTCTTCTTCAGAGGTAGCCGACGGTAAGGAATTTTAAAGGGGGAACTTTCCCCCACGTCAATTCCGTGTAGGACTTTATCAGTTCGTCCTAAGGGTTCTCCTGGGAACGCGAAGGCCCTTCGGCAACGTTTTAACATTACCCGAAGGTCCTTCTGCTCCTTCGGATCTAGTTCCGAAGCATCTAGAATTAGCTTTTCTAATTCCTCTTCAATTACGGCCGTACCCGGCGGCTCTTCGGATGGCAACCCAAGAAGGCTGCTGGTGACCGCCTCCGCGAGTACCACACTGCCTACTTTAGCGCCTTTCTGGAGATATACCATATGAACACCAGGATTGGAAATGGGGACAAGAGTCCATTGGGCATTTCCCACCAACGTATCAGCAGATTCCAACCCGAGGGATTGGAGATAAGTTACGTCGGGTTCCATGACCCCGGCCCTTCCTCTTAGTTCCGAGGAAGCGCTGATTAACACATCACATGTGGTCCCCGGTGGCAGTTTCACCGTCTGTGCGACACTTGCTACACTACTGATAACTCTCAGCACACATTGTGCTTTGATATTATAGGGACTCTGTATGGACAATTCACCTGTCTTCGGGTTCAACATCATCCCGAACAGGTCGGCAAAGTCCATCCCTATGATACCATCATCCTCGATCTCAGCAATGGTTGGGGAGAATACAAACTCCTTCCCCACCACTGAGATACACAGGAAAGTACGTCCAAACGTCCGCAATCTGCTACCGTCGGCTGTGCACGCATTTACCCTCATTTTAAGGTCATCATTTGTGCCCAGCATAAGAGTGTAGAACCTCCGAGAGATGATGGAGTGGCTGGCTCCAGTATCTATCAGAAATTCCCCGACTCTACCCTTCACAGAAGCGGCTAAATACCACCTTTTTCCTCCATTCAATGAAGGGTTACTAGTGAACTTCTGTAAGTCACTCTCAGTACCTAGATCTAATCCACGCCCTCTTATGTATTCCAGGCAAGGGTGATCTAGGGGGAGCCTGGTTCCACAAACCATTGCACTATACTCCTCCGCATCAGCACCGGGTTTCCCCGACTCACTTCCCGAATGTATGACTGGAATGCTGATGGCCCCGGCCCCAGGGTTCCCAAGCTGCGCCTGCTTGTCCCCCATTTGTCCGGGCGTCACTACTGAGTGTGAACTTACTCCTGTTCCATCAGGAGTATCATGGCATATTTCCTTCGGGATCTCTGAGTCGCCTTCCTCAGGGATCCCCTTTAATTTTCCGAGTTCTTTCCGGAGAATCGCATCACAGGTTTCTCAGCTGTGCATGAGGAGGCATAATGCCCCTTCTCCTGACATCTGTAGCATGTTACAGTACTCAGTTCGGGTTTAACTTTTCGTTCCTGTTTCTTATCAAACAATGCCATCATACGCTGCATCATGGCTTCTACCAATCCGAGGGACTGGTCGGGTTCCAATTTCTTCGGAACATTGGGTTCTGGTGGACCCGAGGGAGGTTTGGAAGGGGTTTTTGAATTGTCCCCTGGAGGTTTCTCTGGCTTTTTGCTAGAGGATGATTTGTCAAAAGGTTTCCGCCTTTTGTTGTCACCGGACTTTTTGTCCCGGCGCTTCCCACTGAAGGCTACAGCCCCAATGGTCTCTTCTCCTTCGGAATCCTCACCCGAGGATCCCCCGCTGCTGCTATAGTCAACTACCGCTGACGTTCGGGATTGGTTGGGCACCAATCCGGCAAGAAGAATTTTCTTCTTCTCATACCCATCTATGGCTAAAAATAGATCGGCTAGGGAGGAATCGCTTTTCCAAGCTTTTCTGGTTAGTTCCTGATGATCAGGATCACTCAGTCCGCTAATAAACCGGACAAAGAGAGTCTCGATATAGTAATCGGCGTCTCTAGCCCATTCGGGTCTTGCCTGATGCAGAATCCGTTGAAGCTCTAGACCATATATCTTTGGGGACTCTTTTGGTTTCTGGGTTCGTCCCTTGAAGACCAACCAGTGATCCACGGTCACCAGGTTCCCAAAGATATATACAGCAGTACTTTCGAGCTGATCATATGTACCCGAAGGGCCATATGTACTTCTCCATTGGGAGACTGCTGATTTACCTGGCCCATCATTTAGCCAGATTACGAAGGCTCCTAATGAGTCTTCTTTAGACCACCCATTGTATTTGCAGTCATCCACAAATATTTGGTATTCATCTTTCCAGGGTCCTTTCCCTTTGTAGGGTTTGGTGATCCTGGCGGTGCGTCGGGCACCCCTGGTGGCCCCCTCTATCAGCTGATCTGATAGATTCCGGCTCCAGTCCATTATTTCAGTGGCATCTTGTCCCCGGCTATAGCTATCTAAGCCAAGGCTCTTGATACAAGGATCAGTATCATAAACCTGTCTCAGTCCGGGAGCCATTGAGGTTCTTCGGGTCAATGGTCGGACTGGAGAGACTGGTTCGCACCCGGAAAACCGGGTGGGTCGAGGGCGAGAAGTGGTACCCGGATAAGGGGGAACACTCCCGGTGGTTGTCTGGTCATGGGTTTGGGGTCTAGGCCGACTTCCCTGACCAGTTGTGGGTCTATCAGGACTATCAGTACGGGGGTACTGTCGGTTCTGATCCCTAGACCATCCAGCAGAAGGTCCTTCCCCGGCTCTCTTGCCTCGGGTTGCATGCCCCCGGGTTTGATTTCCCGGAGTTCTCCCTTCTCTGGTCTCTGCCTCCTGGTTATGATGAAAAATCAGGTCACCCCAATTATCATAACCATACCACCCCCCCTGTTGATCCTCATGGGTGGTGGTGTTCTTGCTCGTACCCGAAGGGGGTGGAACAGCTCCATACTGAGATGGACTATCCCCAGCGAAGGGGTTCAAGGTGTCATAACTATCGACTCCCGACGCACTTCCCGCGGAATATGCCGTCGGATCGATGGTTACAGAAGGTCCCGTCGGAGCAGGGGGAGCAGATGTATAGTAGACATCTTTCTCTACCTGTCCTCCGGAAGGGTATCGGGTGGTGGGTTTTAGAACTCTTTGGAGTGGAGGGTTCTCCACTCCTTCCCCAGGGGTGAGGGTCACCTCTGGGTCAGGTACCTTCTGGTTACCTAGGTAGAGTTCCAACTCTACTCGTCTAGCTTCCAGTATAGATACCGCCTTCATGCCCTCGAGCTTCTTCTGATCTAACTCTTCGTTTGCTTTTATGATAGCGGTTCTCACTGCCTCATTGTCTTCCACCTGCTGGTTGCGAGCGTCCTTGGCGGCGTGCCATTCCCTAGAGTATCTTTCTAGGTCCGCCTGATACTGTTGTTGACAGGCATAAGACTTCCGGTTAGCTTGACCTAACTCGGATAATCTTTTCTTTTCCGCTTTCAGGGTTTCCTGATTTTTCTCCATCTGGTCTTGGACCAGTTGGTTGTCACGGGTCAACTGATCCGTTCTCCACTCCATATCCTGATGGACCTGTCTATTCTCTAGGATGTATCTATTCCTTTCAGAGATCAACGAAACCAATTCGTCGTGCAGAGCATCGTACTGCTTGTTCATTTCTTCCTTGTTCCGGTAATCGTTGTCCAGATCCAAGGTGTCGTCCTGATTAAGATCAGGTTGGGTCCCGACGATGGGACCTCCTTCGGGTACGACCCGAAGGGGTTGTGGCGGTATTTCTAATACCGTCGGGTCCAGAAATGAGCCTTTCTGGTTCGCTCTTTTCTTTCCTCCGGGAAAGAAAACGGAGTCAGTCGTGTTGAACAAAGAACGCCCAGTGTTCAACATGATTTGGCCCTGAGTGGCAATGAAGTTTGGTGTGAACCCCCTCGCTTCCTCCGGATCCATCTGGTCCACTCGGGTGGACTCCAGTTCTCCTTCTTCCAAAGTCGCTCCTGGATTTAAAGCTCCTTCGGTTTCACGCATGAAACCCTCGAAGCTGGTCGGAACAACTGGGTTGTTCCGCTCCGGGACGTTACCGTCCCCATACTCTCCTACTCCGGCCAGGTTCACCTGACTGCTACTCGAAACTGATCCTGGTCACGGCACCAGTGTAGTGGTTCGGAATCTCAGAAAAGAGAACAAGAACGTCAGTTTCCAAGTGCGAAGTAGAAAGCGTGTTTTATTCAACGTATCCCTATTACAATTGAATCTAGTCTTAACCCGAAGGGTAAGACGAAGCAGTCCTGGTTCAATCTAGTGATTGGGGTAGGGTAATGCTGGGAGTCAGCCGGGCCTGCACTGACTGGCGACTATACGAGGAGGGGAGGTTTATATACCCCCTTTGGATGTGAAATGGACATGGTCACGTGTCGGTTGGCTCCCGCCTGAAACGTGGTGCGCAGTACCCGAGAGAGGACAGTCGCCCCCTCTGGGATACCGCCCACACTAACGCCAGGCGGGAACAACCCGAACTTAACCCTCCTCGGTCACCTGGATATAAATGATTACCGTAGTAAACCCCTACACTACTTACAGCAAGGTGCCTAGCTCTGATTCCCCTCTATATATACTACTTACAGCAAGGTGCCTGGCTCTGATTCCCCTCTCTGTATACTACATACAGCAAGGTCCCTGGCTCTGATTCCCCTCTCTGTATACTACTTACAGCAAGGTTCCTGAATCTAACTCTACTCACTGCATACTACTCACAGCAGGGTTCCAGCAGTTGCTCTTAATTCCCTGTCTGCATACTACATACAGCATGTTTCCTGACTCTGATTCCCCTCTCTATATACTACTTACAGCAAGGTTCCTTGTTCTGATTCCCCTCTCTCTATACTACTTACAGCAAGGTTCCTGGTTCTGATTCCCCCCTCTGCATACAACTTACAGCAAGGTTCCTGTTTAGGTTTAATATGTTTAATTTGAACAACTAGTTCACAAATATAGGCTACTGAAAACTCGTGGTTCAAAACTGAAACTTAACATAACAGGGTGAACACTGGGCTTTTCACGTTAATGTATTTTCGGTGTCCAGTTCCCGGGTCAGTTTGGTGTGACAATGTTTGTTGACGAGAACTAATCAGTACCTGTATAATATTCATAATAAGAGTGGGCGTGTAAGACCTGTAATCACTGAGGATCTGTCTAAAGGTGACAGCTCGTACAATGTAACAGGAGGCTATCTGCACAATAACAAGACATGGAATAATTCTAACTGGATTCTCCATGAAAAATTGGTCTCAAGCAGTTTTTAGTATATTTTTCAGTGTTTTACCCATATACTGCCCCCTGGTGGCCAACACCAGTACTAAAAATCCCCCCTGGAGGCACGTTTTCCCTCACCTGGCCACAAGTATGCTGCAGGTTACTTAATAATTACTAGCTGCTAGTGTAAATCATCTCTAACATTTTCACACTAGAGTTAGTGTATGCATAGTACATTATTGTAGGATGCTATATACCCATCTCTCTGACAGTGCAATAATCAGATTACCCATTAACTAATCGGGAGATATATGCATTACAGCTTTGATATATGATATCAAGAGAGTACGAGTTGTTCAGCTTGGGAGATCAGGGGACGGAATATTGGTCTTCCCAAGCCGATCTTCACGTTCTTACACTGACAACTGATTCATATCTGTGGATCTACAACATCCGATTGTGGTCCTCTGAGATTCCTCAATCTGTCTGTTTCTGTGGATTGACTGGTTGATACGCGTGCCGACATGGGTTGTCACTATGATTTGACACCTCGGTAATCCATTCATTCCTACTGTAGGATACCGTAAGTAGCTTCCCAGTCAGCATTGGTCCCTGGGGCCCATACACTGATAAAATGAAGGGATCCAAACTTGTAAAAAGGTTGTCTTATAAGAAGGGTTTAGGGTCTTTAAAGTGACGGTCATAAAATAAACGAGTTAAAGGTTGTCTATTTGATGAACTGTCCGGTTACCATCCCACAAGACAAGACTAGGGTCATCTAACTGACAATGTTAGCCCAGGCAGTGGCCCACTCCAAGTGACAAGTCTAAGGTCGTCAAATTCACAACCCAGAATAGTTAACCCTTTATTGGCTGCAAACTGCTTTAAATGTGCTTTAATCCCTTTGTCAGCATGATGCATGAATGTAGCCCTGGTGATTCTATTCGCCAAGCCTGCATTCATGCACCTTTGGAAATGAATCAACAGTTGGGCGAGTATACTTGCCAAGGCTGAATTCATGTATTATGATCACATAGAGCATAGCACCTTAAAGCACTATGCACCCCTTAGAGGGTTAACCTGTGCACTCTAACCTCTACTTCACTGCAGCTAACTGGGTTCTGCCTAGGCATAATTGTTGTCCATGTCTGTCTATATTTCTGAGGTTTATAATAGCTAGTTCATACAAACATAGAGGTATGTAGGTTAGGGTAATTCCTGCCATATCCCCAAGTCTATATTGAGAGTATTTCTACCCTTTAGTTACAGACTGCTAACACATATGTGGATGTCATACCAATGGGAGTTTCCTTGCAGCTATTGTACCATAGAAATAACCACAGAAGAGGTGTCTGTGCCCTACACATATTTGTTTTGTCTCAATTATATCAAAACATTGATAATTTTACCTTTTCTAGCATCCCCAATAGATAAATCTCAGGATTCTCCATAACATGAATGTGTATTCCCAAAAATATGATAAAAATCAACATAGAAATTATGCAATTCATTCCCCAACTTTATACAGAATGCATGTTATACTGATGCCACCTACAGGGAAAATCCTGAATCAGACCCTGGTTGACGAGTCTAGGGCTGGCATGAGTCAGGTTTTGGGCTGGCACATACCAAGTGTATCTTCTATCTGACAACTACAGCTAGAGGACCCACTCTCTTGTCACTCAGAAGAGTTTGCAGACGAGTTTACTTTTTGAGTGTATGTGTTTTATGTGGGCCAGCTGTTCTTGCCCATATCTGGATTATGGTCTTTTTGTCCAGGGCTACCAGTGGGAGCCCAGATGTATCAGCCCATTTTTATGAATGCATTATAAATATTTCGAAACATACTGACATCTTATTTCCCTCCAGAAATTACCATTTGTTGTACATTTTTATAATGTGTGCTAAATCTGGGCTAGGGCTGGGCACTTTGAATCTGGGCTGACCCATTTGGGTTCCCTGGTAGCCCTGGACAAAAAGGACCAAAAGCAATGTTGACTGGGTTATATTAAAGCCGTTTCTAACGCCGTTGTTCTAAGGCTTATAACTAAATGATTGTGATATTTACAATGAGGTGATCATATGGTGGAAATACAAGGGGGGGGGGACAAGGGCTGAAGGAGGGGACAAGGGCTGAAGGGAGAGAGAGGGAAGAAGGAAGGAAGGAAGGAAGGAAGGAAGGAAGGAAGGAAGGAAGGAAGGAAGGAAGGGAGCCAAGGCCGTAGGGAGGGGGCCGAGGCGGCATGGAGGGAGGCAGACCGGGAGACAAAGCGATAGGAAGGGGACTAAGGCGGCAGGCAGGGAGGAATACAAGGAGACAGGGAGCCAAGGCCGTAGGTAGGAGCCAAGGTGGCAGGGAGGGAGTGAGGTAGGGAGGAAGGAAGGGAGCTATGTTGGCAGTTGTATTACTTTGTCAAAAACATCTTTGTCCCTTCATGTGCTTTCACATTAACTTGAGAGTTGGTACACGTTACCGCCGCCGGTTTTAGATATCAAGTTCCGAGAGGGTCAATTTAGAGGGTCGCCCAGGGTACTTGTAAAACAGAAATGAAGGAACTGGACACAGTGGAAATAGGAAGACAGTAATAGGGTTGTTTAGCTGCTTGAAAAGCAGAGATGGTGAAACGGAACACACCATTGGGGAGAGGAGCATTCCATTAGTTTGTGACTAGAAGGAATTATTGCAAGAACGACAAGAATAATATGTATATATTATATGAGATGGTCGTATTGAGGAGTACGCCGGATGGTAAGGTAGGTGGGTGGGGACATGTTGGAGGGGAAACATTTTACTGTCGTATGGAAGGTATTGGAATGGAATTGGTTTATTTCGATGTGGGAGTTTGGGGGTGCCTTAACAGTTGACTATTTGATGAGAGGATATATCAGTCAAAGCCAGGCGGGAACGCTGCAGTAAGATGGTAGCTGCGGCAGGATAATATAGGTAGGTAAGACAGCCCATGTAGTAGTCTATTACCATATCTCTCAGCTGACTCATGGGGCGCTGACATGGCTGGCGTTATTGTTCTGGCAGCGGCTCAGTGGGTGTGAGACGCCAGGGATTGCCTCCTGACACAGCAACCAATGAACGGCGCCCGGGCCCCACCATGTGCCAGCCCAGGCCCCAAGTCCGGGCGTGGCTGTGCACTGAGCCGGGCAGGGGGACGGCCCTCCAGGTCACACTGCTCCCTCTCCCTCTCCACCTTATATAGGCCGACACCAGGAGGGTGGGTACTGCCGATACCATCATGTACCTACAACGGGAATGCCAATATTGGTGTCAGTATTCATGTAGGATGCAATACAAGCAGTGTGAGTGACACTGGCAGAAATAGGAAGTGCAAGTCAGCATGTGTTTATTGTTGAGGCAAATATAGATACCATCGTATCACCAATAGGAAATAGGCATACAGGAGTAATCTCAATTGTACAAAAGCGAGACGGGTGAACCGCAGGACTAACACAGATAAAGGCGGGATTCCAATGCGAGTCGTATATCCATTAAATTCAATGCACAGGGGTGAGTGTAAGATTAGGAAAATAAGTGACCTACGGTTAATACCCGATCTATCAGGTGGCTGTCATAATTAGCTGTTTGACTGAAGAATAACTTTGAGAACAGTAATTGTCCTTGTCATGTGTAGCAGCAATTGTTTACAGAGTCTCTTAATTTGTTTTTCATATTGGATAAAGCGACATCGAGGAAAATTATGCTTACATGTAGCCTGAGGAGAAAGACTTAAAAACCCTAGCCTTTTCTTATGGTTTCGTGAAATTTAGTATTCAAGACAAGGTTGCTCCAAGTTAAGTGAATAACCGGGTTTTTGACTTACTTCAGTTACAGAAAGTCGTTTTCCGAAGAGGGTACACATTTCCCAAGCACTGCTATAGATTGCCAGTGATATAGTATAGCAATGACAAGCTGACAGTTATCATATTTTCCGGATTTGTTAATGTGACCAAAATTGTAGATAATTATACAAGTCTCCAGCCGATGTCATGACGATTCCTCCATTGTGAATCCTGATGTGTTTTGGTTTAGTTTCCTTGACATTATTATTACCTTATTTGCTGATAGTTGGCTGCCTGGATTCCAACCACCAATCTCCCAGCAGATTCTCCCATGCTTTTGTACCGGCACTACTTCCCTCTTTGCCAGAACGTGGCGGATTTTCCTGAAAACTTACCTATGCCATGCTTTTGAAATATGCATTTTTACAACTATAATTCGATTCAATTATCTCAAGGAAGGTGTGGACAACAATATTGTTTAAACTTACAGGACTATAGGTCATGTTTTAACAGTCCAAATCGGACATATTCCTGGGAACTAGTTTTTGGTGTATTGAGGTTGCAGTGTGAGACAGCTACAGGAAAGCAGACAAGTACGAGTACAGTTTTATTCCACTATTTCCTGAAGTCCGAGTCTTATTTGAGACTGTGCTGGGAGAGTGTTCCAACGCCTGCCAGACCTTTCCCAGCTAACAAAAAAACGTTATTTTACGTCAAAATAACGTTGTAAAACTTCATTTAACGTTATGCCATAATAAGGAGCCTTAGTGAAACGTTATATAACGTTATAAACTGTTGTATAACGTCTTTTGTTCACTGGGTTGCGATAGCCAGGCTGGCCTTTCCAGGGCCCATACAAGTGTGTATTAATGTGACGTGTTTTCCCAAAATTAGGCGCATGTCAGCACATACAGTATGCAGGGTTCCTCGTCATCTATGAACAGAATAGTAATCCTTTAAAAATACATGGACCTAGGAATTATAGAGGAAATGTCACGAGGAAAGTACTTCAGGACAGTTTCGTGACTGGTGAGAATTGGATTTTCGTCAATAGTGTACTATTTGAGATTGGCTAGGGTACTCAAGAACGTCAATGGGTGGTATTCACATATATTCTTGTTTAGATTTCAACAGGATTTCTTGTGAAGGTCAAAAATGTTTCGTCATGTGATAATTTGCCTACGAATTCGTGACCTCTTCTGAATGAGCTTCCATAGGTCAGACCCGATACCTATATCTAAGACTCGCTTGTAATATCCAGAAATGTATCTCTACTTTTGAGCACAAAAGAATACTTTAGGAACACAATAATAATCATCAAATTATCTTGTATACACGAATGCCACTAAGTAACCTTCTTGAATACATGTATACATACAACACTTTTGAGAAAATTCAGAAAGAAAGTAAGTGAATCTCGTCGCTTGTCATATTTACCTGGATATATATTTTTTTATAGGCATAATATTATGATCAGGGATGTGTGCGGAGTGGGGGGCACTAGGAGGAGTAGGGCATGCGCACTGGGGACATGAATACGCATGTTGGTGGTACGCTGTTTGAGAGTAGGAGGAAGGGGCAGAGCCAGGGAGGCTAGGTAGGGATACAACTCAGCTGGTCAGTAGGGGTGAGGTAGTGACCAGAGTGGTCTTTCAGAATGTCTCACCAAATCGTCTGAGTTTTTGTCACAGCGTGATAGGAACTCAAAAGAAATAGGACTTACCAAATGGCCCGTCTTTCTATCTTATATATAGAATCATAATGATCTACCACATGGAATACAATATTGTCATGCAAATTACCTTTGACTATGACATTTGTGACAATAATTTCTTGTTTTTGTATATGTTGCTTCTAGTACAAATATTGAATGAGAATAAAAACTGTGTTAGGCAACAAGCTTTTCCTCTCACTGCAAGTACACTGGCGGGCTGCTAGCTTACTCTTTTTTTCTGCCCCTGCTGTCAAATTCAGGCCTTTTGGCATAGAGTTGATATTAGTATGAATATTAACATGAAATAAAAAAACAACTGTGTATCAGCCCCCCCCCCCCCACACACACACAGATACTAACTGTAGGTACACTGGTGGGCCACTGGTGTGCTTTTCATGCTTCTTGCTGTTTATCTAGGGTGAGAAAGCTGTTACATCCCCTATTGTTGTGTTCTGTGAATTGTGAATCACCCAATTGTTTGCTTTTTTTAAACACCATATGCCTGATACACCTGCTACTGTCTATTGAGTTATAAGCCACCACATATTAATTTTGTGTAGACATAGGATAGATAGTAGGTGAGTTGTAGACAATGGTTAGGCATAGTCATGAGAGGCCATGTATCTGTACTGCAGTGTCAACAACAATTCTATATTCCAGATATTCATAACTATACTCTTGTATGTATGTGTTTATATGTATGCATATATGTACATGTATGCGTGTATGTATATACATGTATATAATATTATTGCTTTTACTTGGTGCTTATTAAGCAGCTCAAAATGTGTATACAGACATAGGATAGATTGTGGAGAAAGCATAGAGAAAGGTTTTTATTTTTATTTTTATACATATGTATGCTCTTTTAATATGTTTTGAACCATTTTATCGCATCTCATCTCACACCCTACAGTTATCCTATCTGTGTAGTATTAGTTGTTATTCGAAGAAGCCTTGCATATGTATGATTCTCGAAAGTTAATTGCAACATGCCTTTTTCAGCAAGCTATGTAGTATTATCCACTGGGCATTATGTACCTATTCAGCACAACTGGTGAACGACAGAAACCAGTGTTTCTTTACCTAAGATCCTGTCTGTACCGGTTCAACAAATAAGATCAAATCAAATCAAATGAAAATATTGGACTTCGTTGAAACCAGCAGCATTCATAAATTCATAGGATTTTCAAGTTTTGGATATGCCCTATTCTATTACCAACAAAATCAGAAACTTTTCTTAATGACAGTCACTCATGTTGGGCATGGCTGGATAGGCCTTTCTTTTTACTCTAAATCTGGGTCATGACCTAGAAACAGTTATTAACCCCCCCCCCCCCCCCAAGGGGAGAGTTTCATGAAGGTGTCTGTGAGCCCCATTCAGCCAGCAGTGCACCAAATTAGCGGATTCTTGAGTCCCTAGTGGTGAGCGGATGGGATGGGGGGTGCTCTAGGCTCCTCTGTGACTGTTATGTAATGTGAAAACGGCAATACTTATTCATAACACGGGCATTTTATTCAAGAGGATAGGATAAATTAGCGTCATGTGTCTTGTACACTGTAAGAAGTAAGTACTTTTGTTCCAGTAGATTTTGCTGTACAGCAACTGACTTTCTGTAAATTTACAGCAACTTCTACTGTACATTTACAGCAACTTCTACTGTACATCTACAGCAAAAGTTGCTGGCAACTTTTGTTCCAGTAGATTTTGCTGTACATGTACAGCAACTGGGTGCTGTAAAGTTACAGCCACTTCTACTGTAGGTTTCATATTGTTGTTCTCATCAATTTATATCAATTAATACGCATGCATGGAGAGTACTTTCCTGCATAATAGTTCAATCTCAGCTAGGATAATACACACTACACAATGTGATGGTTTAATCCTGTTTCAATACAGCTGAACCGTATGTGATACCAGCTTTTCGCCAGTCCGGGCACTTAAGCATTTAACTTTTCCCACCAATGTGGTGTCTATTCTATACTTTTGCTGTTTTTTTGTATTATTCAACACAATTATGCAAATATTAATACACTTTACACTGCATTCAGTCTCTCTCATCCATTCTTATTCTACGATGTCTTGAGAGTTTGTGAGGTTTTATTTGACTCGGGAAAGGGTTGGGTGGAATGATTAATACAGAAATGGTCTACTGCTGCCACCTAGTGGCGGAAATCTACAGCACAATGTACTGTAAATGTACAGCAACATTGCCGGAGACCTCATTTACAGTACATAATGCTGTAATTATACAGCAAATAGTGCTGTAATACCAACTACAGCAAAAAGTGCTGTAAATGTACAGCACATTGTGCTGTTTAAATACAGTAACTTCTTACAGTGTATATTCTGCAAGAACCTAATTCTAATGTGACCTTTACACCTACACCCCTCTGAAAACACATCAATACCAAATGCATTCATTTCAAATGAAATTCCACTCGCCAAAGGCTTCAAAGCCATTAGATGGTTTTAAAGATTTGATCTACGTGAATCTTATGAAAGACCTCAGAGCCCTAACCATAATAACGTCCACATACACCACCTACATCCCAATTCCCATATGAACAATATATTCTGCTACACAGATTGTCTGAATATAAGGTTTATAACATAAACCGAAACGTCGCCAACATCAACAAACACCATGCCGTAAGGGCCAAGCATTATGAATTTTGGGCTAGGGACTTCGGCAGCTGCTTTACCATGTTTTCTGAAGGTTTAACTGCCTGGATCCAAACACCTGCAGGAACCATGATTTGGCGAAAACCAGGGACGTCTTTCCAGGGGCCATATCCAAAAATATAGTATTGATGGGGTTTTAGACGTTGACATACCTATACTCTGTACTAACCAAGGTAACAGCCATGCCACTCATACATCACATGATCGCTATACTGCAGAAAACATATTTTGATTGTGGGAGCATTAGGGTAGGTTCACCAATTTTTGACATTCGTTTGCAGTGAGGACAAAATATTTGTTTTCATTTAAGGATAAATGGTGTTCCACCTTGTGTAATACCTGCCTAGAGGTCTAAATGGAAGGGGAAGGACTTCTCCTTTATGGGTTATTAACAATTGTTATCTATTGTTCTCACGCATTATCTTTGAGAAATGTTAGATAAATGTTCTGAATTCTGAAGTCGAACACCTGATTGAAATATTCAGCTTCCCAGAGGTAAGAAACCGGCTCCCTTTTCCCCCTGTCTGACCCCCCTTCCTAATGGCCCTTGCGCCATTTTGATTAAACAGAGTCCAGGTCAGCTGATGTGAGTAAATTGTATATTTATACATGTACATCATTGTAGCATCAACATTTAATGCCAGAATTAGATGAGAAAGTTAAATCAATAAAAAGTCAGATGTTCCTTCATATATTAACTAATGTGCACTGACAGATCTTTCTGATATCCCTCCTCCTTCTGAGGCATGTCACCAATATCATGTAAAATGATGAACTATAGGGAGACAGCCATTGGAATGGTTATATAAAGGGGTAGGGGACCAATTACCAATGTGACTCCTTCAATGACCCTATCTATGGTCATGGTTCAATGACCAGGGCAAAACTAGGGCTCTCTTAGGAGAGTCACATAACTCCCATTTCAGGGAGTCAAGTACTAACTCACTTCATCAAGAGAGTCAGAAAATGCAAGCTGGAATCCCCTTTCACTCTCTTTCTTTTCTCTGTGTTGAATTTGAAAGTGGAAGAAATCACTATTTTCATATGGATATGATGTTGGGATTTAGGTGTTGCAACTAATTTCCGATAGTTCTAGACCCTGAACTATGGTATCTTTTAGATGCAGTAGGCTGCCTGGTCCATTCGGATGAGATAGTGAACGGGGGTGTATTGATTTACAGTAGCACCATGCTTGCTCTGAGGCCTAGGCCTATACCCAATACAAAAGCAAAAATAAAATTCCCCTCCAGGAGAGCTGTACAACTGAAGCAGAGAGTTAGTATCCCTCACCCTCGAAGGATGACGATAACCGAGATAGGAGCAAGCCTCAAATCCAAAATGTCACCTTTGTCGTGTGCTTAAGGTACTGATACAATAGATCATAAGAGAATGTTTTTCCCGCTTACTTGTTTTTCCTCCACGAGATTTCTCTTTCACGGTCGATCCATATACAACATGTACCGGACAAAATATGTACCGCTAATCAAATGTATTTTCACCAATAAAGTGTATCTAGATCTTACTGATTGACCAATCGAATGTCATGAGAATGAATAAGATATCCTTTAAACAAACCAAAACAATTACATTCACCCGACATAGTTCAAATACCCAGGTATATATGTATGAGTCAATACAATTATAGACCTGCGCAATGCTCACAAACACCAAACCACGATACGAGAGGCTATGAAGGGAGAGCTCTCTGATCTTCTCTTTCATTCTTCTTCTAATGTATCAATCCCTGTCCACAATAGAGAAAGTACAATGGAGTGTTGCCTTTTTCCATTTGTGAATCAGGCGCCAGGCTGTACATACAGTAGTATCACCTTGTAAATCGCCCTACTCTGTAAAGCTTCAAATTCTCTACACATTCAGAATAATGTTACATACAGTTACTATGGGGCCATTGATGCCCTCACAATGAGGCATTATGCTCAGTCCGACAGCTGGTACACGTATAACATCCCAGTTTGAATCAAAAGTACTTTTCACTATGCAATTGCAGTTACCCTTATTGAACTGAAAATCTAACCACACTGTGAAAGGTGAAACCAAAAATCGTCCTTTTTTTTACTCTTATTCAACGGTATGTTCCACTTCCACATGTACACTAATACTGTGGTATACACCCACTATTCTAGTACGCCCTAAATGAGCTGTACTTGTACCCATCATCTAGGGCGTAGCAGTAGTAATGGCTTACACATCACCATCAGTGTATTTATGCATTTACATACGATTTCTCTGAAATTCCCGATGTACTATACATCACGTATGGTACCATTGGAAAGAGGACATCTAAATCTATACACTAGTTGATTTATACTGTGATTTTACTGTCTGCCCTTGGTCAATGAGGTATTTTAGTACCTGTTTTTACCAACCACATTGTCAAAATATGTGGAAGACTACCCCAAAACTAGGTAGGGCATTTAGAGGCCGGGATCCCGGGCCTGTATATGTCTCAGTGCTAAACACCTAAAATGAAATGATTGGTTTCTCTCTCATATGACATTGAACCATAACAAATGGCATAACAAATGTTTTATTTCTAGATTTCCCATTTACAATTAAGGAGAAATTGATTGGGAAAATAGATATGATGGCAGTGCCAACCAGTAGATTGGAACAGTTTTTCTGGGACAGGCATTGGGCGCTACCTTCTCAGAAAAGGGGATAAATCACACAAAATATCATTTGTGTTTGTGGATCTCATACATATGGACTCTCTTGACAGAACAGACTGTGTAGGTGTTTTATTTTACTTTTGGTCATAATTATTACTTAATAAAATCTTCCGTGATAAAGTTACCTCATTTGTGCAGGCAATCTACACAGCCAATAACCCCCTACAACCCCCCAAAACCCCCACCATGAGTTAGAGTATAGCTTTCTGAGTAATATTCTTTAAGTATGGTGTAAACATATCCTGGCGAAAATTGGCGACAGGGCTTCTCCTGGAGTATGCATATTACCCCTGTAGGCCCCTATTCATTGGAATTACGATAAGAAATATGATATTTGTATGATAGTTGGAATGATGGTCTTTACTGAAGGTCTCAAAGAAACAAATTCTGAAAACAGCTTCTTAATCGATGACATATTCTTTAAATGAGAGCAATATCCCTACAGAACATAACATTTTCGGTCCAGCTGAAGACACTCTAGTCAACAGAGCAGTGGTGCACTGCAGTGGAGGTTGAGTGGTAAGAAGTGAGGTACATTCTCCCCACATTTTATTTTTGAAAAATCATAGAAAATAGTCCATTAATGGTGTGTGCATAATGTTTGCAGTTCTGTATTCTACTTGATCCCCTTTTCATACTGAAGATTTCTGATGTTATGTAACAATGCCCCGAGAATCCTTTATCCTACTTACTAAAACACTCCGTTCTGTTTAAACACCATCCTTTTAGGGTGGTATCTGGCCCATCATATTATAAGGCCATGAGTTTTTGTGGAATATGTGTAGAATCGTTTGCATTTTTCCTGTTCAATTTGCGTGAAGTAAATGCAGATGGAGCTTCAGATTCTAGATCAAAGTGTCCTCCATCAGAATGTGGTTGCATCACACATGCAGTGTACTGCATTCTTGAGTTATGTAAGATATGTTGTATATGATTTACACCCTTAACCACATGCTCAGGCTTATCACCTTAACAATGGTTGACCAGTGGCGGGGTGCACACAATAGGATGGCCTGTTGAAGTTGAACACACTGTGTGAACAATCGAATCTGGTAATCAGTACTGTGGTGGTGTAAGAGGTCGGCCTGTTTATGGAGTGTTCGCCCCCCCCCCCCTCTGAACTATAGTAACGCACAGGCTTTTTTGCTTTAAAGGGCAGATTTTTTTAAGCCCCCCTTAAGAGGGGTCAGAATTTTTTACACCTCCCCCCCTTCAGGAGGGGTCAGAATCGTTTACGCCCACCCCACCCCTGTAACTAATAAATGAACACTCCCTTTTTTAGGTTTATTAATCATTTATTGTCTCGTTTGCACATAGTTAATTAAGTACAGTTACAGATTTGAGTCCACGTCAAGGAATATTTGCTTTCATTTGTAGGCAGACCTTTACATAATAAATAGTCTATGTGTGGACCTGCTGATACCATCATTCTATAAGGTTGGTGGACTATATAGCTATGATAGACAAGTAACAATGTTGACAACAAGTGAAAGGCTTTGCCTTCATCCCTACTCAGCGGAGTATTGGGTTGCTGTTACGGCAATGCCCTGTTGACCATGGGTCACTGTGTGGATGTGTTGTAAATAAATGTAATACTGGGACTATGGTAGAGTACCAGTAGAGGGGGTAGGGGGGATGCATGGCTTCAGATACCACGCTCTAATATATCTGGAATAATCCGAAATATATCTTAATACTTAGGTGAATTCAGAAGAAAGGATTTGGTGTTCGTTATTCTATTTAGCAAAGGTATTTCTTTAAGAACTTCCTAGTTTAGGGGAATTCTGGGCTGTGAGCGCTAATTTGCTCTGAGCTTTAAAAATTGAAATATCTTCTGCATTTCTTCAATTTGGAGGAAGGGAGTTCCAACATAGTGCACCATCTTATCCTACACTTCAGTCAAAGGAGGCACAGTGCGAACATGTAACCTTGACTAAAGGGCCTGTGTGGGCTCGAGTGCCAATTAATCTATAATCGATATACTCAGGATCACGAGAACGCTTATACATAAAGTTTAACATGTGTATATATCTACGAGAGGACAGCATTGGCATTTGTGCATTGAAATGAACCAGTTCAGTATTTGTTAACCTGTCACGTTTCAAACATATTTTCAGACATCTGTTTTAGTCTACCTGTAATTTTGCAATGTAGCCAATATTGGCGTTCATGTATAATATGTCTGCATAATCAAAATAAGGCAATATGGTAGTCTTATAAATATTCAGAGCCATTTTCTTTGTAAGAAAGTCTCTTAAACAAGCTAGCTGATATGTTTATACGAGACCGTACTATGTACAAAATTTATGTGTTTTTCAAAAGTGCGGTTAGTGTCCAGAATGACTCCTGGTTATTTGTAGGAGCTGACTACTTGGAGTATTTCACTGTTCATCTTGAGCCCAAGATCCAGTGTTTTTGGATGGCTATTTGAAGCTGTAAACACCATAGCTTTTGTCTTTTACAACATTTACAGATTATTTTGTATACACCATGTATAATAGTTCTCCAGGTCTTCTTGAAGAAGATCCTTTGCAACCTGTCTCTTGTTATTACATAAGTGTATAACAGTGTCGTCTGCATAGAGACGAACAGAACTATGCTTAACACATTTTGTCATGTCATTGACATAGTTACAGGAGAAAGAGTAAAGGCCCCAATATAGATCCTTGTGGGACACCGCAGACCACAGGCAACATGCTAGAGGTGATACCATTAGTATTAACCACTTGTCTTCTGTTACTTAAATAACTGTAGAACCAATTCAGATTCAGTTGTCTAATACCGTATCTTTCTAGTTTGGCAAGGAGTATACTGTGGTCTACGGTGTCAAAGGCCTTTCTTAAATCTATAAATACAGCCACTGTCTCAAGAGCAACATTTATATTATGCAATAATTCATCAGTAAAACCACAGAGTGTATTGACAGTACTATGACCCGGACGGAATCCACCCTGTGTACACATCAATATTTTCTCCCTTTCAAGAAAACCAGAGACTCTGTTGTGTACAATACGTTCAACCAACTTACATGGCAAGGGCAGGAGCGAGATAGGCCTATAATTGTTTTCTGAACGTAGGTTACCAGATTTTGGTATTGGGGTTACCTTTGAGATCTTCCATGACAGAGGAACAAGTCCTTTGGAGTAAGAAAGGTTGAATATCTTAACCAGTTTGTCAATTGAATGCCTAAACGCCAGTTTCAGGATTCTGGTTGGAATCCCTTCAATGGCGGATGATTTATTTATATTGATACAATCATACTCATCTAGCCACTTTATAATCATGTCATCCTTAAGCCTTAAGTATGATCTACCCATGACTACCACCTTCTCGACCTTTTCTTTGACGATTTTTCATGACATGAGAACTGGTAAGTGGTCAGTAATATGTACATTAATGGTACCAGAGGCTGACACACAGTCAATATTGGTAAAAATTAAGTCCAGAATCAAGTCTCTCTGGTCTTTAATAGGAGAGATGTGTGTGATCTCATTTATGAGTTGCACTAACTTGAAGGGATTTAGTGTATCTACAAGGTTGTTATTCAAAGTTTTTTGTGTGAGAACATCAATCCACATACACATTTAGATAAATAATGCGCTTCATGTGGGGTTTACATATCACCAGTATTTCGAGTTCAATATCTTCATTAGACACATTGAAGTCCTCTAAACAATGATAGTCATGTAATATATCATTACGAATGTAGATACATACACCTCCACCCACTTTTGTTTTATCTTTACGCTTATTTAACACAACTCTGTCCAGCCTATATCGGGTATAGTTTGCAATGGATACCCTTGGTGCTACCAATAGTGTCAAGACTCACCATCTAATGATAGTGAAGTCATGTTTTAACAGTTTAACACATTAATCCTTAATACTAGATCAAGTAGTGATGAGCCGAAGTAGGCTGTACAAGTGTAATATACGGTAGACTTGTTGTATTTCCTTATGAGGACTTCGGCCTTTATGCCGTCCCCGTTAGGTTTGGTTAATTTTCTTGGGCAACTTGTCATTGACAGATTAGGGAGGAGTAGGACAGGCCCTAAATGAAAATATTTGTATGTGAATACAAGCATCTTGGTCTCTAGAGGGGGGGGGGGGGAGGGGGGAGGAGAGGAGGTTGATTCAAACAAGTAAAGTACATGATTAATTTTCAAGATCACACAGACAGCATACAGGTAATTTTAAACCGTAACAATTAATATAACTGAACTTTTAATTTTGTAGTTAAACAGGTACCTGCTCAGTGGGTAGTCTGGGAGGGTGAGTTTTGTAGTTTTATTTCTTGTACTTGATGCCAGAAAGTGTTGGTCTTAGAGGATTGTAATTTCTTTGCTTCCATACCATAACAGAAACAAAGTACTACAGGCCTTGCCTTAACACTATTGAAATTTTAGTAAGAAGTGTGTGAGGGAGCTAAGTAGTTTTTAGTGAAGACTACCAAGAGGTCTCTGGCCCACAAGTTTAGAAGATGTTGGCTCGGGTGAATACCATCAGGTAGAGCTGAATGTCCATCTGGCAGTGTAACATAAAAGTCTTTATCCTTCCCATGTCGGGTTTTGTGTACATATCTATGTAACCAGGGCATAGCAACATCATGTCTACCATTTATCCCTATCACTTCCTGGTTGAGGGATCTGACTACCTTGTCAATGATGCCCTGTTTATCATGGTACCTTGGAGCAAGTACTTCTAGGTTGGAACCTGTCAGTGGGCATAAGGTTACTACTGCAGACGGGTGATTCTGTGCCAACCATGCCATACCTAGTTCAGAGTAGGCCCACAGGTGACTTTTAAGGTCTTCCTGCCGGACCCAGTCAAAGGTGATTTCCTTAGTGACTTTGTTCTTGTTTGTGATATTGTTGACTCCTCCCAAGATGTAGATGCAACCTTTGGGGTGATGTTCAAGATGTCGGTTGGCCCAGCTGAATAGTTGTTGGATTTTGACACCCGGGAATACAAACACATTAAACCTTATGTCATTAGGGACAAAACTAGTACCAGTGAGCTCCTCGAAGGTTGCCAATTTAATTGGGTCGCTAGCAATATCATGAATGGTGATCTTAATAGCCTCAGATAGGCTGCCATGCCTAGAATGCCCTCTAGAGTCTATAAAAATAGTGTGTCTAGGTAGAGGTCTCCAGAAGTGGGTCATTAGATTTTCCACCTGCCTCTTCCTCACACCACCATCCCCCTCAGACTCTGTCGAAGAACTCTGCCTTTCTGGCTTCTCTCTCGGCCTAGTCCTCCTGGGATTGGTCCTCCATTGCCAACCTCGTCCTCAACTATGAAATTGTCTCTGATCTTCTCCAGGAGTTGACCTAGTTTGTTGGACTTTTCTAGATTGACAGCAGCCTGGCAGATTTAGTCTTTCTGGCCTAGGTGGAATCCACAGCCCCACTTAGGGTCTTTGGTTCCCTCGTACAGATGGCCCTTAAGGCCAACTAGATATGCTCGGTATTCAGGGACTCTAAACTTGCACTCAAGGATCTCAGTCATCACTTGCTCGTCCATGTCCTGCCATTCTTTGGTTTGTTTGCATGCCTTAGCAGCATACATGCAGTCTCGTGGTTCAGTGGCAGCTTTGACCTTCTTTAGGACTTGTGGTTGCTTAGATACAATACACATTCGAGTGGTGTAGGCTTGTTCCACTGAGTCATATTGCTCATCCTGATAGGAGAATACACATGGGTGAAGGTTTGAGAGTTTCGAGTGTTCCGTTTGAAATACCCATCCATCAAGTGCAGGTATTGTTTTGGCATTGGCCATGGATATACCATGCGGTAGGTTGTCAATCTGTTCAAAGGAGTAGGGGGTTTTGTTTATAAACAGTGTTAGGCCCCTTACCTGAGCATCGAGTGACTTGGATCTGGCTAAGGCGTGTAAACACCTCAACTCCCTTTGCTTGGCTCTGTCGGCTGGTGATAAATCATCCGCTAAGTGTACACCGTGCCATTCAGGTACACCTTTCAGATTGGCAATATTACCAAAGATCTGGCTTTTGTAGTGTGCTGATGAAAAGTAAACGATTATTGGCCTATTTCTAGGTTTCCCCGTCTTGTCCGTCTCTTTTTTCCCTCTCAGAGTCACACTTGTAGCGACATTGGCGTCAAATGGAAGGTTAAGGTCGCCCCGAATTTTGTTTAGTTTCGTACATAAATTTACGTCACTGTTTTCGTTCACCCCTTCAATAGACTTTTTTGCTGTTCCAAATTGTCTTGCCTCATGAATCTCGTAGCGTGTTGTTGTACTTCAGACTGTACAGCGCCTAAATTGACTTTGTTTGTGTCCATGAGACCCGTAAGGGATTCCAGGCTTTTCGAAATCGTGTCAATTTGGTCGACCGTCTTTCTATTGATGCCTTCGGCGCTTTCAATTCTTTTCTCAATTCTATCAAGTAGTTTGGTGGAGAGTTTACCGACCTTTATCTGGTTGTTCAGCCTTTGTTCAATTTCATTGACCTTTTCCTTTATTTGCTTTGTACTTGACTTTGAATGTAGCTGCGGTAGAAGTGTTTCTTCCTCGGATTCGGAGTCGTTGCCCTCCGGGGACCCCTTACAGGGCTCTGCGCCATTTTTCGCCATTGTTGCAATTTGCGGGAAATTCAAATTTGTAAACCGAGAATTCTAAGTATTCCTTATAAAACAGTACTTTAGCCTCCAATGTAGAGAGTCCTTGGACCTTGATGGGTGTTATTGTCCAGTTTTGGGGTTGATAATATAATTTTGAACGTGATTTATGCCGAAAATTGTCCCCTTGACTCGCCAGCACGTCCTAACCAGTTGCCGCCATTGTTTAGGTGATACCAGGGTATTCCTATACAGGCTGTCCTGGTAAAATCAGACTCAACCTGCTAAATGACCATGCTTGTACTTGGTGGTTGCCATGGATTGATACACTGAATTCATTCTAAATGAGATAGTAGAAGGGCTCACATAGATTACTATGCTGTAAATCGATCAGGAATGCAATTTTAATATCAAAGACTTTGACCAAAGAAGTACAGTCATTTGATAGCAATTAGTATAACTATTATGCTAATTGAATAAAGATATCCTTAAAAGAAAGAGACATAGAGCTTATTGGCATTTAGGATAGAGCAATATGCATATTCTATAACACATTCTCAAGAAGTAGAAATCATATCTGCTTGTACAATGTCATATTGATGATACTATACACCAAATTTTACCACCTGCAATAATAAGTGGGGGTTTCCTGCTCAAAAATATTCCCAAGAATCCCTTATCAAAATAGATTTTAAAGCCTTTATTATGCTGCATATGCGAGTAACTCAACTGGAGTGACAGGTGCAGTGTGGAGTTGATGGCATGGATATATGTAGCAATGGAAGTTAGAGAGTAGTAATTATACAAACACCTAATGATGGACAGCAAATAAGGTGTGCTGAGGTGCCTTGTTTTATACCTTCCCCATCCTTCAGATGAGAGCATCACTTATTTGTTGATTTTATGTTCAAAATAAATTAAATTGAGTGAATAGTAACCGTTAAGGAAAACTGACATAGACACAACATTAATATCAGCACGAGTCGGAATGGAGCAGGGGCGGGACTGTGGGCCTTATTATAGAGTTGGGGGTTTAAAGGTAGAAGGGAGGGTTCGGTCAATATTGATCTACCAACAATTGCACTTGGGACTAGATCAGTTTGATATAATGATGATGTGATAAAAGCAAAAAAAAAATCAATATTTCATAGTGCTAAAATTTGATATATTGGCAATTGAAGATAGGACACCCTTAACAATAACCTGTTATGGGAAAATCTCTAATAATATCTTAACTGAACTTCTCAGATGTTTAGAGGAGATCATTAGTAACACAATCAATGCAATGGTATTGGTAGTCATAGGTGCAACTGAAGAGCCATGACCGATTTAGGGGAGAAACACATATCTAGAAAATTGTATTTTTTCTATATTTTGCAACACAGAAAAAAAGCCAACAATTTGTAACCAAAACCTTAGCCATCTATACATAAGATTATGCAATACATACAGGGGTAGACACTAACTTTTTCAGCTGTGGGCCACCCGGGCCCGTAGCTCCAAAAATCTATGGGCCCGGACTTTAAGCTGTGGGCCAGGGAATATATTTTACTTTTTTCAAAGAGAAAATCATATAAATTCCCGATTTACCTATGTTAAAATGACACCAAATTGCTTCATTTCCTCACATTTTTTCTCTTTCTAACGGCATATTACATGGCTATACTGATCAATTATATTCCTATCAAATATCTTGCAAAATTTCCTGTGGGCCACCCGGGCCCATGGGAAGGTAATTTTGAAGAAAACTACGGGCCCGGGCCCAAAATTACAGGCCATTGGCTCCCGGGCCAGCGTTAGTGTCTACCCCTGTACATATTACTAACAAAATAATAGTGATTCATTGATGAAAATATGAATTTTGGGAATTATTCAAATATTTTCTAGTCAGTTTAAATGCCTATAATAGAGTAGCGCATATCTTTTAGCAACAATGAAAAACATAATGTGGCATATAAAGGGTTATTAAAGGTGAGTTACGACATATACAAGATAGTACAGGAACTTTAGGTTTTTACCTGGAAATAAATACCATAAAGCTGAAATAGATTGGTTTTGGTATTGTTATCACTGTACTAAAAGTCCTGGAGTGTCCTGTGTGTGTTTCCATTAAAAAACGGCCAGATCTAATATGGCCGCCAGATAATCAGAATCTCATCTCCTATGACAACAATATTTGTCCTAGAAGGACATAAACCTTTCCTACCCCCCCCTAAAAAGGGTCCAAGGAATTCACTGGTGTTATTGGTTTGTTGCAAGGACAAACAATTGCCTAGCAACAGCAGGTTTGTCTAGCAACCTGGGCCTAACTCATCTCCTATGACAACAATATTCATCCTAGAAGAATATAAATCTTACCTACCCCCCTAAAATGAATCCAAAGAATTCACTGTTGTCATTGGTTTGTTGCTAGGATAAGTGGTTGCTTAGCAACAGCAGGTTTGCCTAACAACCCGGGCTTAAACTCATCTCCTATGACAACAATATTTTATCCTAGAAGAATATAAACCTTACCTACCCCCCTAAAATTGGCCCAAGGAATCCACTGGTGTCATTGGTTTGTTGCTGGGACAAGTGGTTGCTTAATTCCAGCAGGTTTGCCTATCAACCTGGGCTTAAAAGCAAATATCTACAGCAAGACCCCCATGATGCTATTCAGGAAGACCCTGGTATCTTTAAATAATATATATCACAGGACAACTATTTTGCTGCATTAGTTCATGTAACTAACAATGTTCATGAATATTTGAGCTTGATGTCCATTTGCATCCAGAATAAATGATGAATTCTCAACTGCAACTGTTTCTTTAGCAGAAAAAACTTAATGGTTTGAGATCAAACTAGCTAGATTCTATAGATTATACATATGTTATCATATGCAAGCATACTAGAATTACTAGAGGATATATATGCATCTGTATTGGAAATGCTAAACTAGTTTAAGCCAATAGTTTACATGGAATGCATCGTGCAGCTCTGAGAAAGAATATTGATGATGCAGTGGAGTACATGAAATAGCAGCGAAGGATTCTTACTCAAGGACGGCAGGTGATGGGTTAGTGTGTAAGGCAGACCGTAAGGGAACTGATATATTCCAATTCTTATTGCATCTCTTGTACTATAAGTACATGTGAACACAACTGTGAAACAGAACTATTCTCATGCAAGTAAATGATAGATATGTTTGTTAACCTCAATAATCATAATAATTTTACAGTGGATATTCTAGCAACAAGTGATTAACTATACACTTTCACTTCTATCCTAGGGGTTCTCTTATAGTGTAAGGAAAAGCGGAATGAAAAATTGATCTGGGGACCCATCCCAGCAAGCACCTTACATAAAAATAACTAGTTATTTCATGATATCATTTTTCGTTTCCAAGACATATGCAAGAAGTTTTTATGTGTCCTTTTGCATGGGGTTTTCATGTAACAATATTTGTGTGTATTTTACATAAACATATTTATTTAAAAAAAACATATTTATTAGTGATACCTTTGGACTTAGCAATAATGACATATATATGACTAGCTGTAACAGATATCTAAAACATTTAAATGTAGACATATCAAAAATATGTGATATGGAGATATGTGAGCAGGCAGGCAGAAAGAGTAATCCGAGGGGAAAAGGCAAAATGCTCTAAAGCTAATATTAAAGGAGATTTTGATGAAAATGCTTAAAGTAATGTCAAATTTATCTTGGGTGAACTTTTTATGCTGCTTCTGATTATGCTTATTAGAACATTCCATTTTGAGGGAATCCTTATTTGGAACATTTTATATCCTTATTTGGAAAGTTTTTTTCTCTAAATTGACCTATTTCTGGTTGCCATGGAAACGGTTCTTTCATTCTAAAATGTAATTCAGGTCAATAAAGGGATCCATAAGGCATGTAACGCTAAAATCAGAATATAAATATCTCTTCTTTAATGGAATTTATGGACAAAACCATTTCATGAAGTTTGACAAAAATATCTTTCATATATTTTACATATATCTTATGATAATTATGGTTTTAGTATGTCGTATGCCAAATTCATGGTTTTGTTATTTTTGAATACCCCCATCTTCAGGGGGCCAGTACTTCCTCCCTATGTGGACTAGCTAAGCATGTGATACACCATTTTAAAGATCAGAACACAAATTTCAATCTTTAATTTCCCCTCGGATTACCCTTTCTGCTTGCCTGCTCACAATTATCTACAAGGCGTGTTGCAGGGATGATATTTATACCAGTTTTGAGTATACCCCCTCCCCAGTAGTGATTATAAATCAGATAGGATAATTAAGATACCTCTGAGAGAGATTGTAGACATCATAAAGTTATGTCCATTTTATGTCAATGTATGACATGTCCATAGACACTCTGCATAGGAAACAAGTAACACCTGTTCTGTGAAAGACACTTTGCAGGCATTTTCCATTCCATACAGACACATTTATCCTAGCCAGGAGTCCCAGATTTGATATCAGCCCAAAGCCAGAATTCCTCCTTATATAATTTCAAAGGACACAGAAAATGTGTCCACCTATGTGCCTTGGTTATCCAACTATATTTCAACAGGTTATTGTAACACAAGTGACACCTTGTATATCACAGAGGAAATCTAGTCCAACCTTGTCCCTCATTGCAGTGTATAGAATTAATTTGATCCAACTTATTCATGAAGAATGTATGAATGCTGATTAAAATGTGATAGCCTGACAAAATGAGACCCCTGGTGTTGGAGTTCAGAACTATAATAGGTCATATTCTGGCAAGATTGTGACATCATTAAAATAATAGGAGTATGGATTTATTCCAATATAACTTATTTATGACATTACAATCTTGTACAATCTTGTAATATATGACATCTATAAGTCGACATAACTATTATCCTATCATAGTTCTGAGCTCCAACACTAGGGGTCTCATTTTGCAATGTGATCACATTCTGATCAGCATTCCCCCATTCTTGATTAAAAGTTGGATGAAATTATTATTGCAATAAGAGACAAACTTGGACTAAATTTCTTCGGTAATATGTAATGTGTTACTTGTGTTACAGTGACTTGGTGAATGATAGTTGGACAGCCAAGGCACATGGGTGGACACCTTTCTGTGTCCTTTGAGATTGTATAAGCAGGAATTCTGGCTTTGGGCTGACAATCACCATAAGTCTAAGGAACTTCACATTCTCACATTCAAAAAACTGTGGTAGGAGTCACCAGATCTTCTAATACTGGCTTACTGGTATACCCATCATCTTAAAAAGTGGCTTCCGGAAAAGTCCTCTATATCAAGGTATTGAGCTTTGGAACCAGATGGATGTGTCATGTAGAACCACCACCAGGAGGGCAGTCTTTTGTGAAAAGGCCAAGGTTAAAATAACCAAATTAACCAAGGATTGAACTCACGACCTGCGGTGTTGGACACGGGCCCTGATCCGTTGCGCCACAGAGCCAGTGTTACAAATGGTCATATTGGGATATAAGCTACCTCTGCCATGCTACAGCCTTGTTGCTAAAGATCCCTAATGAGAGGTGGCTAGACCAAGGATGGATCCCACAACCCCTCTTGTACATATAACAAGGAAAAGTGCTGTAGATCTAAACATCACTACCGTAACCTGCATCTACAGTAACAGAATTGTACATGTACACTAAAATTTGCTGTATTATTCTTTACAGCTAAAGTACTGTACATCTACAGCAAATTTTGCTGTTCACGAACAACAACTTTTTACAGTGTACAAAGATAAATATTAAAATCTGTCATATATCATTTTCATACTTGAATACCTGTACTGTATTTTTGAACATCATTCCATGAATAAAAATACTTTATAAATTCAAAAACAAATACTGTAGATAAGATAGTGGCTTTATCTACAAAGACAAATGTTTCCAAACCTCGCGAGCGTTTCTAGTGTGCTCCCTGCAGAGGACTTTGTATGATAATACGGGTATCACACAATTTCGTAAATTCAAATCTGAGCCCAATGCTCTTATGTGTGTACGACAACATGGCCATATTATAATTATGTTAATCGAGGATCAAGTGAGTGGCTTTTCTTTAATGTTCAGAAATCCAATTAGAGTGACAACCACATGGCCTTTGAGTTTTTGTCTAGAAAATAGAATACATTGACAAAAAAATGACGAAATGTTTTTTAAACGAAGGCTCTGGTCCAAGTGCGATGATACATGATATAATTAGACAAAAAAAGAGGTCTGTTTCAGGTCACCCGACCGACCCTATCAAAATAGGGCCGACCCTACTTTTTTATGCAATTTTGAAGAAAAGGGTACTTTTACCCTTTATTGGTCTTCGGAGAAGCCGGCTGGTACTGTGGTGTTTAAAAAAAAAGTTTAAAAAACGAATGAGGATTTCAGCACTTCTTAAACGCTGACATTCCTCAAAAGTGATGCAATATTAGCGTAACAACCCAGTGGGCACAGACCCCTTATTGAGCGCTTATTTAGCTCTGCATATTCTCTGTAGAACTTAATAAGCGCTTATTAAGTGCTGCTTTTGTGAGGTGTGCCCACTGGGAATGGCCAGTGTGGGTTGGCTGCACCGTAAGTTCTAAATATTGGTGAAATTGTTATAATTAGCACAGAAAATATGGATAGAACAGCACATCTTGTATGTTAACCCCATTTGCCCTCTTCTCCTCCGTAGGGCTATATCTTACAAATGCTGATTATCATGTGATAAAAAAACCCACTGAAATTGAAGGTCTTGAGCTATTAAAGTTGCTAAGGGTTGTCGTGCTGACTGTGTGTTTTGCTTGTTGCAGAGAGCTGTCTCCGCCCGCTATGAGAATGAACAGATGGAGCGTGTTGACGCTGGGCATCCTCCTCCTGGCCGTGCTCCTTACGCTCGGTAAGTACCTAGCCACATCCTCCAGTACCCAACGTGGCTGCATCTTGGTGTTCTATGGCTTCCATGGCCACTACGACTCCACTAACCACCAGTTCTACTTCGACCATATACACTTTGCTATCAAAGACCGCTTTGGGAAAGTATTACTGAGTGTATAATGATTTTTGTATTAGCCTGTGATGCCAATTTATGGCCCAAGGTCTTGGTTATGTATAGGGCACCGTGGGGGCATTACTGGCAGGGTGGGGGAGTATTATTGGCACGCTGGCAGCACTGTGTTGATTTCTTGCCCGGCAGGTCAGCTCAGGATAGCCAATGACCCTTTAAGACATTTTAGGGAGCTCCCCCATTCCCATCAAAAAGGTTTAGTAATTAAATTCATAATTAGGATAATTAGATTCAGAATTATGATCATTAAGTCATTTGGCTCAAGGTTGGTGCACTTATGGGTTTTGCTCAAATGTAGGAGGAATTGGATTAAGATTTTCAACTTCGCCTATATGAGTTTTCGTGAACCTTACGCACAATTCAATCACCAATTTGTGTCCTCTAGCTGTATGCTATAACAGTCACTTTTCAACTGGACCTCAGTGCCACCAAGGTGGTGGAGGTGCTGGTAATACCAACACATTGTACAGTTGTGAGTTTTACTGGCACACTGTCCTTCTGCCATCATATCTAGTTAAGATGGACATAAAACGATATATTTTGTTTATGAGGATAACCCACCAGGAGGTACCCTATGGTCGTGACACTGTCGGACATGATAGACACATAGCCGGGCATGATATTCCACATTTGTCTGAAGTAAGTTGAACGTCCCCAATATTGAATGTAGTAGTGATATCTAAAGAGTGATAGGTATTCAGACACTATCTCACTCAGCTCAGACACCCTATGTATTATTAGGATTCCGACACAACAGACTTTAAGTTAAATGCATGATATTATTGCGTCGTGAATTGTAAATAATTAGATACAATGTTGACACATGTTTGACATTCTTAACCGGCTATAAAATGTCGAAGGTATCATTCTTAACTGCAGAGCCTCCATTTAAATGCTACCAACTACCTGGCTACATAATAAGCCTACTTACTCACCAAACGGAGAGTTCAAATTTCTAGTTTTTCAGAAATATTGTAAAAAGTACCGAATTCTAAGGATCCCTAGATCTGTAAAGTTTGAATATGATAACAAAAAGTAAACGATTCTAGGAGACCAGTGCAAGGTTCCTGGAAGAAAAAACTGGAGTTTATTCACAAAATGTTAATTGAAATGAGAATGGGGAAGTGTGAAAAAGACAGAGGCTTCCCAACAAGGCCTTTGTGGTGAGAATTGTGGTCCTTTCAAATGTGACAGAAACTCGGAAAATGACATTTTCAGCAGCGTTTGTTAATTTAATGTCACTTACAGGTTATTTTCGTTCAATGATTAATAATTACAATGAATTTGTGGATCCGAGAGGAATACCCATCTGTGTCCACTGGTGCATTACTATGCGACTACAGTATTGGATTGGGACCTGTGGTCAATGTCAGGTCGGTAGATATATGTCGGTACAATTTGAGATATCAGTTCATTGTATGAATGTGGGATTAATCCATGCATGTTCAGCGTCCAGTATATAAAAAGCCAGTGTCAAAAGTGAAAGTCATACATTTGGGGGAAATCTAGGGGAGAAAGGTATACAGTAAGCCTACAACAGGACTGGTTAGTGTGGTGTGTATCCTGAGAGTAGGGAACAATGTGGAGATGCACCTGCGGACAGTTGGAGGGTCTCTATGGAGATCAGCACCAAAATCTACACTGTCAGAGGTTAATGTAACTGAACAGTATAATCTGCTGTAGTTTTACAGTACAAACTACGTTATTAGTGTACATGGGGAGCAGAATATAGAATATAAAATTGAAATATGATTTGTGCCCTTTTAATTCCATGACGTTAATGGGATAAACCGGCCACTGGTGGTAGGATAACTAGATCTACTATAATAAGGGTCTTCTAGAGTTTCCTGCCTCCAATAGCTTGGGTTACAGAAGAAGCCCTTTGTATCGCGGAATTAGCTTATGGAACAAGCTCAATGGGTCATGCCGGCTCACCACTGAGATGACTGTGTTCCAAACTAAGGCCAAGCCTACAGTCATTAAGTTATTAAAAAACAAGTAAGAAACCAACATTGTCTATATTCCTAATCGATTAAACACCAATTAATTGAAAGTGAATATTTATTGAAACTACATTGTAAGATACGCAGTTGTATTGGAATGCATATCGCATGACATGCGAGTAGATATTATTGTGTATGAATTGTCATAACATCAGTATACAAAGGTCGTAAGTGGAAAATTCATGTTTTGAGATATAAGCAAAATAAGAAAAATCAATGTGGTCTTCAGGCTGTAATTTCTAAAATACATGTTGTATTTCCCCCGAAATTGTCTTATATGTAAACTATAATAAGTATAAACATATTATATGAATGATACTAAAATATATTATCTAATTCCTTAGTAAATATGTCAATAATGAGGGAAAAATGGGTAAAATTAAGTCACTTACGACCTTTGTATACTGAATAGTATGTATACTTTTGTATATTTAATCAAAGGTGGTAAGTGATTTCTCCAGTCCAAAACTGTAAACAAATGTTCAAATAGTCGATTGATTTAAGCCTAATGCTTACTAGATGAATCTTTTATATTTTTAGTAGCTTATGTTACTTAAAAGAATTCACCCCCTTTACACTTCCAAATTAACATATTTTTGTAAAAAATATCCAAATGTACACATATAATAGGAATTATAAATAATGGTTAAAAAAAACCCACAAAATACACTGATTTAATAAAAAAATACATTGGGGTTATCATTTTCACTTCACTTACTACCTTGGTATACTCAGAAAAATATCACTTTGTCAGTTACAACCTTTGTATACTGCTCTATTACTTCTCAGAAAAATGTCATATTTGAAAAATTCCAAAAATTGTCAAAAATGTATTGGGAAAGGAAAAATATTCAAGAATTAAAAAAAAAATCAAATTTTTTCACTTACGACCTTTGTATACTGAGGCGACGAATTATCTGCATTATTCCATTGATTACTCAATATAAATAAATGGATCACTGGAAATCATAAAAATGACAACGGACATGATCATATTTCATTGGTGCCAGCATTGAACACCTTTCCATTGAGAAGGTAACACAGCCCCATGTACCACATTGAGTCAAGATGTATTTTTGTAAAATCACCAAGTGCAATAAAAATACTTTACAAACTCAAATTGGAGGCCCAACCAACTCTTCCCCCACTTTTTCTTATAAATGCATCATTGGGAGAAGTACCATTTAGGCCTACAATATTATAGGGTCTTGGCAAATTTTCTTTTCTTTTTCGGGGGGGGGAAGCAAATTCGGGCCCCCCTCCTCCGTGATAGAGAGGTGGGGGTCTGAGCCCCCTTGACCCCCCCCCCCCCCATTCCTTTTCCTACGCCACTGAAGTGCAACAGAGAGTTCTATACTGAACATTAATTTGTACCTTTTCACTTGCACTCTAGTTAGATTTTGACTGCTGTCTTCAAATTTTATATAATAATATCCATCATCGCATTCAGCAAACATTTTCAGCAACATTTTCCTGACAAAACCAGCCTCCATAGGGGCTTTGTAATAGGGTTTGTCCCCAGGCGGTATTTCGATGGCAAATTAGTCAAACATACAAGGAGAAATGCTTTGTCTTCTCAAAACTTTCTCATTTCTACTGCTAATATTCTATATTTTGAAAATTAGCAGATATTGCACATTCCGGTTGCCATAGATACCTTTCCATTATTCCATATATTGGATATGTTGGCCCTTAACATAGGTATCTCATATGGAACTCACAACTGAAAACGTCCCTCCGAGATTCCTCCGAGAACCAAATGACCCTCCTCCCCCGAATAACCATTTTCACCTGCCTGGTAACATTATGTATGCAGCAGTGTCCAATGTTTCGGTCTTGCCACCTAATAGTGCAGTACATTGGGAACCAATTCTAGCAGTATTGATCAGTGTTCTGGGATCAGGCTATGGTAGAGCTATATAACTGCATCTCATGTTACATTCATGACTGTCATATATAATAGTCATGCGCCTGGCCTTTATAATACCGAATGACCTGTCACATATCAAGTCATAGTAGTTTTGTGTAAGTATGTTGTAAATGTTACTGTGCCACTTATCAGGGTAACTCGACCAGAAACAACGGTGCATTCTGATTAATTATCTAATTGATATGGACCAACAATACTTGAGTCTATGGAAATTAATTAATTAGTGTCTGAATGTGAATGGGAATGACATGAGCCTTCAAGCTAATGTAAGTAAATTGACTAACCCTATGTTAAACATTATGGACTTGGTTTTCACTGAATGGTCCGCTTGTAGATACTTTCCGGAAAGAAATCTAAAATCAATTCAGTCTTCACGAAAACCAGGATCCAAGATAAATGATAGGAGAACAGAGCACAAGGCGTATTTTACTGTGACTCATTCTACACAGGAAAATAATGTATACGATTTGAGTTGTTGACTTAAATAGAGTAGGCCCCGCAATAATTAAGCCAGTCCAACTGAGTTGAGGAACTACAGAAATGTTTACAAAGATTGAACATGTGTGCAGGCCCCTGTTGACCTGGTGTTAAATGCTTGCGGAGTGAGCCTCCAATGAACACTCTATAGTGTTACCTGGTATTGACACTTGCGGCCTGCAGGAAGCCCCCGTGGCCGACCAGTGTCAACTAAGCAATCTGATTACGCCGTGAGCAGCACCGAGCAGCTCCAGATTGACCACAATGAGTGGCAAAACGTGACCACTTGAGCTCATCAAATGACATTTCTGCCCCTGGCCGCGCTACACCCCAACCACTCATTGTCTCGGCGGTGTGGCTTTTAGGTCTCGGCACAGGTGATTAATCCAATCACCTCCAATCACCACTAAGCGATTATCTCCCCTGAGCAGCTCCCTGCCGCCTGCGCCACCCAGTGAGCAGCTCGGAAACGTAATAAAGAAGAGGCCTTATTTTATCCGAGGAGCCTTGACTGTACCCAGTTAGCGCCACGTAAGCTTTAAGTAAACACATCCATGTGTATTTACATTATAATGATTACATTAGTCCTCACATTTTGTTACACACATCTCAGAGGGGGCGAGCGGCAGCAGTGGGTAGGCAATTGTGCAAGAATTACTGTTAATTACTTGCACCCACTTTGTAATAATTAACACAATTGAACTACTCGTATTATGTAAAACTGAAGGAGCCTGCGGATTGTAATTTCATGGATGACATTTTGCAACAATATCTCAAGGTTGCGGAAATCCAATTTTCCTCTCATACTCTTACACTGACCGATGTGCTATTGTCTGACCGTGATAGTGCGGGATCTCCATTGCCTTTAATTTGGATTGATTATTACTAAAATGGCATTACTTTCGGCCAACAGTTCCTTTCTCCCATATGGATAAACGTATCAAATATTTACCTCCTCCTACCTGTTTTGTTAACAAGAAGCAGCATCTTATGGAAAGATTTGGACACATCTGCACCTTCGTTAATTTTTATAGAATTATCTTAATCTCATTTAAAGTTTTTGAGGAAAGAAGTTTCTGTTAATCTGTGTCTCCTTTTTCACTTCTAAGTGGTATCTTAAATCCTACAATGGAAGTTCTTTACGTCAGAAGGGCTTTACAACACACGCAACGCTTCCATCTGCTTGAAACGTTATATCATAGTGTTAAAGGGCTTCTTCTATAGAAACACTGTGGTACATGATACAAATTACTCTTAACACTTGTTCGGATACAAATGACCACAATAAGGAGAGACCATAAGAATAATACATATGAATACGGGAACGTGAATATTAAGGAATAGAACAAATCAATGGATGTTTTTTATCATGTGAGTTGTATGTACTGGATATACTCATGGTAGCCGATAAGCAATATCAATGATAAAACAGAGGTTGACGACCGAGGCTTATATCAATAATATTGACTGGAGGTGCGGCTCCGTGTTGCAAGAAGTCGGAAATGTCATCTGTGTGGTTTGACCCAATTTTAAGGACACATTTAAATTTAAGCTTGTTTCATATCATGACAGAAAGAGGTTGACCCTGACTGTTTACAAGAACCTTTTCTCTCTCACAATCATCATAATAGTTCTTTGACATTATCAGGTCAATGGGAAGGTAAGTTTTCAGTATTTTTTAATATGTTGGAAAAGTGAAAACGATGTCTCAACTATAGCCCTGGTCTCCGATCCAAGTACCGTACCATTGCGTTTAAGTTCCTGGTTTTGAATAAGTGCCAGTCTTGTATGAGCGCCGGATTTGGGGGGGGGATGAAATAATTTCTAAGCACTATAAATAGATCACGAAAAAGTGCCGGGGTAACCAGCACTCCAATGTTATAAGCGCCGGGCGCTTATAAACAACAGTACGGTACCCTGAAACATTCTCTGTGGCATTCTTTAGACCCCCACGCACCCTATTGAGATCCCGCTCCTCCAATCTGCCTGTTGGCGGAAGGTAGCAAGTTGTGAGTCTTTCGGCAATTTACCTGCCAGAGTTACCGAACCTGGTGTCTATAGGCTGAAGTGCCATAGCCCAGTAAACACCCTACGTAATTCCAACGTAGCTCAGAGGCTTCTCTATGTAGATTTCCAACCAAAGGTCTGAATTTCGACTTTTTTTTTTAGTGAGGTTTATTTACGTTCTACAAACGTTTATGTTTGCTTTACGTTTATCTACCTCATTCAGACGTAGATAAACATAATAAAAGTACGTAGATCTACGTTGAAATTGGTAATTTTTTAAACTTGAAATGTGTATATAACTCCTCAGTGTCCCACTAGGTAGCGATTAGTTGCATGTTTGTGAATGTAAATGACACAGGTCTATGCTTGAATCCCCGTATTACATCCAGGGGAAAGGTGGGTATCTTATAATTATATCATGTTTTATGTTTCATTTTGACGTATATTTATGTCTGAATAGGGTAGATAAACGTGGATTTATTACGTTTATGTACGTCTGAAAGAGGTAAATAAATGTAAATCAAACATACACGTTTGTACACGTAAATAAACCTGAATCTTTTGACGTTCATAAACCTATCAGAATTACGTAGTTCATACCCCCAAATAAACGTAAATTTACGTCAGACAAACGTAGTTGTGTTTACTAGGAGACCACCATCAGCCAGATCTGATACCAATAGGCCAAACGTGTTTGCGATTAAAATGGACTAATAGTAATAATAGTGGCCTACGCATGTACTTCTTAGAATCTACAGATTGAATTGTCTAATTAATAAGATAACTTTTGTTCCACCTCCATCACTTACCACCATTTGTTAGATTTTTTTTTATTTGGCTGAAAAAAACCTTTGCAAACAGTGGACGTTTTTCTTTAAATGGCCAAAAGTCGCCTTTTATCAGGGTCGAATATAAAAGTATGACTATATCCACTCTAACCTCAGCTTTAGATTTATATGGCCATTTATATTTCGATGCTAATTGATAACCACAGTTATCCCTTCGTAAAGGTGGCTGTACTTCTTAAGCATAATTATGGGGGTAGGCAATATTTTGATAGACCTGTATAAATCTCAAAATTAATAGCAGCACGCTTCCTCTAGCCACAGTTAGCTAATTAGGCGATGTATATGTAGCATTAGCCAAATTGAGCTATGATTCGGCGAGTGGCGATTTGGCGAGTGGCTTGTATCATTGAGATTTTCTTTGGGTGTGCGTATAACGTTAGAGGGCTGGTTACCCCTGGTGCTTATACAATACAGGCGCTTATCCAGTATATTGAATCTTGAAGCAGAATCTAAACTGTGCATTTTAGTTGTGTCGAGGTATCTCATATAGCTCAGGTAATATTTAGCAGACTGTTGAAAATATACGATGACAATGTGCAAAATACTGACTCTGTCTCTATTACATTGTTATCTGTTTTAAAAAAGGGGGTACACAAACGTCTAGGTTAGTCAACGCTAGCTTTTGCGAGATGAAACTGCATGATTATTAGCAAGGCAGCTAAATCTGACTAAGATCGTCAAACATGACTTAAGAATTCAGAATTAATTCTCAATTGATTTATATATATGGCAATTTAAACAAATCAGACTTAAATAAGGTTTGACTAAATGTATCTGATAATTGATAATCCTCCAGAAAAAAGGCATCTGTATGCCAATCAACACTGATTTCTTGGTGATAAGTTATCCATCGTCATAAGCAGTATTATGTTATACAGAGGGAAAGCAGGGGCGGATCCGTGGGTGGGGCGAGCCCAGAGTGTCATGTTATTCAGGCATTTGGGCTTACATCTTTATCATTGACTGTAAAAAATATTAAGACTCTGGCCTCTATCATTTGGGTTTAGAAATCCCTTTTATTGCGAAAAATGCTTTATTACGAAGATTTTAGAAATCTAGAACGTCAAGTGAAGGTATACTAGGGGGATTTGGGGGCTTAATTGACCCCCCCCCCCCAAAGGGAAATGTTGATGATCTAGACTTGAAATTGTGCATCCTCAGGCATTTTAGTACAAGAATATTAAGACTATAGCTACTATCATATGGCTTGTGAAATCCTTTTTTAGTGATAAATTAAGAAATTTTAGAATCTAAATGCTGTATTCTAGTACATTTCTCCACAACTGATACCATCATGGAGAGAGAATTCAGAGCCTTAAAGTTATGAGGACAGCATTAAGAATGAGGAAGGGGGTACATTAGAGGATACAGGGAAGACCATCGAGAGGTGGGGGTCTATCTATACTAATACAAATATAGTAGTACTATGCACATGTCTTCTTTAAGTCCCGGTAAAATCAACCTGATTATGATGCCACAAAAGGTCGAAACTACAAAAGTAGGCCTGGCACTAGCGAGTACTAAGCCAAACTGATTTACAGTGATATACATAACTGTATTATTCCTGTAAACTAGCCCCACCCATCCAAGCTCAATAGGTTATAGACCTATAATACCCAACATCTCTCATGACATTGACAGGCTAGTAAACTGCACTTCATACTCAGAAAAGTCAGCGTCATTGTCGCTAGAACCACTCTCACCTGAAAGTCAGGCACTGCCTGACCTTCAGGTGAGAGTGGTTCTAACGACAATGACGCTGACTTTTCTCAGTATGTTGTACTAGCACAGTGTCAGTACAACTATCTGGGCTTGACCACAGTGTGACCAGCTGACCACATGAGTGAACAATGGGAGCTAGGTGCCTCTACATGGGTAAAAATCATCACAGGCGACACAGCAACACGGCCCCTTTAAAAATCGATACGGGCGACACGGCCCCTTTAAAAATCGACGGACACAGACCTTTTTATTAGGCCCTGGTATATTCTATATGGATAAAAATCGACACGGCGTTACGGCCCTTTTGCTAAAAATCGACACGGCGACACGGTCAATTATGCGGGTACCCATGTAGAGGCACAGCTAGGGAGGGAAATTTGATGCATAATTAAGTCCAGCTGGTGAATATCAGCAGATTCAGCAGATTCCCCTCCTGCCCCATATCCCCTCCCATTCTATGTGCTATCCCATCCCCTTCCAAGTCCTCTTCCCTTCCAAGTATTGCCCAAACCAGAGTTCAGTAACCCCCCCCCCCACCATGGGAGATATCTCAACCATCTTCCTCTTCCTCTCCCTCTCTTTCAATGCCCAGCGCTACACAGCTAATGGACCTATCCTGAGTCGGGATGATACACTCTAAGAACAGTGTGTTGTGGGAACATGCTTTAAGAGTAACACACATGAATTTGCAACACACTTTGAGATTTTACACACTTATGAATTGTAACACACTTTTTGTCAACTCACTTACCTGCTTACACACTTGTGGTCAGAGAGGTGTGTATCATATACAAAAGGGGGCAGCGGCAGTAAAGGTCTATCATACACCTATGCTACATTCTTACAGCCATATAGTAGCTGTCGCAGTGGCTCAGTGGGCTAGTCTTTGGACTGAGAACTTGAAGATCCCCGGCTCGATTCCCTATGGGGCTGACTGTCAAATGGAAATGTTTATTTTCTAAGAAGGACCATACTATTTTAGCCCCCAGCTTAAGATGTGTCAAATTTCTCTTCCCCTCAGGAGGGGTTGAACTGTTTTACAACCCCCTCCCCAACCAATCCCCTCTACTACAATGAAAGATATTACACCTGAAAGCTCATTAAACGCAGACGTAGCAGTGCTGAAAGTATAGGATACGTCTGGGTTAAATGAGCTACGTCGGGTTTGCTAAAGGTCCCTACTAGCTGATTAACTATTGTCTTTATAATAGATATGAAGCCCTGCAAATTATTAGTCAGTGCATTGGCATCCCTCAATAAGGGCGGTCTTTGTATTGTCTAAGAACCACTTCCTGTCATAACATATTAATACCCAAGGGTAAGTTATATAGCTTACTGGTAACTGGTAAGAAGTTGTGTGATCTTTGAGAATACTTTGTGTCTCCTCACTGTTGTGTGTTCTGGTACCTATTTGAGTGGGGAATACGCCATGATTGTACAAGGAGATTTGGTGGCCTAGTGAGCAAGTCGCTGGACAAGTGTGTGAGAGGTCATGGGTTCGATCCCCAGAGAAGACCTGGCGCCAAATCTTCCCAAGTGAAACAAGTTGTCCTGACAGGAGTCGCGTCTGTAAGTGTCGGTAGACAGACTGCGGTGAACCTTCGGTGTCCTGGTCTCCCATGAGACTTGCACCGATCCGCTTCAACCCGTAGAAGCTTAATACACTTGCGACTGGTAAAGAGATAGCAGATATCAGTGTTGACGAACGTGGTCCTAGCCGGGAGGGGAAAAGGCTACAATGGACCACTGGAGACTCTGAGAAAAGGTTGTGAGAGCAGCCATCCCACGCTATCTGACGGTGGTACGGTCATGGCACATTGCGCCACAGTCACCAGTTGGTTATCAGGTGTGTCAGTTTCGCCAGGGTCAGGAGCTAGGATGTGTTCACAGTGGTTGACTATGATTTGTTCACTGTCAATACAAACTCAGTTTTGATATAATACTTCTATTCCCACTTTTCTATATATTATGAGCGGTTCAATAAACACTTTTCCTAGATATAAGAAGCCTTTAAAAGTGATACGCACAGTATATGCACAGTATGAACATGAATAGACCTGACAAGAAATTAAATAAATCTATACTAATTTAACTCTTAACCCATATAGAAAGTAATCATACTTAATATTGAAAAAACAATAATTGTCAAGGGATTCGAACCTGCATGGATTGGACTCATGTGCCAGCCCCTAGACCACTCAGCCACGGCACCTGACACACTCTGTGAGGTGTAGAACAGCTATTTTAACCCCCACCTCCTCAATACCATGGCTTTGCACACCAACACACTTTTTAGATTCAACACACTTTTGCCAAAAGTGTGTAGTGTGTTACAAAAAAAAGTGTGTTAAAAGTGGCTTCAGAAAAGTGTGTTGAAAAGTGTGTAAACGTAACACACTGTTTTTAGAGTGTAGAACCTGACACCAGAGCGTCTGTGGTGACCAGGACACTGAGAAAAGGAGAGGTCCAGGAGCCCAGTGTTGGTTATATAAGAGGGTGGTGTAAGAGATGTTAGGATAACATGGCTGTCATGGTCCGTATTGTGCCCCCCTTTCTCACTCTAAATGTCACTACCTCCTTCTCAGTGTGAACATGCTCTTCAATGTTCTTTCCTGCCTCCCCCTGGAAGTACATGACCCCTCGTTTTCAATGTCACTCAATCTCCAGAATACCTAGTCTCCCTCCTTCTCAATGTCTCCCTTCCTTACTATGATTTCGCAGAAGATATGGGATTAGGCGATTAGTGAGAGCAGAGGGGATGAGGGCATGAAAGGGATGTGGGAGACTAAGGGATGTGCATGGGTAAGTAAGGGGATGCGGACATGTAGGGGATATGGGAGAATGGAAGGAAGGGGATACGGGAGGGATTGTGGGAGCTGAGGGAATATTGGAGAGGACACAGGTATGGCAGGTACTTGGGAGGGAAGAGGACTTTGAAGGGGAGGGAGCAATCACAACTCTTCCATATGCATTGACCCTCATAACGTAATATGTTTGCCCCAAGGGGTCCTTTGGGCCCTTTGAGCCGAAATGTGTGCGCCCCGAAGGGCCCTTTGACTCCCCCCCCCCAACCTTACTTTCTTCCTTTTTTTTTTTTTTTTGGGGGGGGGGGGGATCAAGGCCCGGTGGACGCCCCCTGGATCCCCCAATGTTTCTTGAAGTAGGAGGCATACTATTATGAGCTTGGCGTGACCAGTTTGTTTTTACAGTTTTACAGGGAAACGTGGGTTATCAGATAATACCTGTCACAACAGGCACATGAGCAATGTGTCATCAGCCATCCTGAAAACATATCCTTGCACCCACACATGACAAGCTTGCAGTCACTTCTGTCAATGATAGCTCAAGTGTCAGACAGTAATCATGGCATATGGAATATTGAAAGGAACAATAGTTGTGGCAGGTAGATTTATGGCAGGTAACAGAATATATATAAAGACGTTTTAATTAGGCCGATACTATCAGTATAACATCAAAAGATTTATCCTGATAATATTTTATATCACCGTGATAGCGGTTCCTATCCTGCTAACCCTTATTGACCCAATCAACTACTTGTTCACTGCATGACAAAACAAAACAACCGCCTGAAAAGTTATTGCATGATTGCCAAAAAGCGCCTATTGGTTGTAACATACTGTGCAGACCTTTGCTTCATAATGATGTGTAACATGTGTTAGATATGTTTATAAATTGTATTGTATATTCTCTACCTTCATCTTCAAACCCATATATCTGGAATTCTATAGCATTTCATTTGTATGCGTTTCTACAGCAGCATTTCTTACGCATGCCTATAATATAGATGAATCATGACAGAGTGTTCTTAGTGATAGGCAGGCCTGTGATAGTATATCAAAATTAAATTCTGAGCATTCCGGATATATATGTGAGCAGGCAAGCAGAAAGGATACTCCGTGCGGGATTAGTTCCGATTTTTGCCACCAGGGGGGCGCCACTATGGCCTTAAATGAAAGAAAAGGGGTAAAATAGCTCTAGGGTACTTTTTTCTGTAGAAAAAAATGGGAATACACAAAACATTCCATTTCTGGTGAAAAGCCTCCATATTTGGAATGTAAAAAGAACGTTTTGAGGCCTAAATGAGTGTTCTTGTTGATGTATGTTGCCATGGAAACATGATTTTCATTCTAAATACAAAAATTAAATATACCCTTTGACAGAATGATTCATGGGGGTTACTATGGTCAAAACAGAATAAAGATACCATTCCTAGATCAAATTTTATGACTAAAAGAATGAAAATGTATGATATTTTTGTCATTATCATCATTATGCTGATTAGATAGGGATATCTGGGAAAATATGAGACTTAGAGCTTATCGGGCTTTTTGATAGGGCCATGCCCACATATATTCAGGAAGCCATTCCTCAAAAACTAGAATTGATATCTTCAAGTGTAATATATCACTAGAAAGCTTATGACATCAATTTTAATTTTGACTTTTTCCTTGGAGTATCCTTTTCCCTTGCCTCTACACATATGTACATATAATTATATCACTTTTTAATATCCAGCAGACTCGAGATATAGATAGAGCAATATCTGGCAGCGATAGATGCATACTTTAAGGAAAATAATCAGAGACGGTAACAGGTGACATAGCTAGCACCAGTTCTTGTCCCCATTACCCAGGGAGCCAAACGTCCATATCGGGGGTCAGGAGTGCTGATATTGCTATACAAGTCTGGGGTGTTTATTCAACGAGTAGGACTGCAAATGTATTTTGCATTGAGTGGGCCAATTCTGGTAGCATTGTCATCTCTTGAGCCAGTATACATGCGTTTTCCGTTGTTGTTTTATCATGAATGAAAACCATTTCAGTGTCCAAACCTTACTGCTATTAATAGATAACAGTATATATATACATATATATATATATATATATATATATATATATATATATATATATATATATATATATATATATATATATATATATATATATATATATATATATATCACCTCATGACTACGACAGGCATGATGGTAACTTCTCCATCCCCCCATATATAGGCCCCATTTCAGTGGTTTTGACGCTTGCCGGTCAAAGACATCACCTGGTAAAAGACTTGTATCGATCTCATGAGACACACTATGTCAGTGTTAAACCTATGGAAGAGCCATTCCCTAAGGCAGCGTAAAGTAACCCTGGACAGTTCTGTACGCTCCGGCCGTTCTGCATTTTCATGTAAATGTAGGTAGATTTTGTCTATATTTCATAGAAATACCCTGAAATAGACACAGAGCGTCACCAAGAAGTCACCTCGACAGTAGTTATTCAACTTGTAGGGCCCTGGGCATCCTGCGCTCAGCCCTTGGCCTCGTGCAGAATGCCCAGGAGTAGAGAGTCACACAGCCGTCTACCCACAGGGCAGCACTGTGTGGGTAGGCTGTGTGGGGCACATAGAGTTTCAACAGGAGCAGTATGCACCACCTCAGTCAATGTGATGTCAGGAAGAGAATATGTATTCCACAGTAAAACACATAGTGTAGGATCATTCTAAATATCTTGGGGCATATCCCACTGAATGAACACTTTTAATATTGCCAATGGTTAAATACATTTAGCAAAAAAGCATAATTCAAAGGCCGCCAAGACATGGAAATATTAAGTTGAACATAAATGTTCACCTAACTGTTGTTACCTATGCTATTAAGTAATGGAATCCATCTGATAAATTTTCAAAGTTTACTGATGCCTGTTCCTGAGGATCTTAGACCAACAGCCAAAAGCTAAAAGAGGCATCCTATGTGCAAACTACCAGTGCTACAAACATCTGGACATCTCCACCTGACACTCCTTCACTGGCTGGTAAGGGATGAGAGGAAGACAATGGAGTTCTGATGCCAGAACTGGTGACTCTGGAGGTAGCTCCCACATCTGGTTATCTGCAAATATCTAGATTCAAAGTACACAGGCACATGCACTTGCTCCTCAGCAGACATGGCCCGCACTGCAGCATGTACCTGTAAAGGCGAGGACACCTGCCTCAACTTGAACAAACATTGTGTCTGACAGCTCTGATAAAGAATTATGAGTAAAGATAATCTGCATGATCCTAATTGTGGCATGATTTAGCTATGTACTCGGCTAAACTCTTGGCTTAGTTTGCTTGGTCATGAAGTGACCCAGTCCTATTCTCAGGATGACTGGTACTGTTGTACATTATCCAGGAAGGCAGGGAGCATGTGGGGGTGGTTGGACCCTGCAGGTAGCTGGGAGGCTGGGTGAGACCCAAACAGCCCCAAAGGCACCCTGGTGTAGGACCTGTAGCCATGTGTGTATCTGCTACAGTTGTCCTGGAGATAGCTAGCTACTCTCAGAATTCTACCGACACCTACAACCCCAGGTGGTCTCTGAGACTAAGTTAATCCCTGTTCAAGTATGACAGAACTATCAAAATGCCAGAATATTAATTATATAAATGTGCTGTTGCTGCTAGAAAACAATGTATGTTAATTAGAGTATTCTGCCGGGTAATCAATAACACTGTCTTAGATAAGTATAAGTACTGTATATTATTTCATACAGGAATGATATTTATTAAGCAATTGTTCAGATAAGGAAGCTTACCTAACCACACCCTGTCAGCCAATTTGTTCACTAGACTTAACCCCAACTGCCAATTGCCTGTACTGGGAGCCAACAGCTCCAAACCTGTGCAAATGTTGCACATTTCAGATAATTTCTCTCCTTGTTATGGCGAAATGTTGTATAGTGTTGAAACAGTTATTTTGATGTAAAATAATGTATTTTGTTAGGTGGGTTCTAAGCATAACGGCAAGTGTGCTGAGTGTCCCTGCTATCATACCTAAGTTGCTGTGGTAAAAAGCTTCCTTATGTTCCATGGCAACTTTCATACCTAAGTTACAATAATAACAAGCTTTAGTATGTTTCATGGCAACTTCAAGACCTAAGTTGTCATGGGAAATACTGAGGGTACATGAGGTTGTCATATGAAATCAGCAGGATGTAAATATTGTAAACCTCTTTCCTCATGCAGTGTAGGCTGTGATCTTGTAATGAACATGAAAAAATCATCTTGAGAGAGCGGGACTCAGGACAACCAGGGATGATTAAAGTCTATGAGCACTTCAATTTTTTTCTAGGATAGTGCAGGCTATCATATTCAGGGCCTTAGGATTCCATTATTGGAAGATAATTTATCAGATTTGATCCTTTGTAGTTTGACACCTGATCCAAAGATATACCTGCCCTAAATGAAGGCTTAGGCCATTACCCTAAATTCACATGTATAAGCCTGACTTGTGTATTAGCCGCACTACTAGCTTTGACAAATTATAAAGCCACAGAGGGGGTCTGAGCACTGCTTATATGGTACTGTAGTATATTTATAAAAACATAGGCATGTTTGGTACCAAAAGGAAGCTGAGTCTGACTCAAAATACCTGCTATTTGTGTATCCAATTTCCAAGATTGACATTTTTCTGTCTTTCACAAGTGTTTTCTCAACTTCAAGCTCATATCATGTGACCTTGACCTTGACCAAAGTCATATATGATTTATTCCCATTCAATGGGGTCCAATGTATCTGCATTTAATATTTTCAGTTCTCGTGCATCTACCACTTCCGGTTCTAAACATAATTCAAAACAGATTAAAAACATTGCAAGTACCGTATTGTCGCATATAGGTGCCGGGTTTTGAATAGGAGCCTGTTTTGAATAGGTGCCGGGGGTAATAGGGGTTTGAAATCAATAGGTGCCGGGCCTTGAATAGGTGCCTGGGGTCTCCAATTTATTACTACAAAGGGCCTGTTTTAATGTGTTACTTATCACATTGTATACTCAGTGGTAGGGGCCCGGGTAGGGGGTGGTATTTGCTTTGGAATTTATCATCCTTGATCAATTAGTGTGCCTCCTACATTGAAAGCCTGTGTTTTAATTAATGATTACGAATGCAAGTTAGTTTTGCCATCAAATGCCTTATGAGCCCTCTTTTTCCTTGGTTAGTGGGGGGGGCATGCCATTAAAACAATAACTGCCGGGCCTTGAATAGCTGCCTGATTTGATTAGGAGCCGGGGGTACAGTGGTACCCAAATAAATAGCTGCCCGGGCACCTATATGCGACGATACGGTATTTTAAGGATTTTCTCACTTTCAAGGTCATGTCATGTGGTCAAGTAACTTTTCCCCATTAAATGGGGTGGGATATATGAGTCTCATATCAAATTTTAACATGTCCAGCTACAACTATAGATTGTCATTTTCTTTGTTTTGAGTTAAAACATACTCACAGGTAGTATTTGGAGCAAATTTTCACTTTCAAGGTCAAATCAGATGACCTTGACCTTGACCAAGGTCAAATATTTTATTTCTACTGATAGGAGCCCAATATATCAGTCTCATGTCAAAATTTCGAATGTCCAGCTATAACGGTTCTCAAGATAATTAGAATCAAAAATGAATTATTGATATTTTGTTGAAAATATTGAAAATATTGGTTGCCATGGAAACGGGCATATAAGTGTGACATGCTGGTCCTCCCCAGACTAGCCATTGCTCAAAATTGAAAGCCTAGGGTCTTACCTTTCATTTGATACTATGTGACGCTTGTCACAGGGGGGGTGCAACGAATTTCCATTTTAAGGGGCTTTTTCAATACTGGTTCCCAGACTATTTGTCATGGTCACGTTTACATTATACATCTCTTAAAGAACCGACATCTGCGCTACATACCCTGAAAAGCGCTGACTCATATAATATGTCAGTGAAATAATCAAATGCCTAGTCCATTTACACACTGATATATTGGAATTGGAATTTTATATATTTTCAACTCCCAGTGTGTATAGCTGCAATTGAGTGGTCAACTACCACACTCCAGACCCCACTGTAAACTATCTGAGTATAGGTGCCTCCGGCCTAATAGCCTACATACAGACCAGCAGGGGTAATAATATAGGAGCATTCTCAACTTCCAATGGCTCTTACACATCTCCCCTTTAAGATATCATTATTTTGTTTCTTACATTGGATTACTGGCTGTGTCTCACGACCTTGGGCCAATGTTTTCGTCTCTGACCGGGTGCCAGCTCTGACCGGGTGCCAGCTCTGACCGGGTGCCAGCTCTGACCGGCCTGAATGAAATAGGGTTATTGAGGGCAGATGGAGATAGAATTTGGCGGAAAAGGTTAATGGATGTTATAACTCTTTGAACTAGTCATTAGTTGCCCATTTTTATCATCATCTGCCCTAAATAACCCGTTTTTATTCAGGCCGGTCAGTGCTGGCACCCGGTCAGAGCTGGCACCCGGTCAGAGTTGGCACCCAGTCAGAGACAAAAACATTGGCCCAAGGTCGTGAGACACAGCCTACTACATGTCTTCTCTATCAAGTCTGCTATTTACATTTTAGTTGAGACAATCAATTAATTTCAGATGGGACACCCTACTGCCAGGAGACTGCTCTGTCTATATATTGAACCTTAATTCATGTGTCTAATGTGATTGTCTGGGTTAATATCCGGAAGGGTTATACAGGTAGAATCAACTTGTTATGGGTCTTACTCATTGACAAAACAGTACAAAACACTCCAACATTGTTAGAAGTAGGTAGTGTTCCTGTACAGCAAATATTGGCGGCAACTTTGGTTCCAGTAAATTCTGCTGTAGACCTACGGCAGAATCTACTGTAGACCCAGACTTGAAGGTCTGGGGTTCAGCTCTCAGTATTGGCACCATTTCTATTCATCCATGTGAGGGATAGTATGTTTTCTATGGCCAAAAACACTACGAAATGCTACATGAACCTCACATAAACGTTATGAACCATTTACAAATAGTCTACATCCATATGAAATGTTATTAAATGTTAATAAAAAACAAGAGTTCTAACAACAGGTTCATGTATATTCAACATTGGGCATCTTATAGATTTGAACCCCCCATTTTTGGATCCAAAGTCCCGAACCATGACCACTACACCAGTGAGTCCTGGATATCAGGTGCATTGAAACACCTCCTACTTAAATGGGAATGGTAAAGAGGTGGGCATAGGATCCCTGGGGGGGGGGCGGAATTTTAGAACTAGACTGTTCATGTCTTAAGGGTTGATATGAAAAGTATCCTATTACAGTAATGCACTATATAAGCACTGAACTGCCATTAGTTTGAGTGTAATCTTGATGCCCTATATTTTTCAAAGTAAATGTAACCATCTTTCCTGAAGATTATGCAGATACACTGGTTTTATCTTCTGCATATTTTCTAAAGTAACATTTCAGTGTACCAAAATATCTTACTTTAAGAACTGCATCAGGAGAAATGTATTTAGTTTGAGAATTTCCTGTCAGACTTGAACCTCAGACCCTCAGACTACATCACCCACTGCTCTACCGACTGACCTAGCGGGACACTCACTTATATGTAGCCTGTATCAATAGCCTTTTGAAAAAATCAGGTCATATTTGTGGAGCTGCTAAGGTTTGAAACTCACCCTGATGCCAATGACAAATGAACTTCATAAATTATATACATTCCTTATCAAGAGATGAGTATATATACCATTTTTTCATTCTATGTGTTGATAGAGCATGGCATATAAGTGAAGAAATCTCCTTGGAGATGTGGAGTATGGTACTCCCTTCAATCTCTCTACTCTCTCCCTCAGGTTGCTGGTTACGGGATTTCAACCTGCATCTACAGCAACAGAATTGTACATGTACAGCAAAAGCTGCTGTATTATGTTTTACAGCTAAAGTACTGTATAGTTACAGCACATTTTGCTGTTCACGCACAATAATTCTTTAAAGTGAACTTTTTACAGCAACTCTCCGTCCCATATGGGTGTTTGGCTCCCTGGGTATATGCATGCGGCAATTCCACAGACATAGTTGTAGAATCATTTCGAAATTCATTTCACCCCTTCATTTCATTTCTGCCCCTCTGGGTGGAGAGAATGTGTGTATGTTTCACGCCTTTTCTACAACTGAGATTATATTGGATCTAAAGATAATTGGTTCTTTGAGATGTTCAAATGATTGAATCTATAGGGTGATGAAGAAAACTGCTACTAGGTTATGTCCCCTATCCTTTTTAAATGGCAGAAAGGGTTATTTTATTTGCCTGGTTATACATACATGGAATAATAAGCCCCCTACCATAGAAGACAGCCTCAGACCAAAACATATTACAAATACAAAATACAAGACAAACTATAGCATTTGACATCTCAGATATGGTTCACTTAGGAGAGATCATATGGTAGACCACCATCCAGTAAACATTTTCCCTATGGCTCCTCATTATGGCCAAACATAATAATGCCAAACATTATTCAAGATCCTACTGTCCTATTTTGCTATTTGTATTGTATTCTATTAGGGCGATACTTAAACATACAAGATTACCCATTCTGCATACACCGAACTAAGAAGTGTACCACTGCTGTTAAAATCGCCAAAGATGAGGCCCTAACAGGAAGGTGTTTCACAATAGGTGAAATAGATCAATCTTTGTGTACAGGCAAGGGAAAAGGGATATCCAACGAAACTGTCAACTTTAAAATTGATATCATAAGCTTTCCAGTGATATATTACACAAGAAGATATCATTTCTAGTTTTTGAGAAATGGCTATATGAAAATGGGTGGTCATTGCCCTATCCAAAACCCGAATAAGCTCTAAGTGTCATACTTTCCTAGATATCTCTATTTAATTAGCATAATTAGAATAATTAGAAAATGATCACACATTTTTATCCTATAGGCCATAGATTGTGATCTAGAAATGATAACTGTATTCAGTTTTGACCATATTTATCCTCGTGAATCATCCTATTAATGGGCTACTTCATTTTCTTTATTTGGAATGAAAATCATGTTTCCATGGCAACACATATCAACAAAGACACCCATTTAGGCTCTAAATTGTTCTTTTTACATTCCAAATAAGGAAGCTTTTCACCAAAAAATAGAATGTTTTGTATAGAATTATTAAATTCTCCAGAAAAATGTACAAAAAGGGAAATATTAGCCTGTTTCTTCCATTTTCGGCCATGTTGGAACCCCCTCGTGGCTGAAAATGGTACTAATCCCGCGGGGATACCCCTTTCTGCTTGCCTGCTCACCTTTATCAAAAAGTCCTAAAACCCACCACTTGTATATTTGACTTTCAAGAATTCTTTTGCAACACTGGAATACGTATAATGATCGGCCTTAGGTAGGGTGTAAAACATAAAACTGCTATCAATGAGAAATAACTGCACTCATAATGACCACCGTCCACAGAGCATGAATCGGCCGTATATCAAGATAATTGCCATACATTCCCTATGTAAATTGTGTATAGAATGGCCGTATACGGCCGATTTATGCTCTGTGGACGGTGACCCTCAGCAAGTCACAACCACAATATAGGCGGTTCAAAGCCCTGATGGTCCAGGTCCATGTGTCAAATACGATTTATTTGACTGGAAGTAATTTGTAAGCGAAATCGTCCATTATGGGCACATAACATTGAATCAACATTGATAGATGGTTGTCAATGTTGATTCAATGTTGATTCAATGTTGATTCAATGTTGCACTGAATTTTTTGCCCACTGGGTTATGACCACCGTCCACAGCATAAATCGGCCGCATATGGATAGAACTGCCATACATTCCCTATGTAAATTATATATGGAATGGCCCTATACGTCCGATTTATGCTCTGTGGACCGTGACCCTCAGTGAGACAGATTTACGATGTACAAAGATATAGAACACAACATCGATCATTTCGGTTAACCTATTCGGGTTTTTATCAATCAAGCTATCCACCTTGAGTAAACTATGAACTGTGCAAAGTGACGACGTAAAAATTAACGTCATGGTTAAAATGCATTGAAAAAAATGGTTGTACATGATACTGTGTAGTTTCTTTACTGGAAACATAGTTTGCCATGTGGTCAGTCACAGTGTACAGGTCTCGTCCCTCCCGTTCATCTATGCATTCTTTTTACTTTTTCAGCATCCTCTGTTCAGGCCAGGTCAGTGCGAGACGGGCACGACACAAGTGCCTCCCATGTCATCAGGAAACGTAACGGTAAGCAGCCATGGCTTTTCCACTATATTTCCACATTGGCCTCATTTACCCACAAGTTTGTAGGAAATAATACACCGTTGACCCCCATCAGTGTAACCCCTGGTGTATTTCCAACCTCCTACTCCCGCCTACACCCCCATTATGCCCGCCCATGACACTACTCTCGGCGTGACTGAGAAATGCCTAACAAAGGTAATCAATTTCCCGACGAGGATATTATTCGCAGCGACACCTGCCCGATATGGGTAGAGCGGATGTGTACTGCCCCTACCCCTCACCCCCTACCACCCCCGCCCGGTGAAGCACCAACGGGGAAGGAGGCAGGAATGTGCGGACTGCCTTGGTGTGATGACTTCATTTCCTACGGGCAAGTCATCACTGTCTGTTCATAGACACTATCCGTAGAGCGCCTAGGTGCCGCCACCCAATTACACCTCTCCAGGCAGCCTTCCCCATGGAGCACAGCCTAGCCCCCAGAGAAAAACCTGTATAATTGTGAGACACACATGTCAGCCCAAACCACCAGAGAGCCTCTCTTGACATCAAAATTGCAAGACATCTTTTCAAAATCGAGTCATTATTCTCTGCACATTTCGTGAGTCTCTCCATTGGCATCGATTGAGATCGATGACAACCCTATATCGAGTCTGCTTCAGCCAGTGTATTAACAAGGAATGTGGTGTTTATATCATAAAGGATATTTGCGAGAAACTGATTTCACCATGGATCCATCGAACTAAATGCAAATGTATAGGTTATTTAATATCCATCAAAGAATGGCCTTGTGCCTGCTAGGCATGGAATGTCTGGCCTTAATATTAATGCGAGGTATAATGTATAAGCATTCGATAGAAGCGGCAACAGTATTCAAATAATCCCACCAGCTATATTTTTAAGAGGTTGGCATGGACAGATGAATTCTATGCACATCTGTTGTGTATGTTGCTAGGCACAGAGCATTTGGTCTTGTTTTTGCTAGATAACATAGGGATTTAATGAAAGTGTCCATAGTACCAGTGTAGTCCCCATTGATATTTTAGAGGGATTTGATGTGGCCAAATGTTTTCTATACCCATGAATTGATTAGCTCTGTTGTTGCTAGATTGGCAGCATTTGTTGGAGACATAGCCCATATTATCATATGCCTTCTTAGTGACACTTAAATTCTGAATGCAAAAGTTCGAGAGGTCGTTGGAAATAATCTTAGACGTGTCCAGCATACAGTATGCATCAGATTAGTCTAGATTTGTGGGAGTATGATTTACTCTATAACTCGTTTGATACTGTAATATTGAATATGATTCGGTCAGGGATATTCCGTTAAAGAATGGGGCAACCCTGTAATATTGGCCGTGGTCAATGACCTATTTGAACACACCCTCTGATAAGAGTCCTTTTGTCTTGTATTTTCAGCCTGGTGGAGTAAAAGGGACAAGTCCATAGATGATTCTCAAAGGATATCCTCTTCAGGTAAGCAGATAAAATATACCCTTCAAGTACAAAGGCATTATGCCCAACAATCTAAAAATACTTTCTTAGTTTGAGATATTCTTGAATGACAATGTCTTCCTGTATGAGTACTTTAAATTTGTTTGATCTGGGTTCTGTTGCAGTAGTAGCTCTTTTTTTCTTCACCAACACTATGTTGCCAGGTCAGTTGGGTGCTGTTTGTATTGTAAGCTCTAGAAGCCGTAGATGAAAAGATATGTCAGCACTGTGGCTACTGACCTTTCTCATATGTAGTCGACAGCAAAACATACACAAAACATTATATAATACCCGAACTCCACTGGACCTGCAATCCCAGCTAACAGAAATACGTTATTTTACGAATGATGTTATTAACGTTTGGCCATGATGAGGAGCCATGAAGAGAGGGGGGACTTTAGATATCACAGTTGAAGGGAACATGGAATATCTGTAGAGTTTGCCTGTTGTCATGTGTCCTGACATCATTGTAGGTCCGGGGTTATTTCTCAAGGTACGATTTGCCATGAATCTAAATAATTCACGTCCATGGATTTGCACACTACCTATCTACACACCTCTGGATAGAGACGTGCATGAACTGATATTATATTACACATCCCTCCACAAACAAAAGCTCAATTGGAACGCGTGCTATTCTTGAGTCATGACGTTTCCTTACGTTTTTTGAATAAGTGAAACTTGGGAAATTCTGAGTGTTTCTGAACGTTTCCTGGAAAAAAAATTGAATGAGTGAAATTCATGTCATCTTGTGGAATTTCTTGTTATTTGCACGAGTAAAACTTGGGAAATACACATCACCATTGAACATGCCACTACCTAGAATGTTCACTATTCTTGAGGATCCTCCGTGTCTATCATGTGTATACAGCTTGTGCGATTCCCGAGAAAAACACAAGATACTAACTTGTGTCATTCTTGAGTTCCATTTGGAGGACCCCCCTCCAAATCTGTAATGTTGGAAGCGATTTTCAGGATGTTTCAAGGTTCTAACATCAGCATGGATCCCGGTCCTAATAAAGGAATAAATAACGAACAGAATACAGAAATATCGCTGTTACACATTCTGCTTTACTGGGACACAGAGATGTCAAACGGACCCTTTGTAGACACACACAATGTAACCTACATTTTCTTTGTCTTCCTTTAGAGCGGGCAAACGATGTTTCAGGGCTGCAGACGGAGGATGTCCCAGCAATAGGTAAGAACCGACCAATTCAACATTGGTCTTTCATGTTATCTCCTAAAGTGTTTGCCAAACTCTTAAAAGCTTTCGCTAACAGTTAAACACAGGACTGCAATTATAAATGGTTCAGATTCTTTTTAATTATTCAATTGATCCGAACAATTAGGCCTGCATTTTGCCGGGAAATGCATTTGCATCATTGAATATTTTACATCATAGCAAGGTTTATACTTTAGCATAGTGAAATTACAGAACTGTTGTGCCAACTGTTAATGGTTTTGTATCTGATTTATGTGCTTAACTTACCTCAGTGACTAATGTATTTCGTGTGACATGTCAATGAAATTCATCAATCAGGTGCGATTATGTACATTTGCTTGCATGTGCTCCAGCCTTTTGCATAACTCAGTGCCGGCAAATACCTGAAATCGATTCTCACAGAAGTAGTTGCTCTGTTTGTGAGAAAATAAATATTGATATAGGTTGTTGTCGCCCGAGAGGAGCCACCCAGCAAATCGTGGTCACCTTTGGCCAGCCTCACAGGAAGACCAAATTGGTCATGACCATAATTAGCCAATCATTTTCAAGTGTGGCCACTATTTTTCGGGTACTTGACAACGCCTCCCTGAAACCCCTTTTAATTGCGGATACCGTATTCGACGCAATAAGCGCCCTGGGCGCTTAGAATATTATTTTAAGTGAAAAAATCAGCCTCCAATATTCATTCTAATAAGCGCCCCCCATGGCTGTCATATACAGACCTCAGTGGCATCTAGAAGGCTTCTTACACCCATATTACTTCACACTTGGCTTGGCCTTAACACCTGCACAGGTGTCAAGTGCTCCATGTTACACACAGGTGAGAAAATCAGTGACATAATCGCAGAAACACATTAAAAGATCAGGGGGGAAATCTGAAAAAGGGGGGGGGGCGCTTATTAGGGGGAGGGCGCTTATTACGTCGAATACGGTATTCTAGTCAGTCTGATTGCATGAATTATTATCTGCATATCTCGCGCAGTCTTTAAACGCTACCCCATGACTTACTGAGACACCTCTAATGCTTAAGAAAACGGTAAATAGTCTTAAACATAAATTGTGTTCAGTTATAGTTGTGTTATCAGTCAAGAAAGGGGAAAAACATAAAGAAAAAAGGGTTAAGGAGCAGAGCCCCCGATATATAGTAATTACTCATTACTACCCTGTCTATCAGGAGAGATGATGTTAATTTTGTTGCGCCATCTAGAGGAATGGAGCAGTAAGACTAGGGGAGATATGCTTTTCGTTGCATCATCGAGAGGGATAGGGCAGCAAGACCACGGAAGATATACTTTTTGTCAAGGCACCGTTTTCGCTGCGTGCCTCAAAGCTACCCTGCTAACAACATGTTTATATATCATTGCGTATCTCCTTTCAAATCAGTGTCCGCTCTCGTGGCTTCCATACACCTTAAGCTGGGACTTCACGATACCAATTGACCAATAGATGAATAAAAAACAAAGATAAACAAACCCTAAACATCTGATCATCGATGTTACCATATTCCAACATATTTTCTTAGAATGGACCATGAAATCGGTTAGTGGAGCCCTAGCATTTTGCTCACGAAGCCTATTCCTGTTTTTTCCTGCCACCTTCTCCATCCATGTCCCCGACCATGCATGCATGCACGTAACCGCGGCCACTCATTCCCAGATCTATACACCATATTTTGTGATAAGAACACTATAACCCTCACCATTGTCTTTCCCTCTGACCAGATTGCTACACGGAAACGTGCGTGCCAGAGTTCGTTGTGTGTACTGCGAGGAGTCATTCGTCTCGACGATCTACCGACTTCTTGCAATGCAAGCTCGAACTGCGGCAGTGCGCAAAAAGTTGCTTCGACGATGGCGACCTGGCCAGACGCATCTAGAGACATGGACTGCGCCTGCGCGTGGTGACGTCAAAGGGGCAAACATCCGGGGATCATTCCATCAGCACATGAAGAAATTCCCACTACACGTCCTACCTTAATAGAACACTCTCCAGGCTGTTCCTGCATCAAACAGACAAACTGACTCCTTGAAGGATGTACTGCATCTTTATAAGTGTATTTTGCAATAGTTCCATCAACCCTCAAGGCAGACCTCCTGACTAACTCTACATCTGTTAGAGTTACATCACAAAATAACTGAGGCTATACGGGATCAGGAATGCAACCTCCTTTACGCCTCAGCGTCCTGCAACAAGCAATATAGCAATATAACCAGTCGACTGCATTACTAATGTATTGGCATTGGAGAAATATATGTATATGTCGGAATATCAAACAGATGACAAGGACATATAGTATGATTTCAAGTCAGTAATTTGAACCGTGATGATTTTTGAAGCAGGTGTACAAAAAGCCAAAGGTTGCCTCACATTAAAAAGAAGTGTTTGCATATTTTAGAGACAATACTGTGACATATTGGGTTATAAATATGAAAAGAATGGCATGTTAGTTATACAAGAGAGCGCAGCGCCTATTGGTCACCATGCCTCGCTGTAAGGTGATGCTCCTATGAGCTGCTCACGTGTAAGAATACTTAAGTCTGTCAACTCCCCCCGAACAGTGATTATTCAGAACAATATAACGAGGGCTGGTCTATCTGCACTTACTGTTGCGCCTTTTTGTACGTTTGTCATTTGTTGTTTGTGATTAAATGTCTCTCCCTCTGTCCTCCTACCATAGTGCTAGTGTGTAAATGAGCCTCCCCTAATGGCTAGCCAGAAAGGAAAGAAAAGTGCGACCACCTTGCTGGGAACTAGTTCTCTAGTTTTAGGGACTGGTCATTTCCTCTGTCAAAGACTGTGATCGGTGACAACCTAAGGGTGTATTTGTCTGAATCTCTTACCCCGCTTTGTATCAATGTAAGTGTGATGGAGCAAAGTGAAACTTGCATCCCATGGTCTTAACCGGTTTTTATTGAAATTAACAATGTCCATCCCACGCTCTCTGTTAATTCTGTAGAAATTAACAATGATATTTCATGAATGGCTTATCCATTCCTCATTTAGAGGGGTAAACTGGTCCCATCACTTACTTCATCCAGAAATAATGACCAGTTCTTGATCATCTTTCCACACTAAAGTTACATGTATATTTTTGTTTTGAGTACCCGGCAAGAAAGACATGAGGGCTGTTTCCACAATAACAATGTACAAATGTATCTAATGTGTTAAACATTATATGTTAAAACCTATTGATAGCCATTAAAGCGTCCGCACATAGTCTGCAACAAATAATGTATGGTGTTCATTAAGAAATGCTGACTGAACGGTCTCATATCAAATGCGGAAAAGTAGCCTTAATGTTGTTTGTGGAGGATCATTTGTAAATTAAAATCTATAACATTTGTAAAAACGGGAAAGGTCGTCAACCATTTTGTTTAAAACGCACGTTTTCCACAAGATGGACGGTTCACATTATCCTCGCTGACTACAGTTTCAAATGCAATGTGACATTTTATGTTAGTTATTCACACACTCTTCTAAGTAGCGGCTGATATACATGTCAAGCTTTGGAAGTAACTGTTGATATCATACCCCTAGATGGTGTCATGGCAAGAAAAATCAGAGCATCACAACCTATAGGGCACTAGCAGGATGCAGTAATTCTACCTTGTGAGAACTTTAGCTGAAGCTGGTTCCTGACATGTCCAAAATCGGAGTTTTAGGGGCCATAAACCTTTCAGTCATAGCCCTCTGTTGTGGGTCCTTAGGTCATCTGTTCAGATTGGGGGAGAGGTTAGGACTCTGGCCTACCAATCAATGGGTCAATATTATTTACAAAGAAAACCCAATGCAACAATACAAAACCATTTTAGATTACACTATAAATATATATCTGGTGTTAAGGATCTTTACAACCAAGTTGTATACTATCACTATTTTGAACTACCAAAATACATTTTAAAAGTATGTGTAAACAAAATAGCATTGACATGGATTTGAACCCATGATCCATGGATTGGTAGGTCAGAGTTCTAACCACTCCCCCACTCTGAACAGATGACCTAAGGAGCCACAATAGAGGCCTTTACTTGAAAGGTTTACGACCCCTAAAACACCAAATTTCGGTCATGACAGAAACCAGCTTCAGCTAATCATCAGGCTTCTATAGTTAGCAGAGGAAACAGCACTGGTACCAGGCAAGATGGCGCTGTGCACCCCCTCCCTTTTGGGATCCAAAGGATCGTATGGAATCAGTGAATCTTTAGCTATATGTCAGTTTTTATGGTTTGCAAATCGGACGCTTATTAAGGATTCTACAGCTTGAAACATGGAGAGCTGTCACATGATACCATGGTATATATATATATATATATATATATATATATATATATATATATATATATATATATATATATATATATATATATATATATATATATACCGAAAGCGCTCTCACCTGAAAGTCGGTACTGCCTGGCTTTCAGGTGAGAGTGCTTTTGGTGACAGTGACGCTCACTTTTCTGAGTGTGTAATTCTGGGGGCATGAGCGGCTATGGGTGATGGGGGCACAGATGGCGTACATAGGTGGCGGAGCAGAGTTGGTGAGAGTTGGGGGCCCAAGTATGTTTTGGCGCCCAGATTCTTGAAGAATATTATCGTCTCAGAATACCTCAGAATTCCCAATCTCAAGGTTAAATTCCTAAAATTTCCGAACATACGAATCTATTTAGAATTCAAACAAAAAGTAGGGGGCCCACATGTTTTTTGGGCCCCCAGTCTTTTGGAAAAGAATAATATTGTAGTCTCAAAATAACTCCGAACTCCCAATCTCAAGGTTAAATCAGAAAAAGGTTTACATGACTACAATCCACACTGAGTTTTTGTTTTGTTTTGGTATATGAAAGGACAGACAAGATAGAAACAGGATATGACAGACCAGGACAAAGCACATGCATACATCTCTATTCATATAATGACATAGATTTTCCAGTGCGTTTATATAAAACATAAACGCATAAATTGTTACTGGGTCTGTTCCCCTCTAGAGCCCTATTTTAACTCCCTCAAACCAACACCCCACTGACAATTGGTTTCTCCCTCTCCCCCAAACGTTATACACCCTTGTGTGAACGCACTGTTTTGATTCACGATTTCCAAGATTTTCTTAATTTTCTTCAATATAAAAAGTAGGAAATCATTTAAAGGGTATGGGGTTTGGAGGAAGCTTGACATCAAAATGTACCTTTTTACTTGAATTATAAAATTGTTTGGTCTCTGTGCGTTGCTTGTGGGTTTCCGCTGCGATCAATGCTACCAATTTTTCATTCCTGGGGATTCCGACTCCCTCTTTATGATCCTGGATCCGCCCCTTCACCAATGCCTATGGCCTTTTATGTATTCGTGCTAACTCCATCACTACAAGTGCCCATATCTGTGCCCATGTCTGGAGTCTTATCCTGCCACATGGAGCCCTTGAGAGCAAAAACCAGAAAGGCCACCTGGGCCACTTGCTACTGTAATATACCATGGCAAGCGACCGCCAAGGCATACCCCCTCCCAGTGGATCTTCCAGTCGTCTCTACCAGTCACTCCCTATCCCATTCTCACCGGAAATGTCATTTAGAGTGCCAGATCGCGGGTACGGCGAATTGGTTTATGAAGGTAATTTTGATTGGAGTGTCTTTACAATGGTATCACCGGTTTGGATTACTATAACTATGTATATAACCAAGTCAATTGTTAGCTATACCCAAGCAGCCTTCCCAGCCCTACACCATCTGTGACCGGTATCTGGATCAAAATACCCCTATCCCATAAACATTTGTGAGACCAAGGTCCATTTACAGCCCTTACATAGTTAAGGGTCTCTATCACCCAAATCGTTGATACAGGGACCCCATTTACACAGCCACAAGTATTTGTGTGTCACAAATATTTGTGAGATAGGGGCCATTTTAGAGACATATCAGGTCCTTATGTTGCAAGACGTCTCAGAAGTCCTATCCATCAAAATCGGTTTAGAAGTATTCACCCTGTTTTACCCCTTAAACATGTTTAAGCGGTAAACGTACTCTAAATTACTTCTAAACTCATTAGTTTATGCACTATGGCATCTGACACTGTTAGCATTTGATCCTCATTGACTCTAGACCCTATAGCCCTCTCCCACCCTGCGCCCTGTGCTCAGACAACGAAGGAGTTAAAGTAGTACCTCTTCAGAAAGGGTGTGTCTATGCATTTACATGTTATCATAATTCAATCTATGGACATAAATTATGAAGGTGCCCTCTCCTTCAGCCCCATCAGTTTTAAATACATACAATTGTGACATGGAGTAGGAGAAGGGACCTTAGTGCACCCTGCACTAAGGTCCCTTTTCACATATCGTGACTACAACGTACGTTCTTTGTATCCCTCGGTCAAACCGCAGTACAGACAATCCTGTCACATGACACTCTCTACTGATCCTTGTCCAATTCCAATCAGTTCTATCGATCTTAGTTACAGTAGGTGAAAAAAAAACAGTGAGCTCATTAATGGTGTTACGGCACAAGTGGTGAATTGATTGTGGGTTTTAAGTGTGGGATAGTGGCATGACGCGGGCCGTGTGCAGGTCTACCCGGAGCTGGTCCGCCCATGGTGTGGGGCCCACTTCACAGCACGCAGTTCACAATCCATTCCCGTAGTTAGAGGCGGTGACAGGGGGTCCCCTGGGCCCTCCTCCACCCTGCCCTTCTCGCCCATCCCGTTCAGGTAGTTTACCCTTATCCACGTCTCTCATACATACTGGATAGGGCACTTTACACGAGTTACTCACCGCCCCCTAACACTCCTCATAAATCGACTCACGCTCAGATTGGTTGGGATCCACCGAGCTGCGGCACCATGCCAAGACCACCGGCTCTTTCCGCCTACAGGTACTTGACACTCAGGTAATCAGAGCTGTCTATATCACCAGCAGGCCACGCCCTACATGTATACATAAACTGTTTTATTTCAGATAGCCCGGGGAGATTGGTCAGAAATAATTAGATGCCTCTCAATGCAGTGAAAGGTTCTATCATGCACTACCTAAGTATTATCATGAACACATGGACACATGTTAGATGAACAATAAATTAAATGTGCCCTATATTACATGTAGTTGAATGCAAAACGGAATTTATATAACGGTCAACCAAATTTAGATTCCTCTCCGGAGACGATTCCCTTGTGTGCCATGGGGAGAAACGATGGCACGCAGGGGTCACGGCGGTTAATACTGATGGACCCTATGAAGTATTCCGGTTGCGGTCCTGCACATAGAGGTGTTTGTTATGGACTCCAACTGAAGGTCGTGTGCGCCCTGGGAGCTGATGGAGCATACTAGGGGAGCTCTAGACCTGGTCAGGCAGAACACAAAGAGGATCCTGTGGTTCATTGTTCAACATTCACACCCGTATATGTCATGCAGCCATCGTGCGCTTGATGGCCACTACTGGGACATCTTCTCAATAGGATTTACAACACTCATATTTTCTCAGAGTGGTCTATATCAATATGGGACCCGCCGTGACTGGCACTATCTGCTATTTCTATAGACTACTATGACATGGGCATACTCTCACCTGGCACTAGAATTATGCCATTTCAAGGGACTGAAATATACCTCTTTCCGGATACATTAATAAAAGAAATGACCAAATAGCTTAACAGCGGTATAATCACCCTTATGCCCGATACCGAAACATTATTATCTATCATGGCATTCAGAATTCAAGTATTCACTAGAATTCGCTTAATGGGATCAACATACAAAATCCAGGACCCGATGATAATTAAAGCTGCTACAAGTAAAACAAGCAGAGGAAACAACAAAGACCTATTTCAAAAATAACAAGGCAAAGATTGCAAAAGGAAACACCCACATACAAACACACCTCTGAGGGCTGCCTTCAGGCATCATGGCGATAAAGAGCATACTGCATTAAAACACTATGCGGCTAATGGCAGATGTGCGATGAGAACAAAATGAAACATTAAAAGACTGCAACATTAGTATTGTCTGAGAACGTGGATAATCCACCATTGTAACATGCACACTATATTGTCCTACAGTGTGTTTAAAATGAACTCTGGCCTACCCTTGGTAAGTCGATCCCACCTAAAGTGTACAGTGCATCCACCCTGCAGGAGTAGGACGTGAATGCACTACAGAGGGGAATAGGGTCAGATAGTGGAGACAGCTGGGTCGGGGGTTCTCATACAACTTTGATGTGGCGTTGACGGCGGGTAGACGTCTGATTGCCCACCGGGGTGTAGTTGTGCTCATTGGTGGCAGCGGGTTTATTTTACCTGCCAGGGTCCGCCTCACTTCCATATCTCTGGCCGATACGCCCCGACCCTCACTACTGCACCCTGACCTGCAGATGCCACTCTCACCCCTGTGACTTATGTGTTGGCTGTTATAATCATGTGCCTCAGTATACACAAACATATTTTTATGAACTGTACTGAACACAGAAATCAGCAAACTGCTTGGTGGATATTATGTCGGTAAACACGATTTACATGTAGGGTAAGCTCACCCATTTCCGACCACCTACCATAAGTCGACCACCTACAGCACCATACTGCCACTACCCTGTACTAGATGGGGGTACAAATGCTACTTGAAGTTGAAGTGTTTATGGTCTGCATAGCATCCATATTTTTTCACCAATATCATTTTATTCATATAAATATATGTTGCAGAAGTGAAGGTGTATGACCTGTTTTTACTACACACAAAATGGAAATTCTTCATAAATGTTTGACTTTGCTGCTACTTGATAATACATCTCAGCTGATGTATGTACTAATTGTGATGTTAAATTAATGGATACACATCTTGTGAACATAAATCACTTTATTTTATGATAAAACATCCACATTCTCAGATTGTAGGGCTAAAGAGCTAGTACCTATAAACTTCACCATGAATCGACCAGAATTTCACCATAAGACGACCTCAATATACAAGGTGTAAGCAGTAACCCTAAAACAATGGTCATTCTGTGAGGAGTACTACTTTAATACCTACTTTTCAAAAGCTCCAAAGTCGAGGAAAATGCACACATATTGGGAATATAATGAACCTGAATAATTCACACATTATGCTGTTGAGTAAATCCGGTTCATCTGGATATGAATTTGAAATAATTCATAGTGTTTTATTGAGATAAGAGTGGTCGACTCTAGGTTAATTTTGGTCAACATTGAGTGAAAATAGACCATATGAGATTTTCAAAAATAAAAGCAATTATCTACATATAATATTGAATTATCAAATTATCAAACATGATCAATTGAAAAGCTATTAGTATCTCCCAATGTCTATTTCAACAGGTATGACCCAATAGTTGTTTACTTGACATAATGAAGCATCTACTAAAGGTCACGAAAAACTGTGACGGGAAGGGTTGACTTACGGTGAATCTACCCTACCGACACCCGCAATAAACCTCAGTTACATCTATAGACACTGAGAATCAGTGAGATAGAGGGTCATGGAACAACCTTCATAAAAGGAAAAATAAGGGTCATAGAACAGATTTGTTGGCATATTATCATATTGTCTTTTGGTGTGATACCCCTTTGCGTGTACGAGACCAGCGCTTATTAAAGATTTGAGTACATCAATACATTTCTCCTGCACTCATCCAATACCAGAATCTATTCAAATGCATATATACCTATCTGCAGTCACTATTGTATGAAGGCTAGTGTATGCAAGCTAGAAACTAGCTAGATTACAGCACTTCAAATACTCTATATATTCATATACCTATAATGATACATGCGATGACCTAAAAAGTTGATTTCTCTTTATTTTAATAAATGGATGCAAAGTGTCTAGTGTAGGCCCTGTGCAGGTTTGGGACATTTTGTACACGTATTTCTATTTGGTTTAAACAGAGGCTTACTTACTTTAGTTGTGTAATTGAGTGTGGAGGACAGAGATGGCAGCGATTGTTATTGGTTTGGATAGTAACTGCTGTGTGTCATTTCTGCCGCTCACCCAACCAGCTGCTCCCACCAATGAGCAGACCACTCACTCTGCCTACTCCAGGGCAGTAAGGGTAAAACACCTTTAGCAGTCTCAACCACAGCCCACAACTTCATTGGAAACTTTGCATTTGAAAATACCGCGGAGCTAGTCAACTCGCTGGTGCACATGTGGCCGATACAATATAATTTCGAGTTTCTTCTTCTCAACATTTAATTATTTTTGTAGAGTGGCGCTGATTATGGAAAATGATTATGGAAGATGACTCATATGAGCATGGTTATAAAAGGAAATCTCCAATAACGATTACGAATCATTACATGGCAACATTATGACCTATTTTCAAACATAAGCATCTGCTCACATCAATTTTTGATAAAATGTTGCTGTGAATTAAGGGAGCGAATATACTGTGCATTTACATAATCTACTGAAACTATAACGTCCAGCAAATTCTGCTGTATATTTACTGCATTTTTGACAGTGGAGGGTCTGTTCCCCATGGGCCGGTATCTAATCTGGTAACACTAACATGAAATGCATTAACACCTGTCTAGTTATCATCTGGTTATATCCACAATTGTCTCTTTTCCATCGATACAGAATCGCATGGGAAGATGTTATAGAGGCCACGCACTGAAAAGGTCGGTTAAACACGTGTCTACTAGTTTAAAATTTTACCAGCCGAGAATGAAAACAGAGAAGCGCACCATACGGACTATCGTCTTAATGTGCTTCATCGTTCCATCCCTCAGAACAACGTATTTCATTAGAGTTCTCTGTATAAACAAAGGAAGATAGGCCTTTAGCTGTCTAGTACCCAGCCCATAACAGTACATGTCAGTCAGTGATTGTAGTGAGCGAGAATACGAGTCTGTACAGAAATTGAAGGATTTCATTGTATAGATGCATGTATAGGAAACTAGTAGGGTCGGCATGCTGTTATCAAAATTAATTAAGAGATTCCTGAAATGTTGGAAATAAAAACAGAATTCTCACAACTTAAAGAATTTATTAGGTATTATTCCAACACCGGCAAAGGTTTTGCATCAATAGGATTTTGGGAGCATAAAATGCAAACATATCTAAGGAGATTCCCCAAAGTCCATCTACAATGCATCTGATAGGACATATTGGCATAGGCTCTAAATGCCGCTGTATGCCTGTCCGAAACCGCAAGGCTTTGGATTTTAAAATGTAACAACATAGGACATAGGGTGCAGTGCCCTTACTAAATTTAGCTTCAACTTTCTTATTTTTGTTTTATAAGGTGTAATGGTCATCTGTGAACCTAGCTCGAATTTATTACCTTCCGCCGCCAGAAATGCAGTGTGTACATGAAGCGTTTCCAATAATTGAATCGTACGTATAATTATAGTATCACGACACTATAATTATACCGTTCATTGTAAAGACATCCTAAGGTCAATATCAGACTTTTAGCTGTATATCCTTCACAGCTCCTAATGAACATTAATGAAGAAAGGTTTTCCTGTTTACTCATTTTGAGGGGACACGACTCCACATGCCAAGCAGGTATGGATTGTATCAGCTGACTATTCTGGGCCTCAATCACTGACGAGTTTATGCATTATGCCAACAGGGTTGTACATTAAAGTGGCATGGTTCGATTCTTTCCATATTTCAAATCATACGGTACTTAATTGTGCCCCAATAGTTATATTACAGTATCATATGTGGAGGATGGGGCAGAATACAATATCCTTCACTGATAAAACCAAAGCATCTAAGATTGTCAAATGGCCGTCTTATAAGAAGACTCTAGGGTGTTCTCAGCGACTGTCACGAAATAAACATGGTAAAGGTTGTCCATCTAAGTACCTACCAGGTTACCATCCCACAAGATGGCAACCTAGGGTCATCTGACTGACAGTGATAGCCCCAGGCGGTGGCCCATTCCAATAGACAAGTCTAGGGTTGTCAAATTCAAAATCCTGGATAACCCTTTAATGGCCCCAAAGCAATGAATGTGCTTTTAAATATTTTTTTGTCAGCATAATATATATTAATGTAGCCATGATGAGTCTATTTGCCAAGCCTGCATTTACACATCATGCTTACCCTCTGGAAGGTCTAGGGCTGGTGCAGTGCCAAGTCCAGAAGTGGCAAATGCAAGGTTTTGGGCTAACAAATGCCCAAGTCGTTCTACTATCGGGCAGCTTCAGCTAAGAGACACGCTTCCTTATCACTTAAAAGACTGTGCGGCCGAGTTTACTTTCTTAGTGTTTGGGGCACAATATAAAAGTTTCAAGATAGGCAATAAAAGAAACATGAAAGGTTCCTATAGGCACAGGATTATTCTTTCAGTTTTTGGGAAAATAGATTGAGGATTACATCTAAACATCCCGAACCTATATTTTTGTCTCTTTTTCGAAAATGGCGTTCATGCCGTTTTGAAGTAAAACTGACTACCCAACGTCAAGACTGCACATGCGCAACAACTATGTCCGGGCTTCGTACCATAGGATGCCCCCGGTGATTTCCGGTTCCGTTGACGATGACTGCTGCCTAACTGCTGCCATCTAAGTCTATCTAATCCTTCACAACTTCCGGTCCACAGATTCTATTCGTTTGGCTCATACAAATTTTAAAGCTTTGGTCCCAGAGGTGGCCGTTAAGATCACGGCAGCGCTGTGACGAAATGGCCGACGATGAAGCTCCTCTGTCATCTAATACAAGTAGACAACCTCGGCGGAAATAGGAGATGCTTCGTGCTATACATGGGTCTTAAACCCTGCACCCATATTGCATAAAATACTATCTATTTTATATGTATGTATGTATGTATGTATATATATATATATATATATATATATATATATATATATATATATATATTGTAGCGTCCGTTATATTCGGGAATAGACCACAAGGAAACATGCAGATTAGTCTATAGAACTCTTTATTAATGTCAGATACTTGTACATGTCTCAATGTCAATGTCAGAGAACTCTCAACGGTCTTCTGATAGCGATAGATGTTTTCTCTCTGCTCTCCTGCATCTCTCTGACCACAATCTCCCTTCCAAGCACCCTTTTATAGTCCAGATCACATGACCTTCCGTTGTGACGTCATCAGTTCGCCGGCACTGCACCGGCGGCGGACCTCCGGCGGCGGACCTCCGGCGGCGGACCTCCGGCAGCGGACCTCCGGCGGCGGACCTCCGGCGGCGGACCTCCAGCGGCGGACCTCCGGCGGCGGACCCCCGCCGCCGGACCCCCGTGGCTGCTACACTCTCCCCAGCTAATTTAACAGTATGGGGTCCCGTCTCTGCCCGTCCCAACCCGCCGGTCCCAACCCCGGCTGTCCCATCTCTGGCTGTTCCATCTCCGTCGGTCCCGATGGTTTTCTTCCCGCCGGTAGCCTCACCCCGAGGCTGCCCTGACGCCCTGGTCCATCCCCCAGTCCCGATGGTTTGTGCAGCATCTTCACCCTCTGGCTGCATCTTCACCACCTCCTTCTGCATCCTCACCACCTCTTGCTGCATCTTCACCACCTCTTGCTGCGTCTGCATCACCTCCTTCTGCATCTTCACCCTCTCTTGCTGCATCTTCACCACTTCTGGATGCACCTTCACCACCACTTGCTGCATCTTCACCACCTCCTTCTGCATCCTCACCACCTCCTTCTGCATCTTCACCCCTTCTTGCTGCATCTTAACCACCTCCTGTTGCATCCTTACCACCTGTTCCTGCATCTGCATCACCTCTTGCTGCATCTTCACCCCCTCTCTCTGCAACTTGACCATCTTCCACTGCATCTTAGCTGGATCTTGGTGCCTTGCCATTTGATCTTCCAGTTGGTCTTGGTCTATTTTCACCACCTTTTGTTGCATCTTCAACACCTCTTGCTGCATTTGCAAGATATTTTGCTGTATTTCCATAACCTCTTGCTGCGTCTTCCCCACCTCCTGCTGCATCTTTGCCCGCTCTCGCTGCATCTTTATCACCTCCTGCTGCATCCTCCCAACCTCTTGCTGCATCTTCCCCCGCTCTTGCTGCATCTTCACCACCTCCTGCTGCATAACTTAACTTCTCCTCGCTGCATCTCTATCACCTCTTGCTCTGTCTTCACCACCTTTTTCTGCATCTGAACCATCCCTTGCTGCATCTTTACCATGTCTCGTGGCATCTTCACCACCTCTTGCTGCATTTGCATAATGTTTTCCTGCATCTCCATCACCTCTTGCTGTAACTTCACTCCTTCTCGTTGCATCTATCACCCCTTGATCTGTTTTCACCTCCTCTAGATGTATCTGCATCGCCCCTGGCTGCATCTGCACCACCTCTTGCTGCATCTGCACCACCTCTTGCTGCATTTGAACAATCCCTTGCTGCATCTTTACCATCTCCTGCGGCGTCTGTGCCACCTCTTGTTGCATCTTCATCTCATCTTGCTGCATCTTCACCACCTCTTGCTGCATCTGCATCACCTCTTCTGCATCTTCACCACTCCTTGCTGCATCTTTACCATCTCCTGCTGCGTCTGCATCACCTCTTGCTGCATCTTCACAACCTCTTGCTGCATCTCCACCACCTCTTGCTGCATCTTCAAAACCTCTTGCTGCATCTTCACAACCTCTTGCTGCATTTTAACGACCTCTTGCTGTATCTTTACCATCTCCTGCTGTGTCTGCATCACCTCTTGTTGCATCTTCACCTCATCTTGCTGCATCTTCACCACCTCCTGCAGCGTCTGCATCACCTCTTGCTGCATCTTCACCACTCCTTGCTGCATCTTTACCATCTCCTGCTGCGGCTGCATCACCTCTTGCTGCATCTCCACCACCTCTTGCTGCATCTTCATCACCTCTTGCTGCATCTCCACCACTTCTTGCTGCATCTTCAACACCTCTTGCTGCATCTTCACCACCTCTTGCTGCATCTTCACCACCTCTTGCTGCATTTGAACAATCTGTTGGTGCAACTTCACCACCTCTTGCTGCATCTTCATGACCTCTTCTTGCGTCGTCACCACCATGTGTACACCTGTACCACCTCCTGCTGCCATGTGTACACCTGTACCACCTCCTGTCGCCATGTGTACACCTGTACCACCTCCTGTCGCCATGTGTACACCTGTACCACCTCCTGCTGCCATGTGTATACCTGTACCACCTCCTGTCGCCGTGTGTACACCTGTAGCACCTCCTGCTGCCATGTGTACACCTGTAGCACCTCCTGCTGCCATGTGTACACCTGTACCACCTCCTGCTGCCATGTGTACACCTGTACCACCTCCAACCGCCGTGTGTACACCTGTAGCATCTCCTGCTGCCATGTGTATACCTGTACCACCTCCAGCTGCCATGTGCACACCTGTACCACTTCCTGTTGCCGTGTGTACACCAATAGCACCTCCCGCCGCCATGTGTACACCTGTGCAACCTCCTGTCGCCATGTGTACACCTGTACCACCTCCTGTCACCATGTGTACACCTGTACCACCTCCAGCTGCCATGTGCACACCTGTACCACCTCCTGTTGCCGTGTGTACACCTATAGCACCTCCCGCCGCCATGTGTACACCTGTAGCACCTCCTGTTGCCGTGTGTACACCTGTACCACCTCCTGCTGCCATGTGTACACCTGTACCACCTCCTGTCGCCATGTGTACACCTGTAGCATCTCCTGCTGCCATGTGTATACCTGTACCACCTCCTGCTGCCATGTGTACACCTGTACCACCTCCTGCTGCCATGTATACACCTGTACCACCTCCTGCTGCCATGTGTACACCTGTACCACCTCCTGTCGCCATGTGTACACCTGTACCACCTCCTGTCGCCATGTGTACACCTGTACCACCTCCTGCTGCCATGTGTATACCTGTACCACCTCCTGTCACCATGTGTACACCTGTACCACCTCCTGCTGCCATGTGTACACCTGTACCACCTCCTGTCGCCGTGTGTACACCTGTACCACCTCCTGCTGCCATGTGTATACCTGTACCACCTCCTGTCACCATGTGTACACCTGTACCACCTCCTGTTGCCGTGTGTACACCTGTACCACCTCCTGTCGCCGTGTGTACACCTGTACCACCTCCTGTCACCATGTGTACACCTGTACCACCTCCTGTCACCATGTGTACACCTGTACCACCTCCTGTCACCATGTGTACACCTGTACCACCTCCTGTCACCATGTGTACACCTGTACCACCTCCTGTTGCCGTGTGTACACCTGTACCACCTCCTGTTGCCGTGTGTACACCTGTACCACCTCCTGTCGCCGTGTGTACACCTGTACCACCTCCTGTCACCATGTGTACACCTGTACCACCTCCTGTCACCATGTGTACACCTGTACCACCTCCTGTCACCATGTGTACACCTGTACCACCTCCTGTCGCCATGTGTACACCCTCTGCTGTTAGTATCATCTCAGGCACCCCGTCCTCCGTTGGTATCATCTCAGGCACCCCCTCCGCTGTTGGTCTCATCTCAGGCACACCCTCCGCCGTTTCCACCATCCCAGGTACCTCCTCCGCCGTCTCCACCATCCCAGGTACCTCCTCCACCGTTTCCACCATCCCAGGGACACCCTCCGCCGTTTCCACCATCTCAGGTACACCTGTGTCGTCTGCTTTTCCATATCTGCAGATCCATAGCAACACAAAGGCATACATGTACATTATTCTACTCACAGTATTCTCTTGGGATCTAAGGTCTATGGAAACGAATGTGGTGATAATGCCCTCCTCTTTCACAACAAAACGTATCTATATATCTACATTTATGTCAAGATTAGCTACTAGCCGAGTGAGTGCTGAGCCGTGCACCCTGCTTCTAGACATTATACAAACCTTGTTTTGCATGATTGTGGCAGGGTATGTACTAGTTCCGATTCACCCTTCGGCACCACTCGGTGGTGCCCGAGGGGATCCTCGGGAGATAACACGTCACTTCCGGCAGTACAGCGAACGCACGAATTTGATTTGGCACGAATCACGTCGAGCGGGTGAGTAAATGGCTTTTTAAGCTATTTCTAAACGTTTTTTATACCTCAATTTTGGATGAAATTCCTAGATCTCTGGTTGGAGATCATATTGATATGACTTTTGTGATATTTTCTCACATTAATCATAAGTTCTGATCGATTTCAGTTTACTGATCGCAGACGAACTTGGAACGGCGCTGCCATTTCCACAGATCCAAGCCTTCGCAAGTTGCTAGCTATGGATGATACTCAAAGTTCTTTGAACGAGAAGAGGAATGATGCTCCTAAAGGAGCTTCTGTAGGGTCACCACGCAGTGGGGAACCCGTGAGAGCGAGAGAGAAGACCAAAAAGACGGGTTTGAAGAGGAAAAGACGAGTACAATCGTCCTCCTCCAGCTCGTCTTCGTCAAGCTCAAGCTCAAGTTCTGGACGCAGTCGCACTACTAGTCGATCTAGTCGCTCTAGGAGCTCTAGATCTAGCTCTAGGGCCGGATCATCACGTTCATCGAACAGATCTCGCCCAAAGAAGGCTAGTCGCCGGTCGGATGCGGGAAAGCAGAGGCTTAGAGAGGAATATCGACAATTTCTAGATTGGAGAAAATTCAAGACGCCGGCTGCGCCCGCCCCAAGGCGCGCACTTCATGCCGTCTCGGCGTCACCTTCAGCTGCAGGCTCAGACGCTGGCTCTGTTGTCTCGGCCCACAGTGCTTCTAACCCACAGTTAGGGGCCCTGACCCAGGAAAACGTCGCCAGTTTAAATGACCAGCCACCCCCGCCAGGTACAGTGGACATTGATTTAGATTACCAGCATAATTCTGTCAATTTGTGGGTGAGCTCGGTGAGCGGGGAGGAAGGGAACGCCATGGACGAACGTCATGACGTCACAACTCCCGCGGCGGCGGCTGGGAAGGCGGGAAACTGCGATGACGCGCCACCTGACGTCACAGCAGCGAACGCAAACAAAGATGGCGACGACTCGACAACAACAAAGCCGCCGAAGAAGGACCCGTTGGCGGGTTACGCGGCCGGCTCGTTGAGAGATTTGATCGAGGGTATCCAGTTGGAAGATGAAACTTCACACCTAGGCGGGCCGGTCTCAGCAGGATTGGCAGCCACGCTGGTTAAAATGTTCGCGAAATATAAGGAAGAGAAAGACGTTAAACATCTGTTGGCGGATTACAAACCCCCCTCAAATGTGAAACAGCTGAAGGTCTCTGTTCTACAGCCTAATGTCTACAGGAAACTTAACGCTACTGAAAAGGCCGGCGAGAAAGTTGCACAAACTACACTGCGCCACCTTCACGCCAGCATCACTGCCTTCCTACCTCTGATCCAGTTAGTGCTGGAGAGAGGAAAAGGGGACAAGGACCTCGACGAGGCAGGGAAACATGCCCTTGGGGGTTTAGCGCTTGCTGTCGCTACCAGACAAGCCCTCTCCACTAAAAGGAAGGCTGACCTCACTAGGATCTTAGATAAGTCCACTGCTGAAGTGGTCATCGCTGCTCCAGATATCTCAGAAGACCTGCTAAGTGAAGACACCAGGGCTAGGGCCATTAAGGCTAGCCGGGAGAGGAAAATGGTGCAACACCTACTAGCTCCCGAGTTCCGGGACGATAGGCCTAAACAAGCAGCCAACAAGCAACCTCAGCACAACAAGCAGGCTCAGAGAGGCAGAGGTGGCCCCCCAGCCACACGTGGCAGGGGTAGAGGTGGTTACCAGGGCAACTACAACTCTAACTACAACTCTAGCGCGGGCAACAGTCAGGACTACCGTAGCCCACTGGAGAACAGTTACCCTCCCCAGAACACCTCCTTTAACAGGGGTGGCGGAAGAGGTGGTTACAACAACAACAACCACAACAACAACAACAACAACAACCCCAGGGGTCGGGGAAACGGACCAGCGGGTCGGGGAGGCTACAACCAGAACCGGCCCGGGAACCAGAACAAGAACTAGGTAAGGTGAGCAATTTTGATCAGGTTGTCATTGACTCTATTACCCATACTCCAGACACGTTCTATGCAGGGCAGGTGGCCAATTACTTAGGTAATTGGAAGAAAATTACACAAGATAGCTGGGTTTTAGACTCGGTTAAAGGCATTGCTATACCTTTTGTTACACTACCGGTACAACTCGTTGTCCCCCACCCATATAAATTGGGAAGGGAGGAGACAGCTGCAGTTGACTTGGAAGTGGCTAAATATCTTAGGAAAGGAGTCATTGAGCCGGTACAGAACGAGTCTGGAGAGTGGATCTCAAATGTCTTTGTTAGACCTAAACCTAACGGGGAATTTAGAATCATTCTTGATTTGACACAACTCAACAAATGTGTAGAATATCAACATTTCAAGATGTATTCTTTAGACACAGCGCTAGACATGGTTCATGGGGGTGAGTACATGGGGTCCATAGATCTTAAAGACGCCTTCTACTCCTTCCTAATTCTACCAGAACACAGGAAGTTCCTAAAATTCAGGTGGGATGGTAACTTGTACCAATTTAGAGTTCTACCCAATGGGTTAGCTTGTGCCCCGCGTATCTTCACAAAGCTGCTCAACCCAGTCTTTGCCCACGCCAGGGAACTAGGTTGTCACTGTTTTCCATACATTGACGACTCGTTCATAATGGCAAAATCAAGTACAGACTGTCAGAGGTCGGTCATGATCCTGGTGGAAACCCTGGATAGCCTGGGTTTGGTTGTTCACCCTGTAAAGTCAGTATTTAAACCTACCACAAAAGTAAGGTTCCTGGGGTTTGACATAGACTCCATGAATATATGGGTTAGCCTCCCGGCTGAGAAGGCAGAGAACATGAAAAGCTTGATCCTCAGAGTCCTGAAAGATTCACCAACAATTAGGATGGTAGCCTCCTTAATAGGGATGATGATAGCCTACAGTAAAGGGGTGGATTATGGGGCAGCACATCTTAAAGCTCTAGAAAAATGCAAGAACGCTGCTCTTTTCTTCTCTGAGGGAGACTTTGAGATGCCAATGATCCTAAATTGGGCAGCCCGGGAAGACATTGATTGGTGGTGGAATCACTTGGGTTCTTCAGTAAGGAAGATAAGGGGAGACACACCTGACTTAATGCTGTACACTGATGCCAGCCTCATGGGTTGGGGTGCAGCATGTGAGGAACACACTATAGGGGGAAGGTGGTTGGTAGACGACCTCAGCCACATTAACGTGCTGGAGTTGAAAGCAATCTATTTCGCCTTAGCTAGCTTAGTGACTTCCACAGGCAGTTTGATTCATGTGAAGACAGACAATACCACTGCCATGGCCTACGTGAACAAGTTAGGTGGGGTCAGGTCACCCAGTTGTCATTATGTCGCCACACTCATTTGGGAGTGGGCCGAGGAAAATGACAATTGGGTCACAGCCTCCCACATTCCAGGGGTCCTAAATGTGAGAGCAGACAAAGCTTCCAGGTACTTCAACGACAACTTAGAATGGGAACTGGCGCCCAGGATTTATAAGAAAATCTGTGACAAATGGGGACTCCCCAGGGTGGACCTCTTTGCTACTAGGGCCAATAACAAATGTGACACTTATTGTTCTAGATTCCCTGACCCCACGGCCACTTGGGTGGACGCATTTTCATTGCCCTGGACAGGACTTAATGCTTATGCTTTTCCTCCTTTCAGACTGATCCTACGCGTCATCAGGAAGGCGCTTCTGGACGGGGTGGAAAGGCTGGTGCTAGTCACTCCAGACTGGCCAACATGCCCTTGGTTCTCCATCCTCCAACACCGGGCAACAAGACAGCTGAGAATCTCACCAAAGAAAGGGAACCTTCTCAACCCAGGAAGGACAGACAGGTTTCTACAAAAGGCAGGACTGATCATTTCAGAACTATCAAGTCCAGACTAGTGTCAGACGGCTGTGACAAGAAGACTGCCAAGTTTCTGCTAAAAAGCTGGAGACCGGGCACAAAGCAAACATACTCTAATTATTTGGATAAATGGTTATGTTTCTGCAACTTCTATTCGGTGGACAGGTGGAAACCTACCACATTCCAGGTCTGTAGATTTCTCAGGTTACTCTCGGAATTGAACCTGTCATCAGGAGCAGTGAATGCAGCACGCAGTGCATTGTCAGCATTGTTACCGGTACTGGACAACGGACAAACCATTGGAAAGAACTACTGGGTGTGTCGTGCAGTTAAAACAGCATACTTCATGAAGCCCCCAGTCCCCAGGTACAGAGGTTTCTGGGATGTCACCCCAGTTTTCAAATTGTTTGAAAGCTGGGGTGATAACCCGGGCTTAACCCTGAAACAGCTGACACAGAAGTTGGTCACTCTCTTCCTACTCATCACAGGACAGCGCGGACAAGCTGTCCTGGCCCTAGATACTGACCATCTTATCTGGTCAGATCAAGGGGAGGCAGTCTTCACCCTAACATCCCCCATGAAGACTGCCCGAGTAGGAGAGCCGCTACCGGTAGTCACCATAAAACCATACCTCATGAAGAAATATGTGTGTGTGGTGGCTACGCTGAAGGAATACCTCAGGAGGACAGCCCCTCTTAGAGGAGAGGAGACCAGACTCATGTTGTCACTGAACAAACCCCATAGGCACATCACAAGGGACACCTTATCTAGATGGGTTCTACAGCTGTTGACCCTAGCAGGGGTGAACACGGGAGTCTACAAGTTGCACTCTACCAGGGGTGCCTCGACATCTGCAGGAGCGGCCTTGGGCCTCTCGGCAGACGTACTGATGAAACATGGATCGTGGAAAGCCCAGGCATCTATGGCAAAGTTCTACAATAAGCCCATAGACAAGCAACCCCTCACAGTTGGGGACGCTATCAGGGACGAATTGGCTTAAACACAGCCTTATTGACTGTTGGTTATACTGTTATTGAACTGTTATGTAGTTTAGGACTTAACTTCACAATGACTAGTTAGTCGTGTGAGATTAGAGCTACAAAGGGCAGGTGTTGCACTGACCCCCATAAAGGGTAGCTCTTATTGGTTATGAATAAGTATTTGTCTAAAAATAGACTCCAGGTTATTGTTATTTGAAGATGGTATTCAACAAGTAGGCAGATTGATTAGTACCGGGTAACATTCCAGTTGTATTGATTGCCAGCGAACAAGACAAGAAAGTTACAATAAAAACTGAATACTCATAAAATGTGGTTCAAGATTTTTATTTACATAAAGCAATTGTCTGATGTAAATAACATGAAGTTTATAAAAACTTTCAAGTCGGTAGTTAAAGGAACTTGATTTACATAAAGTAGATTAACATGCAGAAGCAGGAAGTTTCAAAAAAGATTTACAGCCATTATTCATAAATTCATAAATGGTTACAATCTTGGGAAAAGAAGTAATTAAAAACAGAAGAAAAACACTTTAGAAACAGAGTACAGCTAGATTGGAAAATTACAGAATAGAGTTACCCGCTCTGATTCGACCCAAAACGGGGCATTTCCTTCTAAGCTTTGAAAATCTCCCGAGGATCCCCTCGGGCACCACCGAGTGGTGCCGAAGGGTGAATCGGAATAGATAGTTATCCGATTAACTTACCAGTTATGAAGGAGAACTGGTGTTCCGATGAAGCCAAGGCACCTGTGGTGCCCGGGGGGTCATAGGGCCCGCCACACCTCCCAAGACTCAAGGTTTAAGATTACCTAGGTCTTCCTACTTTATTAAAAATTATTAAAAATAATATAAGGCATCATGCCTCATCCATGGGAGGGGATAAGTTGTGAAAATTATTGTATTCAGGAAATGTCCCCTTTCATGCGCCCGCTTGATAGTACTGCCGGAAGTGACGTGTTATCTCCCTATGACCCCCCGGGCACCACAGGTGCCTTGGCTTCATCGGAACACCAGTTCTCCTTCATAACTGGTAAGTTAATCGGATAACTATCTATATACCTTTAATGACTCAACAGTACTTTGTTAGTTAATGCTACAGTGCAGTAAGGTCTTAAAGGGGTCCTGACTGTACAATAAGGAAAATCCGTATCATAAAGAGAGGATCCATACACACTTGTTCCCTGAAGTTTCCACAATAAACATTATTGTCAGGAAAATAAACAACATCTTAAAGTCTAAGTGTGGGCGCTGTTTGAGATTGGATCCATGTGTCGTGTACACCAACGTTGAATTAGCTGTGATATAAACTAAACGCTCGATAAAGTTGATGTGAAAAGCAGGAAGCTCTTTTATGTCTTGAGTCATCTTTTGGCTTAAACTATCATGATGGGCATCATGATTGATATTGAACACACACCTCTAATAATATACAGCAGTCCAACATTATAGCACTCCAATGCACTATATGGGTATATATCTAAAACTGGACATCGACATCCATGTACCAGAGTCCTTCTATTCAGTCTCATCAAAGTAGAAATACATAGGTTGCTAAATGAAGGAGAAGGCCATGTTCATGCCTATGTGTATGTCTGTGTGGGTGTACATGAGTCTGTGTCCATGAGTGTCTGCATTCATGCTACAGTCATAGGGTGTTTTTAGGGAAATTTCCCTTTTTTGCGATTTTGAACTTTTTTCTTGCCAAATAGGGGGTTTTTAGGCAAATTTCCCTCTTTTGCGATTTTGAACTTTTTTCTCGCCAAATAGGGGGTTTTTAGGCAAATTTCACTTTTTCGAGATTTTGAACTTTTTTCTCGCCAAATCAGGTGTTTTTAGGCAAATTTCACTTTTTTGCGATTTTGAACTTTTTTCTCGCCAAATAGGGGTTTTTTAAGGCAAATTTCACTTTTTTGCGATTCTGAACTTTTTTCTCGCCAAATAGGGGGTTTTTAGGCAAATTTCACTTTTTTGCGATTTTGAACTTTTTTCTCGCCAAATCAGGTGTTTTTTAAGGCAAATTTCACTTTTTTGCAATTTTGAACTTTTTTCTCGCCAAATCAGGTGTTTTTAGGCAAATTTCACTTTTTTGCTGTTTTGAACTTTTTTGTCGCCAAAAGCTGCGGAATTTGCCTCCATGCGTGATCCCATTGATGGACTCTGGATAGACCCATGCATAGTGAAGACCTACATAGTGGACATGAGGTCAAGTTAAAAAGTGCAAGTCACTTGTTTTGCAACTTGCACTGAACTGAACCTAATAGCCCTTAACTTGGTTGTCAACAATCAATTAAACCATGACCAAACTCCCTCTATTTAGGAGACCAAATACACTATCAAATAATTTATATTTTTTCAAAATAACACCCTGTGTAGAATGGCTCGGTATTCAGGAATCCTACTGCGAATAAAAAAATGTCAAATTCTAATTCTAAATACCTGAAAATTGAGAAATGCTGACGTTCACGGGTTATGTAGGAAATGTACTAAAAACAGCAAAAAAAGGTAACAAAACCCTAATTTTCTCAGAAACTGTTCAGTAGGATTTTTTTTAAACTGAGGTTCCACTGTTTTCTACCCTCATATTACACATTGGCATAGAGAATATATTGACACCTAGTCAGGATTTTGCGCTAGGAGCAATCTGTGAGGCGAAAAACAGCCAAAATGAGCCACTGGTCTGAAGTATAAAACTGGGCATCGATCACTATAGAGCTACAAAGAGACAGAGAATCGATGTCCAGTAACAAGTTGGATAGTTTGTACATCGATATTTGTGAAATGATGTTGAGGGGAAAGGCTTAATAGAACGTCATATCTTTTGAAACGACTTTCAGGGGAGTTTTCATGAGCACAATAACATTGCCAACTGCACTCTGGTCGGACAAATATAATATCTGCTCTTTTCGTGCAATAGTTGATCACCATACGGAAAGCATAGACAGCGAATGGAAATAAACGCCTACGTTTAATAACCCCTTTTAAATTACAATCCTCTGTATGAAGACCTGACTCTTAACGCTTGGAAATAAATGATTGAGGTAAATATGGGCATATTGTAAAAGGTCGACATGGCAATATATCGACGCCAATGCGGCTATTCATAACCAGCTACAGCTACCAGAATGTAGCATAGAATATTAAATCTATTTGTGGGAGTTCAACCAGCAGTAGTTTGTCCAACCAAATGTGACTAAGTTGTGCGTATGTAACTAGCTCTATCTAGTTATGTCAAAGCTGCTGGTCTGGAACTGTTTTTCTATATCCCAAGAGGGAATGAAGAATTAATGTCATCGAATGATAATCATTTATTCACATGTTTTAAATGCATTTAATGGTAAAATGACCATTAGCATAAACCAATAGTGTGTATAACTTCCCTATACAATCAGGCATGGACATTAATATTTGAGTTGATACACGTTGACCTATGTCAATAGCTAATACAATTCATTTCGACCGAGAGAAAATGTAAGGCCTGGATATGAGGTAAAGTCCATAAATGACGTCATGCGACGGGAATGGGGGGCTGAACTGGTCAAACGTTATCTATTAACGGGCCTAAATTGCCTTTGCCTTCTCTAGCCCCGCCTCTAGTTCAATCTAGACAGTACAACTTGTATATCCGACATCAGGATGGCGCTCCTCCATAAAGCATGGTGCGCACTGTGGTCCTTGTACCCTCCTCCATGTCTGCACCGACCAGCTGGAAGCACTGCTCGGCCAGCTCCCTCCGTACCCGACACCCAGAGAGAACCAGCTCCCCGTACAAGTACACGCCCATGGCCTGCAAGAAACGTGCCACATGGAATATCAAGGTAAGTTACATGTCTGGTCACACAGTGTATCGTAAAGAGAAGAAATCAAACTGCCGTGTTACGTGATCCATTATTGTTCGCATATAGTTAACAATCATGCAATTAACTTTTATTTTTCACGTTGAGAAAAGGGCGTGGATTTACTGACCCACATATGATTTACATTGTTATATACCCACATATTTAGTGGTTATTAATACATGGTAAAATTCGAAGTACCATTTTCATAATTCATGGTTGACTATTATCATTTCATAAGGATTTCAGGTTCCAGGAGAACATATAGAAGTTTGGGCTGTTAAAGTATGACGTCATCGCAAATTAAGGGGTTGCGGGGCGTTCAGAAATTGATGACACTCCGAAAAAGATCAGGGGGAGGGGGTGTCTTGGGATTGAAGACTTCCCCCTCCCGCTATTTTCACGTAAAACCTTCACGACCACCCTTCACATCTACGTCAAGTATTAAACGTTAAATGAAGGGACGGCAGTAAGTGTGTGGCACCTTATGAATTAAGGTCCTGTGATCATACTGAGTAAACTCTACTGGACTGATTAGATCCCCATGCCGGATGGGATTAACAGTCAATTGGATGGTTGGTGCGATCAATTGGGTGTTTTCATGAGATTTTCCTTAAGAATCTCAAACCCTCGAAAACGGCACACTCTAGCTAGTTAATTGTGTCCCTCCAAATAATCACATTTGCTTTTTTAGCAACCAAGAACGTCTAAATATAAAGTATATACGACTCAACGAATCTAATCAGTTCATTAAATGAATATGTATCACACCAGTTTGTTCTTCTCTGGACTGTCGGAATTACTCAGTTCATGTTACTGTCTATAAACAGTAACATTAATCAATTATACAAAGGGTGATTAGACCCGAGGCAATGCGATTTACATATACTCACACTAAAGGCAAACTGACACGACTAGCATTAAAAGCATCTATAATCAACTTACCACAGGGCAATATAATACTTATACCTTCAATCTTAAGGCCTCCGGCTGAGCGCCTACAGCAGAGGCAGAGCGAGCTGCTCCCGAGTGTACATAATATTGCTCACTAATGGTAACTCACAGAATACACAAAATAGCTCTAGGGGGTTGCAGCAAGGCCAGGGGGGGACAATTAAATCCCCTTTTGAAGTGGGTCTTGGTCAGTCGACTCACGTCCTGTGAGGCTGATATGGGACAGTAATGTGTTACAAGCTAGTTTAACTCAGAGCTGCCCCCTCTAACTTCTTGGCAAGCACTTGGGGATGTTTTAAACCAGATGGGGTGGTAGTCAAAAAGTAAATGCAGTGAGAAAGTAAATGCACTTATATAGAGCCCTTGCTCTGTGCTAAGACTAGGGACTACGGGTATGGACAAGGCCGGAAGGGAAGGGAGGATAAGAGGCAGGCCCTGGGCGGTAGATAAGGTAATATGGGTCAGATTACGGGACGCATAAGTGGGTCTAGAGGTGGGACTTAACCATGGTATGTGCATTGGACATTTTTGAGGAATGTCAGGATTATTTCGAGAAGGCTAGAGTTGCTTATCAGGGGGCTGTTTCTCCAGAAATGTGCGGACCTCTGCAACTTTGCGGATGTCCACAATACACATATATTTGTGGAGAAAATAAAAATGCTGAATAAAATCGTTTGCTGGTACTTTAATAAGCCTACAAATACAGACCCCCGTACTTATTTGTGGAGCTCTGGAAATTTAAGGAAGCAAATTTGCGGAGGTGCGGAAATTTGTGGAAGCAAATTTGCGGAGGTCCGCAAATTTGTGGAGGTCCACAAATTTGTGGAGAAACAGCACCCAGGCACAGGTAGATATGGTACTCCATTATTTCCTTTATCCTTTATTTTATCCATTCTGGATGCTGTTTCTCTACAAATATGCGGAGGTCCGCAACTTTGCGAAGGTCCGTAAATACACTCTCCATATATTTATAGAGGTCCGCAAATATATAATAGGGAAATACTTTTTTAGTAGTTAAGCATAAAAATACGGAGCTCCATATATACTTGCGGACCTCCGCAAATTTATGGAAGCAAATTTACGGACCTCTGAAAATTTGCATCAGGAATGAATTCCTTGTTGAAGTCATGTGTCATCCAAGTATGTTATTCTATTTCAGGCCAGCAGGTGGGTGCGGGCAAGGAGGTGGGTGTGGGGCAAGGAGGTGGGTGTGGGGCAAGGGTGTGGGTGTGGGTGAGCACGTGGGCGTGGGTGACAGCGCCCAGCATCAGCCCCCTTCTGTCCCCGTCGAAAAGCGGTCTGACAGCAAACAGTGACAATATGGGTGATATAATTTCACTCTGGATGTGTTGTATAGTGCGGCATCCGAGATTTTGTTTGCTGCGCAAGTTCTTTCAGCGAGTGTAGTCGCTAATACATGTAAAGCTGTCACTATTAAAATACATGTCAAATCTACGACATGCAGCAGAGCAGAGGAAAAAAATCCCAATGCCACAAGCAGAAGGTAAGGCACCCTTTTCACTGTATCCCTTGTTGCGAAGATTACAGCTAGCCCAAACATGATAGTGGGTGACCAAGTTCACACAAAAACATTCAGAAGTTATAATGACTCACCTCCCAGAGTCAATGTGACTTTGACACTCTTCCTTGCTCATTTGACTCTATGTAGTGAGTCAAACCCCATTTGACTCGTGTACCACTATTGACTCCCTTGGTCTGCAGAGTTAAGTTGGTTTAACTCTGAGAGCAACTGAGTCAAAGTGAGTTTGACTCATTTACTAGAGGCAAAGTGAGTTTGAATTTGACTCATATATTCCCGCCATATAGGTCACATGGGGCCGCCACTTTCTTTGTTTAGATACAGGCTTGCATCAGTAGGCCCACTACAGCAGCATTACACAGGAGAGTCAACTGGACTTTGACTCACTTCCCTGTCTGAGTCAAAAAGTGAGTTATCCTGATGATAGACGTTTGACCCTGGCAAACGAGTTATACTTACTCGTCTAATTTTTCTCTGTGTTGGCGGATCAATGGCCAGGGTCCTCACAAAAGTTTCTGATTGAATTCCATGACATTTCCATGACATTCCTTGACAAAAATCACAATTTTCCATAACATTTATAACATTGTTGTGGAGGTCGGGAGGTCTTGGCCCCGAAAATCTAGAAAGCAAATGGTACATTGTAGAAGATTTTGTGATAGCAATTCCATTATTTTCATTTTCCCTGACATTCCATGACACATGGCAATTTTCAATTTTTTTTTTTTACAATTCCATGACATTTAGAACCCTGATGGTGTGACGCGTTAACCCTATGTCACCGGCTGATGAGCTATCACTCACTGAAAAGACCATCTGCACGTGGGTGTGCCTGAAAAGATCACTATTCTGCACAGGGAGGCGTACAGTGGGCGGGGAAGGTGGCGGTGCATCCCTCCCTACTCCAGCCCCTTTGAAGCAGGAAGCGCCTGAATCGCAACACAGGGGCAAAGGTGGGGTGCTGTAATAAACCATTACCGTTTGGCCTCTTGAAGACACAAAATGAGGAACGTCCTTACAATAGTGTATGTAACTCAAGGCATGCCATCTTATTACTTGTATTTAAAGATATAAAGAGAGAGATATCGTTAAAGAATGGCATCTTTCAAACAACCTGGATACATATTATATACAAGCAAAGTCCTCATTAACGATGCCTTAGAGCCCTGTCGTTTCCACTCACACTGCTACGTAATCAAAACGGCAGTATATAATCACTGACAACTCACTCATTGCATCATGGGTAGGATCCTGAAGGTAGCAGTCTCAGGCCCTGACTCTATAATAGTAGAGTCTGGGCAAGCTCATATAATAAACTTGTTTCACTAACTTGCCATCAGGAGTTGACCAATCAAATCCTGTACACCAATTCCTGTGCACAGCCTGACAGGAAGTACCGATCTAAATATAGCAGTTCCACCAGTCCCATTTGCAGCCCTTGTGGCGGAAAAAGGTACTGGTTAAGCGAGTCTGGAAAGTAGTGCCTTGAAGTGTAATAATAAATAGGATGGTGAGAAAGGGCAGCGGAGAGAGGAGGGAGTGAGGGTTAAACTACAGGCAATGAGGCCTGACATGGTCATAGCCTCCAGTTCCAGCATAGTACTCAGCAGTGACCCAGCCCAAAAAAAACAGGGTCAGGTACAATGGAGTGGCAATTCACAACCTGTAAAGATGTGCCTGGGGATAGGTTGGAAGGCAAGTTGATTGCAATGGTATTTCTGGAAGGGGTGGCCCTAGGGTCTGTGCATCTCTTTAACAGCCATAGCAGTTAGCTACCCAGAATGCGGGGAAAGAATCGACCACCTGCTACTCCTTAACAAGCTGGAATGCTTCAACCTGAGTGATGAATTCGTCTGATGGCTACGATACTACCTCAGTGAAAGACTACAGCAGACAAGGGCCAACGACAAGGTATCACATAGCCTCCCGGTGGTCAGAGGAGTACCGGAGGGATCTGCAGTCGGTCCTCTACTGTTCATAACATAAACGATGTCAGCGAGGCCATTGTCAATTCCAGGTTCTATCTGTATGCTGACAACCTAGTCCTAGTGGTGTCTGGCTGCAATGTGGACCGAGTGAGAATGTTGCTACAGGAGGACCTCAACCCCGTGGGTGTAGGACAAACAAACTGACTGTGAACACCAACAAGACACAGGTCCTCTGGTCCTATTCACAACGCTCTCCACCAGATCTAGACAACATGACTCTATCTAAATGGTACAGCATTGGATGTGGTGGGTGACTTCAACTACTTAGGTGTGGTTATTGACCATCACCGTAGCCTCGCCACACACCTGAAGAAGAGAATTGACTTGTCCAAGCGTGACTAAAACAGTTGAAGCGTGTGAGAAAGGCCTCAGACCAACAGACTACACTGCAAGTCTACATCTCCATGGTGCGCTCTATAATGGAATACTGTAGCTTTGTGACAGATGGTGGGCCAGTACACTGCACGAGAATTGGGCCTTACAATGTGTAGAATTGTGTAAATTTATGTAAATCTAGACCGAATTCTATCCAAAGATCGTCCTTTAGATTTACACTAATTTACCTGGCATTTACACCCGTTCATATTTAGATGGATTTACCCTCACCGTAAATTTGGTAGGAAAAATGATGCAAGTCTGTGTAATTCTGTGTAAATATATTGGACAACATTTACACTATATTTGCCTTGGTTTTATATTGGTTGATTTTTACTTTGAGTTTCTCTTCTTGTAATTTTGAACGTAACAGTGATGTAAATGGGTGTAATTGGGTGCAAATATGGTGAACAACATTTACACTTCATATGTCTGGACTTTACATCAATTTGATACTTTAATGTAGTAACCAGTCCTATGATTCTGGGTATGTACTTCAAGCCTTCCCAGAAGTCATTGCCCTGACATATCCCTGACATGCCCGTGAAATGTCCCTTACATGCCCTTGACCTTTCTGACATGCCCCTGACATGTCATGATAAAATCATAATTGGATATCAGGAACGAGATCCATGACTATCTGCATATCTATAAATGTATATTTAGTTTTTATCACCAGGAAAAAATTCCAGAGGCCTTCAAAATAATGCATAATAACGGGATGAGGGTTCCCTAACTTCTCTGATTATTATCATGGGTTGCGCCCCTCTGGATACCTTCAAAATAATGTATAATAACGGGATGAGGGTCCCCTAACTCGTATGGGCAATGCACAAATATCAAACACTTCAAAACGATGCGCTGTGCATATGTCAGCACATCCGGGACCCCCGTGGGGTGAACATTGATGCGCTACACACTAGAAACAAAATCGAGAAACTGCTGCCAGCACGGAATCGTGAACTACTAGGCCATCTTCATAAGATGTCAATGGACCCAGACAACCTGGTCATGCCCGCCAGAGCACTCTGAGGGAACGACTCACTGAAACTCAAAGTCCCCCGCTCCAAGACCATGACATTTGACAAAAGTCCACTTTATCGTGGGACCGCCCTGTGGAACGAGCTAGCTGCCAAAGTGCAGCACCTACCACATGAAGCCTTTAAGAAATGGCTCAAAAAGTGACAATATTTAGAGTAGATAGCCTAGAGGCTATGTAATGTACACATAGAGAGAACTGACTTTAGTCCCTAAACTATCATAATCATTCTTGTCATTAAGAGAGTCAATTATACTGACAATGTTCTATCTGCTCTGTTCTGAAAATAGAGCCCCTCTGGCTATATAATGAAAAAGTACCTGTATGTTACATTACTTAGCCAATACATTTTCCAACAACAACAATTGTGAGTGTTTAGAATCCACTGTGGATTTCAAACACTGTAAGTATGGTTTTGACACTGTGAGTATGGTTTTGACTTAAGAAACCATTATCAATTCCTTTGCTTCTCTCAAATGAATTACCTCTCCAGATAAGCCAGCGGAGGGAAGGCAATGCGCCAATATGCTGGTTATTAATACATTTCATATTTACTACGTATTTTGGATGTATTATTAGACCCAAATAAAACCTTTAAAAAAGCACCGACTTCGGAAAGCCTTACGGTGACGCAAATAGTGGGACATTTTCTCTTTGAATGTATCATATCGCCAGTAAACCCAATGGCGTTAGTCAACCCCACGCACAAGGATGTCTGGTGGTACCGTAGTAGGCCCGGCAGCCTCGCCGACCCAGTAGTATTCCGCATTAGCGAGATACAGTGGCTCCACCTTTTGGACCACTGGTAACAATCATAACCCTTTGCTCTGCAAGGACCAGCTCAGCCAAATCTCGTGGCCGAGATTAGGGTACAGGCAGGGTGCAGGTATTGTGAATAGGTTGTACCTGGACACTCCTAATGTCACCTGTGTCCAGTATAGTGTAGTGGTTAGCACTGTGGACTCATAATGGTGGGAGCCCAAGTTCAAATCCCTACCAGGCCAAATAACAGTATGTTCTTGAAATACATATTTCTACATTTTCTTTAGTATTGTGAATAATGTATTCTGTTTCCAAAATAGCTTTACTTATGAATTTGATTACCAGGCATTGCCTGGAAGAGAATTGAACTCAGGTACTCTGCATCATGAGTCCACAGTGCTAACCACTACTCTATACTGGACACAGGTGACATTAGGAGTGTCCAGGTACAACCTATTCACAATACTTGCACCCTGCCTGTACCCTAATCTCGGCCACGAGATTTGGCTGAGCTGGTCCTTGCAGAGCAAAGGGTTATGATTGTTACCAGTGGGAATGGCGCTATCCACTGATCATCTTGCTAAAGCCCTATATCGAAATGTGCGTCGGATGCAGGTTCCCGGTGCGTGGACAGCAGCTGGCGACCGTTTGTGCAAATTTAACCACCTCGACTCTTGCCGGTTATCAGGGCCGTAATCGGCCCATAGTGGGTACTTATTGGCAGCATGACGCTGAGAACAGACCCTGGTGAGACTATAAAGTGTGTCCTCATTATAGGTTAGGCACTGCAGGCATTCCGACTCTTAAATCATATCCGTCTTTGTAGATTGTTGCGTTTTACGTCTGGCCTAAGCATACTGTGTTCATAACACTGCATGTGAAGTGTGACTCAGTAAGAGAGGAAGGCTCACAGTCATGATCGTTTAATCTATGGATGGCAATAACAATGGAATTAGAAGCTAGCGATGCTACTGCATGGAATGCTATTCCTGTTACATGTACATATCGATAACCCATACATGTGCAGTTGCGCCAGTTCCCCCTGGAGATTGTACGGCCATACTGTACTCATTATGACGCAACACAAGTCTTTACAATGGCAGGTACTTACTCTGCTTAAGAATTGTTGAGGTCTATTGGTTCTAACGCCAACAGGGGTACGTTTCAGGTGACCCGACCGAGTCTTACAAACCAGGACCAAACTGAGTGATGGACCAATTGCCCCAAAACAACATTCTGTTTGAGGTCTAAGTTAGCAGCAATTTGCGGTTTAGTTCGCGGCAGGTGAGGGGAGTTTTTCTAGGTGGGTCAGTAGAGGGGGGATGGGGGGGGGTCTAAAACATAAAATAGGGTAAGGGGGTGCTAACTGCCGGTGAATGGTGATGAATCCACATCAATGCACAGTGAAGACTGTCCCTTCCTTAACATTACAGACACTGCATGACTATTTACCAACCAGCTATGCACCGCAATATGATGTAGGGATTATTTAATCTGTTATTGCCTTGAATCCTCATTTTTATTTAAGAATATAAATTTTGATATACCGTATTCGACGTAATAAGCGCCCTCCCCTAATAAGCGCCCCCTCCCCTTTTTTGGGCCATTTTAAAACTATAACAAAGGCTCAAATTTCCCGATTTTGGAGACAATTAGACTCTTCAGTACTTAAAACGCCATAAAAATAATTTCATAAGCGCCCAGGGCGCTTATTACGTCGTATACGCTAGTGCCTTAATACAATGTCCAAATGTGATCGGGTGGTAAATACAGAATATCAAACACATTACGATGTACGGACAGTATATTCAGAGCACACCATGTAATGGACAGTAACATCGACCTGCCCTACCTAATGAAAGCTACACAACGATACTGTATTCGTTAAACATGGCGTGCTGCTAGATTGGATGGTTTAGAGATTATCTGTAATTTTAGTATTTTAAAAACCACTGTCTTAGAGCATGTTTGCATATATATTAGAGATCTCCGTCTTATTCCATGAGTTGATTCTTGCTGCACGTTTAAGAAACTAGAGAGTAGGCGCAGGGAGAATTGCTATGTATAATGTGAACGTTTTCAATGAACGTTTCCTATGTATAGGAAGAGTCCTGTATATATGGAGGTCTCTGGAGTGTAATGTATTTGATTGTAACATAGAAAATGTGCGCGCGTGATTTGCAGGTAGCTGAAACCTGATAGTGCTACATATTTATATGACCATGTTATATGTTCGTCGTGGAAATAGTGACTGGGAATATGCTAATTTGTATCAATTAAATAGAGTTTAATGAATAGGTGAACAGCTGAGGAGAAATAACAGACCTTATCCCCGCAAGATTTCTAGGACATGGGGTGCCACAATAGCCAATAAAAAATATTATCCCAAAAGTAATCTCCTTTTCTTGTTTATGTTAGAAAAAAAAACGGTTCTGGAAATGTGTTCTCATGGCAACATATGTCTCATTCTAAATGTCAAAAGATATACTAGGCCCTTAATAGCCTTCGTCGCGGGGTGGTTCGTTTGGATATGATGGAACTCAACTTGATTATTTCAATGGTGGAACTTTGGCTGATATATTTGAAGGGGAGGCAGAGTTTTGTGTATTTGATGAATATTTCATGTATTCTCTCTGGAATCCTTAATAATTGTCGCACTTTTTCCTATGTGTCAAAGCAACACCATGCATGTTTGTTTTTGTTATCAGCAAACATGCCCCATATACGTCGTGGAGCATAGAGTGGGCTGGACAACAACATCTCAATCTGGGTAGATGGCAGTGGGACTAGGGCCTGTACAGATCCCTGAAGCATTGTGACATGTACTAATGTCCAGACCAAAGGGCTGACTTAGGAGGGCTGCACCTGATCTTTAAGTGTGTCCGTCTCACGTGTCTGCTCATAAGCAATGCGATGAATTAGTCGTTCCCCGGACACAGCCACATCATTGCTGTTAACGGCCCGGGGACCTCCGTAGCATCCTAAAACCAGCCACCACCCACCTTCCTGTCACCTCAATATGCTAGGAGGGAGATAGCCAACAATAAAAATGCCCTAGCGTCTATCATTATTCAGTTTGCGGATTTTGTCAATATTTCACTCACAATTGCTTGGAAGTCAGCAACGCCTTTGCAATCGTTATGAAAGTAAAAACGGTCGTCGGATCAGAATACCCAAATTGTTTTAAGAAGGGTAATGTTTTCAGGATGCTAAAGCTCATATGGTGTATATAGAAGAATATAGCATTAAACCAAACTGCTGGTGTTCCATAGCTTACAAACAGCACGAGAACATCCGTCGCTGAATCGGGACACCAATCAAGTCTCATGGAGTTCCACAGTTTCCCAGACATTATGCCATGTTAATGTTTGTCATTATTCGGAATTGTGACGTTCCAGATTACATTGTGGCGTGACTAACGTCTAATGTGGTCATAGTGAGGTTAATTCCCGAGAAAGATTGGGAGCAGTATAAGAAATATTGAGCATTGTACTTGCACCGTGAGGAGAATTGGGGCTATGGCGTCGGGAGTTGAGGGGGCAATATCTTTCTTATTCGGGACGCACTCTACTTCAGTGCATGGCATTAGCCTTCCAATCTAGACCTTCGGAACAGAGATAAATTACACCCAGAAAATGCAGCTACAGCACATTAGTACTGGTAATTTTATCCTCAGAATACCCGTGATCTCGGACTTGGACTCTTCTATTTCTGATGTCACAGTTGACGATACGAATAGAAATCTAGAATCAGTTATACTTGTTAAATGTCTTTTTGGAGTGAGTGAATATTTGTTGTTTAACGCCATTTCCACAGCTACGGTAATATTCATGGCAGGAATGCTAGACTATAATACATTTCATACATAAATGCATTGTGTCCTTGTCCGCGCATATGGGCACCAGACAAGCAAAAAAGTGGATGGAAAAGAAGAGAAATGCCCTTTTAAGATAGGCTAGGCAAGCACTGTCTGCTTGATGGATAATAAACACGGGTTACCTTCAAATATACTTCAACAATCTACTGTCGTATTGGAACTGGAGGTTGTTCTGCTGTGAAGATATTGACCAGTGGAACTGGTAGCATGAGTGGGCTGTAGGACAGTAATACAAGTACTGATGACCTGGTGTGCCTTTGTACACTGGGTATAGGCAGCACAATGACGTAGACAGGTAAGTGTACGTTGTGTGTACGGTAAGGGGGGGGGGGGGCTGGTAGATGTGGAGGAGGGCAAGGAGGGAGATTTCCCTCTCAGGGCTGTCAAACACAGTCTTTTTTAGACCAGGACAATTCTTCTACCACGTGCACGCTCATTTTAATTAAGCGCCTGTCGCCGCCAATGTGTGAGTGACACACCGTCCCTAAGGTCGCAACACGTTTAATTAGTACCACCGGACGTCACCACAGTCCTAAGGCAAACAAAAACGTCACACCGGAACGCTAAATTAGTCAGCTTCCCCGGTATGTATTTGAAAGAGCTTTAGACATCGGTTATAGAAAGAGTAGTAAGATATCTAGGTCCCCTTAGACGGTGAGGGCGTCATATAAAGGAGAGAGGTATTCACATGGCACAATACCACATGCATACGCTTCCTGCGTTGTGGCTCACAATTGTCATTTCTGCAGCAACTGTGAGACTAACACTTCTGCAACAATGCCTTTTCATGTTACCATCCTAACCCAATTCCCGCCAGACCTGTAATTAATGCCAAAACCCATTATATTCTAATAAGCGGGGGATTGGTGCAAATACCCCTCCCTCCCCTAGCAGGGTTCAAATTTATCATGCCCATCCCTTTAGCTTTTATATCGGCGACATTAAAAGTTTTGAACCCTAAACTTTGTTTCCCTCCCCCCGCATTGCCTAGATTCACCCTCATGTTTATATGCAGAAAAGACTGCAAATTCACTCAAATTCCATGAAGAGAACGCCCAAAGGGCTGTTAGGTAGTCCCACTGCATTGTTGTATATGTTCGTACATGTCGTGGAACTATATGATCATGTACAGTATATTATACATAATGCAAGGAATCACATTTGGGATATACTTGTCATAGCAACCGAGCAGTTAAAAACGGTTATTATCATTATCATTGTTACAACATTTTGACGGATTTACATCGAACGACCAAAATAGTTATCCATTCACAATTTAGACTGTGCCTTGTTTTCGAACAATCCCCGGAGGCTCTTCCTCTCTCAAACTCTTCCACCACCTAAACGCCTATCAATCAAAGATGCTTCAGCTCTTACCATCTAGATGGGTTCAGTTATGGAGTCCATATACTAAGTGATTGACTTATCTTATATAACCAGTGCCCTATTATGCCGTATTTCATAATAATAGGGTAGATGTTCCCTTGACAAATGTTTAATACACTGAATGTTAACTGACTTCCACAATACTGAAGTCCCAACGTATTAGGCTCTAACACACATAATTATTATATGCGGTTACTTATTCCAAGCAGGGCGTTACTCCGTTAGAGTCAGAGTAGAACAACATTGGCTTTATGACTTTACACGGAGGCACGTCTCTTTATGAACCCTGATGGATGGGGTTACCAAACAAGTGCCACTGTTTATCACCTTTTCATTTTGTGTAATAAATCATAATGCTTTATCAATTACCAGGACCACAGACAAGAGCTAATTCTTTGTGTCACACACGAGTAGGGTTATAAATATAAGCAGCAATAGGTTCTTCAAACAAGAACTGAACCAGTTCTCCACAACGTTCGGCCATGACTTTACAGCTTCTACTTCTAATATTTGCGTTGGATATCAAGGCAAGTCAGAATATGTGTGTAGTATACATAAATGGGAAATAACTACACTATGAATTATTGTTTATCTATGGATACTCGTATTTACTATCTTTGGGAACTGACTGTCAGCATACACCTTGATACGTCGTAGGATTTTGACGAGTGACCCCATAGACGACAAAACAATGGTTTATTTACATTATATGTAACAATTGGAAATGGAACACATACTATGGACTAGACTGAAAAGGTAAACTCGTCCCCAGACTCGTCTAAGTGACTGTCATAAAATAAACGAGTCAAAAGTTGTCTAACATATCAGGTTACCATCCCACAAATAGAATATGGAGCTGGCAAATGTCGGGTTTTGGGCTGGCACATACCAAGTCGCTTCCTTGTCACTTAGACAAGTTTTTGACTCGTTTATTTTATGACCGTCACTTTGAAGAGTCTGGAGACAAGTTTATTTTTTGAGTGTACTATAAGCTACCTCCCAATTAAACAGGCGCACCAAGCAGGTCTTTAATACAACTCACTATGTTCCATCATAGTTTAACACTATTAATAAACAGGTCTGCGCAGTTCAGACCCTACCTGACGAGATAAGCCTTATCAGGGACAGGTATGCCAACACAACCCTAATCACACACCCCTCTGACACAGGTGTGACAAAGGTGCTGACGTCAGCAGAGTGCTTACCTGGTCATGACATAGGAAGGCCCTGACGTCATCATAGCCCGGTCGGTACCCGTGTTTTACAACCAGCTCACACCACCGATGCCGCACCTAGTCAGGAGAGAAATTGAACCGTGTTAAATATGTATCATGGATGTCAGTGGCTAAAGAAGCAATGATTTTATTGGGGGAGGGACACCTTATGACCTAATTACTTGTACACCTTATGACCTCATATGTCAATTAACAGAAAGAACGTCATTCATATGACAAACCCTCTCTATACAGCCTTTCTAAATCAAGAGAAACAATGCCAGTGTCCAAATCAAATGTGGTATTCCGGTCTAGATTTAATATCATAATTCGTTGATTGCACCCATAACAGTAAATATTCCAAGTGGTGACTAAGTAATCCCACTCTGCAGAAGCAACATTCTGAACATATAAAACAACAGCTTTATTTGTTGTATATTACAGGCCTTCCTTTGTAAATGAGGGGACATAGAATAAGCCCCTGGGGGTTGGCTCCTCCTCAAAGGTTCTTTTTACTATATGCAATGGTGCAGTTTTACCCTTTGCATTTTATACGTCGGGATTTACACTAATCTCCCCGGTTCTCACATTTCTGAGCTACCGGTGCTTTATTCATGAACAACCTTCCGTAAAGGGCCATATTCTAACGCGCGTTTTCCAAAGGCACATAGCCTATACAAACATAAATGAACATAAAAATATACACATGTATGTATGCATTATCGTTGTAGTAAACGAATAACACGAGATAATTAAGACACCTCAACTCCTTCCGATTAGACTGACACTGTATGATAAAGTGAGTGCATGCATCCATTAATACTACAGGAAGGCATGTCATAAGTGTGTACGATTTTGGGTGCTGGTACGTCCAGATTTCTATTAATAACAACATACGACTCAGCGACTGGTGAGTATTGGGTACGGCCAACCAGTCATTCCTAGTATTCGTAGTGGTTTAAGTATACAAAATAGTATGTTCCAACTAAGGAAAGCCCCGAAAGAACTAGTAGCTTAATTAAAGAGACCGCGATACCTCCTCCACTATTCACAAATACGTATGGGACAATCTAGCTATGAACCACACAGTCCACTCTATAATGGCCGACAGATACACAATAGGAGCTATGGTAAAACAATGCCGACCACCTGCAGGGTCAGGCCGTACAGGTGGGAAGTTGGCAGCTCGGGGAAGAAGGGGGATGTGACGTGGACGATGGGAGGGGTGCTGAGCATTGTGGGATATGCATAAAATCTGTCAGTATACCAGAACTTATTAGTTCTACACCGCTAGGTTATTAGAAATTTACTATTTTGGTCTCGATGTAACGATTATACGGGTTATAAGCTCATTTTCATTTCTCATGTACACATGTATTGTTAGATGATCATAGCCTGGCTTCTGATAAGACTATTTGAAATATTCTTTCGCTGTTCCTATGTTTCTCTTTGCAATTACTAATAGATGATAGTTCAATGTGTTGTTATAATGCAGGTAATTCCTACCTGACTGCATTACTGGCAGCATAAGCTTTAATTTGATACCAGGTATGCCAAAGTTTGCCCACTTTTAACATATTTTCATCAAAAGTAAAATTTTCAAAATCCAGCCCCTCCTCCTCTGTGATTAGGAGGGGGGGGGGGAGCTTCGCCGCTGACGTTTATATTAGGGATAGTGACTACACGAATGTTGTTGTATACTGTATTGGTATTACATGTATTACTTTTCCAAATGCCATATTACATCTTCATATGCATGTATATATGTATGTGTTGTGACAGCATCATTAAACCAGCTTGCTTTATACAGTATTATATATATATATATGTTGTGCATGCATGTACATCATACCACACCATGTTACTTGTAGAATTAAATGAGACTTAGCAGAGTAAGGTGATATTTGATTATGATTTTGCCGAGGGCACCACCAGTGGTGCTAGAGTGGTGCCTGAGGCAAAACCATACATTTAAAAGCACAAAGCTGGTATTATGGCACAACGTGATAGGGATACTAGCACAAAGTGCATTAACATGGTGGCTATCAATATAGCACTTTTTTTTTGGTTATGTACACTCATAACAGTTTATATATGGCCTGATACCTACCCGTCCTACCCGTAGGTCAAAAAGAGTATGGTATGAAAGTACCCGCAAATCACAGTTTCACTCAGGGATATTTCCGCATATAATTTATTCCGGATATTTTTTGTAGTGAGCTAATGACACTAATGACATGATAATAAACATTAGAGATACATTGATATTAGAGATATAATGTATGTATTGCGCGCTGCGTGGCACACGAAATATAGAAATAATTGGTACAAAAAATTGAAGTTGAATTTATAGCCTTTATGTGTGACATTAATGATAGTTTGGAAATGCCATTTCCTACAAGCTTGGCAGAACGTAGGTGGTGAATGAACTATAGCGTGTGTCGCCTAATACCTAATGGAGTCATAAAAAATATATATAACTCTGTGGATCATATCGCTACCAGCGTATCATACTTCAGTATTCTGAATATATTACGTACGCAAGATGAACATGGCAATACGGAGATCCAGTTTTAACAATGCTCGGCGGGAGAAACACTTTTATTTGCTTCTAGCAATCTCCAAGAACCCACGCTGTGGGGATAAGTGTTTCAAATATCCCGTAATGAGGCAGACCCTGGGCTGGCTTCCTACTTTAGATATGTGATGATGGGGAATTCAAGGTAGGATAAAGTGGATCACATTGACAGTGGCGTTATATGTTGTATCTGCAGACATACACTCTTGACTAAGATCACAATGGGTCTATTATTTCCAAGCGACCAGATAAGCGCCACAGGTATCCTAATTACATAGCACGGTAACCCTAAACCCTATATCATAATGTAGGCAAAATATGGCAAGCTGCACTGAAACTAGTGGTATTGCATCTGATGTTTAGCACTATCCTACCTCTACTAAAGGCCAAGCTGCCCACGCTCACAGGTTATAACCGGAGAGGTGGCCAACACAATGAGAAGGCGCATATAGGAGATACCTCTGGGCCCTCTTACCTCATAACTTATAATCGATACAAAAGACGCGCATTCTATAGCAGTTCCAATGCACTAAGCTGTTGATCGGTTCTTGATGTCCCAAAACGGCACCTATTATTTAATTCTGGAGGCCTGCTCAAGTTGCACCTTATAATACTTTAAAGTAACTCCACTAAAGGGAGCATTTAGCCCCCATCTTCACTATTAGTAATATCACAGAGGCCTAAAAGATGATAGTTATAGGGTTAAAATACTGTATTGGGTTAGCTCAGTAACACAATACTGACAGTGGGCAGCTCATCCCGGTGCTCATCCTTTGAGCTGCTCACCCTATGAGCTGCTCACCCTACCAACTCTAATGTACAGCTCTGTTGTAAACACAACATGGAAGGAACAATAGCAGAGGTATAGATACGCTGAAATGTAACCTATGAAAGTAAAAGCGATCTTAGTGTGAGACCAAGTGATCTTAGCGTGACACCAAAAATACTCCCGTACCCCCGAAAGTCTATTAAGGCACACAGTCACATAAACAGTATTTTATATTTCTGAGTATTGGAAATATTCCTGAGTATTGAAAATATTGGTTCATTTGAATTTTCACTAGGTCACCTGACCTGACCACATAAGCATCACCCCATCCAGAAGGAGACCTTGGTACCCACACGCACGTGGATTGATATGGCAGGGTCCGGCAATGAAAATAAACTCCAAACTACAAAACTCAGATTGTACACTCTTATTATTGATATGTGTTTTTTTGTGTGATAAAATGGGAACATTGTACGATATAGCATCTATAGCTCAATCCAATCACCCATGTATTCCAAAGGAGTCTGACAACGATGTCCAGTATTTCGCTTTACCCATACTAGAAAACTTACTTCAAAAAAATAAATATATGTATGAAGGTTTGTAAGAAGACAATATACAAGGGCAGTGCCTAGCTGGTTGTTCTCAATTTAGATAGTTGGACATCTTATGCTCCTTAGTCTAGGACAAGATGGTGACACACATTCACAAGTGAAACAAACGTTGTCAACGGACGCTCCACTCAGAGAGCGAGGCAGAATTAATGTTCTCAATATTGAAGACAGATAACCACATTAAAGTGTTCAGCTTTTCAAAGCAAATGGAACCATGACAGAACCAAGACAGGAGAGGGATGCGATGGGCAGGTTCTCCCAGTCTGACAATTTCTTGTTTCTTGTGTGGGCATAAGTCTTATGGACTGCCTTTGTGGGTCGTATAACACTGCAAAAATAATTAAACTAATATTAGGATTGGAGATTACTGATTCATGAATGCAGGAGGCTCTAAGGTGAGACGTGTGAGTTTATAACACGGGCAGTGTGCGTTGGGAAGTTCTAGTATCCATATAAATAATGTCTTCAATTTGCGGCTCTATTCGGACCCCCAGAGTTCTGTTAATCCAACACTGAAAGTTTTATGGGTCTAGAAAGTCATCACTAGTGATGACTTTGGGGTCATCACTGTGATGGGGCTCTGGGGGAGTACCCGGTCATCACTACGGTCATGAATCATATGTGATGACCTGGGTCATCACCTTGATAACATTTTGACCAAATTAGAGAGAGTGCTGGGGCAATCATAGTGATGACACTAGGTAATCAATTTGATGACTTTTGCATATCATCTTTTACAAAACAATTACGGTAGGCGTACAACGCCACGAAGGCTACGCCGAAGTAAGCAAACTGAGTCTGTCCTCAAACTTATACATATAGTTTTAGACACAGAAAAGGTGTCTAAGTATACAGATATGTATGGATTAGTAATTTTGCGTAAAAATATTCATTTAAAATACTTCAGTGTCCACTGTGATAATATTCTAACAATGGTTTAGTTTATAAGTATCTATGATCAAGGTTTTCATGTGGATTAATTAGTAGATCACCCAGAGACTGGATTGTCTACTACATTCTTGTCTAGTAGGGACCCCTAGTGGCAAAATTATGTCCTCTAGAAGATGACCTTAGGTCATACCTACGAATATTATAGGTCATCAACCGGCCGTGATTACCCTAAGTCATATGCACTGATGACCTTCACCCAAACCAATGTTTTCAGTGAATGCAGAACCATAGTGTGAAACATTCCCGTGCAATGATATTATATCAACATCAGGTTAGCACCCCATCAAAAGGAGGAAATAAAGTGTGTGTGTTGGGGGGGGGGGGGGTTGTTTGGGGCCGACTAGACATTGTGGGGAGTGAGGGTCATCTCTCCATCTCCCTCAGTCTCAAACCAGTCTCCAACCCTTGAGCGACTGGACATGAAAGTACTGCTTTAAGATAGCGTGTTAACATTTGTTTGTTCTTTCCTGAATCGCTATTTATTTGTTAAAAAGACAGTGCGTAACACAGCCTGAGGGATAACGTACTGAGTACCGGTCCTGTGAGATAAAGCCCCTCACATCATATTTCTCACACAGTGTCTTTGAGGCTCACGTTTCAGTGTCAGATACGTAACCTGCCGTTTCTAATACCTATACTTAACTGGCGCCAAAAAGGCATCATTTTTCTGTTTGTTATAAAGGCTTTCTCCTTTGTACAAAACCTAGGGTCAGACCATGTCCTAATCTTTCTAGAGAATTCACTTCACAATAAGACCAGAGTTTCCATTGAAATAAAACAACATTTTCATGATTTCCTGTGAAGTCTTTCTTGAATTTCACCAAAAATAGTTCCTCCTTGATTCATCACTGCTTTTAGGTTTCAAAGTAAGTTGTATTTCAGTGATAAATCATCAAAGCGCCACATTAACTATTTAATGATTAAGTCCCGTCTCAGGTGGTTGGGGTCAAAGAATGTCTCAGTTGAAAACCCACCGTCCATTTAATATCATTACGGCGCAATGGCTGGCCATGAGGAGCTGTTGTTAAAATCGGGAATAGATATATGTCAGGTCTTGTTTGCTCATGGTTAGGGATGTCATTGACATCTCATTTTTGTCGACTCCGATTATCACGATTTTTGGTCTCGATTTTCCGATTTTGTCAATGTCTAAATATAGTAGGGTAAAGCTTTATACCAGCCTTATAAACGTATAATGATCTGTATCTGACATTGGGGTATGAGGTGAGATGTTTGTATGTTTTAATATATCCTATTCTATTGAAAGTACCTCAAATTGTGTGATCACTGATTGATATTTGTTTCTGGGATTAATTGTTGTCATTTTTTAAATGAGTTCTTAGGCAGTGCTAGGCTTACTTTGGGCTTGCATTTCCTTTTGAATGATATCCTTTTGTTCTAGTTGGAATACTTACAGAATTTTTACAGTTTTGAAAAGAGAATTCATTCAGCTTTCTAGGGGTCAAAGAGTGTATCGATATAACCATTTCCTCGATGTGACAAACGTAGTTCCGGAAATATCGGTATTTCGATTTGGGGGGGTATCAATGACATCCCTAGTCATGGTAAACATAGTATAGAGGGTAGATAGCTTTCCCTTTTTACCCCTCACTTATCTGATTAGGATAAAGGTTGGTGCATCTAACAGGAGAAGTCTCTGTAAATCTAATAATCCCATGGCTACCAGTTCAATCTTCTTTAAAGGGTTGGTAAGATGGGATTTAATTTATATTTTAGATCCTGCTTTCCTTTTCCAGGCAATAAGATAATTGAACAAATTGTGGACTACACAACCTATGTGGGTTAATGTGAATAAAGCAGAAAGCATATAGAGGATTGCGTTATATTGACCAATAATCCTATACTACTCACATCAGCGTTCTGTGCTTGGAGAGTGTAGGTTTGTTTGAGCAGACGCAGGGTGCCCGCCCGGAGAGTGTGTGGGGAGGAGAGCAGCTCCTCCAGCAGCAGAACGAGCTGGTCACTTTCCAACTGTAAGAATGAAGAGGATCAATGTTAACGTCACTAGGGGCAGACACAGACAATGACCAGTTGGCCACCAGTGGGATACTGACGCTACAACCAGAGGGCATGCTACACTTAACGGTATCTTGACAACAGTACTATACATACATGTGGTCTTCCTGCAAAAGTACGAAAAGTGGCATCTCTTGGGGATAAAGAATATGTCTTGGTTTCAAATGTGGGTTAATGCAGTGTACAACTATTCGATTCGGTCCAGTTCAACACCGAACAACAATGTAGAGAAGGTACCCGACCATTAACCCCGACACTGTTTGATGAAGGTACACCAAGTGCCAGGGATGCAATACGAAAATACGCCCTACTCTGGATCAGAGTCTCACAAAAAAGAAGAGATGACTGGCTCATCTGACAACTGAACAAGCCACAACGTTTCTTTATGGGTAGTTCGATTTAGTACATCAAAGTGGGGCAGATTGAGGCCTTCTCCGACATGTAGGTAGGTGTCCATAAGGACCCTATGGCTAAGTAGTGGCTGCCTGCAGGTGTCCGCATCCTATCTCTACGTCAGAGGTGCCTGCTGATAGCACAAGGCCACAGTGACACTACCCCTTTGTTATCATCTTACAAAAAGGCCCCTTCTGTACACCTCACTCTTTGCCTCCCTCCACACCCAAACACTTTCATCTCTATTTTAAATAAGCCCCCTGTTAGTGATGTGTCGAGGGACTGGATAAGCTCTATGTTATCGGTGACCCTGATGGTGTAGGGAACTCGGTGTATGTTAAGTCTGCTCGTGGATAGAATCATCATTTGTTACATGCAGCATCCCTGGTTATCAAATAGGAAACCCCACATTGTGAGCACTCAATGAATACAATGTAAGACTAGCCGACATCCTACAAGGAGGGTACAGTGTTATTGGGTTGGCTTCTTCTGTGGACGTACCGGACAGATGTGTAGGCGTGAACACGTGTCAGCTTGTTTCTATCATTCCAATAATCTAGTAATCCCTAAATTATGTATCATACACACCCCTTCCTACTGGGAGTCTTTTTTGTCAGGACTCCCATCCTACCCCCTCGTCACTATCCTTGTCTAAAAAGTATGTAACCGAACCTGAACACCTCTTCTCCCAGCCCCAAACCACTGACATCACCTGTATCGTGCCCCTAAGGTTTAGCCCACCCGCCGAGTGACTCACCATGTTATGCAGATATGTGATCTGCGCCCCTCCCACACCCAGCCCCGACACGTGCCAAGGAGAAGGTGCAGGGACGCAGGTGTCCCACCTAGGTGGAGGCCACCATGGGCCTGTAGGGCTCATTGCCATGGATCTAAACATAGTGTTACAAGCCCTGTGACTCTGGGTTAACATCTGTAGACTTATTGAACCCCATTCCATATATAACCTGGAACCATATAAATAGTTATCAGTAAGTACATTGGCTAATTTATCATCGTTGAGTTAATACCTGTGATATAAAAGTCCAAAATGAAAGGTTAACATGTATGCGACAACCGGGGGTCAACTCACTAGGAGTAGGACGATAACTAGGTCTAGCAGCTAGATTTTGCTGGTATCTTAGTTAAGTTGTAGAATCATGAAACACACCTAGGTTACCAAGTGGCAACAGACCTGCTCTAAACACTGACCTCCTGTAAACATATTGTGCAACCCCCACTCGTACCTTATTGAGATGGAAGAAATGAACACCACCGACAACAGTGGAAACTAGAGGAAGTATAATGATAAGATATGATAAGAGGGAGAGCTTGACTATCTATCACTGTCTATGGCATACCTTTACCCAACCCCATGCCAGTCGCGTACCACGGTGTACCTTAGGACTTATGGGTACAACTAAACCAACCAAAAGGATGTTAGAGCTTCATTCTGGCACACTTCCAAGTGTGTAGCCACAGTCTAGAACGAACTCCCACCTAGGAAGACACGTTGCTGTGAGCGCCACCCCCTACCTTCACTGACAGAGAACAGAGGCTATGTGGTGGGAAAGGTCAGCTCATAACTTGAGTAGCTCAACGGCCTGACCGGAGCAGCTCTGACCCGCCCCCTGGTGTCAGGGGCAGGAATCACGTCCCTTCATCCGCGTCACCACCAGGTCTCAAACATAATGTATATTCGGCATGACCTGTTTCGCTATAGTCTAGACCTACTATAAAATATTGATACATGTATATGCTAATGATGCTGACTGTGAAAATATATAGACGTATCTATCTTTATTGGTGAACTGCATTTCTGATTCAAGTTATCAAGTTTACAAAAAGTATGAGAAAATAAAATATAAATATACAGCAGTCCAACATTATAGCACTCCAATGCACTATATGGATATATATCTAAAACTGGACATCGACATCCATGTAACAGAATCCTTCCAACAGAAATCTTTATCTAGTAGAAGTAGAAATCCATGAATATCTATATGAAGGAAACACCATGTTCATGCCTATGAATATGTCTGTGTGTATGTTCATTTAAAAATTCAAGATTGCAAGCATTCATTGAATGCCACCATGCTTTCAATGTAATCTCGAATTGCAGTTGCAGTAATTTGATACTAATAAAAAAAAATCTATTCCATTTTTCTTTCATGAACAGTTGGCATCCCATAGATTCAAGATGGCTATCACTCATTGAATGTCCCGATGCTTGAAATGCAATCTTGACTTGTAGTTGCATTAATTTGATACTATCAAAAAAACAAATCCTATTTGATTTTTCCTTCATTCAACCCATCCAAGATGGCTACCATTTACTAAATGCCACAATGCTTTCAGTGCAATGAAGAATTATAGTTGCATTACTTTGTATAATTCATATAAGAAAATTTCTATTTGATACCTTTTTCAAACACAGTTGGCACCCCATAGGTTTAGGATGGCCACCATTCATTGAATGCCACAATGCTTTAAATGCAATCTTGAAATGTAGGTGCATAAATTTTATACTGTTAAAAAAATCCAATTTAGTTTTTTTTTTCATGAAGAGTTGGCACCCCATAGGTTCAAGATGGCCACCAGTCATTGAATGCCATAATGCTTAAATGCAATCTTGAATTGCAGTTGCAGTAATTTGATTCTTAAAAAAAAAACTTTTGTTTCTTTCTTTCATGAACAGTTGGCACCCCATACATTCAAGGTGGCTACCAGTCATCGCATGCCACAATGCTTTAAGTGCAATCACAAATTGATACTAACAAAAAAAACTAATTCTATTCTTTTTTTTAACAGTTGGCACCCCATATATTTAAGATGACTACCATTCATTTAAGATGCTTAAAATGCAATCTCGAATTGTGGTTGCATCAATTTAATGCTAATAACAAACAAATTCTTATAGATTTTTCTTTCATCAATAGTTGGCACCCCATAAGGTGGCTACTATTCATATTAATGCAAATACAATGCTTTAAGTGCTATTACGAATTGTAGTTGCATTAATCTGATACTAAAAAAAAAAAAAATTCTATTTGATTTTTCTTTCATGAACAGTTGGCACCCCATAAATTAAAAATGCACCCAGCACCCAGGTCAACAGCTATATACGGACACATGAACCTCCCCTGCCTGTTCTCCTTCAATGCAGAGTGAAGTGGGTGGGAGGGGGTGACCATCAACAGTGCACAAACACTTTGATTGGATGACAATGCAGTTTTTATATTACAACCCTAAATTTGTGCAACGAAAATCATCAAGAAATACAAAGTATTTTTTCCAAAGAATAGCTTTTCTATAATGGCTCGATACTCAGAAATCCTACTGCGAATAAAAAAAAGTCAAATTCTGATTCTAAACACCTGAAAAGTGAGAAATGCTGGCGTTCACGGTTTATGTAGGAAATGTACTTAAAACACCAAAAATATGCAACAAAACCCTAATTTTCTCAAAAACTGTTCAGTAGGATTTTTTCTAACTGAGGTTCCAGTGTTTTCTACCCTCATATTACACATTGGCATAGAGAATATATTGGCACCTAGTCAGGATTTTGCCCTAGAAGCAATCTGTGAGGCAAAAAACAGCTAAAATGAGCCACTGGTCTGAAGTATAAAACTGGGCACCGATCACTATAGAGCTACAAAGAGAGAGAATCGATGTCCAGTAATAATAAGCATCTCTAGGGGTTGATTAAACCTAATTGATTAATATGGAATAAATACAGGAGGTGAACGCCAAAGTGGGACCTGGAAAGCACGGCAATAAAGCAATGTGATTTATGTTTAAACAAATCAGGAACCATATGCTCCCCTCTATATAGGTCTATACATGTAGTTTCTTTTACTACTGGTCAAGTCAAATAGGGAATGGCATATTACAGTGGTCAGAGTGGGGTTTAAAGGCACAATAGGCTACACTTCATTAACCCCTTGGAAGGTTATTGTAATATGAACGAGTTATGAACCATGTGTAAATGCACAGCTGGTTCAGCAACGACTGTTTAGTGGCAGAATCCATAACGCCTACAGAGTATATGGCAGCAGCTACCAACTACATACTAATTAATCAGTCATTTATAGGCACAGGTATAAAAGTCCAATATATCCTCACCCATAAACATGGGGCATACACCCACACTCCAATATTAAGGGTACTCTAAAAGTGGATTATAAATCATGAATGCATTCAATGTTATTAGACTATTTTGCTCGTAGCCCTTACTAGTTATACAACAGATTTGTAATAGTTTCAACCATTCTTTGTTTCTTTTTACATGTACATCCTCTTTTTCTTTTTCGATCGTCGTGGCAAGCAGTTTTGCCCCTGCTTGTTATTGGCCAATTAACATCTATCAGAGCGTGGGTTTGGGGCTTAACCCGGTACTATTTTAGGGGAATACACCTTCTTAAAAGAATTATAACAATTTGCACACTTGCAGCATTGTATCAACATGGATACCTGTAAACAAACAATCTATGAAGTGGCAAATGATTAGAAGAAACATTTCTACCTAGGCTAGTCATTAGCTAAGCATTTTCCAACATCGTCAACCTGAAACAGCTGGCCTTTTCCCATGTATGAGACAGTTAGAATGACAACTTTTCGATCATTGACTTCTGTGTAGATGTCTAGCAGAAATAATGATGAGGGTACATGCGGAAAGACCAAAGAGGTCAGTGTTTTAGGTTACCTGGCCCTACAGGGTCATAAGAAGGCTTGGGTGTCCTATATCGACTGATATCCTGAGGGTAACCTTTGCAGCAAGATAGGGAATATGTAGTTTACCATAGCATGACCCTCTGGCTGTAGGTAGCTAGGCCACCTGCATGTGATGCTTCATGAGCTGTGTTATATTCCTAGCCAATACTATACTATCCGCATAATATAAATGTTCTTGTTTTTTTTTAGCGTATGAGTTAAACTACCACCTTATCTTTCCCGATCGCGCATTTATGCGAATTTTTGGCCGATTTTTGGCCGATTTTGAGGCCCCTAACATTTTCTCAAAAATTGCTTCAAAGCTTAGATTTTTTGGATTCTCACTATTTGGAATATGGTCTACAAGGATCCCGAACCATTAATCTCTGGTAGTATTTTCCTTGATATGGTCTGCTTGCCAACTTGAGGGACAATCAACCCGATTTTGACCTATATTTAATCGATTTTTCAGGTAAAAATCATTAAAAATGTAGGATAATATGATTTTTTTTTGTGAAAACCTACTTTAGAGAGTTTTTCAAGATTAAAAAGATGGTACTAATATTTCCCATTATTTTCAGTGTGATTTTGATCAAAATATCCGTTGCCATAGCAACAGATTTGCTAGAAATAGTGATTTCATGAATTATTGGTTGCCATGGTGACCGTATCAAATATGGCCGTCTTGACCATTTCACATACAAAATCGGAAAATACCTAACAAAATCTACAACATGGTATTTATTCCATCTCAATTGATGAAGGCAATCCTGAAATATTGCAGTTTGAATATTGGTTCAAGATACACTTTTTTTATATCATTGCTATTTTGATAGAGCCATATCTTGCTTATTTAAATAGATATTGAATACTAGGTTAACGCCCTTTTAAGTCAACATCCTTAGTTCATTGTATCACTACTCCAATTGTAATTTGAATATTTACATAATTCCAAAAGCTTTAGAATGCTCATGCCATCATCTAAAGTCCAAAAAACACCCAAAAATGATCTGGGAAAGGAAGAGTTAAGGGCACTGCTGATGCAGGCCTTAATCGTAGTTGCCGTCGCCAGTCAGTCGGCAATCAAGTCTTGACAACTGATTACGATAGCGTCTTGAAAGCGACGGGAATGCATGTAAGATTGCGTCAGACATATTATATGCATGGTTGATCATATTAAACGAGCTCCTGAGTAAGAAGTGGAAGACTTATAAAGACTAACTCCGAACCTTCATCTTGAACGAGAATGTGTGGCGTATTTCCCATTACTTTTGGCTTGTTAGGGTCGCTGCTGGATGTGTCTTTGTAGTAACCTATCCCAGCATAACCTTCAGCTACATGATTTACTTGTATCATAAAAGTACGGAAGGCTAACATATGTGAGGGGTAAGCTTCCTGACGTCGATCCATCCCGTCTTCAGAATAAGTATCTTTCTGGTTGAATATGGTACAAAAGTAAGTAACACCAGAGGAATTTATTAGATCCACACTAATCTTCCATGAAAAATCCTTGAACAAGTAAACAATGTTTAAAATACTGCATAGAAACGTTTTCACTCTAGTACTCGGGCTTTCCATGATAGACACATGTGGAAAGACAGCGTCATGCAGGTGAGACAAACGCCAATAGTTTTATACACTCCTCTACTAAAACCAGTCACATATGTGGGAAACTTACCGTCACGAAGGTTGGCATCTGTGAGTTCCTTTGTGTTTGATTGCATTTCTTTTTAGACTTCTTTGTAGATGTAATAACATGTCCCCACTTTGCAACCTGAAATAGCAATAGATGTGTCGGGGTAGATGTTACACAAATATTGTATGCCTCTGGGAATGGAAGTTGCAGGGGCATGCTATGATGTCACGAACAAATCCCCAAGTTGGCAAATCCCCGATCTACACAGAGTACCACATTAAAATATAGACCATCAGTGTGATTATATCACTGTACTGGTGGTCTGTATTTTATTATATTATAATGATCTTGATCAGAAGTCTGAACAAGGTTGCTACGGACAAGGCAGTTCTAAATTCCTTGACTATTCCTTGACTTTATATCAAATTCCCCATAACATAGAACATAATGTTTTTAAATGGCCTTAAACTATGACCATGCAATCAAATTCAATCTCTTACTTATAAGCCAGTGCACTGTCATTTACCCTCCCCTTCCCCCCTAGAGTAGAGGAATCAGATCCTTTCAATGAAAAAGGGTGACATTTTACAGTGTTTTAAGGGTAGCCCAAAGAGATTCCCTGAAAATTCTCTGACCTGGAATAAATCGCATTTTCCCTGACACTTTCCCTGACTGTGGCAACCTTGTTCACTGATTATGGAAAGACAGATATATAGGAACATATAAACGGATAACAATTGTCTCCAATGAATGATCTTATAATGGCATTACAGAGATGGAAGTCAAGTTGGGATTGGCCACATATAGCCTTGGTAAACGGAGTCATGTTGGAATAACTTGCGGACAGCGACTCCTGTGGTAAATACTCATCAGCCATGAGTGGATTGTTACAACACAAGTTGATTAGCACCAAAGTAATTAGGGTTTCTACGTGCCCAGAGAAGTGAGGAGCTAGCTGCTACCAGCAGGTGGACATGGGGGCGAGGCCTACCTCATCAACCACCTGTGAGTAGAGGCTGTTGTCTCTGCTCGGCTGGAATCCCTCGAGGACCTGTGTAATGACAAACAGACAGATGTGACGAGTGTCATATTAACGAGCAATTACTGAGAGAATGAGAGGAAACCAACGAGGGTGAGATGGGGGGATGAAGCAGGAGAGGGGACTGAGGCAGGAAAGGGGACTGAGTCAGGAGAGGGGACTGATGCAGGAGAGGGGACTGAAGCAGGAGAGGGCACTAAGGCAGGAGAGGCAGGAGAGGGGACTGAAGCAGAAGAGAGAACTGCGGCAGGGGAGGGTACTGTGGCAGGTAAGGGCACTGAGGCAGGAGAGGCAGGAGAGGCAAGAGAGGCAGGAGAGGAGACTGAGGCAGGAGCGGGCACTAAGGCAGGAGAGGGGACTGAGGCAGGAGAGAGGACTGCGGCAGGAGAGGGCACTGATGCAGGGGAGGGTACTGTGGCAGGAAAGGGCACTGAGGCAGGAGAGGTAGGAGAGGCAAGAGAGGCAGGAGAGGGGGGGCTGAGGCAGTGTGCGTGTACTCGGTACTGCCTGCCGTCCTGATTAGACATACCTGTAAGTATAAGCGTGTACTTCAGTGAGTCACTATGAAAAGCGACCGTCCATAAAGTATGTCACACAAATTTCGGACATTGTTAACCGCCCCCGCCCCCTTTGGCACCCTTTACCCATATGTCTATCATGGACCAATGCCCCCCCCCCTCGCCATTCCTACCGTATGAGCTACTTGTATTCAATTGTAGGAGCTTGAGACGTAACGCCCAAAAGGTTTATACACCCCAAGAGTCACGAAAATGTCCAAACTGCAAGGGATCGGTAAAGAAAGCAGAAATGACCCCAGTCATATATATTACATTGTAACCCTGTCTGCCGCACCCATGCCTTGGCCTACCCAACCTTGGACTCCTGTCTGCCACCATGTTTAAGCCTATCTATAACCTTGTAGGGCCTACCTCTGTCCACCTCCATGGTTAGGTTGAACTGACCCTTTCTTTCTGTCTGCTTCCATGTCCATGAGTAGTCCTGTCTGACATTCTGTACTTCTGCCTGAGGCCTTTTCAAACCGTTGGCATGATGGGTGATACATCTAAGTAGGGAGCAGCTTATCTGTTAAGAGCCCAAGAATGCTGAGGGTGGAAAACACGACACACCTTAAGCATTAATGCGCTGTATGTTTTATCACCTCTGTCCGTGGACCACACAAACACTGCCAGTACCACGGTCAGCAGAAACTGAGAGAGGCAGAGGAGGAAGGAGACTTTCTTCAACAGGGACACAGACAGATAGAAAGACAGACGGATAGAGGAAAAGGGGTATGTTCAATATGATGTGTATACCCTAGATTCTTTATTATAGAAATCATGGTCATCAAGAATGGGAATGGTCAAGGGCGACAGATCTAGGTAGTATCAAAAAGCGGTGTCAACAGCTCTCTGGGATGTCTTGAAGGGGTGGATTAATCCCCCAGACACGTGTTGGCTGTACCTATTTATATAGACTATTTACAGTCTGGTTCTTTGAGGTAAATACCTAAGCTATGGTGACTACGGTATATACTAGACATCTGAAGTGACAGTACGAAAGATTACCTTACACTGTGAACAGATAAATACTATCTGCAATTGCTGGAGTATGACATATTAATGATATTGACATTTAATTTGTTCCATTCCGACAGAAAAAGAGGACCTTTTCATAGATTGCACGTGCCTGGGCATTAGAGTCTAATGTGGCCACTAAACCGCTGTTAATCTAGAACATTAAAAGATTATCACTATACTGGCTTCAGCTGCATAAAGGCCTTTCCTTACATTAATGTGTCATTAGACAAAGCAAGCCGACAATGCGACAGAAGACAACCTTGCAAACGTTGGTTTGACGCAACAGAATATACCCGGGCTTTAATGAAGACCGATGTGGTCTTACCTCTCCACGATGCAACTTTGATGCAATGCAATGCAATACAATGCAAACAGAACATACCCATGGCCATCATGTAGAACTAACTAAAGATATTGTGTATTACATACTATAGTAAATTAATCTAATCTAAAAAGGAAATTCCAGAGAAAAAGTAGGAATGCATAGAAAGGTAGAAAAATGGCATCCCTGGATAAACAACCGGCTCACCTTTGGCATGCCAGGGACATCCAACCAATCAGAGTAGATCTTTTCCACTGTGAGACCATGTTCTCTGTAAGACAAGAACAAACATCTTTACTTAGAAATTCTCATTATTTTCCATGACTTGATATATCAGATACATATTTGCAATGCTCTTGGGGCCTGGATGGTCTACTGACTCATCTTATTGTTATACAAACATTTATATTCGGACAGATATTGCACAGGCCTTTCAGATGCTGTGCCCTAATAGTGCACAGGAGTACCGCACATTGAACTTCATCAGTTCGTACAGAACAAACACTGGGAATCAACAGGAAAATCCCCATAGAGCGACAGGGGTTGCTCGAGGTCAGTACGGAGTGAAATCCTACCTAATCCAGTTTACGGACATTAATCCCCTCCCGTCCCCTTCTTCCCCAAGTGCCCACCCCTTACTTCCACACCAGCCCGTCCTAGACACCCCAGGGGGCAGGCGGCTCGAGTGGCCACCAGTCCCTTTGATTGTGGTCCTGATTTGCCGTGGCAGTAACGACAGGTATGGATCATCATTAAGTAAGCAGGCCAGATGCGCTGCGGGCCCCGTCCTACACTGGGCCCCATCTACATAGATGCTACATAGCCCAACTGCAGCTCTACACCTGGTCTACACACGGCCACTCTATACCCCAGACATGGTCTGTCCTGTCCCCCTCTACACCTGGTCTACACACGGCCACTCTATACCCCAGACAAGGTCTGTCCTGTCCCCCTCTACACCTGGTCTACACACAGCCACTCTATACCTCAGACACGGTCTGTCCTGTCCCACTCTACACCTGGTCTACACACGGCCACTCTATACCCCATACAGACACGGTCTGTCCTGTCCCACTCTACACCTGGTCTACACACGGCCACTCTATACCCCAGACATGGTCTGTCCTGTCCCACTCTACACCTAGTCTACACACGGCCACTCTATACCCCAGACATGGTCTGTCCTGTCCCACTCTACACCTGGTCTACACACGGCCACTCTATACCCCAGACAAGGTCTGTCCTGTCCCACTCTACACCTAGTCTACACACGGCCACTCTATACCCCAGACACGGTCTGTCCTGTCCCACTCTACACCTGGTCTACACACGGCCACTCTATACCCCAGACACGGTCTGTCCTGTCCCACTCTACACCTAGTCTACACACGGCCACTCTATACCCCAGACACGGTCTGTCCTGTCCCACTCTACACCTTGTGTACACACGGCCACTCTATACCCCAGACACGGTCTGTCCTGTCCCACTCTACACCTGGTCTACACACGGCCACTCTATACCCCATACAGACACGGTCTGTCCTGTCCCACTCTACACCTGGTCTACACACGGCCACTCTATACCCCAGACATGGTCTGTCCTGTCCCACTCTACACCTGGTCTACACACGGCCACTCTATACCCCAGACATGGTCTGTCCTGTCCCACTCTACACCTGGTCTACACACGGCCTATCTATACCCCAGACATGGTCTGTCCTGTCCCACTCTACACCTGGTCTACACACGGCCACTCTATACCCCAGACAAGGTCTGTCCTGTCCCACTCTACACCTGGTCTACACACGGCCACTCTATACCCCAGACAAGGTCTGTCCTGTCCCACTCTACATGTGTGTCTCCATCCTGCACCCTATACCCCAGACACGATCTACATTATTAGAACAGCTGTTTAACTCTCCTTACCTCAGACACCACTATGATCTACGGGCTGGTTGCCATACTAACCCTCCTGATAGACAACTCCCGCTATGAGGGTCATCTCTAAGTTATTCAGTGATGTCATAGACAACTGATGCATTCGTTACTATGGATTCAGGCCCAGGATCCTGAAAACCCCTAGGGTGGAGAGTGAAAATGTTGTCAGTTATAGGGTTTAATCTCGAAGCATTTACTTGGAGGATATTGCTAAGTGATCAATATTGGTGCCCCAGATATGGCCTGTCATTTTCCCTCAACGCATGCATCTACACATAGCCAACTTGCACCCTTTAACCAATGCACTGTTCCGCTTTGATGCCAATGCCTTTCATGTAGCTTAATTGATATGAAATATGCCGTCGGTTTTGCACATGTGTGTGAAGCTATATGCTATTATGCCCATTTGGAAATATACATATAGAGTAAAAGCTTTGAAAACAGTGGGGTTCTCCATAAGAGGAGACTACCGTATTCGACGTAATAAGCGCCCTCCCCCTAATAAGCGCCCCCCTTTTTGGGCCATTTTAAAACTATAACATAGGCTCAAATTTCCCGATTTTGGAGACAATTAGACTCTTAAGTACTTAAAACGCCATAAAAATTATTTCATAAGTGGCCAGGGCGCTTATTACGTCGAATACGGTATATAAATTTCTTTAATGCAAGTAAAGGTAACCTTATTTGACACATCATATAGTTGAGCACAGGACTGAGACCCACTAGTAGTAGGAGCGGTTGTAGGAGCGGGTGCAACATGTGCAATGTGATAGCAGAACACTGGAGACTGGGCCGCATTGCATTAACCATTTATAACACGTCACGGCGGAGGTTCCCTCCCTGTCCGACAAAACTCAAGGCTAAAAGTAATCATGATAGTGAACCAATAAGCCTCCGAGGAAAGAAACGTTGTGTGGCTATCCTCCCTAATTGACTTGCCCTATTACTGACCTTATTACCCGTAATTGAATAGCGCCCATTTAAGGCTTACATGAGTCCCTTAGAGTATTGGGTTTCAGGGGAGTCTCACACAAAGACTACGCTTTCATGAGACCTGTGCTCATTTGTAAGCCCATGTTTAAAGTTAGTACATCCGTACTATCCATGTGTGTGAATTCCCTAAGAATGCGTCAAAATGTTAACAAATGACATACATGTACTTAACTTAATTCGTGTCTATTCCATTTCACCTCCTTCCCTTGTGATTTTATTGCCAATTATATGGTTATGTTGGAATAACATCGTGCACGATTGTATTCCTTCATTGAAAATAGAACACAAAAAGCCCATGGCTGGCCCACATTGGATCCCTTTCTGACTTATTAATACCCATTGATGACATTTAATTTACGCTTATTCTCTAAATATATTGTTCGGAATACATTGACAAAAGGTAAGATTTAGAATTTGAGGAAAAACTGGATATAGCCCCTTAAAAAGGCAATTGCAGTACCCTTATAAGCGCACACACCTCAAGAAATGCTTCAAAATAGTAAAATAGTTAAAGGAGCTCTGAATGCATGACATCATTTGCGTGCAAACTCGGCAGGGTTAGGTCACCGACTCAGTGCTCCTTTAATGGGATTCAGCGCACTGTTTGCTAAGTACGTTTTATACGATATACCACTGGCGATGACTGTGTTTTCTAAAACGCATAGCTTACAGTACTAGCACAGAATTGAACCAGTCGTTTTATATGTTTGCGGTACCAGTCATCATGTCAGCCCTGCATCCAGAACCTACCGTATATGACGTAATAAGTGCTTCAAAGGTTATTTTGAGTGAAAAAATCAGCCTCAAATACCCAATGGCTGTCTTATCCAGACAACTGGCTCACCTCAGTGGCTTCTATGTTAAGTGCTCCATGTAACACAAAGGTGTGAAAATCAGTAACAAACTGTTACAGATTCGGAGGACTCTTTTTATAATTCTGAAAAGGAGGGGGGCTCTTGTTAGGAGAAGGGCGCTCATTAGATCGAATATGATAATCGTTTCGCTTACCGGTAGAGAATAGAGATGCCCTTTAAACACACATGATATTGGAATGGCCTGTTAATGGTATGGATATGTATGAATTAATCTTCCGACAGATATTGAGAGAAATGAATGGCTAGGCTCAAATCGTTCACGGCCGACCCCTATTATCATGCTATTATGTATACAAATGTAGTAAAGTGCAGGCTGTTTCGGTGAAAAGGGGCGACCCCCCCCCCCCCATTTACATCAAGGGGGAGGGGGTATTTGGACAGTTTTTTAACATTAGATAATGCTGACCGTGACATGGCTACTCTGATACCAGACATTTGTCCGGTGCAGTTAGGATCAATATAATTACAACTTGTAATTGATTTAGGCAGGGCCTCTCCTGTTGCTGCTCCCGTCTCTCAGGGCACTCACCAGGGGGCCGTGTTACCACACACACTGCATGGGGTGTGTGTGGGTGTGTGTGTGTGTGTGCCTCGTCAGGACGTCCTCACCGTGGTGCCTCGACATTACACATCCTATAGTGTTAGTGTATACCTTGGTAGTACCGTATCTCGGATAGTCGGGGCTTTGCTCAGTGATGTTACCATGGAGCGCCGCAATAAGTTCTTCAGATGGCGATACCGCACTTATTTTCATTAATTATTCTTTCCATCATGCTAGCCGTTTAGTTTTAACATTATTCTGTAGTACATACATAAAGTAGGGGGCGCTGGCCCCACACACCCTTTACTGTTATGTTTTCCTTTATAATCATCCTTGTGAGAGTGCATAGGGCCTAGATACATAGGCAATGTACTAAGAAATCTTTTTTTTCTATTTTCGCCTCAGATCATGGTACTAGAACATAGTGCATCTCATATCTGAAGCATATTTTCAATATCTTTCTGGTTATGAATAGCTATTTTGTAAGTAAACTTTATTTCTTGCGATGAGGAATTTAACACCTTTGGCCCATACTTTGGATATTTAAACTAACCCTTTTCCAGGTACTTTATTAGATGTAAGATACGCCATATAAGGGCTACACCGGTCTGTGTATTATAAATGTCGCTGTTGCTCACAAGAATGCTATTCTTTTACTACGATTTTGTATCATACTTTCATGATAGCATCTCGTGTATAAATCTTAAAGAGTTCTCGGTGTTAAAAAAACTCGGCCGGATACCTGGACCATACGGAATACGTAAGGTCATGGCATCACAGTGGGAAGGTCCATAGTTGGGTGAGTGTCTGTGTGCCTGAGAACAGCGAGGGGTGGCGGGGGTGGTGGAAAAAAAGTATGAAATCTTTAGATATTGGTCAATTTTATTTAGGAAATTGACATAACCGTAGCTCTCCCTACGTGTACGTCTAGGTCCACGTTCTACTTGCTAAAACTCCCTAATACCAGTGAAAACGTAGGAATTCCTGCAATTGTAGGGAAAGAGGCATCTCTGCTTGAACACTCAATCTGAAGTACGAGCAATATCAGAACACATATTTATGACAGAACTCACCGTAAGTCAGGGAACATCTGGAAAACGTGATTCAGAAAGTCCTGAAAGAAGCATTAAGATGATTGGAAACAAAAACAGATGTATACCTGTGCAGCAAGACACCTACACAAATAGAACATGTTGTCTGCTAGAGGCGACTCATCAATTAGGTTCAAATGGTCAATACAGCCCACGCTTCGTTGGTGGTTAAAACGAAGTTGTAATCTGATAATGAAATATGCATGTTGATTACGAAACTAAACATTTAATTATGCATTTCCGACACAACACTTCTTTCAATAGATTGCATGACGATAGTACGAACATTATTATGCATATAAATAGGGCGTACGATTTCACTACGATTTCACAGCGCAATTAAAGACTTGGCCTTTAAATGAAGAGACACTATAGGTTGTGCCGATAACCCGATATTCCCAGTCAAATATTCGCCATGCCTACCTGCACCCATTTGGGTCACAGTGGTGTATTCCCCCAGCCCGGGACAAACAAAAACTCTACTACAACATCTGACAACCTGTCATCTCTAGTAAAAGATTCAATTAGAAACACCTCACCATGCACTAGTACCCATTTTGGATACAACTACCCTTATCATAAATGCTCTATGTGAATGTTAACCCTATTTGGATATTATCATCTCACCTCTACTGTGTCTATCTGTAACCCCAGTTTATCTCTCTATCACATATTAGTCACATTTATTTACATACATCTATAGGAATTTGAAATATACCCGGTACCTCAATATAAAATGATTATCTTTCACACGTCCCATTGTAAGTGGAAGAACGCCCTTTTTAGGGCGATTCTTGCAATAAATGTTTCAAATTCAAATTCAAAATTCACGCTATATATGCCACCCCTATGGTAGACGTTACATAAACTAATGTGACTAAAGTCTTACCTGTGACCTGACTAATTGCCCATGGAAAGTTTCAATGTAAGATGTCAATGCGCTGTTGAATCTCCTCATTCCTATTAGTGTACTGAGATGACGTAACAAGAAGTAGCCCTGGTAAAGATAATGAACCATATATGACAGTTTGCCATTCAAGATGGCAAGGAACAATGTAATAAATGAGTGCTATAACTGTGAGAACTCATTGAGTCGTGATCTATTTGGCATGAACGCCAAGGTCGACGTGGATTCAATAATAAATGTATCTTGTTTCATAATCACATTTTATAATAGGGACTGACATAAAATGGTTTACTCTTGCTCGAATAACGGTAAAATTCTATTATTTTAGAGAAAAAGACACCAGCTCATGCTAATGCTACCACTAATAATTAATCAGTGCTTACCTTGAGGTAATGTACCTGTGTGAATTGTTTGTTGGGGTTGAGTCCGTTTTTCACGTACATCACGGCTGAATGTCCAACCATTTCTTCATGCGCGGGGTCTGGTCTGAAGTAGAGATAAGTGTCTTTTGTCCTCTTATTGCAAACAAGTATGATGAGGTGAAACCACCATTCACATTCCCCCACCCCTTCCACAAGTCATAGCTTACATTATAACTTGGCAATGCGATTTAAGATAATTAGACATGGTATCTATTAAAAAGTCTTTAAGGTCACCTTAGGGTCTGGAGATCCTCCTGGGTGTTCTCCATCTCTGCTGTTAACACCTTGTAGCGAATCAGTGCCCTCAGCTCACCCCTGTCTACCTCCTCCTGTTCACTAATCTGTTATAACATGAGGCAGAGAGGTATGAATACCAGAGCCCCAGCTCGCCGCATCCTTCTGGTCACATATCTGCAATAGGGCCGGGAGGTATCAGAGCCCCTAGCTCACACCTGTCTACCTACTCCTATCATTATTCTTATTCTGTTAGTGCTTGGGGTGAATACAACCTACCGTCACAATGAAACCACTCCTAATGACCGTTTGATTCTGAGATCATGACGTCATTAGGAACACTATTGCTAGGCAACGGTCACTAGTGGCAACATCACTAAGGTCATAACAAAATATTATCATTATTCTGTATAAACAAATAGACCTTCATTCTGTAGTAATTTCGGCCACTAATATGTCTCATAAAAGCGTCTCATCTACCCTTTAACATAGAGCTCTATGGATGTCAGTGTGAACTCCACCCATTTAAAGGGTGGATTAAAGGTCGCATCTAACACTCTACTGTTTACCCAGATGCCTGCTTTCAGCTCAAAGTGACACTTTTTCATATACTTTCATCTACTTCCAGTTCTGACTATTTCTATTTCCTTTTCTTTTTTGGGGTGATGGGCATTTTCCAAACCGTTGTCTAACACCCAGAGGCACCAGGTGCCCTGGGTCGATAATGAGTTCACCCTAATGCGGTAGTGAGAAAGGTGTGTGTACGTGGGGGGGGGGGGGGGGGGGGGCAGCATTCAATGTTTGCAGAAGAGTACTGATGACGCACATGGGCGTGGGTGGCGGAGCGCTAACCACTGAGTCTGTCACGATTCATGTAACTTTTCCAATTACCCTTAAATATTGTTCAATTGTGCTGCAAATACCGGCACAAATCTTCCGATATTAATATCATCTTAACAGAGAGAAGAATGGTTTCATTGTTACGCGAATCTTCTGTGGTTAAAAAATGGATATTAACTGCTAGAAACCCAGGCCGCAAGAATTGCAATCTGATCAACAACGAAATGAAATTTTTCTGCAAGTGCAAAATAGTAGATGTATGGGTTTGTGTGAGAATGAGCTTTAAACAGGGTAATAATCCATTCCAAAAGAAGATGTTAAGCCTTAAATGATTGCATAATGTATTTACGCATTATAGGACTATGCGGGCTTAAAAGCATAATCCTCAGGCTTTGGAGATGTTTTTATCCTGCGCCCCTTAATTCAGTATATCAATGTATTGATAGGATCGGGGGCGGCATTAAAATAGTTGTTGTATCCGCAATACAACAGTAGGAAACCGCCCTCACCAGAACACAGTCCCCTGCCAACCAGTAAGAGAATTTACTTGAGCTGGGTAAAGGAACCTGACACCGAGAACGTCTGTGGTGACCAGGACACTGAGAAAAGGAGAGGTACAGGGGCCCAGTGTAGGTTACATAACAGGCTGATGTAAGAGATGCATAAGATACGTCCCTGGTTGACCATAGACTGAACAGGGAAAAAACTGTGCACTAAATTAACTGTTAATACTTACACAGAATTAAATCAGCATCGACTAACAATAGAGAACACTGGTGAACACAAAGGTCTACCTTTATAATAACATTTAATAAGTTTCGGCTTAATCAAACTTGGCTTGAAGGTAGAAGCCAGGGTCTATGCATACGGCACCTGGTGGCAAAAAAATGAAATTACCGTAAATTCCCGCGTACTACCCGCATCTCGCGTATAACCCGCACCCCCAACTCAGGGGAATCCTATAACCCGTTTTTGAATTTGAAAATTTCAATTTTTATACTGTTCTATAGTAATAAGAACCCTCGTATAACCCGCACCCTATATAGGCATGTTTGGTATCAAATGAAAGCTGAGTTTGGTTCGCGTACAACCTGCGGGTAGTACGCGGGAATTTACGGTACCTATAATCATGATAAAAGCATATTTCTCTCTTGTATATGTCCTAATTAACCTTTACTAACCCTTAATATGCCACATGATAGTGTTCTACACATCTTGTCACTGCTTTTGATTGTTACTAAAAGATGTCCACTACTATTATAGGCGTTTGGACCGACTAGAAAATATTTGAATAATTGCCAAACTGTATTAATTCTTCAATGAGTCACTATTATTTTGATAGTAAAATGTATCAAATGATATTATGTACAAATGGCTATGGCTTTGGTTAAAAAGTGTTGGCAATTTTTTTTCCTGTGTTGCAAAATGCAGAAAAAATACAAATTTATAGATTTATGTTTTTCTCCTAAATCGGTCATGGCTCTTCAGTTTCACCTATGACAACTAATTTCTTTGGATTGATTGTACTACTAATGATCTCCTCTAAACATTTGAGAAGTTTGGTTGAGATATTATTGGTCAATTTTTCAAAAAGTTGAAAAGCATTGAAAAACTAGGGATTTTCCCATAGCCGGCTATTGTCAAGTGTGTCCTATCTTCAAATGCCAATATATCAAAATCTAGCAGTATGAAGTATTGATTTTTTTGCTTTTATTATATCATTATGTATCAAACTAATCTACGGTAGTCCCAAGTGATTAAGAGAAATTGTTGGTAGATCAAAATTGACTGAACCCTGGCTTCTACCTTTAACCGTAACATAGGAACGTCGTTCTCACCCTGAGAGTTGCAGCGTGGATAGCGTCCTCTACAAAGGTGGCAAAGCCTTCACTGAGCCACTCCTCCGTCCAGTCACGGGCCCCAATGAGCAACCCGAACCATGAGTGGCTCAGCTCATGGCCCAGCCGCACGTTCATGGACCCATCCTCCGCTAGTAGAGACTGCGACAAGAAGATCAGACCCGGGCTGCAATAAAATGGAGTAATTATATGTATTATTTGGATTTCAGTACTACTACTACTACTACTACTACTACTACTACATACATGTATATGGCTCAGTCTCACGACTTTGTAACAATTGGATCGTCTTTGGCTGGGTGACATCTGTGACAGGGTGATGTCTTTGACCGGGTGACGTCTTTGACTGGGAGGCTAGAAAAGGCTATTTTTCATTTTTTCATTTTTTCCCATATCTCTACTATTAGAGAAAATATGTGGATGGTAATTGCATAATACTTTGGACAGTGTACTAGTACCTCTTCAAATTCCACATAATATAGAAACTGATGTCTTTGACCGGGCAGAGGAAGAAATATAACATTATGCTATAATGCATGTAAAAGAGCCTACATATAAACATAACAAACTTTAAATAAATTGCCTTTCATATAGTGTGAAAGTATCCTTTGACTTTTTCCACCCATTTCTTACTTGAAGACGTCACCCGGTCAAAGACGATCCAATTGTTACAAAGTCGTAAGACTGAGCCATACGTGATACATCATGTTTTCTTATCAACGAAATGTACTAAATGTAAAACAAAATTTCTGATCTTTGGTTATTTCTAGTTTTAAATTCTTTAATATGACTTACCGAAAAATATTTATTTGCAAATCAGTAATAAAAACCTTTTTAAAAAATCGTATCGAATTAAAATAAAAGTTAAAAACTATTGGCGATGATTGGGTAAATGTGTTCTAAGTTAGCATTGGGGGATATTGTGAAAAGACATAGGTCTAAGTTAAGGTGATGTAAGCTGTAGGCTTACTTTGATAAGGCCATGTCTTGGACACATGGTGGGTAGATGAGCAGGTCTATGTGCGGGAAGGGGCAGGCCCCGAGCAGCTGCTGGGTGGCCCGTGAGCAGCTCGCCCAGTAGGGGCTGAGCACGCGGGCGGCGCGGGGCACCACACTGGGGGCTCCGTACAGACGGCAGGGCAGCACACCACGTGCCGAGTAGCTCACACTACACCCGGGAACGTGTGAGCAGGTCAGGGCAGGCCGGCTGTATCAGAGTATAGCAGATGAGTAATACAGGTATCTAACTCTATCAATTAAACATAAAGTGCCAGTTCTTTAGTACCATTTGCCGTCAGGAGACAGGCAACGTTGAGTGCAAGATATATAAGATAGAAACCAATTGTGATCAGCGTGCCTCAGATGTAGGGTTACCTATCTGATATAATAAATAGTACTTTTCCAAATACCCAACGCGCCACTGTGGAACTAATTAGAACGTGACTCTACAGTGACCTAATGGATAATGGTACATGGCCTTAGTTGTCGAAATGGCGTTAAACGTCCATGACTCACTCACTAAGGTTATCACGATTACTTAGTTCAGAAAACTGTCAAACTATGTTTAGGGCTGATCCTGTTTTACTAAGCAGTGTCAGATGACTAAAATCTGGGCCCAGATGTGTATTGGCCCAATTGGAATACAAGCGAGGCTTCAGTTATATTGAATAATGGTAGCATATGTAGAAGGTGTACCTAGCATCGCCTTGGTCTGTATTGTCATCTGCTAGAACCCGGTGGTGCCAGAGACCCACGGCTACGGCCAGGGTGTGTGGGGGCAGGGGTGAGCTGCAGCGGTGGTACCAGCGGGTCATCGGGCTATCTGTAAACGTGTCATGCGTGCAACATTTAATCTTCAAAATGAAATGACAATGTACATCCATTTCCACTAGTCTGCATGGGTCTAAATACACGCCACATGGCCCTACCATATTTGATACATGTATGATATCCGCACAGTGCACAAATACTAATAACCTACAACTCATGTTGTAGGTTATTAGTATTAATCTACAACATGGGTTCGGATATAAAGCGAGGTGTCATGAAGTTAGGTTTGATCGGTTTATCAGAAACTTGCAGGACTAGATATTTCACCAGACTTACGTCTACATACAAGGACCTACTTTACTACAGTGGCATCTCCCATGCTCACACCGTCACCTACCTGTGTGTGTGTGAACCTCCTCCTGCGTCCCCGGACCGTCTGCACTCATCAGCACAGTGGTGCCCCCTGGTGTTGTGATCCGACACTGCCAGGTGGACAGGTTGCCATATTCAGCGGTGGGGAAGAAGGCACGGTTATTTACCCACATGGCCGCCGTGAATACACAAGGACTGTGGATACAACACAAGGGCACACTATGTAATAGACAACGTCACAAGTACATTGTATGTACAGAATGGTCCTATACTACTTTATAAAGTATCATGGCTACATAAACATATACTATTTTATCAGTCCCCGTTATTAGCCTGAACCATGGCCATATCACCCTATACTGCTATAATGCACGATCGCCTGAACCATAGTCACATACTTATGAAAGCCCTATACTATAAGGTACCATAGCCTGGACGGTTGCCACATGGTTTTAAACTACTACATTGTATAAGGCTCTATCACCTGAGGCTGAGCCATAGCCACCTGGCCCTATACATTTGTACTACTTCATAATTGTAGCATCACCTGAGCCATAGCCACATGGTCCTATACTACTTAGTCTTTATAAGATACCATCGCCTGAACCATAGCCCATGGTCCTATACTACTCAGTCTTTAAAGGATACCATCGCCTGACCCATAGCCCCATGGTCCTATACTACTTAGTCTTTATAATATACAATCGCCTGAACCATAGCCACATGGTCCTATACTACTTAGTCTTTATAAGATACCATCGCCTGAACCATAGCCCATGGTCCTATACTACTCAGTCTTTAAAGGATACCATCGCCTGACCCATAGCCCCATGGTCCTATACTACTTAGTCTTTATAATATACAATCGCCTGAACCATAGCCACATGGTCCTATACTACTTAGTCTTTATAGATACCATCGTCTGAACCAAGTCCATCGCCTGAACCATGGCCCAATGGTCCTATACTACTTAATCTTCATAGGGTACCATCTCCTGAACCATAGCCCCGTGGTCCTATACTACTTAGTCTTTATAAGATACCAGAGGCCGACGGGTCGCATCCCTACCCGTCCCTTGCCTTCATAATTGTAGCATCACCTGAGCCATAGCTACATGGTCCTATACTACTTAGTCTTTATAAGATACCATCACCTGAACCATAGCCCCATGGTCCTATACTACTTAGTCTTCATAAGATACCATCACCTGAACCATAGCCCTATGGTCCTATACTACTTAGTCATTTAAGATACCATCGACCGATCCCTAGCCCCACGGTCCTATACTACTTAGTCTTCATAGCAGTGTTGCCAAAAACCTTTTAGGCACAATGTGGCCTGTGTAGCCTGTGTAGCGAGATCGTACACAGGCCATTTGTCTTCTACACAGGCCACATGAAACCACTGTGTATTGATGCTATAAGGCCATTCAAAAGGAAGTTTTGTTGATAGATATAGACAAAATGTACTAAAAAATGTGTAGATTTATTGATAATCATTACATGGCCATAACTTTGTTTCTAAAAGGACTATCTGAAAAATTCTTTTACTTTTGGAAAGCTGAGATCATGGCCGGCCATTGTGGCTGATGTACAAGAGCCATTAAGATTCTACATCGGCAAAAGCTGATGTGCCGGTGTCATTTCGGCAACACTGTTAATGAATAGGGTACCATCGCCTGAACCATAGTCACATGCTCATATACTACTTAAGTCTTTATAGGGTACCATCGCCTGAACCATAGCCACATGCTCCTATACTGGTTTATCTTTACAGGGTACCATCGCCTGAACCATAGCCACATGCTCCTATACAATGTACTACTTAGTGTTTATAGGGTACCATCGCCTGAACCATAAGCACATGCTCCTATACTACTTAGTCTTTGCAGGGTACCATCGCCTGAACCAAGACCACATGCTCCTATACTACTTAGCTTTTATAATGTACCATGGGACCAAATTGCTTCATTTTATTAGATTTTCCTCTTTCCTATGACATATCACATGTTTACATTTATCATGTATATTCCATGTTTTGCAGAATCTCCTGTGGTCCAACCGGGCCCATGATGAGGTAATTTCGGAGGAAACTGTGGGCTCGCACCCAAATTTACTTACTTGTTTATAGGTTACCATAGCTTGAACTTGGAAACATTTTCCTTTACAACTTAATAATGTAGAGAACCATTGTGTCAACCATAATTACATTTCTCCTTGCCATAACATGCAGGTACCAACGCTTGAATGTGGCAACAATGCGATATACACATTACTGTACTGTCGCGAAAGAGCGCCGGTTTCAAAAGAGTATCAGTCTTTTATAAGCATAGGGGGCACAGGGGTGTTGAAACATTCTTTAATGCCTGGTAAAAGAAGCATTAGAATAGGATCTTGAATATGCGCCTGTCTTGAGCCTAAATGCTCTGCCAAACTGAAGAATGCCCCGGCGCTATTTCGCGACGGTACGGTACGTTACGTTGTAAGATACCATGGGTAAGGAACTATTGCTTACTTGTTATCCTGATCCTTAGTCCACCGCAGGGAGCTCCCACTGGGCTTTGTAGAGTATCGGACTTTGACAAGACGCGGGAAATCCTGGTATTCCTTTACGCCATCCTTCCATATCTTAATGCACCACTTATCTACCTGGTGGTGTAAGGCTTTAGTGGGCGCCTTCTGAACGGCCTTATAGCTGCCCCTGTTCGCTGGTTGTACATGAACATCTTCATGTAATGATAGATGACTTCTTGCCATCGTTATCAAGTCCTTCTCTGGGATATCCACTTCATACACAACCATCACGTCCAGGTCGCAGGCGTCCAGGACCAAGCAGGGGTCGCCGGCCTGCCATGTGCCGGACGGGGCCACGTCGTCAGGGCCCGACACACTCAGCCTACGTCTCTTCTTGGTAACCCCTTCCGCGCTGCCATCATCATCAGGTCTTACCACCTTTCTGCTACCAATGTCTCCGGTGCCTAGTACCATGCTCTTCATGTCACCAGCACAATGTGGATTCATGATTTCTGCTGCATTATTCACATCTCCGGATGTAATTCCATGACCACTCTTTCTCTGATCACTTCTGATATGGCCTACATCCTTCCTCGTGAGTGTAGAGATGTCCAACAGTTGTCTGTGGTATTCCTGGCTACTAAACACACGTCTACTATCTCCCTCCTCCCTGACAGGGTCCAGGAAGAGGTAGATACTACCTGAGAAGACGTGCTTTGTAAGGTCACATTGTAGGTCCAACATGTAGTGGTAGAGGTGGATATCACATGAGTTAGCCATTAAGGGCAGGTCATTGCCGTGGTCAGATGCCATGATGAGCCATTCAGTGGTTTACTGTGAACATACACGTAGCCATATCCTCCTGGGCTATTTCTTCCATAACCTCCTCTATGAGAGGTTCACACCGCTGGGAACGACTGTGAGATGATAGTACTTTACTTGCTGGCCTCATCCTTCTGAAACAATACACGTGCATTATATTTTAGCTAGAGAAGATTCGCTGGAAGTATAGGCCGTTTATATACTGGTAGGCTACACGTTTATTATGACCAATTTTCAGGGGCCCTTCATAGGACCAAGGTGAATATCAAGACATATCAAAATAGAAGTATGTCAGACCTGAAAGTCTATATGAGCACCATACCTGATACATGTAAGGAATCCCTATGCTATGCTTCATGTTCATTCAATATTTGTTCCTCTTACTATAGAGAATTGTAGTCATTTTCAAACTAGTTGGTCAGATTGCACCTCAAATCGTCTACCTTATGCTCAGTATTAAATACAATGATGGTTTATGTTATTTAGATAAAGATTTTACAAGTTGTAGTGCAATGCATATATATTGATGATTCAATGTCATCATTCTTTTGGAATTTCTCTGGTTACCTGGAAACTCAAAAATGTGACCAATCATGTATGATGACTATATTAGTTCTCCTCGCTCAGAGACTGTCACCATACAGTGTGTTATTTTTTCAGTGTAAGGGAACTAGGGCCGTGGTTAGGTTATTCCAGGGGGTCTGCTCCAGTACCCTTTTCTTCCTTATACATGTAGTCTCCTCCCCTACAAAGGGATGTCATCGATACCCCCAGAATCGATACATCGCCATTTTGAGAATCGCGATTATCGCATCGATAAAAGCATTATATCGATACACCATTTGTATCACAGATAGACCTTTAATTTATCTTTCTAAAACTGCAAAAATTGTGTAAATATTCCATTTAGAAATTGCTTTTTATTTACTTTAGAGATAATGATATTTGCATTTCTATAATATTTAGGAAAAATGACTTTGAATTGTGTTTGAAATGCTACCAAGTGTTCAGCTTTATAAACTAAACTATAAGGAGGGATATAAACAGATGAAAATACCCTTATTTCAAGCAGATATGAACTGTGTTTGTAATATCAAAATAAATCGATATAATCGAAAAATCGAGACCTAAATAGCGATGATCGAAATCGGAATACATTGGATGTCAATGACATCACTCGGGTAGAGTAGGCCTATACCTCAGTTCTCTCAGAGTATAGGGCATCTAGGCCTGGCTATTGTACCGTCACGAAAATGCGCCAGCTCGAGCGCTCTACAATTTGGCGGGGCTGTTACGTTACCCCCGACAATTATGAGATACAAGACCAGGCGCATTATTGCTACGGTAAGCTTATAAAGGCCAAAAAAAGAAGTTGTGTTTAGGTAGGATGGCCCATAAGAAATAGGGTAGGTAGGTCAATTCATTTTTTAACCAAATTCTTTTAAGGATTATGAGACAAAATTACTCCATCTTTCGAATGATTTCAGTAAAAGAAAATCAGTGGAAAAGTTTTTTTGGCGGTAGAAAAAGAAACAAAACTGCCTTCCAAAAAACAAAATTAGGGTAGGCCCGAAAAATTAGCGTTGCTAGGGATACCTGAACACAATTTGTGGCCAAATGAGTACCATGCAGGTACAAGCGTAGTAATCATGCTCGTCGGGACAGACTCAGGTGGGAGCGGCAACAAGAAAATCTGTCCAATCTAAAAGTGACCAATCTTAAAAACGTTACAATCTTAAAGTCTATACTGACAATCTTAAAGTTAACATTTATTTAAGATTATCAGTTCTGGCTATCTCTGCCACTAATAATAGGGACACATGGAGGGAAAAACGGGAAAAGACTTCTTAATTGTCCCTACTTTACACAACCACTGAATGCCTTGTTGACAAGTTGATAGGCACACATGTTGTGCTTTTCAGTTGGTAATATTATTGTCTGTATAAGGGGATCTGCTCCTGAACCACCCCTTTTTTCCCTTTTTTTTGGAAACTTTACAACACACTTGCCTTTATTAACTGCTGTAGGTCATGTAGGCCTGTCATAGACATTATTAAATCAATGTTATTATCTTAATATCAATATTCTAACGTTTTAAGATTGGACACTTTAAGATAGTTTAAGACGGGACAGATTTTCTTGTTGACGCTCCCACCTGAGTCTGTCTATTAGTGCAGTAATCATGGCCCCTCTGCTGCCTTGATCAGTCCTCTCTTCTCCTTCACTCCCCTCTCCGTCTGCCTCAGTGCAGTTTCCTGCCTTAGGCCAAAAAAAAAAAAAGTTGTGTTTCCGGTCACCCGACCCTACCTAGCAAAACAGGGCCGACCCTAATTTTTTTGTGGACATTTTGGGATTTATTTATTTTTTTAATTAAAAAAAATAATTTCTTTTACATTTTTTTTAATATTCAATTATTTCTCCTATTCTTTTTTTAAAGAAGCTAGATATACTATACCTTATACTTTGTGAAAAGGAATCTACCAGTTTTTAAAGCTAACTCATATCATTATTAGGGTGGTTCCACCCAATTGTTGACATATTAGGAATTTGGGCTTTGGCAGGCTATAATTATGTGGGAAGTCTGTGGAATCAATGTTTCTACATCCTATCAGATCGAGCTCATCTAGTGCTACAAGGGGCATCATAGTTTTGACCATCTATGACCAATATTGAAGCTGTCAGAGGCCAAAAATAGGCTAAATTAGGCCAAAAATGCAGTTTTTCATTGATTTTTTTTCAACAATTTTAAGTTTTCAACTATACCATGACTAGAATGGAAGAAGCATTTGACTTTTCTCATCATTTCCCTGTAGGAAATGAATGAATGAGATACTAGATATGTTTAAATCCTTCATTTTACCAAGAAATTAAGGTCTTGTGTCATTGCATAAGTGTTGTGTACTTTTGAGGCTACGAGTCACTCACTTATTAGGTTACAATACACCCCCCTGGCTTTTTTTCAGACATACTTTAAAATCTAAATAAAAGACTTAATATAACACCTAATTGTCCTGCATATACATGCAAAAAGAAAATTGTGAAAATATTGAAAACTCTTGTCACAGTAGTGAATTGAAAAGTAATTTGGTAAAGTTGTGTACTTTTTATGAGACTACGAGTCACTCAGAAATAAAATGTTATATCATCATAGCTCCCATGTTATTTATATTTAACTATCAAATTTACACTTAAAGTAGCTCTATAATACAAGGAATCATGCTGCATAGACATTGGATTGTATACATATATATCCACACTAGTAAAGCAGCGGGAACTACGTGTCACGCGACTACGCGTCACGCAACTACGTGTCACGCATTCAAAGCCCAGATCTGTATTCCATGTACCTAGAGCTTCATTTTGATCTTTGTTGGGTGTAAATCGGACCATTATTAAGGGAGCTGTGCAAGGAAAATACCAAGGTTACAAAAAAGACATTATTTTCTCCTGGGTAGAACAATTTGCATTTGTACGAGTCACGCAACTACGCATCACGCAACTACGCATCGCACATGTTAAGCCCAGATCTGTATTCCATGTACCAAGAGCTTCATTTTGACCTTTGTTGGGTGTAAATCGGACCATTATTAAGGAAGCTATGCAAGGAAATGGTGTTATATTACATTTTCGCTATTTTAAGGTCAAACTAGATCAATTCAATGGTACAACTTGGTAGATTTCCATTGAAATAGATAAAAATAGTGACTCAATTTGTACTTAGGAATACAACTGTAATGGGCCATAGAACAGAAAGGATCATGCTTTCATGGTTTTTTTCTCTGGAGGCCTTAATAATTGTCCGATTTACAAGCTGTAAAAACTAGCTAGGAGCTAATTTTCTCCATCTCAAGGCCAGCTCAGGTGGGACTTTCTTAGTATATCAAGGCTGTGGGGTAGTTTGTTAGAACCAAGGACCCCCTCCCCTAGTTCATGGCCTGAATGAAACTGTACTATGGATCTAAAGTGTGCAGATATGGCATCTTCAAGTGGAAATATCTCTGGTTCTACCTGGACTAGAATAGAAATGTAAAAAATTGGAAACTCCCCAATGCAATATCTAAAGAAGTAGTTTAATTAGAAATACATATTCATTAGATTTGTTTTCCCTTCCTACCCCAACCATTACTCACTACTCCCTCCCACCATCATGTGGCATATGAGGCTACGAGTCACTCATAAATAAACCCCCTCTTCATAGACATGATGGAGACATTTAGGATATAGAAAGGCCCAAGAGCCTTATATCAGTTTACAGGCAATATGCCCAACTATAGATTCAAGTAGAAATTAAAAATGTTCTATAGGGTTCCAGTTCCTAGAGATATCCGGGGGGTAGCAGAGAAATATTGGTCATGAAAACCAATGCTGCCCAACCTTGCACAATTTCACTCATTTTCTTAAAGAAAGAAAAAAAGTTATAAAAAACATTACCAGATATAGCAAAAGCATATAGATATGACCCACAATATCTCCTCTATACATAACATATGACTCCTGTGGCTAAAGATAGGGGAGATAAATCTAAATGCTAGATCTATTATAAAAAATAAGTGAGTGACTCGTAGCCTCACAGACACTCAAGGATATTGACATAGGAGCTTTGCCTGGTTGCCATAGCAACAGTTTTAGGATTTAACTGTTCCAACTTTGTATACATTTGGCCCAATACCCCTATTATACTGACACAAAAGGATTTTTATCTGCTGATATATTTGAAAATTATCCCATCAAGGCTCTTCCCAGGGCCAAATGTCAACAGTTGGTTAGAACCACCCATTAGTTGAAAAGTTATACAAGAATCTGGGTCTGGGTGCGAGTTATATGTCAGATGCAGGATATATGCTTGGATTTACAGTTCCCTAAATCTTCCCATATAAGGGAGTGATCATTTTTTAACAGCAGGGGGGGGGGTGGTGGGTCCCCGCGCGGAGCATGCAAATTTTTTTGCATGCCCCCGGTCAAGGGGTCGACATTTTCTACCCCCCCCCCTACGGATTGAAAATCGGCATGCGCGCGCGGGGCCTTTGAGGCATAGTAACGTGCAGGCTTTTTGGTTAAACAGGTTAAAAAATTTTGACCCCCAAGAGGGGTCCAAATTTGTTTCAACCCCCCCGGTCAAGGGGTCCAAATCCCCCCCCCTCCCCCCCGTTGATAGTAAATGAATGTTGTTGATTTAGTACTGTAATAAACTTAGGCCACCTCAACTTGAATTACATGCTTTGACACCAAATATTATTTTGGGGTGAGGGGGGGAAAAAACAAAAAAAAAATACAGGCCAGACCAAAATAAGAGATACCGTAAATTCTCGCGTATAAGCCTAATTCGCGTATAAGCCGCACTCCGACCTCGGGCCGATCCTATAAGCCGCACCAGCGATCTGATTGTGGTGACTTTAAGTACGGTATCATAGTAGGAAAAACTCGCGTATAAGCCGCACCCTGACTCTGTGCCGATCCTATAAGCCGCACCCCCGATCTGACTCGCGTACTAGCCGCGGCTTCTACGCGAGAATTTACGGTAATCAATAGATTTTGCGCACCATATTTTCTGAAATGGACTTTTATTTTATTATTTTTAAAAAATTGTGAATGGATTTAGGAAAAATGTTCTTTTTTTTAAAAATGCCTTCTTTTGGGATTCCCCCCCTCAACCGATTAATTTTTTTGTTATGAGTTCACTTTTGTCAGAGGCTGGGCAAAAATAAAATTGTCACTCGCTCCCCTTTACCAGCAGTCTCGGACTCCTATAACAACACTGCTCCGTGTCCCTCTGCTGTGTATGGTATGGGAGCAGACATGCATCTCACTTTTTATTTTTGGTGTGGCCATAGAGGGAGGGGGCTCCAAAATTTTCCCAGGGGGCAGGGGCATAAGAAACAAAAGTACTACCTGCGATAGTTTACCTTGCCATCCGAGGCCCCATCAAAAAAAAAAAAAAAAAAAAAAAAAAAAAATCCGACCCTACCTACCTAGCTTTTTTCATGATGTTACCGGAATCACACCTTCTTTTTTTTTTGGCCTTAGTAGCTTCCCTTGCCTGCGCCTCCCTTTCTGCCTCAGTCCCTCCTGCTGGTCCGATTCCCATCTCCTGCCTCATCCCCTCTTCTGGCTAAGTCCCTTCAGGGGTTGCCATGTCAGGCAGTTCTAAATTCCCTGACTTTTCCCCCAACCTTTTTATTACAAAAGTAATCATAATCAATTCCCACCATGATCTTCCTATTCAATCTCTAGTTCACCTGTATCATAAGGAATCACACTATAATCAGTCGTTGATCTGAGGAAAAAATCGACTTATAACAAAATGCTTTATACTTTTTGAAAACCTCACTTATAAGTCGAATTGGACTTTTGAGATATTTTGGGGGCCAGACCCCACCCCAGACCCCCTTAAAATAGCTTTTTCCAGGGCCAAAGTGAGTATTATCAATAACAATCTTTCGTAAGGCCACTCAAAAAAAAAAGTTGTTTCTCATCACCGCGCGCATCATAAAAATCATGATTTGGGGAAAACTTCTTTTTTTTTTTTTTACATTTTTGGTGAAAAATATGCTAAAATTGCCAAAATATTGGCAAATTTGGTATTAAATTAAAAAAGTGAAAATTGATCGTGAAATGTCCAAAATAATCAAGAAAACGACCCTTATGCGTACACAATGCGTATGAGCAAAATGTCCAAATTTCCCTATGTAAATTGCCCGAGAAAAAAAAAAAAAGTAATAAAAAACGCCCTCGTCATATTTTTCATTGCTTGGTGATGAGAAACAAATTATTTTTTTTTGAGTGGCCTATAGTTTTAAAACCAACACAGCCGAAGGCCGGTCAGCAGGTCCACAGGGCCCATACGGACCAAACCTGAAAATAAAATAAATGTCAATTGATGCAATTCAAAGCATCAATACCTGAGAGTTGACAACCCTGAACTAGTTGCCCCCAAATCCATAAATATGGATCCCAGGCAACTAGTTGCTAGCAACTATTGCCTGCAACTTTTGCATTAGACGGGGCAACTAGTTGCCTGCAATTTTAATACGCTACCTCAGGTAGGCCTACACAGGATATTTCAGCCAATCAGAGGCCAGGGTCCCCAGCAGGTGGAGGAGGCAGGCAGCTGCACATCCACACCGTACTGTACTCCGTGTAGTTTCTCAGTATATGGCGACATAGGCATGTCTTAAAATTGACATGAGACATGGGGACCCCCCCCCCTTCCATTAATTTTAAGGGTCCCAGGAATGTACAGTAATACAGTCTATGGAATGAATTTTCAGTATCATTAAGAATGGGTGAATGGGTGTTTCTAAAGCCGCGCAATACGCAAAATAGGGGAGTGCAGAGGGGTCCCCCCCTCAGGTCGGAAAGTCGCTGAAATTAAGGGCCCAAGGTCGTAAAGTCCCTTTTTAAGACCATTTTTACTATAACTAAATTTGTCCAAAAGTCGCAAGGTCGCTTTGATTATGATTACCAGGTCGAAAAGTCGCATGGAAAACAGCCCAGGTCGCAGAATACCCCTCTGCAGTCACAAATAGTAAATGTAATTAACATCCTGTATAGATATTAGATGAACTGAGAAACTGAGTTTTCCTAAATTAAAAGATAAAAATAATTTATCCCTCCTTTACAGTCTTTGGTTTGATCGATGGGGGGTGGAGGCTATGCAATCTAGCACAAAATAATGACGCTTTACTTTCTCAATTGGCGTATTATCTTTTACAAGTGCCCCAAGTACCCCCTCAAAAAAAAGGCCAAATGGCATGTTTCCCTATTTGTAAACAAACGCACGTGTTATTGTAGTTTGATCCTGGACTGACTGTTTATGCTTTGGCAGTGCATGTGGATCTATTATCGCTCACAACCGGTATCAATCTCCTCACCTGTGGTTCATTCTATATGGACAATTTGTATCGTAGCTATACTCACCTACATGTTGATTTACACAAAATACAGGAACATGTATGTCGCAGTGCAATGGACAGTGCCCAAAAATTAAGAAATTAGCAACAACAACAATGTCAGCATCCTCTGCATCTTGCAAGAGTGTTGTGAAAAATTAACGCTCCAGTAACACAGCAGATGGCGCCAATGTCTTTCGCGGGCGCAAATTGCTTCGCCCCGTAGCGTCCTCGGGACTGGCTCCCCGTATGCTCTGAGGTAGGGTAGGCGTAGGGGAGAGTGGGTTACAGTGAGACAGAGAACTTTATTTTCCACATAGGGCCTGAACTCTGAATTAAACAAATGTTTTGATGTCAACATTCAAAAGTGTATCATTTGCAGGGGAGACCTGGGAGAATTGGGACAAGGGAGAACTGGGACACTGTGTATTCTGCCCATAACTTTAATGCATAACCACCGATGTTATTTTTTGGGCAAATAATATTTAAGTCAGGTCTTGGACGATTAAATTTACATAGTGGTACCTTTTGGTGAGAAAATATTTTAGTGTTGCATTATGTAGCATTGATAGATGGCAAAATGACCAGCTACTTACACAAACACAGTTAAGCATATTTTGAACTCTATTAACATTTTGCCTAAAAATCTCAACCTGGGGAGAACTGGGACACTCATTGCAGGGAGAACTGGGACACTCTTGACTATCGGGGAGAACTGGGACACTCTGGGTGAAGATTTATTGTGCTTTTAATTATTTTTCTCTCAGACCTATGACTGAAGCTAATATGTTACATATGATCATATTGAACGTAAAGTAAAGCAAAATGATGTTTCATTGGTTAACCCTTTCCCTGCTGATACTGCATATATATGCAGTACCACTGTAAAACCGATACTGCATATATGCAGTACTGTATTTTAGTACCCCAAAACCGATACTGCATATATGCAGTACCAGGGCACTATCTGTAGTGTAGTGCAGGTTTTAATAGGACATATTCATCTGCAATGTCCCCGGTGGTTGGGAACAATTTTTCAAAAGTAAAGCGGCAGGGAAAGGGTTAATAATCACACTATTTACACTGTCCCAGTTCTCCCTGGTGTGTCCCAGTTCTCCCCAGATAGTGTCCCAGTTCTCCTCGAAGTGTCCCAGTTCTCCCTGGAATTTCTCAAAATTTCCAAAGGTCCTAAATGGGAATCATGGCAGGCTAGGATGAATCTGAATAGTCCAAATGAAAGGTTTATTGGTAGCCTTTCTTCATGAAACAAATACATTTGGTTATTGTTGGCATTGTAGAAATCACAAGCAAACATGTTATGGTTTTAATTTAGTGTCCCAATTCTCCCAGGGCTCCCCCACTCTTTTTTGGAGTTAAATAGCGATATATTTGCTGTGATTAGTTGGGTTCGACCTATGGTCAAAACTAAATACTGTCTAACTGTGCCCCACTATGAAAAATCAGGGGGCACAGTGAGACCTAAGGTGGGGCACAGTGAGACAGTGTTATGGTATACTGTGATAGATCATGCAATTAGGTGAATATATGAAATATCTAACTGAAACCATATTTTTAAACTTTAAAACTTTAAAGAATAACACTTTTTGATAGTTACTAGCTCACTTCAAAATTTCCTTAGGTTGCGATCTCTCGAAATGTCCACGCTATATTATCTGTCTCACTGTGCCCTGTGACCTAGCCAATCTACTGTAAACTATGCTATTCCAACGGTGTTAATCAACAATTCGATGTCACAAATTTATGGGTCCATATAATGTCAAAGTATTATTTCTATATTATCGACCAATCAGAAGCCAGCATTGTCTACTGCTGCTGAACCCTTACTGAATAAACAGAGATGACTTGCACTTAATGGAGTCCAGAGTGTGTCTATATCTGCATGATATTTTAGTCCAAAATTCCCTAACTTTACATGGTGACAGCGGTTAATCGACTTGAGTTCTTAGTGTCACCTTTCACTAAGAAATATCAGTCTGAAATGAGAGTGTCCCTTATTACCCCATGGCCCGTATTACCCCATCTTCCCCTAGTGGAAGAACTAAGCCTGGACTACATACTGGGCGAAGATTGAATCCGGATAGTCAAAATGGGGGAGATGGAGACGGATTATGATTTGTTGAAATTGGTTAGGAGATCCAACCTGCTGTAGGGATACAAAGAGGTAGGAGAAACTTACTTACACTTTCAAGGCAAATTGCTGCCTATTCTGTTGTTAGTGTCCAGTCAGGACAACACAGTCTACATCATATCTGTCATAGTGACTGAGGAGAGACTTTGAGAGTGACTCTTCTTCAGAAAATCCATCCTCCAAGCCAGTTAGTGGTGCTTCAGTGAGTGCCATTGCTGAGGTAGGCCCATCATCCAAGTCAAGTCAGTGCATGGTGCTGCAGAGTGTGTGTGTGTGTGTGTGTGTGCAGTGACAGTGAGCAGTAGCAGGACCCCTACACTTCCTTTAGCCTTCTGTGTGATTCTGAATCATGGCAAAGTTTAGTCCTCCAGACCCATTCACCTTTGAGGAGCCTTCCCAATGGCCTGAATGGAGAGGTTCATGAGATTCAGGTCAGTGTCCAAGCAGAAGAATGAAGACGGGGAGGTCCAAGTGTCCACACTCATATACTGTATGGGAAGACAGGCAGAGAACATTTTCAAGTCATTCCGTTTTGATCCTGTCCCAGCAGCAACCGAAGCCGTACCACATGCCGTAGATCCGAAAGAGGACTTCGTGACAGTGATGAAGAAGTTCGATGAATACTTCGTGCCGAAGAAGAACACTATTCATGAGCGAACTAAATTATATATCAAGACCCAGGAGCCTGGAGAGTCCATTGAGAGCTTCCTCCGGAGCTTGTATGGGATCGCCAAATATTGCCGATTCGAGGACAAGGAAGACGAGCATCTTCGAGATAGGTTCATCAGTGGCCTGAGTGACAAGGAGAGATTGAAGAAACTTCAACTCAAACAAGACACCCTTACCCTTGACCAAGCCGCCCAACAAGCGTGACACAAGGAGCTTGTCCAGAGCCAGAACGAGCCCGCCAAAGCCGTGAACGCTGTGAGAGACGGTGGCAGGAGACAAAGAAGAGGAGAGTCTGGTAATAATCTGTCTGGGTCAAATAACAAAGGTCAAAGGTCAAGCCAAGGTCAAAGGTCAAACCAAGGTCAAATGTTACACAATCAAAGTCAGAAGTCAAAGACCAAATGTGGTGACTGTGGTTATGTCCATAGATCCTCTGAGCCTGGATCTTGTCCTGCGATTGGTAAGACATGCAAGAACTGGGCATCTGTTGTTTTGGCCTCGTTCGTCGACCACCGGCGCTGGAGGTCGCGGCGCTCAGGGGGGGCACTCCACATATTTCTGACAGCAAATGAATGTAGTGATATCTAACTTCCTGTACATCTAGAAGCATGTGTATTATATCACAAACAATAAAAAACAAAATTTAACTTTTGAATTTTGACAAATGATCAACATTCTAACCATTTTTTGCCTTATATTCACACTGGTCACTCAATGAGGCCAAAATAGCAGGCTGGTCACTGAATCAGGCCAAAATAGCAGGGTGGTCACTGAATCAGGCCAAAATAGCAGGCTGGTCACTGAATCAGGCCAAAATAGTAGGGTGGTCACTGAATCAGGCCAAAATAGTAGGGTGGTCACTGAATCAGGCCAAAATAGCAGGGTGGTCACTTAATCAGGCCAAAATAGCAGGATGGTCACTGAATCAGGCCAAAATAGCAGGCTGGTCACTGAATCAGGCCAAAATAGTAGGGTGGTCACTGAATCAGGCCAAAATAGCAGGGTGGTCACTGAATCAGGCCAAAATAGTAGGGTGGTCACTGAATCAGGCCAAAATAGCAGGGTGGTCACTGAATCAGGCCAAAATAGCAGGCTGGTCACTGAATCAGGCCAAAATAGCAGGATGGTCACTGAATCAGGCCAAAGTAGTAGGGTGGTCACTGAATCAGGCCAAAATAGCAGGGTGGTCACTGAATGAGGCCAAAATAGCAGGCTGGTCACTGAATCAGGCCAAAATAGCAGGCTGGTCACTGAATCAGGCCAAAGTAGTAGGGTGGTCACTGAATCAGGCCAAAGTAGTAGGGTGGTCACTGAATCAGGCCAAAATAGCAGGGTGGTCACTGAATGAGGCCAAAATAGCAGGCTGGTCACTGAATGAGGCCAAAATAGCAGGCTGGTCACTGAATCAGGCCAAAATAGCAGGATGGTCACTGAATCAGGCCAAAGTAGTAGGGTGGTCACTGAATCAGGCGAAAATAGCAGGGTGGTCACTGAATGTGGCCAAAATAGCAGGCTGGTCACTGAATGAGGCCAAAATAGCAGGCTGGTCACTGAATCAGGCCAAAGTAGTAGGGTGGTCACTGAATCAGGCCAAAATAGCAGGATGGTCACTGAATCAGGCCAAAATAGCAGGGTGGTCACTGAATCAGGCCAAAATAGCAGGCTGGTCACTGAATCAGGCCAAAATAGCAGGGTGGTCACTTAATCAGGCCAAAATAGCAGGATGGTCACTGAATCAGGCCAAAATAGCAGGCTGGTCACTGAATCAGGCCAAAATAGCAGGGTGGTCACTGAATCAGGCCAACTTATGTAGGCGGTCAACGAATGAGGCCAAACTTACATGCTGGTCAATGAATGAGGCCAAATGACACTGCCGGTCAATGAATGAGGCCAACTGAGGTAGGCAGTCAACGAACGAGGCCAACATAGTAGGGTAGTCAATGAACGAGGCCAATGGAGGTAGGCGGTCAATGAACGAGGTGGGGGGGGGGGGGCATTTGGCAAAACAAATATGTAAAACAAAAGACCTCCCCTCCAAATGGATTAAAAAAAAAGACACCCCCTCGGAATAGATTGAAAAAAATGACCCCCCCCTCACCATAGACGTTTATAAATACTCAATAATGCAATCAACGACATACAAAGTCTACATAGGGCCTAAAATGGAAAAAGGAGTGTATTGTGTCTGCAAACCCAAACCTTTTTCTTTTCACGCATGCCACAAGATTCATTGCATCAGCCGAGTCATCCAGCAAGAAAATACGAAGATGCTCGAAGTCAAACGGATACTTATAATTGGATAGAACAGGGAACTGACCCTCTGTCAGTCTGTCTGAAGGAGCTGATAAAGCTTCTGGAATGGTCAAATGTTACTTACTTTGTCATTGAACATCTTAAGGTGGGTCTACCTTTGATCAAAGTTAACAGAATGTCTCTATTTTTTTTCTATGGACAGTCTGAACCATATAGAATCGGAAAATGAAAAGAGAAATGGGGGGTCCCGACCTACTTTTTTAGATACAGAATTTTGAAAAATTAAAGTATTTTAATTTTTCTCTAAAAATGAGAAAAAAGTGTGAAAATTTCAATATATTTTTTAATACCAACCATTATGCACAGAAATGTAAAACTTCACATGGGAAACTCCTATACGTTCCACTTTACTGCAAAAATAATTTTACAGTTGTATGCTATGGCATTCTGGTTAAAAATATGATGTTTTGGGAAAGAATAGGAATAAATTGCTATTATTTTGTAGCCTTATTGGCTATGAACAGTATTCAGAATTAACAGAATTTTTTAAAACTCTCTCAGAAAATAGTTAAGATAATTTGCTAACATATGAAAGTGATTTTGATAGGGGGTCCCGGGCATATTTTTAGGGTTTTTGACCTTTGAAGTAAAAAAAATATAGCAAAATCGGTCTAAATCTTCCATTTAAAGCTAAAAATAAAGTGTAAAATGGCTAGAATCAGGATAGCAAATGGCTACAATTTATACCCTTGCTTACCTTAAGTAACTTAATGAGATCTATATCATTCTAGGTAATGATTTATAGGTAAATAGTTTCAATACTTTGATAAAAATAGCAAATATCATGGGCAATAAATATATCAAATATTCAAAGTCCAATCAAACGCTAAATTTTGCTTGAAATCTTCCAATATTTTTACATGGCTTAGTCAGCATGTATATGTATCAGATTATGTAATATCAGCTCATTCTGATACATTTAAGCTACATGCGCAGATACCTGCGCAGTGGGTCCATATTCAAGAGGTAGCGACCCACCTTAATGGAGAGAACCTCGTCCAAATAGTGTTGCATGCTGGGAAAGTGATCCTGACGGACAGCGGGTTTAAACCGGTCTCAGAAACAGAAGAATACAATCACGTCATGGAGAGAATAGAAGGTTGCACTTTCATCGCAAACAGGACCCAGTTCCGATCATTTTTGCAGGGCTTGCTCTCAAATGTCAGCATGGTGTATGCAGGAATTGATTTCATGTGGCCGTTTCATAGTTGGACACAGTAACTGATAAACAAAAGGCCCTTTTAAGGGCCCCATACAATCCAAAAGGGTTTTTGATCTCATCTCTAATTCATATTGGGATTGGGTCATTGTTTTGGGGTAAATTCTTTTTTTTGGGAGGAAAAAAAGTCGCAGGAATGGGTGTCACATTCATTCAACCAAAGACACAGTTTTGATCACAGGGATCTGACCTAAATAGCTGAATCAATGCGATTTGGTTCCTTCTGATCTTACACATAACTTGCTCAAGTTTGGCCTTTCCCTTCCTGATTTTACCCTTTGTTCCCACTGTTGCATCTTGCTTATATGCTAATGAAGTCACACCATTGTCCTTAATTTGCAAATAAAGATGACTTAAATACAAGGCTGATCCTGTGGTGGCCTCACAGTTGCCAAGATGTCATTCTACCTCCACCCATTGACTTCAGGGATCCTCCTCCCTTTCCACCCAACCACCACCACCACCTTTACCACCAAGGTACAACATCTGGAGACCTTTCCAGCCAAGAAGACATGGCATACCAGTGCAGATGGTCCTTCCTCTGAGGAAAAACTAACACCCAACAAATAGGCCCTTTTCAGGGCCCCCATACTATCCGAAAAGTTTTTAGATGAACCAGTCTCATGCATGCGATGTGTATACAGATAGAAGGAGCGTAACAGTGATATAAGGGTAATAAACCTATACAGTTATATGATTCATCATTTATGATGAATTGAATTACATTATAACAGAATACACAACGGTATTTTATGATACATGCATACAGGTATATAGATCATATAACTGCACAGTACTATAGTAATACAGTAATTGCATAGTGGCAAGTGGAACAATGCTATAGTATTTTCATATGACAATAAGTGTGTAGAGGTATTGACTTTGGTTTGTTATCGGCCTAAGGAATCCTAGGTGGATCCGGCCTACAAAAATTAGTAATTGTTCTCTGTGTTAGTACAATGACCTAACTATGTTAGTATGATCAGCCCCTCCTCCCTGCATGTGCTATATATCAATTGTATTACCATAAATAAGGTGTTGCTACATGCTACAAGTATATAAGTCATGATAAAGAGTGATGTAATATAAGTACTTATATATATATATATATAGATAAGTATCATATAGTGCTTGAAGTAGATATATTGTGAGAGGTATAATATGGTATAAATGGACGGTTATATGTAATACGGCTAAGCATTACGGCACTAAACTGTAGCATGCGTGTATAGTGGCGCCATCTTACAATTTAAGTGGAAACAGTATCAGGTGACAGCCAAAAAATAGACCCTTTTCAGGGCTCCCATACTATCTGTTTTTAGACATGTTTATTCTCAACAGCAAAGAGAGATTTTGGGTTTCGTGTGATTCATCGAATGAGTGTGTATCCTTGAGTAAAACTCCTGATGGATGGACTTCTTTCCCTGTGCGAGCGGGGGTCAGGCACCACTCTATTTGCAAGGTTCATAAATGCTGAATGTCCCATATCTTCGCATCTTGTCTGTCTCAGACATGTGTTTGTTGTCGACATATTTCTTCATTGCATCTTTGATCATGGTGGCAGTGCTTTTATGTGAATTGAGGATATCAGACGATGTGAGGACACTCAAATGAATAGGTGTTTCCTTTTTTCTACAGTCGGTGCTGATTGTTCTTAATACCTGAGTCAATTTTGTCAAAGCTTCTTGGTATCGTCCTTTGTTTTCTTTGCTCCCATCTGACATGCCTGGACCTTCTGCAAGATTCAACACTCTGCCAGCATATTCTGTCAACATCAACTTGTCGAATCTGTCTTTTCTGTCTCTATGGATCGTTTCCTCGATGCTGACCACTGGGTGGCATATGGGACAACAAACTCCTGCCTTACCAGGGTGTCTGTCCACTCTGTATTGATGGTCCTTCTCCAATTCTGTTGCTTCTCTGTTGAGTGAAAAGCTGCTGTCAGGCAGCAGTTTCGTGTTTCTTGTTTTTTTTAAAGGAACCCATGCCTGTTACAGAACAGAGTGCACAATGCTTTAAGACATTCCATGGGTGACCTTGCTTTTTCCCCTCTGATTTCGTATTTAGTTGAAACATCATTACCCATGAAGAAATAAACCCTGAAAATAGTTTCAGTGTTCCAATTTTTACGAGCAAAATCATTTACTGCATCGGCTGTTGATAGGTAAAGCACATGTTTTGACAGAGTTTGAACAGGAATGTCAGACTTGCAACAATACACATTTCCATGGTGTGCTTTATAGTTCACAGTCCTGAAAGGACCACCCTACTATTTTGGCCTAGTTCATTGACCGCCTACCTCAGTTGGCCTCGTTCGTTGACCACCCTACTGTGTTGTCCTCGTTTGTTGACCACCCTACTACAGTGAAATCTCGTTATAACGAGGACGGTTATAAGGAGCAAACGGTTATAAGGAGGAGATTTGCTCTGCCAAATCCTTTTCAATACTTTTCTTTAGTAAAAATACACTGTTAGAACGAGCATTTCTAGCCAAAAATCGTTTATAAGGAGCAAATATTTTCAAGATAGTAAGTCATTTTTTATTGAAACAATAAAAAGGGAGGGGGATGGCAGCTGGGGAGGGGCTTTGTCAGGACTTCCCCTGTGATGTGGGCGGCATATAGGGGTGTATGAGCGGAACTGTGAGGGGGGAGGGGGCAGGGGGAGGAGGGGGGGAGCTTTGTCAGGACTTCCCCTGTGATGTGGGCGGCATATAGGGGTGTATATGCAGAACTGTGAGGGGGAGGGGGCAGGGGGAGGGGGTGTACTTTCTCATGACTTGTCAATGACCAAAATCGGTTACAAGGAAGGTTGGTTACAACGAGCAAATTGGCTTGCCAAAAGGTGCTCCTTATAACGAGATTTTACTGTATTTTGGCCTCGTTCATTGACCGCCTACCTCAGTTGGCCTCGTTCATTGACCACCCTACTATGTTGGCCTCCTTTGTTGACCGCCTACCTCCATTGGCCTCGTTCATTGACCGCCTACCTCAGTTGGCCTCGTTCGTTGACCACCCTACTATTTTGGCCTCGTTCATTGACCGCCTACCTCAGTTGGCCTCGTTGGTTGACCACCCTACTATTTTGACCTCATTCATTGAGCGCCTACCTCCATTGGCCTCATTCGTTGACCGCCTACCTCAGTTGGCCTCATTCATTGACTGGCAGTGTCATTTGGCCTCATTCATTGACCGGCATGTAAGTTTGGCCTGATTCAGTGACCACCCTGCTATTTTGGCCTCATTCAGTGACCACCCTACTACTTTGGCCTGATTCGGTGACCACCCTACTACTTTGGCCTGATTCAGTGACCAGCCTGCTATTTTGGCCTGATTCAGTGACCAGCCTGCTATTTTGGCCTCATTCAGTGACCACCCTACTACTTTGGCCTGATTCGGTGACCAGCCTGCTATTTTGGCCTGATTAAGTGACCAGCCTGCTATTTTGGCCTGATTCAGTGACCAGCCTGCTATTTTGGCCTCATTCAGTGACCACCCTACTATTTTGGCCTCATTCATTTACCGCCACATAGGGGGCCTAATTTGGCCTCAGGCTCAGTCGTTCCAAAATGCCCGACTACAAGCAAAAATGTAGGCAGCATTAGGCAAATACGCGAAACTCTAGGGGATAGGCCCCTACACACAAAAAAGTATGATACGTTTTGTTTGGTGAGTAACCCCCTCCCCCCCCCCCCCCCCCCCCACACCACAAAAAAAAAGTGGTCGGTGAACGAGGCAAAAGTGGTCGGTGAATGAGGCCAAAGTGGTCGCCGAGAGTTTACAGTATTTGACGTTTTGTTTGGTGAGTAACCCCCCCGAAAGTGGTCGATGAATGAGGCCAAAGTGGTCGGTGAACGAGGCCAAAGTGGTCGCCGAGTGAGGCCAATATAGCGTCTACCGCAAGAACTGCCACAGAAAAGGACATTTCAAAGCAGTCTGTCAACAGAACGTCCAAGAAGTGTATGAAGATGACCAGCAGGAATCTGATTATTTCTGTGGATCTGTCAACTGTGATGATTGTGATCCAGCTTGAAGAGTCACTCTACGCATTGGTATTAGTCAACCTGTGGACTTCAAGATTGACTCTGGTGCAGATGTTTCTGTGATGTCATACTCTAGGTATCTGTCAATGAAGCCGTGACCGGTGCTTAGTGAAGTCAAGGCTAATCTGTCAAGCCCTGGAGGTCCCCTTAGCTGTAAAGGAAGGTTCATAGCTAGGACCCAGGTAAAAGGTATACATTACAACTTCAGAGTCCTGGTAGTTGGAAATGAGGTTGAATCAATCCTGGGAAGAGGAGCCGCATCCAGAATGGGCCTCATCGCCAAGATAGACACTTTAAAAGATGGTGTTGGATGTCTCAACACTGATCTTGTCAAGATAGTGTTGAAAGATGACGCTCATCCTTTCTCAGTGATAACCGTCAGAAGGGTATCAGTTCCACTCCTGCCAAGAGTAAAGGAGGAACTGGATCGACTGTTGGTATCAGATGTCATTAGGGAAGTAAAGAAACCGACCCCAAGGTGTGCACCTATGGTGCCAGTCATCAAGAAGTCGGGCAGTGTATGTTTGTGTGTTGACCTGAAGAAGCTTAATGTCAATGTCAGACGTGAGAGGTTCATCCTACCGACATTGAAAGATCTCACATCTAAGCTTTCAGGAGCCACAATGTTCTCATGTCTAGATGCTGCCAGTGGATTCTACCAAATCCTACTTGATGTGGAAAGCCAGGAACTGACAACGTTATTAACCCCATATTAACCCCAAGCTTATGCCAATATCTTTATGGGAGACTTCGAAAACAGGTTTGTATATCCTTACCACACCCAACCTTTAGTTTGGAAACGATATATCGATGACGTGTTCATTATCTGGACCCATGGCAAACCTGCCCTAGACGTCTTCCTAAACCATCTAAACACATGTCACAAAACAATAGAGTTCACAATGGAAGAATCAGCCACTACAGTCAACTTCCTCGACATCACGGTCATCAAAAACACGGAAAACAAACTCGAAACCACACTCTACTGCAAACCCACAGACAGTCACAACTACCTCCTCTACTCCTCAGAGCACCCCCGGCATGTAGTCAGAGCGATCCCCTACTCACAATTCATCAGAGTAAAACGCATTTGCACTAGAGACTCGGAATTCCTACGCAATTCCCTAATGCTCTGCACACACTTCCTACGCAGAAAATACCCTCGCCAGCTACTCATAGACTCCCTAGCAAGGGCAAAACTGCAACCCCGAACCGAACTAATCAAACCAAAAACAAAACTCAAGAACCCGGGTAGACCAAAAGCATTTTATTGCATTACTACCCACAATCCTCACAATCCCCCAATAAAACAAATTCTCACAGAGAACTGGGACCAAATGAAAAAGACCAAAACCACACGAGAGTTTCACGAGCACAAATTAGTCTTTGGCAACAGACGGAATAAAAGTCTGGGTGATGAACTAGTGAGAGCTTCAACCAGCCAAAAGACCCCCACAACAAAGGTCCCACACATCAGAAAGTACCCATGCAACACTCCACTGAACTGCAGATACTGCCCAAAACTAAACAAAAGTGGCTACATACAATCAACCACCACTGGCAGAAATCTCAGGACTTTGACCTCTGTCAATTGTCAAAGTGCCAACATCATCTACGCCATAACTTGCAAATCTTGTGGCATACAATATGTTGGACAAACCCTGGAACGCTTAATGGATAGATTCCAGGGACACAGCGGGGACATCGAGAACAACCGAGATAAACCGGTTGGTAGACACTACAACTAATGTCCCCCTCCTCCACAACCTCCGTCGAAATGGAAAGGCTTTGAAATAACAGTCCTAAGTTTCATAAAGAGCCCCCCAAGAACCCCAGCAGGCATCGCGGAACTAAATGTGGAGGAAAGACGGTGGATGCACCGACTCTGTAGCATCACACCAAATGGGTTGAATCTCCTAGACTAATCTAGACCTAGGCCTAAGCCCTCAATTATCCGTTAAATCAAAAGATCAAAACAACGAGGGACACACACACCTAGGTAAAGAAGCTACACAACACTCAGCTTGTGCGGACATTGTCCAACCTTTTACCCTATGCCCTGTTAGCATCACCGGGGGCAATGACTACTTAAGCTGCCCCCACCCATGAGCCTACACTCAATGGGACTATGGTCGACTAACTCACCCATTCTGACCTAGTGATTATACTAACTAGTGTACCGCGTCAAGTCACACTAACCTATACATACCTGAACTTATTATTATTAATCCCCTCTTTACTTGTGGACTACTCCACAATATACTGGACACTAAAATCTAGACACACAGTAGGATTAAAATAACATAAACAAATAGATTTAACTTGGCCCTAACCACCATTTATCAATCTCACATAGTTTTACAAGTTCCACTTATTCATTCTCTTTTTTCTATTTATTTAGAAAACTCAACTTAGTTTGATAAGGATCTAATCAAACTCATCCTAATATATAATTCACACCTGATGAGACATTTAAGTCGAAACCACTACCTGTACCACACTCACTGCACTAAATACACTGAGTCACAATGGCCCCCAACTCCAATGGGGCCTCATGATCCCCACATAAATTGTTACTATTATGACGTCAATAAGGCCACAACCGTCAACACAGATTCTAGTTCCTATGGTTTGGGAGGTGTACTACTACAAGACCATGGAGGTATCCTGAAGCCAGTAGCATACTGTTCAAGGACACTGAGTGGAGCAGAACAACGCTACGCACAGATCGAAAAAGAGTGTCTAGCAGGTGTGTGGGCATGTGAGAAATTCGACCGGTTCCTATGTGGACTGGAATCCTTCACACTGGAGACTGATCACAAACCGCTAGTACCTCTAATAAATTCTAGAGACCTGGATAATGTGCCGCTGAGGTGCCAGAGACTTCTCATGAGACTCATGAGGTACAACGCGCAAGCGAAGTACATACCTGGGAAGGACATGTATGTTTCTGATGCACTATCCAGGAGTCCGATGTCAACAAAGGCCTTAAGCAGCACAGCTGAGGATGTTGATCTTTATGTCCAATCCGTCGTAGCTGGGTCCTCTGCATCACCTCAGAAAAGAGACAATCTGAGAGCAGTGACGCAGAATGACTCAGTGTTACAAGCAGCAATAGTCTTTACCCTGACAGGATGGCCAAAATATCAGAAGGATGTGCCCGAAAGTTTACACAAGCTGTATGCTCATAGAGCGATGTTATCTGTAACAGACGGTCTATTGGTGTTTGGCAACAGGATTGTGATTCCAGTTGTCATCAGACATGAGATACTTAGCAGGATTCATGATGGACACCAAGGCATTACAAAGTGTCTAGAGAGGGCCAGACTTGGAGTTTGGTGGCCAGGCCTCACTGCGGATGTGAAAACGATCGTTAGCGCATGTGAGCACTGCCAGATAGCCAGACCAACCCAACAAAAGGAGCCACTGCTTCGTACACCTTTGCCACAAGGTCCATGGCAGAGGGTTGGGGCAGATCTCTGTCAGTTCAAAGGCAAGGATTACCTTGTGTTAGTTGACCATTACTAGATGGATTGAGGTCTTACGCCTAGGTATAAGACAACAGCAGAGTCAGTGACGAGTAGAATGGAGGATGTGTTTGCTAGGTTTGGGTCACCAAAGGAAGTGATTTCAGACAATGGTCCCCAGTTTATCTCTGCTGACTTCAGGAAGCTGGAGCTAAAGCACAAGTTTAGTCATATCACCTCTAGCCAATATCTCCCGAATGCAAATGGGGAGGCAGAGCGTGCCGTGCAAACTGCCAAGCGGATTCTCAGCCAAACAGACCCTTGGTTAGGTCTGATGGTTTACAGAGACACAATAGCAGCAACTGGATGTAGCCCATCTCAGCTTATGTTGGGTCGCCATATCCAGACAACACTGCCAGTGCTTCCAGCAACCCTAGAGCCTAGGTGGCCAGACCGAGAGACTGTTCTCCACAGAGATCAGGTAACTACGCAGACTTATGCAGAGCATTACAATCATCGACTGTGCGTTCGTCTCCTGCAACCATTGCAGCCGGGCTAAAGCATCGTCATGAAGGACGACAGCCAGAAGGGCTGGAACCGGCTGGGAGTTGTTAGCAGTGTAGCTGACACACCAAGGTCATATGTCATGCAGACAACTAGGAGAAACAGACGACATCTTCAACCAGCTATCCCAACTCCGACTGTGACACCCAAGAAACTTTGTGACCTGGGCTCCTTTTTTTGACAACTTTCCGATTACTGGGAAGCTGACCCCCCAGAAAAATTGTAGCCCCCACCCCCCTACTGGGGTATGTCAGGTGACTGAAATACTTAAAATGAACGGAAGACTCCATTTGATTATAGATTTGATATCTTTATTACAATTTGTCTAACAGTAGTTCATAGGATGCAGGGGTAGGCACTAACGCTGGCCCGGGAGCCAATGGCCCGTAATTTTGAGTCCGGGCCCGCAGTTATCTTCAAAATAACCTTCCCATGGGCCCGGGTGGCCTACAGGAAATTTTGCAAAATATTTGGAAGGAATATAGTTAATGAGTATAGTCATGTAATATGTCGTTGGAAGGAGAAAAATGTGATCAATTGAGGCAATTTGGTCTCATTTTAATATAGATAAATCAGAAATATATAGGATTTTCTCTCTGAAAAAAAATAGAATGTGGTCTCTGGCCCACAGCTGAAAATCCGGGCCCATAGCTCTTTGGAGCTAGGGGCCCGGGTGGCCCACAGCTAATAAAGTGTCTACCCCTGGGATGTATATAATAATAATACAGTGAGAGTTGAGCAATCTATTGTGGCAGTGGATACATGCTGCACTTCTGTGTCATAATAATACTATTCTATGGGGAAACTATAGATACCTGTTTGTGATCATGTAACTTTATGATTGTACTAGGGTTGCACTAGGACTGGCTGGGAATGCTTGCATGGGACTGACTGCACGCTATTGTATATGGGTATGTGTATCTGGATACATCCAGTCTACTCCAGCCCATTCTGCCCAGAGGCTGGATGAGGCTGGACAGAACTGGACCTGACCAGAAGGTACTGGTGTGCCCTAAAGTGGCTGAGACCAGATAGGACTGGACAGGACTGGATAGGACTGGACAGTGCTGGTAGCTGCCAGTCTGCTCAGGTTGGAGCAGTCCCATCTATGTTGTTATTGTATGGAGTGCACATACCACTGGTATAGGATTACAAGTGTACTTGTAAAGCTTTTAATAATGATGAAAGTGGTTTAAACATATTATTATATTATACAATATGTGACACTGACTAGGAAAACGAGTCTTATTTTTCTGAGTCCCAACCATCAGAAAATGATGTTTAAAGATTGCGGACCAAAAAAAAAAATATAACATTCACATATCGACTCATAGATTAGCCAATAATTGTCTGATTCCCGCAATTCAAACGGTTTTAGAAAGCTTAAGACATCACGTTGATAGGCTACGTGATCATTCCATCAAAAAGTAGACAATATTTGCTATCCAACGCTTCGAGTCCCGAGACAATCGGACCAGCGGTTGCTGAAATATCTTGATTTGAAGTTTTGCGGATGAGGTGAATAATCTTCGCAATCTTTATTGGACAAGAACATATCAATTTCTATCTCGTGAACCGATGGTCTTAGAGACATGGGACCGGTGGCATATTGAAGCTGGTTGCAAGGGCTATCCATATAAAATACAGTGGGGGGGGGGGGGGGCAGGAGCGCGGGGGGGCTGAGGCAGCATGTGGCTATCACTCTACTGTAAACTGCAGGGAGAAATTTACCCTCCGGTCTGCCAAACCCCTCCCAGCCCGGCATCCAGTCGGCATGATGCACCATATGTTGAGTCATAGGTCAGCATATAATGACCAGGTTCCCACAATAGGCGTGTTTTTTGAAAGCCAAGACAGTTTGCTTTGAGAATAAAACGAAACCTCTGAATCCATATTTGGACCAATAAGACCCATATTCCCAGTCAAGGTCACATATATATACACCTGACAGTTAAAAGGCCCACACGAGGGGTAAGAGGCCCATCGGCCTTTTACCCCAAAATCTAAATGGACCTTTTACATGAGGCTACACCTTTTCTTTGAAGGTCACAGGACAGATCTGCAACTAGTATTCACTTTTATATTTCATTCATGCTTAAATCATACCTTTATACACTATCCGACTGCCCTTATATTATGGGCCTTTTACCCCAAATGGGCCTTTTATCCCACTTAATCTTGGAATGCCACTAAACTGATCATCACATAGGCCTAGTACTAGTGGTCACCATATCTGCAGGAGTAGCAGACATGGGGTTTCTTGCAGCTGGCCTCCTCACAAGACTTGAAGTTGTAGTACCAGCATGGATAGCCATCTCCTCCTCCATCCCCTCCTCCTGACTTGGCAGCCCTCCTCCTGGCCCCCTTGGATTTCCCTGAGGGAGTCGGGGCCTTACTGCCCCCACCCCCGGTTTTGAGGGAACTTAATCCGAGAAATCTGTTTATCAGGGGCTGGATGCCATACGCGAGCACTTGCATCTCCGCAGACCGATCCGACAGGTACCGCATGTGGGATAACAGTTTAAAACCATTACAGGCCCAGAACTATTTAACCATAGTAAGATACCTACTCATAGTATACTCAGCCTCAGCCAGAGCGAAAACGTCGAATTGAAGATATTTATCACTATATTCCTACTGTAATAGCTCTTAAACTGTTAATATATCTCAGATAACAAATGCAATCCCATGTATGATAAGCTGAGGTCCCCCCGGAGACATTGGTATGTCTTACAGTGGTATACACTCACTATTTCCATGATAGAACCAAGAAGGACTTTAGATATGTGCAAAATACGCCATTTTACGCCATTTTCACGCCACTGTGCCTCTAAGGGTTAAGGGCATTGTCGGTGCCCTTCTCCACATGTCGCTCAAGGAGACTGCACGGGCAGGAGTTGAGCTGCGCGAAGCTCCTGGGCTTATAAATCCTGGCCATCTGGTAGATATCTGGTGATGTCCATGTTAACCACACGCTTGGCCCTCCTCCCCTGTCTGCGGTGGCGCCTGGAACAGCTTGACTCCGATGACAAGGAGCTGTCCCGACACAGGGAGGCCGGGTGCCGGGAGGCCAGGCACCGAGTGGCCAGGCACAGGACCCGGGTTCGGGTTCGGTCGCTGACTCCTGCAAACACCCAGACGTTTGAACCTGGTACTCACGGCCGTATTCAGGTGTGGATCCTTGCAGTTGGTAATGGTCAAGTGAACATGGGGACCTTGACCCTGACCTGAGTAATACATATATAACCAACTGTAACTAATCATACCAGTAGCATTATACTTATATAATTATGGGGTAATTATATACACAGAAATATCTAGGGGAGACTGGGGCAAAACGGACCCCCGGGGCAAAATGGACCCCCACCCCTGACTCAATTCTCAGCTTTCGATTCCATATTTTTGTCAAATTGGCTCATATAATTGATAGAAATAACATGTTTTAAAAGAAAATTTTGATGCTACCTATGGTATTCCGGATTCCATGAAGAAAAAAACTGAAATTAGGGATTTTGATCTAATTTTGCAAAAATCATGCATGACAACAAAGAACTGAGTAATAACATAGCTAAAAGATAGGAGCAAGAAAATCATGAAAAAAGATAATAATTCAAAATTAAGAAATTTCCAGGGTTTACCTCTCAGCTATTTGTCATCTTCCCATAGGCCCTATGGGGTCCGTTTTGCCCCGGTCTCCCCTACATTACGGTATTCGAAAGAAATTCTAAAAATTTATAAGAATTTATTTGAAAAAGGGTCACATTTTGCCAAAAGTTTTCGCAAGAAGGGTCGCAGCTCGACCGTTAGACGCCTGAGACGATACCTCAGGTACACAAGCCACAGGCTACCTCAGGTAAACAGGAGATAATCAGCCAATCAGAATCGACCTGCTGCTGCAGCAGATGGATCTGTCCCAGCTAACAAAAAAACGTTAATTTAAGTCAAAATAACGTTTTAAATTTTACATAACGTTATGTCATACTAAAGAGCCTTAGAAAAATGTTGACATATAACGTTATATAACGTTATAAAATGGTGTATAACGTTATTTGTTTACTGGGTTTGTGTCTCTTAGTGGTTGGGTTTGGTTGGCTGCTGTGTACCTGGGGTACAGTAGTACAGTAGACTTCTGTACCCCAGGTACACAGTGACCATCCTTCTGTACCCCAGGTACACATCCTTCTGTACCCCAGGTACACAGCGTGTCATACTAAAGCATTCCTTGCAATAACATTTCTAGAAGAGAAAACACATGTGTAGTATGAGCCCTAGGGGTGTGGATGTGTACCTGGGGTACAGTAGGGATGTGTACCTAAGGTACAGTAGGGTGAGAAAGTGTACCTCAGGTAAACATAGGATGATCACTGTGTACCTGAGGTAGAGTAGACAGTGGGCCTAGTTGAGTAATTACACTAAGTTACAGAGACCACAACTCAAGTATCCATTCTGCACCTCAGGTACACAGTGGTCACCTAGTGTATCCCAGGTACACAGTGGGCATCCTATCTACTGTACCTCAGGTATACAATGGTCACCTACTGTACCCCAGGTACACAGTGGTTGCCTAGCTGCTGTACCCCAGGTACAGTGTGGTTGCCTAGATACTGTACCCCAGGTACACAGTGGTTGCACATGTCATACTAGCATCTCCTCCAATTGCATCTCTAGATGGGGAAAACACTTGTAGTAGGCCCTAGGGGTGTGGCTGTGTAGGCGTACCTGGGGTACAGTACAGTGTGGATGTGCAGCTGCCTGCCTCCTCCACCTGCTGGGGACCCTGGCCTCTGATTGGCTGAAATATCCTGTGTAGGCCTACCTGAGGTAGCGTATTAAAATTGCAGGCAACTAGTTGCCCCGTCTAATGCAAAAGTTGCAGGCAATAGTTGCTAGCAACTAGTTGCCTGGGATCCATATTTATGGATTTGGGGGCAACTAGTTCAGGGTTGTCAACTCTCAGGTATTGATGCTTTGAATTGCATCAATTGACATTTATTTTATTTTCAGGTTTGGTCCGTATGGGCCCTGTGGTCGGGCAATTTACATAGGGAAATTTGGACATTTCGCGATCAATTTTCACATTTTAGTAATCTGGAGTTTATTGATCAGCAAAAGTTGTAACAATGCAGGTTACACCTAGCTGATTGCATTGCTGACAGCATAAGCCTTAATTTGATACCAAATTTGCCAATATTTTGGCAATTTTAGCATATTTTTCACCAAAAATGTATTTTCTCAATTGTTTTCTCAGCCTTGGAGTACACCACAATGCTATTAATTGCATCAATTGACATCTATATTTTCAAAATTTTCTCAGCCTTGGGGTTCACCACAATGCTATAAAGTGCACCAATTGGCATCTATATTTTACCTTTTTTTCAGCCTTGAGGTAGACCAGAATGATATGAATTGCACCAATTGACTCTATATTTTCTAAAGTTTCTCACCCTTGGGGCCTATGCCCCCAAACCCCCTAAAATTAGCAAAGGCCAAAGCGTGTCACTTTTGACGCACAACACTCTGATAATTTAGGTGTACTAGACTTCATACTTCTGAACCCCTCATTTTCTAAATCCTGGATCCACCCCTAGTAGGAGGGGGGCTTGAGAGAGAATGAGGCATCGGCATCTGATGTCATTATAATATTTTTAAATCTTAAACTTTAATGCATGAAATAGACTTATACAGAACTACCTAAATTCCCGCGTACTACCCGCGGGTAGTAGGCGAACCAAATCGCCAATGCGGGTTATAGGATTTTACCAAAGTCTAGGTGCGGGTAGTTCGAGGGTTTTTGGCTGATGAGATTCAGAAATTGCTTTAAAATGGCTCCTCCTCTTCTCAAGATAACTCTACGGTGGGGGGGGGGGGGGGGGGGAGGGGGCAAGGTGTGACTGCCGCAGAGCAACCTGCTAGGGTAGGGGTCGGGGGGGGGGGGTACCTTTAGCAGTCACAGCTTTCTCCACTGACCAGGCCCCCCCTCCCCTACCCAAAGCTTTGTGGCGGTCACACCTTGCCTACCCCATGTAACCAGCCTATTAGGGCATGTATAGACTAATAAAGAGCATGTGGCTTCTCACAGAAGGGCAGGGGTATGGATAATATATAATACTTTTCCAAAAGTCTAGGTGCGGGTTATACGAGGGTTTTTACCCAGGAGCACTTAGACCCCCTGTGCGGGTTATGGGATTCTCCCAAAGTCGGGGTGCAGGTTATACGCAAGATGCGGGTAGTACGCGGGAATTTACGGTATAATATCAGCCTCAAAATACACCAGAATGCACCATTTAACATCTAACTTTTCAAATTTTTCTGGGGGGGGGGCATGCCCCTAAACCCCCCCTATCTTGGTCGCAGCGCTGCGCTTCCAAACCGCGGCGCTTCGGGCCCAGATATTTTCACACATACTTTTTCAGTTTGGCAAAGTTTTACTCTTGCTGATTCCCAAAAGTTGACAACCCTGCTAGTTGCCTCCTATCCTTTGCAGGCTGGCAACTAGTCGCTGGCAATAAGTTGCCAGCAACTAGTTCCCTCCTGTAACCCCTCGACTCCCAACAAATGTTGCTGAGGATACTCGGGTATGATTACAGTGTGGTGTACCGGCCAGGAGAGGAGATGGTCCTATCAGACACTCTATCACGACTTCCAAACCCGAACAATAAATCGGAAGTCAAACTGGATCTACGTGTTGACGGAATCCCATTTGACCTCATCAGCTTTAGCCCAGGCAAGCAGGCGGAGCTTCGAAGAGAGACCCAACGATGCCCAGTGCTTAATGCCCTGGCAGAGGTAATGTACCATGGATGGCCAGAAAGGATTGGGGACCTGCCAACTGACCTCCGAGTGTTCTGGTCCTATAGAGATGTCATTGGTCTTGATGATGGAGTCCTATTCAAAGGAAGGCAAATCATTGTCCCAGAGAGCATGCAAGGGGATATCATATCCCAACTGCACCGTGGTCATCTAGGCATAGAGAAGACACGGCTGCTGGCACGTGATACAGTCTACTGGCCAAGGATAAACAATGATATAGAGAGCTTGGTAAAAGGCTGCAACGTATGCCAGGAGGACCAAGATGATAACAGAAGGGAGCCGATGTTAACTAGCAAGGTTCCAGCCCGTGCTTGGCAAATCATAGGGACAGATCTGTTTGAGATAAAGGGGCACCAATACATAATTATATCTGACTACTACTCTAAATTCCTAATTGTCAAAGAAATACAAGCACCCGTGACATCAGAGGTAGTTAAGGACATAGTGGAGGAGGCCTGCGGTACCTTTGGCCGACCAGACGAGATTAGGTCCGACAATGGGCCTCAATATGCCAGTGAGACATTCAAGAAATTCTGCCGCCACTGAGGAATCAATCATACAACGTCCTCGCCACACTATGCCCAGTCATATGGCTTCATAGAATGCCAGATACGATGGGTCAAGTCAGTGATAAAAAATGCATCAAGACAAAAGAGAATGTCCAGATGGCCCTCCTGAACCTGAGGGCTACTCCAGTTGACAACCGATTGCCGTCATCAGCGGAGATGCTGCTGGGGAGGCAAGTAGCCTCCATATTGCCTACAAGGCAGACAAACATTGATCAGGAAGTCAAGGATCAGCTGGAAGGTAGAGGCAAAAGGGCAAAAGAGCATTATGATCACACTGCGAGAGACCAACAATTAGCACCACTGTACCCAGGGCAAGGTGTCCATATCCAAGATCAAGTGACAAAGACTTGGGCACCAGGGACAGTGGTCGAAATATGCCTAGAGCCAAGATCTTACGTTGTAGGCCTAGAGACCCAAAAGGGCAGCAAGCTGCGCCGCAACAGGCATCACCTCCGGGAAACCCTCCAGACGCCCCGAGCCGCGATTCCACAGCTCTCAATTTTTGACCCCAATTAAACTTTTAAAAAGGTGTCTACAATCATTTTTTTAAGTGCGCCGTGCGCTTATTATGTCTAACACGGTAGTTGTGATAAGATGGTATAACAGTTCTAGCCTGGTCTGCGCTGAAGAACTGAGCCTTGATATATTTTGTGCCAAACTCACCAGATTCAATTCTAGAATTTCAAAATTTCCCGCAAATTTTTCCCTCAGTAAAACAAGTTGCAGCTCCAATCATAGCTAGGCCCTAGAGGCTGGATTATACACCATTTCAATTTTTTTTAAAACCTTCCCTTCAAAACCAAGGTCCCATCCAGCCCCAATCATAGAGGATGATGCAGCATTGAACCTTAATATATTTTGTGCCCAAAAGGATCTGAATGCACCATCACAAGTCTAGACTTTCCAAATGTTCCCCAAACCCCCAAGTTGCACCGCTGTACTTGGATTGAACTGCTCGGAAGGGCATACATTCACCAACTTCAGAAAATTGTGGACATTTTTCCTTTTTAGAATTTCCATGTTTTTCCTTCATTGATGTACCGTAGCCATAGCATATCTATATCTAGATGTGTTCCATATTGTAGCTGTGAAAGGGAATTGTATGAGGGTCACATAGAGTAAATCTGTATTTAAAGACAATTCAGCCTACTGTTTACAGACCTATAAGAGGGGCGTGTGCTAAAGGGCGCATCGCGGAAGATTTCCAAACAATTGGGGTGGGGATATGAACAATGTTTGTAGCAGGTAATGACCATTTCTTTAAGTTTACCTTGTTACACAATTGTTTGTGCTTTCCTATAGTTGAGGGGGGGGCGGTTTATTTTAGCATAGGGGAAGATGGGGGAATACGGGACACCTAAGGGTTTTCATGCAACTTCTGCCTTTCTGGTGACCATAAGCAAAATATTTTTTTAACTACTTTTTAAGCATTCCTCTTTTATATTTAACAGCGTTGAAGAAAAATGTCCTCAAACTGCCTAAGGTACAATGGTGGTGGTTAATAATCTCAAAGATTTTGTGACCCATATTACCCTACGGTGGGGTAATACGGGTCGCCATTGTCGGGTAAGACGGAACGGAATAGGAATCGTCAGTGAAAATGGCCAAATATCTTTCATGCATGGGTGGAATTCTTTGAATGAGAAGCCTTTGAGGTACCTTAACAAAATATATGATAATTCAAACTGTCCCAAAACATTATAAAGATACTTTGTTACCTCAATGAGTCCTATATGCCTATTCTTGTTGAGAGAATTTGTCAAAATATTAAACAGTTAGCAAAATTTGGCAAAAATGGAGTGTTTACATCATTTCCATGGTCACCAGGATGTCATGATATACCTAAAGCCCTATCTACTAGATGGGGCTCCTCTATAGCTTTAATTCAAGCTATTTTGTGACCATTTATGTTGAGATGCACACTAGAAACAGCAAAAAATGAGAATTGTATTTGATATTCAAATTGACCCTGAAATTTCTTCTATTTTCATGCCGCCATTTTGGAAAATGGCCGCCACACAAAGCATGACCATATGTAAATTTAAAACATGAAAAAAATCTCACAAAGAACTACCCAGTAAACAAAAAACGTTATACAACATTTTGTAACGTTATTGAACGTTATATTACGTTTCTCTAAGGCTCCTCACTATGGCATAACGTTATACTTAGTTTTAGAACGTTATTTTGACGTAAAATCACACTTTTTTGTTAGCTGGGTAAGTTTACTTAGATATTTTGAAAAAAAGCAGTTTCTGCAAAGGCACTCTTTCACGTGGAAGTTTTAAATGAGATTAATAGCTTAACATTTTTTGTAGAAAAAATATATACAAATTGCCACAGGGATTGCCTTTGACCCGTATTACCCCACCAAAAAATGAGGTTGGGGAAATACGGGACACCACACAAATAGTAGGGATGTCATCGATACCTACCACATCGAAATTTCGGTATATTTGGATTTCAGATTATCGTATCGACAAAAGGGTTAAATCGATACACGTTTTTACCTAGTTTTACCCTTGAAAAAAGCTTCAGTAAAATGTTGAAATAAGGTAGATTATGCATTTTTGGCTATCTATTTGCATGAAAAAATCCGGGCATTAAAGCTATCATAGAAAGAAATAGTTCTGCTCTATAATTTAATGTATAACTTGACAATCTAACAACTAGCCTATGATAATATATGAATATGAGTATTATGTATTCCATTTGGGCTTGGAAAACAGGTGAACACATGCCTTTTGAGTGTTATTTATGTGTTATTTATCTGTATGGGAAAATCGAAAAAAATCGGAATTTCGAGACCAAAATAGTGATAATCGAAATCAGTATAAATTGGATACCAATGACATCCCTAACAAATAGTGGTGTCAATTCCTAGACACTTCACAGAAAATAACCAAACCATATTTAATTTTATAAGCTATTGGGTGTTTTATCCTTAGCACCTGAAACCAGAAAAGAATATTACCATTTTGCTCAAACTAGGGGCTTACATAAATAAGGATGTATCTAATTATGCTTTACTAATCAAGATGTCAGCCCTCAATATTCTAGGCATTCAATTTTATTTTCCGCATACAATTCAAATAATAATTCGTCCAACAACATAATAAATGCTGCAATATACAGGCAAGGGAAAAGGGATATCCAACGAAAATGTCAACTTTAAAATTGATATAATAGACTTTCCTGTGATATATTACACAAGAAGATATCATTTCTAGTTTTTGAGAAATGGCTATTTGAATATGGGTGGGCAATGCCCTATCCAAAGCCCAAATTAGCTCTAAGTCTCATAGTTTCCAAGATATCTCTATTTAATTAGCATAATTAGAATAATTGGAAAATGATCATACATTTTCATTCAATAGGCCATAGATTTTGATCTAGAAATGATAATTTTATTCTTTTTTGACCATGGTAATCCCCATGAATCATTCTATCAATGGGATTCTTTATTTTCCTTATTTGGAATGAAAATGATGCTTCCATGGCAACACATATCAACAAATACATCCATTTAGGCTCTAAAACGTTCTTTTCACATTCCAAATAAGGAAGCTTTTTACCAAAAATGGAATTTTTTGTATAAAACTACTGAATTCGCCAGAAAAAAGTACCAAAAAGCAAATATTGGCATGTTTCTACCATTTTAGGCCATGGTGGAGCCCCCTGGTGGCTAAAATTGGTACTAATCCCGCGGGGATACCCCTTTCTGCTTGCCTGCTCACATGATCTGATGCCTTCCTTTATCATAAAACCAAAACTGAGTTCTTTGTGTTACCTTTCAGTAAGAAATATCAGTCTGAAAATGAGTGTCCTTTATTACCCCATGGCCGGTATTACCCCTTTTTCCCTATTTCCGAGGGGGGGGGGCGGTTCATTTTAGCTTATTTCCGAGGGGGGGCAGTTCATTTTGGGGTATTCGCGAGGGGGGGGGGTCATTTTGGGGTATTTGCCGAACGAGAATCTCATCCCCCCCCTGCCATAAATAATGAACCAAAATATTGGCAAATTTGGTATCAAATTAAGGCTTATGCTGTCAGCAATGCAATCAGCTAGGTGTTACCTGCACTGTTACAACTTTTGCTCATCAATAAACTCCAAATTACTAAAATGTGAAAATTGATCGTGAAATGTCCAAATTTCCCTATGTAAATTGCCCCGAGAAAAAAAAAAAAAAAAAAGTAATAAAAAACGCCCTCGTCGTATTTTTCATTGCTTGGTGATGAGAAACAATTTTTTTTTTTTTGAGTGGCCTTAGGGAGCGTTCATTATTTATGCCAGGGGGGGGGGTGTGCAAATCAGGGGGGGGGGTCATTTTTTTTAGGGGTATTCCGAGGGGGGGGGTCTTTTTTTTCCAACCTATTCTTAGGGGGGGGTCTTTTTTTTTCAACCTATTCTGAGGGGGGGGGGTCATTTTTTTTAGGGGTATTTATTTGGAAGGGGGAAATTTTTGACACAACATGACGCGAATTTCACGACACATGTCGCGAATTGGGGTCATAAAGACAGCAGAACTCTGCTAAATTTCTTGCCTACCCATCGACACTTTGAATGATTCACCACTTTTTTTTCCCTAAAACACCAATAACTGGAGAAAGAACATTAATTCAACATGAGAATAGGAGTACAGAATGTAGGGGGTCTATACAGCAAAGCTAGTATCAGTGTGCAGCTAGATGAATGCTATTGTGACGCCTAAATATGACAGTATGGTATATGAAATAGTTTGGGTTGATTGGACTTTAGCCTTGCCCTATCACGTTTTGGCGTCCATATGCAAGGGTGAACTTGCCTACATGTCTAGACCCTGCCTTTCTTCCCAATAGAGGAGCACATGCACAGTATGCAAGATGCAAATCTACCTCATATATTGATACATTGTAGCTTAGGTCCACTCCACCAGTCAAAGACGTGATTACACCAGTCATGATACACACTTTTCCTTGGTGTCTTGCACCAGACCCTGCTAAATGGGCCCCAGCGTTCTGATTGCAGAGTTCTCAATTTTTTCAGAATAACTTCACCATCTCCCTGATAACTGCCTGCTTCTCACAGATTCTAGGGCTTATAAAATCGGTAGACTCATAGAGTAAACATGATCATCCCACTATAAATCAGTGTACCGCATGCCTAGAAATGTAGCAAATAGCCACTTTCGCCAATTTCTAAATCTCCCTCTAAGTTCATCTTTGGCTTCAACAGAAATCAGGCACTGAATTATCATAGCTACTCATTGCTCCTTGGCCTCATCAGAATTTTTACAGCTCTATATTTGGTTCTGGTCAAGTTGCTTCCGACGCTCTGCAGGGTTATCAGTGAGTTATTCATCACTATTTTAAAGCTTTACATTTTTCGGAGTCAATGAATTCCCAAGGCTTGGTAATACTGACCACACCATAAGTTTATTATAGAGCCACCTGACAGGATCCAAACTGGCGCTGCTGGGAAAACATCATTAGCATGATATTCCCCCTACAGTGTCACATAAAATTCACGCATAGGCCATGGCAAGTATGCAAGTCAGATTGCCAGTGCATCTCATAGGATCAGAACAAAGCCAAGATAAGGCTTCACACGGGTTTTTATAGATTATACTAGAGTACTAAATTAACAATTTAGGCTTAAAAGATTTGTCAAAGTTGGAGATGCTATACTCCTTCTTTTAGTGATAAGTCAACACTTGCCATGGTCATCTACCACAAAGAAAGACAAGCGCTACTGCCGACACAGAGGGGAGGGTCCTTACCCTAAAACTTTGAAGGCAGGTACCTTATGGCATTTCCTCAAATGAAGGTTATCAACTATGGGGCACGTAGCATCCATGCATACCATTGATGGCTTAAGCGATTGTAATTGATCTGTGCCGTGAAACATGAACATTCTAGACTCAGAGTACCTAAGAATATACCAATCTAAAGGTAAAATTCCTAAAATTTTCTTGAATGACAAGCTCAAAGTCCCTCAGAACACATCAATTTCAATGTAAAATTACAAAATTTCCCATGGATCATATAGTAGACTTTAGACCACTCTGAATGCATTAATATAAAGGTCAAATTCCTAAATTTTTCTGGGGCCTGCGGCCCCAAAACAACCATTTGTTTCTCCTTCCAACCACCACTTGTCAGCTGGCATTTGGGAGCTGCCCCCCCCCCAACTTTATCCACATTCCGCTGCCCCTGAGCTGGGCCATTTCATGGTACTTCTACCAGACAGTTTTAGCAGGACTTGTAGGAGGGGACCAAAGAATTACACCCATTTTTAGCCCAAAAAAAATCAAATGTGCCACGGAACCAGAAAAATGTGCGCTCTCCACATGTGGGAGATGCAAAAATATTCACCATATTATTCTACCCTATAACCACTCCCTCAAATAATGGTTAAGCACATGCTATAATAGGTTATAGTATAGGACTATGTAGACTTAGTATGTCGTTGATGCAATTATTAAGTATTTATTAACGTCTATGGTGAGGGGGGGGTCATTTTTTTTCAACCTATTCGGAGGGGGGGGGTCTTTTTTTTTTGACCCATTCGGAGGGGGGGGGTCTTTTTTTTTTTACCCATTCGGAGGGGGGGGTCTTTTTTTTTTTACGTATTCATTTTGCCAAACGCCCGCCCCCCCCCCCTGCCATAAATAATGAACGCTCCCTTAGGTCCTGGGTTGAGACTGCCTCTTTTTGCTTATCGATATCACTTCAGACCTTAAGGGTTGTCAAAGGGCCAGCCGCACACCCGTATCAAAAAAAACCTGAGAACCCCCCCCCCCCCCCCCGGGGTCTAGGCCCTAGGCCTAGGCTAGGCCTAGGGTCGATTCAGGTAAAGCGAACCATAGATAAAGCGAACCAGTTGGAGCATTTTGCAGTGCACTGACCATGGAAATGTATAAATAATTTCTGGCTATCATTAAATTGAAACTATGAGTGATAAGCTTTCTTTAAAATCCTAAAACATTATATTTGAGTGTATTCGTACATGCACTACAACATCCCAAAGTTACCACAATGACAAAAAATGCATAATTGCTGCTTCCGACTTTTTTGGACAGAAATTTTAAAAGTCAGTTAAATTAGTGAAAGCCCATAGGTAATTGATATGTTAAGGCTTTAGAATGAAGTTTGTGGGTTTTTTAAATAAAAAAAATGCTTAAAATGAAAAAATGCTGTGAAAATCATTTAGAATCAAAAGATTCTTTTTGGTTCGCTTTATCTCACATTTTGAGATAAAGCGAACCAGTTATTTTAGATAAACCGAACCGATATCTAAATATGTATTATGATTAGTTTTGAGGGCATCTGCAGGCCCTCTGTGACACTTAGGTATGTGTTTATTTTTTTTTAGGTATGACATATATTTTAAAATGGCCTTTGCCTAGTTTTGGGTGTATTGTATTCAATAACTATTAAATATTTCAGAAGTAATTCAGAAGGAGGTTGATTTTGGCTGAACAAAATAGCCCCATAGACTACAGGTGTTTGACATTCGAACCCTCGGTTATCATAACAAAAGTTTCATATATTTATATTTTTGTAGTTAAGAGTTAGGCCTACATTCCTCAGGATTAAAGAACATTTGCCTGTTTCTAGTAGATATGGCCCTAATGGGAGTGGACGTGGGTTATTAGGCCACAACTAGGCCCCTTATAGGCCTATAGGGGCCTAGGTCCTATAGCTGGGCCTACCGGTAGGCCGGTACTGGTGTTCTTGGACCCAAAGTTAGCAAATGCCATTTTTTAAACTTAGGCCTACACATTAGGAAATCAAAGTGGATGCTCTCCGTGCATAAAATACTGTTGAAATCAAATGAAGTGCCCTTGTAACACACAAAATGCATAGTCTCCTATTACCTAATGGTATCCAGAATGCAGCCCCCCCCCTGGGCCTACAAGCCACAGGCCCACAGAACACAGGCCCCCTGTCCACAGTCCCTCCGGATCTAAGACCCCCTGCATTCAGGCCACCCTGACTACAGGCTCCCTGCATGTAGGCACCAAACTCACGTCCATTTCATCTGTCCACATCCCATTATCTCATTTAAACTCCTCACGCCCAACACCATCTCTTACAAATCATATGTCCAACCCCCTCCCTCCTGTCCAAACCTCTCCCTCACATCCAACACTCTCCCTCACATCCTACCCCCTCCCTCACATCCTACCCCCTCCCTCACATCCAACCCCGTCCCTCACGCCCAATCTTTATCTCACGTCCAACTTACATCCAACCCCCTCTCTCATGGCCAACCCCCTCCCTCACATCCTCCCCCCTCCCTCACGTCCAAACTCCTCCCCCCGGTCCCAGCACTCCCATGTCACCATTGACACCATCTTTGTTACAGAAATTGCGGAAAAGGGGTGCTTTTCCTGATCAGTGATTCAGCACTGACAATAATTTGGCAGAAAGTCCATGGAAAGGGGGTGTATATTTGACACTGAATCCGTGGAAAGAGGGTATTTTTGACACTGAATTCGTGGAAAGGGGGTGTTTTTGACAATGACACTGTGAGGGGATTTATATGACACTAACTCCACAACGAGAGGGGTATATTTTACACTGACTCAATGGACAGGGGGTCTTGACACAGACAGGACAGCCTATATTTTAAATGTGAAAAGGGTGGGCTCCTCAAATGTGTCTGCGTTTTACCAAAAAAAGGGGTACTTTTTAGGCTCCAAAAATCTGTGATTTCACCATGAAAAGGGTACCCTTTTCACTCCAAAATCCGTGGAAATGGGGTGTATTTGAAACCATATAACGATGGTGTCAGTATAGGTTTGAGAGTGCGGGGACCAGGCTTCTCCCTCACATCCAACCCCCTCTCTCATGTCCAACCCCCTCCCTCACATCCAACCCTCTCCCTCACGTCAAATCCTTACCTCACGTCCAACCACCTCCCTCACATCCAACCCTTCCTCATGTCCAACCTCCTCCCTCACATCCAACACCCTCTCTCATGTCCAACCCCCTCACTGGAGCATGTGAGTGTGCCAACAATGACCATAAGGCCGTTTTATTTTGATGACTTGGATTACGGATCCGCCGCCGAGATTTTTGGCATTTTGCAAAAAAAAAAAAGTTTTTTTGTTTTTTTATACCTTTCCCCTCCGAGATAATTTTACCAAAAAAAAAAAAAAAGTACATGTTGATCAGAAAAAGGTAGAATGAGGCCTTTCAGATTGGGGATAATTCTCTATATATCATCATTAGATTGCCCAGAAATGAGATTTTCCATGCCATTTTTTTTTGTTTTTGCCTCTGCCCTTCGGGAAATTTTGTGATCTGGGCAGCTTTATTTTTTTTTTTTGCCTCTGCCCTTCCAAAAATTTGGAGCCAAAAGCCTGTAATCCAAGTTATCAAAAAAAGGTGGCCTAACCCCCTGGAGGGCAATCTTGTGGGTATGAATGCTATAAGACAAATTTCACCACCAATGATTATCCATACAGGGAAGAGAATATGAAAGAACTTGTGGAATGGTGTGATACATATAAATACAGTCGACTCTCTCTTTACAACCAATCTTCTTTATTTTGATGTTAAAAGATCTGTCTGATGTGACCACCCCACCCTTTGACCACTGAAATTCAAGATTCAAAGTATGTTTTTCTCCCTCTAATGCAACCACTCTGCCAGATTGTTAGACCCAAGAGTAAGCTCAGATGAGGGGGAAAAAGCCCCCAACTTTTCTCACCAGTGGTCGCAGATCAGAGGGCCAGAATCCTCTCTGCTTCTGTGCACTCACTTGACCACTCTAGTTGGTCATTAGAGGGCCAAAAGCCACCTCAATCACCTAACCAATAATCTTGGAGATGGCCCCTGAAGCCCGCCCCTGAGTCACCTGCCTATGATAGAAGGCAGAGATCAGAGGGCAAGAAGCCCACCCTCACTCAGTTACCTGACTAGTAGTCAGAGATTAGATGGCCAGAAGCCTGCCTCCACTCACTCACCTGACTGGTAGTCACAAGCCCCAGCAGAACCCGCCCTCCCCCCCCAAAAAAAAGACTAAATTCAGTTGTTATCTGGTTGCCATGGTAACCATGTTGTCATGACAACTATCAAATATCATGGAGTAGATAGTTCTCTCATAGAGCTTCAATTTTTAAGATACTAAACCACCATATATGTTGAAATGCATATCATCTGGAGAGGATTCCGATTTTTTCTTGACCCAAAATGTTAAGGGCAGCCATCTTGGAAAATGGCCGCCTTACCTCCACCCACCAGGTGCCAATAGCCAAAAAAGTAAACTTCAGCCTTTTACATGTATAAGTATTTAAAAATTTGGTCTCACAAAACCGCCCATAGGGGGGAGGGTTTCTGTTTCTCTCTCATAGTCTAGATAGGACCACTGGTTCGCTTTTCCAACATTTTGGGTTCGCTTTACCTAATTCTTCATATAAAGCGAACCACTATTTTTTCCCCTTAGAATTGGTCTGACATCAAGACAACACACATTATAATTTTTTTTTTTATTGTATCACATACACCCATAGCCTTACTTAATTCATGGAATATATCATATTTGAAAAATGATTTTATTAGGGGCTTTTGCAGGGTAAAGCAAAAACTGGTTCGGTTTACCTGAAGCGACCCTATGCCTATGAAGAGTGGTCTGGGCCTATGAAATGTGACATGAACCGGAAGTCGGCATATAACTATATTGAAATATTAATTTGCAGACCTTCATTTATTTTGATGGTTCATTCAAATCATATATAACCGATTTAATGTAGGCCTATTTTTTCTAAATACGAAACTAGCACAGTGCGTTCGTGAACTCTTGACCTCTGCTCTGGAATGCCCGGATGTGGAAGTGACTCATCTACCTTATTCTGTGGTAGTTACTGAATAAGATATCCGGAAGCATTGTCATGATTTACACAACATTCGAGTAGACTTTCCCTTGTAACTTCGTCAACACTTCGTAATTACGTTACCAGTCTATTCACCATCTTGTTGGCGACTGTGGGACACAGGACAAGGATACAATCCTACAGTAAACAGGCTTCTATTACAGAACGCGGTGAGGCAGCCATATTTGTGGGCTGATAGCTCAAGTCAAGATGGCGAAGAAAACTTATGATTTGCTCTTCAAATTACTTCTAATCGGCGATTCTGGAGTCGGCAAGACGTGTTTGTTATTTAGGTTTTCAGACGATGCCTTCAACACAACGTTTATCTCAACAATAGGTGAGAAAAGTTTGTTCTTCAATGGTTGTGGATGACAAGTTGTATGGATTTGCCAAGTATCGGACTGATGACGGCGACCCCGGTCCCGGTTTGAGTTGACAGACACTGTCAATTCACTATCCCCGGTTACAGTATGAGTATCTGTGGATCCGAATACACATACTGACATAGCCCGTACCCTCACTCTGGTTCTAAATCGCATTTACATCATATGGTCTTCCTATTGCAGTAGATTTCAATGATCATAATGTGTTGCAGACATAGATATAACAGAGTCCGAGTATTAAAATCAGAGTGACAGAGAGAGACAGAGTAACACTAACCCTAGACCTAGTGTTAGTAAAGTGTTGCCGAAATGATATCAACACATCGGCTTTTGCCGATGTAAAATCCCAATGGCCGATGTAAGGGCCTTGGGCACCGGCCACAATGGCTGGCCATGATTTCAGCTTTCTATAAATAGTGAAAGATTTCTTCAAATATTCCTAATACTAATAGGAATATTTGAAAAAATCTAATAGTATTAGAAGTAAAGTTTATGGTCATGTGACCATTATGATTATTCAATAAATTTACACATTTTTCAATGCCTTTTCCAAGTATTCATTGAAAAATATCTGTATAGATCTATATCAATATAAATCAGCATGAAATCAGCTTCAATGCATCAATAGAAAGGCGGTCAGTAGGTTTATATGGCCTGTGGCAGGCTGTGTAGAAGGCAAATGGCCTGTGTACAGAAAAAGTTTTCGGCAACACTGTAGTAACAGTGACTGAGTGAGTGGGTGACTACACACTAACGCGGTCTACTCTCAATAGATATTACATTAATGTATAGACAATATAGATATAATCTTCTAAGTTCTACTTGTATATGATACTTATACTATAGTAATATTTGATATAGGCAAACACAGGCTACAGTGTATGAATTTAATTATGATACACCACTCAGTCGATTGTCACTGTTACAACACTAACTGTCTAATAAGTATATTCATTGGGCTACATTAAAAACCAGTTGGACTTCTAAGCCTAAGCTACGGTTAAACATCAGCTGACAATTTGGTACTGGATAGAGCTAGATCTAGTACATGCACTCAATCACATAGCCATAGGCTATGCCGTAGTCGGAGGGTCAGGCTTAGACTTAGGCCTACTTCGATGTGTGGGTGGGAGCCTAGGTCTATTCTAAATCATCAATAATTTCGACTTCTTATTTCTATTTGCGAGTCCTGCACCTTATATTAAATGAGCTGTTATAATATAAAAATTGGCAGGACATTTTAATATAAAGCAGCCCTAGTCACGTTTGGTATTCAAAATAAGAGTCATGATTCATAAATAAAAGAATGAAAAACGATCAAATTAAACCAACAGGCCAGGGCCACATCTCGTTTCGCATAATACTAATAGCATAGGCGAAAGCTAATTGGGTAACTACGTACAGATTACCATGATGACACCCCCCCCCCCCCCACTCACCTCTGAGCGGAAAGTCGCCGAAATTAAGGGGCCCCCATTAATTAGACCATTAAAACTAAAGCCAAAGTTTTCCAAAAGTGGCCAGGTCCCTTGAATTATTGTACCAGGACCAGGTCGAGAAAGTCGCCTGAAAAACAGCCCAGGGCGCTTTTGACCCATATGTAGCCAAATAATGGGGAAAGGAGGGGTACAGATTTTGCATATGATGCAGTCAGTTTTGACGGGGTTCAAGGTACCGTACGAAATACAGTATCTTTATTCCTTAACACAATATGTTTCATGTAAAAATCCCCCCGGTGGCCCCTGGTGTATTTTAGAACATCCCTGAAAAATAATCTAGAGGTCCGAAAAATGTAGGATATACATTGTATCGGAGTTAAATAAATCATGGCATGTCCCAAAGATTGCTGCACCACACTAATATATTATCAAAGAAAGAACATCAGACATGTGAAAACAGAATGAATTCAATCAAAGCAACAGCAAAACAATGCAACACCATGGTTGACCCCTATTGCCTCTGTTATAATGTACGTGTCAGTTTATCAAGTTTCTGGACCTGAGCACTCCATGACGCATATCCAAATATGTGGTGTTGATGGGTTGCCTTCTCGGGTTACAGACCAATGTCCAAGGCATAACACAAGTTGTTAGATGGTAAAATGTGATCCATACTCAACCACAACTGCAAGCACCATCTATAAAAACTGTAGTTGTTACGATGTATAGACTATTAAAGATTTTAAGACTTGAGACGGAGAGTTCACTTTATGATGCTCGCCGCTTACACAGTCCTATTCATTAGTATTTTTAGCATCCTCTTCACTCTAAATATAACAGTAAGATGTAGAAAACTACACGTAGCAGCACGGATTATAGGTCATGACACCAATATGTTTGGCATACCCGATCTGCTAACTACAGTGCAGTTTTACCGAGTGTGAGCCCATAATAGACCATATTTACGAATTTTGAGGTTTCTGGGGGAGGCTAGGCATTTGGATAGGGAATCTGCCAAAAAAAGTAATAGCAAGGGGTGGATGTTTGTAAAACGTCCCTGTAACTACCGGCCTTGAAAACTGGGAATTTACCACCCGTCACATGTAATGGTGATGTGCCCTTTCTGTCAGGGTGCTGCCCTCTAAGTTGGGCAGCATCTTATATGGGTACCTAGGTGCTGCCCCTGGTTAGTAGCTAAGCCTTAGACTAAGGAGTATAAAATGTATATTTGGAGACGGAATTTAACATTTTGCTGACAAGGCAATATAAGTGGAGAATGCTGTTTTATTGCTCCAGAAATACCTATTATTTGTTTTCTGGCCCATTGGGGTTGCATCCTGGATGATCCATTTTGTAGTGGCGCTGTCCTTGAGCAGCACTAGTTCTTCACGGTAGGGATGTCATTGGTATCATAAGTATTGATATATCGCCATATTTTGTGTATCAAATAACCGAATCGACAATTGATAGGTATCGATACGCCGCCATCTTGGATTTTATTTATTCTAATATTTTCATATTCTTCTGGATCTCAGCTTTTCAACACTGAAAGAATTTTTCAAATAGTCCTATCAGAAGCCGATCTATGGTCTTTTAAAAAATACATGTCAAAATAAATGTCAATGGATTGGTAAAATGGACATTTCAGGGTTTGAGAAAAGAGATATAACATATTTTTATATACAAAAAGGTCCTTTATTTGTATATATCTAATAACCGATATATCAAACATATCGACACCAAAATAGTGAATACCTGATAACCTGTAAAATTTGATAGCAATGACATCCCTACTTCACGGGCAGCAGCGAGTTTTCAAGCTGATTTCAGGTGCTGCCCCAAGGCTACCCTTAGTGGGAATAGTGACATTATTTGGCAAAATATCCCTTGACATCTCAAAAATGAAAATGGAGATTACAGACTTGTCTGATGTAAAATATTATTTATATGATTAAAGTTAAGCATCTATCCTACCATATCTGTGTCCAGTAGATCAGATTAGAATTAGAATTACGGATTCAAAATACTACAAATTTCTATTACAAATGTAGTGTAATTGTAGTCGAGGATATTTTGAATCTAGCCTAAAATGTGGCCTAAAAAAGGATGTGCACTTGTTAGGGAATGTGCTCTAATTACTGGTAGGTATGTAGCAGTATGGCCGCAGTATGATGTAAATGTGTGTCAGTATTAATCTAGTTTTGTTCGAAGCCCAGGGGTGATAACAGGCCTATTTACTTAGGACTTAACCGTGTGAAAAAGAGGACCGAGCGCTTTTAGAACAGTACCCGTGTACCATGATGCGGTATGCCTGTAACAGGGGTGTTTTGGGGATGGTCTGGCCCAGTTGGGTGTAGACTTGACAGGGACGAGCTGGTCGTGTTGGCGTGTGTCCACACTGAATCCAGTTGATGTGTATTGTGATTGCCAATTACACATTGTGCTAGATGCAGCTCTATGTGTCACCAGTACAGAACTGGCCTGAGCTCATGTGTCTCGTTTGTAACACTCACACATGCTCAGTTTGTTTTTACTGTTTCTATTTACAGTAGTGATGACAAAATATCTGTTCCCCATATTCAACTTTTGCTCTTTTTCTATTTTTGGAATTCCTATCTTGTCAATGGCCTTTTAGTATTACATTCTAATGATTCCAGCCACTAGAAAATCTACCAAAATCGGAACATTTCCTACCTGGAAATCATTAAATTTCTACCTGAGTTGCTAAAGACCTGTATCAGCTAACCACAGCAATATATAAGAATTGCAATAGACCTTACTAGTAAACATATTACTATAATATAGATGTGAATGACTTTGTTATCATATACCGGCACGACGAGATAATATGTTGTCGAATCATAGTCATACTCTCTAAAAGCACATGTAGGATCCTGTGGGTGAATACCAGTTGTGATTAAATTTGTTTCAAAACATGATACCTGGGCCGCTTACCTCCATTTACCTTACTGCCTGTATTGTATTGTATTGTTGTCGATGGTCCACGGCTTTGATTGTAAAGTATCATAGCCGAGGTTTGCCATGTGACTAATTGGCATTTGTTTGAAAGACTTTATTTGTAAATATAATTCTTGCCAAATAAAAATGTGTAACCTCAAACTCAATACAACGTTTCATTCATAGACATCCCAGAGATCAGATGTTTATTATTAATGTAACACATTGCCAAGTGTGGTTTCCTATTGGCTTTCCCTGGAATACTTTAGCTGGACCAGTGCATACACTTTATGCTAAATGTATGTTTTCCTTCTTTCAGGTATTGACTTCAAAATCAAAACAGTAGAGTTAGGTGGCAAGAAAATAAAGTTACAGATATGGTAAGTGGTAGCTTAATTATGTTTATTGTGTCCGTCTTTCTTAAAGAGGAAACTTGGATGTTTTATCGGTAGCATATAAATTATATCCTGATACATGTAGCAGTGCCGTAGTAGTAAAATCCTTATGATTCCTAAAGTATTACATTCTTCAAACCATAGTCGATATGCTTATCAAATTGTAGACCATGCCACGACATGTTGTATATAAATGTTACAAATGTGTTTAGCATAAATTCTCATTTATAACCCATACTGCGTACACTGGTACAGCCCGCATGTGAGGCGACACTTTTTTTTAAACTCTTTGGGTTATGGGCAAATGGCACAAGGAAAGGCAGAAAAATAAACAGATTAAAAATAAATTCGGAAACCCCATTTTCTTGGCTACATGCCAGTTTATACACAGGGATGAAAGTCTTCAAGTTTTTCCCTGAAATCAGGGTTTTTTCAGTCACTAAAAATACAATCAGGGATATTCATTTTTGAGTACCATATCTCATTTAATCTCTTTTTTTTTTTGACAAATTATTTTTCATTAATTTTATTTTACTAAAATTATGAAAAAAAGGGAGGGAAATCCTCTCATAACTCCCCAAAATAAAAAATAAATCGACTGATTCGCCTCCAGTATTCTTATATACACACTGATGGGCTCCATTGTTACTGGTCTCAGTGTCAAGGTTTTCAGGGAAAATCTCAAGTTAACTTGAGAAACCTTGAGGCCCAAGCTCCTACTGTAATGCTATGTGTTTACTCTTCAACAGCTCCTTAGTCTCTAAAGTGCATGTATCCATGCTTGGAGAAGGTTCACTCTTCAGCAGATCTTTAGGCAGTCAGTAAGGCATGACTGCCATGAGTCATGTGCTTGGAGAGCAGATGCTTATGGCGCTACAAAAATGTATCAATTTGCTGCCTACTAAAATGTATCAATTTGCAGCCGCTACTAAAATGTATCAATTTGCTGCCGCTACTAAAATGTATCAATTTGGAAGGGAGGGCTAATTTTTTGGTTAGGCAATTTCATCAATGTTGGCCTACTAACTGTGGCCTAGACTATTGAAAACAAATCTTCAAGTTTTTTTTTATCAAACCTGACTTTCATCCCTGTATACAGCTTCTCAATCAGAAAATTAGGTTTCTAGAAAACCTGAAATAATAGTTTATTTGTTCAAAATATATAGCACACTGTAAAGATGGATTTTGATAAATTAAGTACTGTAAATGTAGATATTTTTGCGTGTATAAATTTTCACGCATTTGCTAAAAAAGACGTTTTCGCTGGTATTAAAATTCGCGGATTTCCGAGGTGTGGCTATTTAATTCAATACTGTATAAATATTCGCTCTGTACATATTTTCGCAGATATTTAAAAATCGCGAAAATCGCGAAAATATGTACAGCGCGAAAGTATCTACGCTTACAGTAACTGATTGCATGTTCCTTGATAGGAGTATCTGATGTGCATAACAAATAGATGAACGGTAACCCCCCCCCCCCCCCCCCCAAAAAAAAAAAAAAATGTATATATAAAAAAATAAAAAAAATAAAAATGAGAGAAGGAAAATGGTTCGGCCTTATACGTGAGAATCCATGGTACTTTCCCGTACATATAAAAAGAAAGCTCAGAGACAATTGTACACATGCGCAGATAGTGAGTTGTGATCGAGCCCCTATTCCCCCATGTTATCACATGTCTTGATGGTCCCTTTTAATACTGCCTGCAGGGACACGGCCGGCCAGGAGCGGTTCCACACCATCACCACCTCCTACTACAGGGGCGCCATGGGCATCATGCTAGTATATGACATTACTAATGCAAAGACCTTTGACAACATCTCAAAATGGTTACGAAACATAGACGAAGTAAGTGCATTTCTTTTTAGTTTAAAATCATGGTGTTCATGTTAATCCGAAAAGTAATGCTTTTGGACTATTATGTTGAAGTGTTAAACTTAAAGGTCGTCAATATCGTTATAAGTCTGTCCTCTTAAATCTAATATTATATCAACCAGTTATGGTAAAATATACTTATGACAAAAGCAGTGTTTTATTTAGTATTAAATCAAAAAAGTTTAACTCAGAATTATTTTCAAGTGATTCTATACTTCCTCCTTGTAAGGCTGCATAAAATTGATAATCAGCTTTGCGGACACTTTTCAAACAAATCTGGTGAGGGAGGGAGGCTTTTTTTTTTTTTTGTATCGAATTTTCTTAGTCATGCGGGAGGTGACTTTTTTTTTATTTCACGTTTCAAGTGATGAGGGAGGTCCTTTTTTTTTTGGCAAAGTGAAATCCCTAATTGATATTTAAAGAATACTTTTGGTCTATCTATCTCACTATAGAAGCTTTGCAACCCAAAGTTCAGCTACATACTATACATCTAAAACATTACAAATATATTTGAGACATATATTCACTAAGATTCAGATATACAACAACAGTATTTCAACCACTTATGGTGTTTTGAAATAAATTTAGGGTATTATGGAAGACATTCCAGAGAGCCCAAAACTGTTAAGTTTGTGAAAATCGACCAGCTGGCAGGCCCAATATGTGTTCACAAAGAAGCGGAAATTTTGAGGATATTTTTTCTTAATTTTTTCAGGGGTGCGGGGGATTTGATGTATTTTTTTTCAAAGATAATGAAAAAAAGATTCCATGAGGCCACTTTTAAGGGGTGCGGGCGGTGTCTGTAAAGCTGATAATTTTTTTTATGCAGCCTAACAACAATGACGATAGGTAACATCTTAATTCAAATGTCAAAACCAAAAATGACTCGCCTTATTCCAGCATGCAAACGAAGACGTTGAGAAAATGATCTTGGGAAACAAATGTGACATTGAGGACAAGCGGCAAGTGAGCAAAGACCGTGGAGACACAGTAAGTAAAAAGAATAACATACAGTCCAGAACTATTCATAAAAAATGTCACATAAATGAATTTCCAAGGCTATATATATACCATACGGAAGGTTCATTTTACATGAAATAGGATGGGGTCGGAATATTTGATTAGGCTAGACCAAAAAAAAAGTTGGTTAATGGATTTCGCGCACCTTATTTTCGGAAAGGAAATTTTATTATATTTTTTTAAAGAAAATTGTCAATGGATTTCGCTTGCCACATTTTTTTTTTTCAAAATTGAGAATATATTTTTTTCTATTTAACTTTTCTTCCAGTAATTCCCCCAGATCAACCAATACATTTTTATGTAAGGAGTCCACTAAGAAATTTTGTCGGAGGCTAAGTAAAATAATTGTCGCTCACTCCACTTTTCCATCTAAAAAATCCATTGACAAAGAAAAATACTTTTAAAATAAAAATTTGCTCGCTCACACCATTTTTTGAAAAGTGAAACCCATTGACCAACTTTTTTTTTGTGTGGCCTTACTTGATCTTTATTCAACGACCAGTACTTTACGATTCTAATGAAGTAACATTCATGACAAGATACGTTCCCCAAACAAATGATTTTAATTTGGACCAAGGATAAATGCTGAACTTCTAGTTGAACTAGCTGGAGTCTTACCATTAAGTTAGGTCATTTAGTTAGCCATTATAATTGTCATGAAATACGGTAGCACCATTGATTTTAGCAAGGAACACTGTTTTGGCGGTCCCATTGAATAACCCAGGCCAGTATTCAGGTTGAAAATAGCGTTAAACAACGCGGATCTTTGTGAATATAGTCCCATAACACTTGTTTCATCAATATTTCAGATTGCAAGAGAACATGCAATCCCCTTCTTAGAAACTAGCGCCAAGTCGAATATTAATGTAGAAAATGCATTCATGGACCTTGCACAAGCGATTCTAAACAAGGTATGTTCTTTATACAATTGATTTGCCTATAAAACGTTAGATGATAAGTACGACAATTAACACATTATCGATATTTATTAGAATGATTGAATTTCACTGCTAAACACCTTAATCCATTGATATGACGAACTATCCATCTCATATTATTATAATTATGTGAAAAGAACAGAATTGTGTTTAATTGTTTAGTATAAACTCATGTCATTGTTTTCCCTCTACCGTTGATTCTAACTGAGTCGAATATCTTAATAACTCTTGCTTAAATGTAAAATCCACTGGGTCATCGATTATGAATTTTTTTTAGCAAGTAGAGGCGGTATTGGATTTCCCTCCAATGACCCCCTTCTTCGTTAAGTTATGACCACTCCCTAGTAGAGCAATGGTAAATGAAATAATGGAAATATCTTTGTTGTTTGTTGATGTTTCAGACCCCCGGGAAAGATGCGGATGGAAACAGAAACGCTGCCTTGGACATGCACCGGTCAGAGAAACAGTCCAAGTGCTGCTAGATGTGTACAGATTATAATGACTGGCTCCCTCACCAGGTGGCTGCTTCGGTCCCTATACTGTAGCGCCACATGGTGTTTTTCTAAGAGAATATACCAGCCACCTTTAGTTCACACTTTGAGGACTCTAAATCAACTAGTTCTACAGCAAAGCCTGATGGAGAGTGATACATCAGACCTAGATACTACTGGTTATAAGGATTATATTCAGGAGCATATAATTAGTTATCACTCGTACGCTCTTGTCCCCACGAGTATCGCTTCCAAACAAGGTGTATCGACTGCGGTGTCTGGAGAGCGTTGTGTTTGTGCAGCGGCGTCATAGCTCACTGTGGGCTCTCTTAATGCGCAGAGCATCAGGATGGAGAGAAGCTTGCTGAGGATCACCTGTTGCCCCATTAGATGTTCTCAAACCAAACCATGTTTAGTGTTGACCGCCCTGCGCCCAGTTTACTCGGGTTAATTCTGATTATTATTATTAAGTACTTTGAGTTTACCGTTGGGTAAATATGATTCCTAAAGCATTATACTTGAAAACCTGTCCTAGACCTGTACAAGAGATCCTTCAATTTGCACTTTAATCAGACTGGACTACATGTTATACAAAATTTGTAAGGACACATATGAGAATAGCTTGTTCTAGTGTGCCGCAAACTGAAAGGGAGGTTCATAACACGCAATTGCCAATGTACCTAGGCCGCCCTGGGTGAAGTCCATGTCCTGTATCCGCGCAACGCATTGTATAAGACACCCAATCAACAATTAGGTTTAATATATATGTACCTGTGTGAATGGAAACACATGCTTTTTTTGCTTGATGAGAAGATGAATGAGTGGCTGTGAGTGTGGATGCTTGTGTAGGATGGTAGACCCTTGTAATTTAGTGTAAAGATAATGCTTAACCTGGGGTTATCGGCAGTGGGTGTGGTGGGAGGGTGTATGATATGGGTCGGGGTGGGTGGGGAGGTGACCCTCCGGGGCTTAGTGGCTTGATGTATATGTCAGTTAGACGTGTTCTCTGAAGAAGATCACCAAGCATGCATGTTTAGTGATCAGATGCCATCAACTGTCAATATATGATTTAACTTCTGATGAATTACAAGACTGGTGAGTCGATTTCTGCCTATGCAACTGCATGAAGAACAAAGAAAAAAATAAGTGTTGTTGAGGATGTTGATATAACACAAGATGGTTGTGGAGCGATGCACCATGTGGCGCACTACAGGGTGAATCTGTTGACACTTTGTACTGTGGGTGTATGTTGTTAAAGCCTCTATATAATGAGACAGTTTGTACTGTATACAGAGAAGAATGACTACATATACTGGTGCATGTGACGCGCACCTGTCGGTACATGGTTATCTTCACGTGCGTCCAGTCATGTAACAAGCAGTTTGTGAAAATCGAGTCTTTGTTCAGGAAAAAATAAGAAGCTCCGTCAATGTTTAATATAGTAAACATTGATGGATGAGGGTTTTGTGTTTCGATTCAACGGTAATACCCTCTTTATGTGTGCTACGACATGCATTCACAGTACTTGGTGTTAACGAGTCCTCCGCGTTGCATGTCTTAGACGGGCGAGACTTCAGCACACACTCTATGTAGTGTGTGGTGAATCCTCTGTGCATACAGTATGACGGTGTCAACGTCATGTCAGTGTATGCTGCAATACATGGTGCATACACCGTCAGTGTAAAGTACATAACGCAGGGTAGGTATTGTGTGCACCATGCGTACACAGACAATCTCCCTGCAGGAAGCAGTTCATTCATTCACTCACCTTCATTCACAATCTAATTTACCCGACTTGCCATGAACTGGGGATATAATAACAATGAACTGGCTGTATAGTGTTGAGGTTATAATGTATGCATACCAATTTCACGAAAGCTGTTTGTAAAAATGCGAACTTGATATATGAATAACCTTATTTGATTTCTCTTAGAGTGTTAAGTGTATACGTTTAGGGGCTAAACCTGTACATGGCACACCTAGTGCATGGTGGCGTATTTCTTTAGGTATTGTGGAACATATTTACGGACAGCTTTATGTCAATACTAGTGTGCTGGGCAGGAATGGCGATATAATATAATTAGGAAAGCGAGAACCTATTTTGAAATAAATCTAATGCCGGTGGAATATCGGCTGATATGTCAACATTTCAGTTATTTACTAAATATAACATGCTCAGCATACTGGAATAATTGTAAATGGGATATTATTTCAGATCTGTCAACGATATTTATCAAAGGGTGTAATAAAGTACATCAGATTAAGGTTTAAAAAAAAACCTAGGGCAATACCCTAGTCCTAGTCCGAATTATAGGCAGTGTTGGATGGTCTGTTCCAAGCCCTCTTTCAATGCCGAGCTTTCGGGAGTACAGTAGTCGATTTTGTACCATTTCCCATGACAAGGTTGGAAGCGTATCGACTTGGCTTCAATGTGTGTTACCTTTCTAAGGGACTGAGTTGACATTTTTAAGCTGATCGCTGAATGTATAGACAAGTTAACAGATTAGATGCGTGCAAATATGTCGGTGATATGGCTTTTCTTTGACTCACTGGTCTATTCATAGTTTTTACTGATACCAGGTGGCCGCTTGCTACCTATGTGTGACCAGTGAGCGAATGGGGTAGGGCTCTTAGTGTGAGCAATCAGGCAGGGGTGGGTGGGTTAGTTCGGTAACCTGACGGGGTTGGGGCGGGGCTTCATAGGGAGGAGGGTCTTTGCCCAGTATGTGAATAGGGTTGGGTTTATGTGACATATAACTGAACAGGGTGGGTCTTTTGACCAGATACCAAAGGGAGGGGTGTCATGTGATCAGCAGCTGGACAGGCAAAGTCATGTGACCATGTACCATATAGAATGAATTAGTTATCTGACTACTGCAGTGGGAGGGAATTGTGTGACCAGTGACTAGATTTGGGGTGAGGGTAGGGGTATGTGTCCCTGTACTGTCATCAACAGCCTGAAAATCCACTTCTCTACATTGCATCAAATGGGAGAAGGATGTTTGATCGTTGGTTAACTAAGTATATATATATATATATACTGAAATAATGTAAACATGGCGACTTTTTATTTTCCTATTGCAATTAAAAAACTTTAATTCAAAGATTGTGTTGTTCTGTATCTCGCATTAGTCATGTTGAACCAATTTAAGCTAAGCGGTTCCTGCCAAACCCCCTGCTGACCTTTAGCTTTTAAGGAGGTGGACCTCACAGAATGTCAATGCCATGGGGCTATTATACACTTCAGTGATCATACGTTATCCTATTTTTCGTGTGCAAGTTATTGGCGTCACCATAAGTGCTGACAGTGCAAAAATGCGACACTTGAATGGGAGCCACTAGAGTGAACAGTTCCAGGTACGGTGTGTGTTGGTGGTATGGTTCTCAGTGGTGATACTGTCACAGGGGTGGGTCCCACCATCCACCCTATTCATCAGGGCTCGTCCTGTGTGTGCCGGTCTTGACTGTCACAGCCTGAAGTCATCATTTTTGTGATGCCTCAATAGCTGTCATATTGGGGTGTATGTCTCCTCCCTAGGGATATTCACTCCGAAAATTCACTCATATCTCTTGAGGTCTCTTGTAAATTTATTAGCCGGCGGCTCGCCTGCTGGAGGTCGGGAGGATGTCTGCTTCCACCCGGAACTGAAGTCAGTATGACGCTAGGCAGTTCGCCGGGTCTTTATATACCCCCCTGGAACGCTGTGTGACCTCAGCCCTGCTGTGGTAGACATACAGCATATCAAAGGCCTGCCCATCTCATACTGTGCCTATGTAGTATGGGATGTAAAAGAACCACTGTCTCTGTTAAAGTGTAGGGACATGCTTTCTATCTTCGGTCCCCTCATAGATTCGATCACTATCACAGATTGAATAGGTTATATGTCAAGACTGCAGTACCCGTCTGACAGTGGAGCATCTACTACTCCACTGTAGAAGGGCTGCTGAGAGCAGAAGAAAACATCTTGCAGAAGCAACATCCATGTACAGTGTTTTCAACAGCACAGGTGACGAAAATGTACTGAAATTCTTAAAGGAAACCCAACTATGGGCCAAAATATGAAATGAAACAAATACTGTGAAACCTTACGTATAAGCCGTCGCACCCACACTTTAGGCCGATGCTATAAGCCGCAGAGGGCTTTTGAATGAGTCCTGGGAGAAGCTTGCGTATTAGCCACACCCCTAACTTTAGCTTAATTGAGCTGGTGTTGGGGTCGTCCTAGCGGCCCATGTAGCCTCTTAGTGGCCACCACCATCTCTTGTTTTGGACCCCCCACCCCTAGCTCTTGTCGGAAAATCTATTTTACCATCTCTTGTTTTGGCAGGCTTTATCCTAGGGGTAAATGTGTAGGAGCGGGATTTCTATTTTTGGCTAATCTATGGTGGTGGATGGCTTAATTCGACATGGCGACATGGCCATTCCTTAAGATCGACATGCGACATGAGGCCTAGTGACATGCGACATGGGGTTTGAAATGATAGTGACAGGGGACATGAGCAATTCTTAAAATCGACATGGGACATGGGGATTATTATGCGACATGGCCCATCTACACCCCCTAATCTCACAGATTCGATTATCCTGGATACGATCAGCCAAGGTAGGCCTTCAGCCTACCTTTCTACTTGTGAAAAATTAAAACTTGAATAAGTCTCCTCTGCAAAGTCAATGGGACGTTAAACTACACAAACAAACAAACAAACAAACCATCACCGCCCTTGATTAGTGAATAAAGGCTCAGTCTCACGAGTTTGTAACAATTGGATAGTCTTTGACCGGGAAGCTAGAAAAGGCTTTTCCCCCCATATCTCGACTATTTGAAAAGGTTTATATGGATGGTTATGCATAATACTTTGGACAGTGCAGGCTTAGTCTCATGAGTTTGTAACAATTGAAACGTCTTTGACCGGGTGTAGTCTTTGACCGGAGGGTGATAAGATGGAAAGAATCAGGATTATATAGTAAGGAAATCGGTGAAATACTGCAAAAATATGTTGATACATGTTTAATCGAAATGTAAGTAACATTTTATATACTGAGTCTTCTATGCACAGTTCAGCTTTTTAAACTCAAAGTTATTAACCAGTTTCCCTGGGGGGAAAACTGGTTAATTTAGCTGCTACGGCCCATTGACTTTGCCTTAGCCGTACCCTCCATTCACTTTGCATTGGGCAGTGATCAAGGGTCCAACTGTGCATCAGCTCTATACCCGGTGGTTCCTTAGTCAGGCCTCTCCAGCCCTAGCCCTATTTTGAGTGGCCCTTAGCTCCCCGTCCTCCAGTCGTACCTGTGTACGGATTCCTGCCCCATTGCCCTCAGTGTTAAAGGTCCCAGCCCCCTACCTGCAATAGTTATATGCTTAATTGCTGTTGATAATCATGGCCAGTGTTAGTAGTGAGCCGGGTATTGGCGCTGCTAGCAGAGGGTCTGATCCCGACCAGTACACAGCCTACTGCGTGCCGCCCACCCCCATGTGTTAGTAGTGAACGGGTATTGGCGCTGCTAGCAGAGGGTCTGATCCCAACCAGTACACAGCCGACTGCGTGCCGCCCACCCCCCGTGTTAGTAGTGGACGGGTATTGGCGCTGGTAGCAGAGGGTCTGTCCCCGCAATATACCTTAATCTCCTAATGTAACTGGTTTTGCAGCATTGCTGCATCTTTCTCAACCCTACACTGTTAAAAGTAACCACTGTAAATCTACAGCAAAATGTGCTGGCAGTTTTGGTTCCAGCACATTTTGCTGTAAATTTACAGCAACTCAGTTGCTGTAAATTAAACAGGAGAATGTGCTGTAGTTTTACAGTATATTCTTCTGTTCAATTACAGCAAAATCTACTGGAACCAAAACTGCCAGCACATTTTGCTGTAAATTTACAGTATATTGTATGCTGTAATTCAACAGCAGAAAGTACTGTAAATGCCATAAGTTGAGTTTTTTATCATTAATTATTGTTGCTATCAATTGATCTCAATTGATATGCATGGAGAGAACCTTTCTGCATTACTTCAGTTGCATTATGGATAACAAACATTACACAATGTAATGGTCTTAATACTTATCCAGCTAAACTGTATGTGATACCAGCACTACACAGTTCAGACAGTTAAGGATTTAATTTTTCCACAGATGTGGTATTTATTGTATACTTTTGCTGATATTTGCATTATTTGACACCTTTCTCCAAGTTGAAATACTTTATACAATAACTTGCTGAGGTTTCTCTCACACATTCATATTTTGATATGTTTTGACACACAGGGGGCTTTATTCACTATACCCCCCAAAATACAGTGTGTACAAGAATTGTTACACGAAATGATATAGTGCTGCCACCATGTGGCAGAAATCTACAGATCATGTGCTGTAAATTTACAGCAACATTGTTGTAAATAGGATTTACAGCACAGAAGTCAGTAGATATACAGGAAATAGTTCTGTATTTCCGACTACAGCAAAATGTTCTGTAAATTTACAGTACATTGTGCTGTAAACTAACATTAACTATTTACAGTGTAGCATCCTCGTATATAACGTGACGTCTTTGACTGGGCAGAGGCAGATAATGATATTATGCTCTACCTATGCATAGTATGCTCAGTAAATAAATATAACAAAATAGACTTATCTTTGCTTTAAAGGTGTATCAACATATGGGTGCACTATTTCCCCGCTTTTCCTACTACATAGGCCTCATTTCTACCATTTTAATGCTGCCTGGTCAAAGACTACACTCGGTCAAAGACTACACCGGTTAAAGACTACACCCTGTCAAAGACGTTTTAATTGTTACAATCTCACGAGGCACAGCCTGCAGCTCTTCAAAGTCCACGTGATGTAGAAAGTGACGTCTTTGACCGGGCAGAGGAAAAAATACAACAATGCTATAATGCACGTAATAGGCCTACATATAAATATAACAGACTTTAAATAAATTTCCTATCATGTAGTGTGAAAATATCCTTTGTCTTTTTCCACCCATTTCTTACTATAAATTATAGGCCGAATTTATGCTATAATAACGCTTCCCGATCAAAGACGTCACCCGGTCAAAGATGTCACCCGGTCAAAGACTATCCAATTGTTACAAAGTCGTGAGACTGAGCCTAAAGCAACCAACCAACCAACCATCAGAGGTCAAATATGTTCTTGAACCAAATGTATCCGATAAAAATATTGTGACTCTTTAAAGTAGACCAACCCTGAAGTAGAGGTCTTAGAAAAGGGTCTAAAATTCTGTCCCATACAAAGCCATGTAGAGTTAAAGAGAAGAGTAAGAAAATGCTGGTCCACAGGCAAAGGTAAAAAAAAAATCCTGTCCCCAGAAACAAAATTGAAAAAGAGTAATTCAAAATAGGGTCCTAAACCTCCACCACCATTTAAAAAGCTGAATCTAATAAAACTGGTTCACACTCTAGCTGGAAACCCCCTAGCACTTACATTTGATTAGATACTGGATACAAGACAGCATTAGAGACTTACCAAAAAGGCCAAAACCTATTAAAGGCCACAACGTACGGTAAGCACAAATCAAAGAAAAGCCATTAAAGATTTAAGGTGGTATCTAGATTTACCCCAAAACTTTGTTCTATGTACCTTACATCATCCTCAACCCAAAGGACCAAAGATGTGGATGGTCCCGATCTACTTTTAAACTATTGGATTTTGAAAATTAAAAGTCATTACGTAAGGCCAAAGAGGAAAATCACTGTTTATCGCTGAACAATAGTATTAAAAGTAACTAGATTTTGTTTAAACAGCTCCATAACATCCGTCAGATCATTTGTCACTTTTCAAAAGTAATTTTGACATAGGGTCCTTTGGATCATTTTCCATTAGCCCTATGCCTATGTACAACATTACACTGAATTGGCCCAATGCTGTGAGAGAGACCATTAGTTCATCAGTTTGACCCCAGGGGGAAAGCCTGGGTAGTGGCAGGAGCAAGGTGTAATAAAATCGTGTCCGCTGCTGGGAGAGTGAATCAATCCTGGCACACTAATGCCCTTTGTATAGGGCTCCTTGGGTTTAGGCCATGGGCGCGGCCATGTCCAACCCCCGGTACTTCCTTTGGTTGCCTCTAGATGGGGCCTAAGTCAGGATAGTGATTGCTTCAGTCTGTGTTACCCTGAAGACATGTGAATAGCATTGGCCCTCAGTAACTAGGCTTACTCACTGAAGGGCTAAGTCCTGGGAACCACTTCAGGCAGAAGCAATAGTGGCCTGCCCTGTGATGTCATAACCCCCGGTTAGCTGCCCTACCCAGGTGCCCTATATAGTGCAGCCCCCCACCCCACCCCGAAAAAGAGGGCCAGAGCTGAAAGTTCTGAAACATCACATCTTAGTCTTAGCATTAGGTTACTTCTTCTTTTGGACAGATAAAAAAAGATAAAGGATCGTGATTTTATGGGATATGATTAAGATCTTTTCCCTTTTAATTATTAAAATTTCCTTCTTGGCTACTTCAGACAAAAATAGATTAATCATTCAAGTAGCAAAAAAACACAATAAAGCCAATTCAATCTAAACTTGATTTAATGTACCAATCGCTTGGTTTCTGGACCTTAAAAATCTGATAAATCTTTCTGAATTTTGCCCACAAGGTGCAGATACATTAGATCGGTGGCAACAGGTAGAACCTATAGGATACATTATGCGAATGAGATATGTTTGGTGGCACAGAACTAAGTGGTGGGTAGGAGAGTGTCAGTATATTACCAATATGCAAGGGAGTGGCGGTTGGTGGATTTCAGTGGGCTTGTATTTGTGTGTGTTTGGGGGAGGGGGGGGGGGGGGGGGTCAGGCTCAATTAGGTTCAATTATCAGGCTCGTTTTTTTGGCTCATTTTTCAGACTCACTTTTCACACCCACTTTTCAGACGCTGAAAACTCATTGAATTGGATACACAAGATACCAATGTACAGTACCCACACAATGTCTGGATGTCACCATTGTTGACACTCTGATCAACTCAATTCTCGGCGGGGACCACTCCTGCGATGGGTGATGAGGTGATACTAATTCAACGAAAAAGTTCATTTGTAGTAGGTTGATCACTGGGCTTTGTAGTGAAGAGCTGTACGTACTAATGCAGTTTACAGATTTGTGAATTGGAGATGGTAATTCCAGGCCTCCTTGATATGCTGTAGGTTACTACACTTCAATTTCCTTTTAATAATAATGTTGTTCTCAGAAATTCTTCTTTCATGTTTGATGTTACGCCAAGTGTTATATGCATCAACAGGAGGAGACAATTGTACTCGTCTCGTATGTGATGTGTACATCTTAATTAACTGACCATCTGCTGCTCTAGTCACTATTACAGATCAAATCTAATGATTTTAAGTTAAACATTATTAACCTGTAACATAATATACCTTGCAGATACTGTCTTCTCAAGTCAATAGGACCCGGGGGGCACTCAATTTTTTTTACAGGGGTGTCCGGCTGGACCCCTAGCAACCCTTGACCCTTGCTTAGGGACATTTTGAGAGAAAATTGACCTTTTTCCGGGGATTTTCCAAATGAACCAGTTTCTATGGAGATTTTGGCAAAAATGATTCTTTGTTTAGAGAGATTTGGGAGAAAATGAACCCTTGCTTAGGGAGATTTTGGTAAAAATGGACCTTTTTATAGGGGTTATTTGATAATAAGCAGAGATTTTGGTCAAAATGGTGTCGATTTAGAGAGATTTTGGTCAAAATTGACCCTTGCCTAGGGAGATTTTGCAGAAGTTGACCCTTGCTTAGGGAGATTCCCCTCAAAAGTGGACCCTTGCTTAGGGAAATTTTGTTGAAAAAGTACCCTTGCCAGCCGGACACATGTGTATGCAAAATACACTAAGTGCCCCCCCCCCCCCCGGCAATAGGAAGAATGTTCACTTCTAGATGAATGTTCTTGACAGAAAGGACTGTGGGTCTTGAGGAATTGACCCAATATACAATGTAGCCCGGTGCAAGCATACCATGTTGTGGTTATGATAACGCCAAGCAAACGTGAAAAAAAAACATTTGAAAAAAACAATAGGAAAACCCAAAATTAGTGTACATTTTACGTCAATCTAACATTTTTAAACCTTTTCACAACGTTTCCCCCACGTCAATACAACGTGTTTTTTGCTGACTGCGTGTATTAACTTGTCACACATTTCGCATGCAGTCGTTGTGGTGAAAGCAAACGAAGCGGTGATCTATTTTCAAAAATTGTATTAAGTACTTTGTCAAATTCTTAAAAACGTCCCATGGCCAGAGGCAAAAAAAGGAGATCGGTAATGTAAGTTATCAGAATCAAACGGTCTTAGGGAGTGTTCATTTATTAATTACAGGGGGGGGGTGGTGAGATTTCGCGCGGAGGGGCGAAAAAATTTTACGCCCCCCCCCTCGATAGCGCGTGTAACGTTTTCCGCCCCCCTCGCCGAAGGCGCCGAAAATTTTTCGCCCCCCCCCCCTTTGAACTATAGTAACGCGCTGGCTTTTTGGCTAAAAAGGGGCTTAAATTTTTACGCCCCCCCCCCTCAAGAGGGGTCAGAATTTTTTACGCCCCCCCCTCAGAAGGGGTCGGAAATTTTTACGCCCCCCCCCCCAAACCCACCACCCCCCCCCTGTAAATAATAAATGAACACTCCCTTACTTCAGCAACCGCGGGCATGGTGCTCCAATTACCCTTTGGGTGTTTTACCTTGGGTCAACCACATACCTTGAAATGTCCTTGAAATGTCCACCTGAATCATGTAGGCCTAGTTATTCATTTATGGCATTGTCTCTAGAGGGCTTATCATGCATGCATGTCAGAATGACTGCAGCATTGGGGTGGACATCTCAAGGTACGTGGTTGATTTCTACCCATTTAACCAAAATATATAAGGACATGTATCAGTCTATACATAAGCTTTTCCACCACTTTAGACATAAGCTTGGGAGGGATTTGAGCTTAGGTCCTTTGGACTTCATGTCTACTGTGATAACCACTACACTATACTGGACTGGTGACATAACAGTTGCCCATGTACAACCTGACATCCCACTTACAGTACTCGCAGGTTACAATCCCTAAAACTTCCGATTTTGGACATGGCAGGCACCAGCCTCAGCTAGTTCCCTGTAGTTCCAGATACTCCTATCAGGTGGAGCCAATGTATACGGCTAATGCGGATAGATCATGGGTTGCGATCGAAGTAAGTAGTATATTGGAAAGGGACTTTGCAGCTTTGCCGCGGGCGAGAGAGGTCTCATGCACATTCGATGTGTCTTCAGATCTGAGGGCTACCGTCCACTGAGCTCTAATCGGCCGAAGATGTATAGGAAATGTACGGGCTTAGTCGGCCGAAGTTCTCCAGTGGACGGTCGCCATAAGGACACACATGCTACATTTTCAATGGACGCTATTTGTCAAGGCAGCTAGCCAGGTGTATTTGGGAATTTACACGGGAACGTGCAATACATTGTAATGGAATACTTATTTAAACTTTAGAAATTAAAGGGTGGGTTCACTTCCGACTACCGACGAGCGATCACATTACTCACAAATGCTAATTCGATAAATTGTTGCTGCTGTTTAAATTATATCCTGTTATGTATTTCACATCCACGCAGATACACCCAGGGAACTGCAGATTCCAATGTGTGTCTTTAGAAGGGATGTAGCATAATAACATGCAGCCCTTGTAGATAACAGTGTCAGGTGTGTGTAGGAGGGGAGGGGGTTTATGGAGCAAACAGCGCACCTGTGTGGTGGACGTGTACCTGTTTGCAGGTGTCATTAGCCGGTGGTCGGAGAGCTGTCCCCTAGTCTGCTGCCTGCCACCCGCCGTGCCACATCTAGTACCTGTCCCGCTACCACAGCCCTACACATACTAACATGCCCCGCATCAAGGTTGTAGAGTCTGAGGTGAGCTTTGTTTTATAATAGACATAGGAATTATACATCAATCTATCATCGAGATATACATGTATAGGGTGTTTACCCCTAAATAGAAATAATTGGTGTACAAAAGTGTGAGACCTATCCCCTGAAAGGTAAACATGTCTGGATCACTATGCAAAAGACTGCATATTGATATCTGCTCTAGGTCCAGCGCTATTAAGCAGAATGTGACCCGGAGTCAGGCCCAATCCATGAAAAGCTCATAGGCTTCTGCACAGAAAGGTGGTCGTTGATGACCACTGGTAGGATAATTACCTGTAGCACTAGGGGCCTTAAAGGCTGCATTTTCTCTACTATACTTGGTACACTTTGATGGTCTATCATGTCCATGATATTGAAAATAGCATAGAAGATCCAAAAGGATATAGGAGCCATGATATCACACTATATGCATATAGATCTATATTAGTGTTTCTTGACTCTGCAAATATTCTGTAACATCCTACATCCAGGGAACCCATTATTTAGTAAGGGATATGTCCTAATATAACCTAATATCCGCTGATAACCACTGGGAATACAATCTAGCATGTATTAACTTTTTTATACCTAAATAATACCTCTTCAAAATGTGTCTAACTCTGTTGCGATTTAATAGATTTTAATGATAATTTGAGCTACTCTGTTATGTTTTTCATGAGTGTATATACTTTAAATAATGATAGAAAGAAGGAGGTAGGGCCCAGATGTAGCTTAGAGTATCTGCTATACCCCCAGCATCAGATTGACTCATTTCATTGTCACTTAGAGCGGAAATAGGAACATAGAAGATGTGTCTAGACCAGAGACTAGAGAAAGAAACTCACTCGGCGCAGTGGTTGCTAGTCTGAGAGCTTCTCTGTGGGGATTCCACAATTAAACCGTTGAAAATTAAATGGTTAGAAAACCCATGCATCATTATCATGATTATGATTATAGAAAGCCCAAACCCTTGGCTTTTAGGGGATGTCAGAATATATTTGAAATTCCATTCCTTTCTTAGTTAAAATGTAAGAATATTGAAGAAGGGCAGAGAAAAGACCGTTTTCCTGGCTCTCAGCTGTACAGGTAAACACCCTACATGTATATTGCTATACTTTCAGCAGCTTTATTTTCACTAGCATTAGAGATACTTTGGTAGTAATTGTATTAATACTGTATTACCCCGATATGGTATTACATAGAAATAAATGTACACATACATGATACTCATTTGCACAAAACAAAGTCACTATTTTCTGTAGGACATGTGTTGGACATGGAGATATCTATTAGCCTACAGTAAAATCAAAAGTGCAGCTTTCTCGCACGGCAAACTTGCATTTCACCGCAAATTTCACCACAATTTATTGAATATATTCATATTATGAGTCATATTTCAGACATGAGTGATGTTGTTACTTATAATCGAAAATGATAAATAAATACACTGTATCTCAAAATGAATACCACTGATGATTTTAAGAAATCAGGTTTATTCGAAAGAGTGTTCCTTTACAGTGTAGAATGGTTCTAGGAGACATATTCATGGCATGTTTTAAGCCTTGAGTAGCTGGTGGATTTTCCAAGAGACATATGGTATGTTTCCATGGCAACCAGAAAGTGCAATCTGTTGCCAATTCGCCCATAGAAACGTTCCGTTTACATTTCAAAATGTAGATTGTTTGCACCAAAGATGAAATAATTCACATAACACTGCTGTATTCTCCATCAAACAGTAGGGGGAGGCGGGTGAGGAAGGGAGAGATTATCATTGTCATTTTGATATAACTTCCAGCTGGGCATAATAAGTGCTTGTGTGAGTTGTGGTGGCAATGGATGATGGTTTGGGTCGTTTGCTAGTCATTGGTATAAGTGCACAGTCAATATTAGTATCACCATCGCAGGATGGCATAATTACTTCATCTACACCTATGTACACAGACCTACCTACCTTCATCCCGACATGGGTTATAGGCAAGTGGCACATTCAGGGCATTATTCAGCCGATTATATTTATATGATCTATGTATTAGTCGTTACAAAGGCAGGTTTTTTCAGAGTGTGTAGGCCTACCTTTTGATATTCTTTTTATCACTGATCATGAGTCGTTTCTCACCACTATGGACAAGTTGGTGCTTTTCACGCATCCGACTGTTGCAAGACGGGTAGCAAGATTCAGGCATCTAATCTGTGTTAGATATGGAAGTTGCCGGAGGTTATTGAGAGCTAGGACCCATATACTAATGTATAATATATTACCCACAGTGTGTGATATGGACACAGGGACTCTCAGAGCGGGATCCCAGTGGGCACAAAATCCAGTTTAGCGTTGAATCAATGTTGAATCAACATTGTATCAACATTGACAACCACTTATCAATGTTGATTCAATGTTCTGTGCCCACTGGGATACAGGTACACCGTCCTGCAGCTTTACCTGTAGAAACCACGTCCTTGCCCTTAACACTGAGAGCCTTGACATTTGTTGAACGCGTCTGTTTTTTTGCTAGTCAGACTTGATACCCGGCTGGTATTCATGAAATCCAAATCGTTTACTTGTCGATATTGACTCAATCATAGATGGTGCACAGCATTAGTGCTCTTGGCAAATACACAACTAGTCTGTGACAGCAATTCGCAGAAATGTATTGATTTAGATAAATATGGGGAAGTTGGAGGTGGGAGATCATTGGAGAGTGAGAGAGGATCATACTGGATACTTGGTTACCAAACACATCTTTGAAAACTACATTTATAAATTATGAGACAAGCACATCCTGGGCATATCATGTGATGCCGAATACAAATAAGCTATTGGTTATGAGGTGCATATACTAACGGGTAAACACCCGTTGGCAAATATCTTGGCTATCACATTCTGTCTGATGCAGAATTATCATTATCAGGTTGCTGCACTATGTATACACACAGAAAAGTGAGAGTCATTGTCGCTAAAACTACCCTCACCTGAGGGTCAGGCAGCTAAAACTACCCTCACCTGAGGCTCAGGCAGTGCCTGACCCTCAGGTGAGGATAGTGCCCTATGTCACTATTCTCACTGCCATTCTCCCCTCGCAGCTCTCCCCTCTCAGCTCTCCACCTGTCAACTCTCCCCTCTTATAGTCACTGGGTCTCCTGTGTCAGTTCCCGGCTCTCCCCTCTTAGCTGCTCAGCACTTCCACCAAAACATTCTCTTCTGAAAGAAACATTACCAGCGAATTTAGGTGATTTTTAATTTTAAAAAGAATTATGTTTCCAATTACCCTGTGCCTGTAAGTCTATATGAGGAATTTGGAGTCTTTCACTTCTCTTTTAATATGTAAATACAACCACAATAACATCAAATATATATAGGTGAGAGCCGACATTAATGGAAAACAAGCAATTATGAACAATCAAAACACATAATTATGCTCTCACAGTGAATTCATAGTTCTAACAATTCGGTATTTCATTAAGATTTCATAACACATGGCTTTCCTATGACAAAGGGCCTGGGAATTGTGAAGGAAATGACTAATGGAAATCTACATTAGTTTTTTTTCAAAACTTGATTCTGGGTCGATTTAGGTGGCAATGTATCTTTAACGCTTCCTTCTCAGCTCATTACAGATATGCTGTAGTATTGTCCCGTAGTATGAAACAGACCCTGATATAATTGTTTTAAGTCCACCAAATTGGCACAATGCTTTAAATATAGCTAGGCGTGTAGCTAAATGCATTATCAACCAATGAGATAAATCACTGTAGAATTCTTAGGGTGCATTATGTAACAGCTGTTACTCATGTGACCGTGGTTATTGGTGCTTGTCTCGCCATTACCAGCTTAAGTAATGGACGCGCCTACAGGACGACCAGCCTGACCCCTTATAGGCATGTAGACCAATAGGTATCCATACAGGATGCCGTTTACTAGGCCGAGTCCTGTTCAGGTGAGTCAATAACGTGCCATGACAGGTGTAGGGGCCTACATCATAGGCAGCTATAAGGGAGGCTAAATGCTCTTTAACGTTGGACAATAAGGGACTCCACACATAGCTCTCTCTGCCCGCAGCCAATTGCCCAGTTAACACACAGCGCAGCCGCCAGGTGTCACTGGGTGCGGCGTCCCACGTGATCCATACCCATCACGTGAGCTGTAAACATCAGACGACAATTCGTTCGACGCTGCACGTGTGCGTTCTCTGATCACCTGGGGGTCTTCTGATCTCGTCCGGCCCGAGACCTCGATGCCACTGATTGGTGACGGCCATAGACGTCATAATGAAAGCCACTATACCAGCATCCCCTCCCCACGTCTCTCCACCCACCACCCTACCCTCTTCTAAACGCACACCTGACTCCAGCCTGTCCATATATTACTGAAAAAGGCATTTTCTTATCACCAAGCACCGAAAATCTCGACGAGATTGTTTTCTTAGTGTAATTTCCTTCCTTTTTTTCCTCTTTTTTTTTTACGCAGCAACCAAAAAAAGCTAAATTATGTAGCAAAATATAGAACTTTTTGTGAACTAATTTTACATTTTAGAAGTTAAGAGTTTATTGATCCGTGAGAGTTGTAACGAAGCAAGTTATCTCTAGCTCACTCATTACCGACGGTATACGATCTAATTTGATAGCACACGTGCCAATACTTGTCCATTTTTAACTTCATTTTCATGAGACACGCGGGGATAAGAAACCAGTATTGTTTCAAGTGGCCTTAGCGTAATTCCATGAATCTTAACTCCACCTGAACCCAACCTAGCAAACCCACCCCTAGCCAGTGATTTATACAAGCTCTCCTAACTAATACACTTTCTAAAGCGCAATTAGGAGATCCAGTTCTGGGTAAAATGAGTATGTAGTTAACACAAATCTGGTCCACCAACTCGCCACACACTTTAAGCCATAGTTAATACTTCTTAGATGCCATGTCTCATGCAATGCTTAACACAATCCTATCACACGCTGCATGTGTACAGTTTCACTGTACGAACACTGTCGAGTTAGCCCATCAGTAATGGTGGATGGTTGTCTTTGTAAGCAAAACTATACTGAATCTGGCATCTGCTGGCGAGGCCGACAAAGAGGCTGGCTAATGAGTTCACCATGGGTAGCCCCTCCTTGAACAAATAATGGCTGTGGTTATAATTATTAGAATAGAATTGACACATACAAGAGGAGGTCTTCCCCATCTCTTTTAGATGTCGACCTGGGCCATAAAACAGTGGTCAAGGGGTGATCTATGTAAGAGTTAATGAATGGCATACATTGCATATCATTGGGTTAACAGATGGTGTGAGCTGCTCTAATGACTGCTATAAACCACATCCAAGTTTGGGGCCAGGGGTGCTGAGGGTGGTTTAAACTGATACCACTAATACATCTCGCAATCATCTCACAGTCAGGGGGCTCGCCGGGAGATGCCAGATTGAGTATACATGGGGTGATTGCATTTATTTGTAGGGAGGTGACCATTAAAGTTATGTGTTGGTGGCTATGGTCATGTTCTATGTAGTGCACTAATAGCTTTTTGGATATAATGGTCTGTAAGAGCAGGAAATGATGAATTTATGATATGAATGACTAGGCTAACTACATTGGCCTCCATAACAAGTACTAGAATAACTACAAATACATGACTAGGCTAATTAAGTTACTGGTGAAGAGGATAGATGAATACAATTTATGAATGATATAAAATGACCACTCAGTGCCTGTTTAGGGCCATTACATGATGTGCATTAATGATAATGGTATGGCGATATAATCTAGTGCATACAAAGCATAGCCATTTGGATAATTGAGAAGGGATTAACCCATAACAATGATCAAGTTCAATGTACTAGGCTAACTATAAAGGACTAAGCTAACTCATATCAGGCTCTACAGAAAGAGGTTTATAATATACCATTTACATGGATTGCCCTTGGCTGTTTATGCATACTTTAAGGATATACCAACCGTACACCCAGAGGCCTTACTTTGGGTGTATAAAGAGTGAACAACTTCACCACTCAACAACACATGGGTAGCACCAGAAGACATCAGCCTATGGAGAAATATAAGGGCTTTATCTAACAAAACTGTCTTTATATCACAAAAGTGAAGCCCAGCATTGGGTATTTATCTAACAAGATTGAAAGTGTGATTTACATCACAAATGAGGGTGATTAATGAATTGAATTGATTGATTAAACGATTGAAGCCCGGGATATAACATTACAATCATGGTTCATAGGGCAATAGGGACTGATTGGCACTGTGTCAGAATCAAAACATATTGCCAACATATTACCAACATATAACCAACATATTACCAACGTATTAGTAACAAATTACCAGCATCACCAACATCAACTCCTCCTCCCCCAGCCCATCCCCAGTCGTACCTGTGCACACATTAATGTAATTCAAGATAATCCAATATATATACCAAAAAAGTCTTATAATAACATCTCATCTAGTAATACAAGATAGTTCCCATTGACTGTGCACTGGAAATGTGTGGACCATAAAGTAGACAAAAAGCCAGTTTATTACTTAAGAATATTTTTGGAATCAGATTTTCCTGACCTTTTAAAGTTAAATGCACTCTAAAGTAGAGTGACTGACTATCTTGAAATGTCTCGTCCAAACCGTCGCATAAGACTCAGGGTGGTAATCCTGAGTCAAAAACCTAAATGTATCCGTCTAGCTGATGGAAACACTGTGACAAAAATATTCTCATGAGAGTTAACACATTGGTGGTTTGAGGTACTCAGAGATAGGCTTGTTCCGTGAAAGTGAAAGTATAGTACATGGACGATGGTATTTGTGATTATGTATATCAATAAAAGAGATATAACAGCGGTCATATAGCATTTTGTCATTATAAAATATAATTCAGAGGAACGATATTTGTATAAGGATTAGCAAGCCTAGTACTTTTTTCTGAGTTCTTCTCACAACAGACTGAGTTAGCCTAGTCACATCAATAGAGTTAGCCTTGTCTTCAATCTTCGTTTCAGGCTGATTTCTCTATTGTTGCATTGATTTAAGGAGGATAGCAATTGGCTACATGACCACATACACCTAAACTAAGATTTTACCACTATCATGTAAGAATATCAAGCATTTACATTACAAATAAACAAAATATGTTTAGCATTGTTTGCTAACCATCCGCCATTATGGGTGAGCTAACTCCAAATTCCAGGTTGACTAAGTTATGACCCTGGTTGTTATTGGCACAGGAGGAGTGGCATGAGCTACTGACCACGTCTGGGGGTCAGCTCATAGTAGCCGACTTCTGGGCCACCTGGTGTGGGCCTTGCCGCATGATAGGTCCCCACTTTGAGGTGAGTCAAAGTATCTTTACTTTATAACAGCTCGACACCTAGTTGCTCCCAACTTTTTAGAGCTCTGTCTATACTTGACATCTGCTATGGACCTCCCCAGTGGGTACAGCACATTGAATCAACATTGATAAATGGCTGTCAATGTTGATTCAATATTGATGCAATGTTGATTCAACGTTGAACTGCATTTTGGACCCACTAGGTTGCCTTTTCATGGGTCCAAACTTTGGGGTTTCTACTTTGAGGTGATCGATTTATTTCCATCTTTCTGCCTATTTCATCAATGTTAACTTATACAACTAATGTACAATACTTTCAAGACTTATGTTATTCATTCCGACCGTATTGTATAATATAGAGTTTGGATTTTCTAAGAAATACAAACAGCAATTTATAGCTTCTATGCGCCTCTGACATTGCCTCTCTTAACTAGGTACGTTCCTTCTATCTTCAGCGAATGTCAGATGAAGAGGAATTCAATGACGTCCTTTTTGTGAAAGTTGACGTAGATGAGTGCGGGGTAGGTACTATAACTGACACTATTAGTAATTAAAGGAGGAATAGACAAAGGGATGCTATTTAGCGTCTGAAACCATTTTAGCCGCAGAACATTGGGACGGTGGAGTGAATTTCACTAGTGTACTGATGAAGTTATTAGACATTTACTATTATTCAAAAGATTTAGCTTATTATAATGCTTATGCAGCATTTAAAATAGGTTTTACCCATATTTTAATTCATCATGTCTAGAGGAAATGGCATGTTTAACTACATGCCTACATTATCGTGTTTGGAGCATACATGTCATATGTGTACCATGTATCGATATAATTGTATTTCAACAGGAGTTGGCCGAGGAGTTTGAAATAGAAGTGATGCCGACATTTTTCTTCTACAAGAAAGGCGAGAAGGTATTTACTTTTATTGTATTTGTAGGTTGGTTACTTTCATATCTGACATAGGGACATATTTTGTTATGTTCTGAAAAGAAATGATTTGAAAATACAGCCATTGTATATTGCTCCCATTCCCCACGAACCTATTTAGGCCTATGTTACAAGCAGTAAGAGGAATACATTCCACAAATAACATGAATCATTGGAAGAAAGTTAAGTTCACAAATTATTATGAAATCAAGAAATGCATTATGATGGTCCCAATGTGATTCAGGGAGCAGGTACTATTGTACAAGCCTTTATTCTTATTGCAGATAGCAGAGATGTCCGGGGCAAACCAAACGAAGCTCAGGGAACTGATAGAAACACACAAATAAATACAATTATTTAAGATAGAACCTCAAAAGATCTCCCGTACTTTCTTAGAGGTTGCATTAGACATATATATATTAGCTAACTCCATCTTCTCTTCTATATCTTATGTCTACATTACGGCAGACCGACGTCAGTGGAATACCCCCTATAGAATGCTCCTTATTCAAACCTATGACGTCACTTCTGGCACGTTATGCATGATGATAAATTCTGTGCGTTAACTGTCTCCAAGAGTGGATCAACAGGGTTTTTTTTCTGTTTGTTTTGCGACTCTAAGCCGGACTTCTCGTGAATGTTGGTATTATTGATGACTTTTTTTTACTGTACCTTTTCTTTCGCGAGCCTATTGAACAAACAGTAAGCTATAATATAGACAAGAACGATTCGCGTTGTCTATAGTGTACTGCTTATGTTGATAATAGTATCAAATATGCACAGAAAAAAAGAGAGTCAAAGGGAGGTCCTGGTTGCCGCAAGAATGACTCCCCTCTTTAGGGGAGAATTGACCGACTCAGGGAGCCTATAGGTGACTCCCCGGCGCCCTAAGGGAATCACTTAGCTAGGGGAGTCACCTGGCTCCCTGGCCCACATAAGGAAGTCACATAAGGACCAGGGCCCCCCTATTCCGCATTAGCAAGATGATCACTGTGCAGCGCCATTTTGTCTGGTACCAGTGCTATTTCCTCTGCTAACTGTAGCAGCCAGGTGATTAGCTGAAGCTGGTTCCTGTCATGTCCGAAATTTGGAGTTTTAGGGGCCATAAACCTTTCAGTTATATGCCTCTATTGTGGGTCCTTATGTCATCTGTTCAGATTGGGGGAGTGGTTAGGACTCTGGCCTACTACTTCATGGGTCATGAGTTCAAATCCAAGTCAATGCTATTTTGTCTACACACAGTTTTAAATATATTTTTGGTAGGCCAAAATCCTAATAGTATACAATTCGGTTGTAAAGATCCTTAGTCATAATGTAATCTAAAATGGTTTTGTATTCTTTAATACATCTCTAAGTTTTCCAACTTGGAAAAATACATGTAGCCTTGGCATGGATTTGAACTTATGACCCCTTGATTGATCGGCCAGTTTCCTAACCACTCCCCAAATCTTGACAGCTGACATTAGGAATATATTCAACTACCAATGATTCAAAATTATGACCCCTAAAACTGTCTATTTTTGAAAGGCCAGGAACCAGCTTCAGCTATAGGTCTCACAGAGGAGAATCACTGCATCTCGCTAGTGCGGAATAGAGAGGAAAGCTATTCTGGAGGCAACCTGGACTCCCTTTTGACGCTGTTTCTTCTCTGTGTGTGGTGTATTCTGTTTAAGGCATTGCTTATGTGCTTCACATTGTGCACGCCATTGGCAAACATTGTCCCTTTCTCAAAACCAAGATCTAATATAATAACTGTATCATGGTCCATTTAGAATAGAGAACAATAAACATTACTGCCAATGTTAAAACATGAAAACATTGCATTTGCTTGTTACCTATTAGGGGCCTACAGACATAATCCTGCTAACTTAGTCGAAATAAACAAGTTATTCTGAGATTCCTAGTCTTTTTCCTTCTTTCATCGTCGTCTTTAGTTGTGCCACACGGTGAATCTAAAACACACAGTGTATATACTCATCTATATCTATCATGAGACCACAAACCAGTGCAGATGCACGCTATACTTGTACATCGACATTTTATTACCAATAACTGCATATCCTCGATTAGAGGGTTGTCAGAAAATTACTACACAGAGAAAAGTAGAATCACTGTGACTCCAAATCCACCCGGGATTCTAAAGTGACTCCCTAATATTAGCGGGACTCTATCATAACTCTATACTGACTCTTGTTCTAAGAGAGTCATAGCTAATTGATCCCACTACCTGGGTGCTATGGAATCATTTGGCATTGACTCCCATCTTATAAGGTAGTCATGACCTGGAGCACTCCCTATGGGGGAGGCACAACTCTATAGGGATCGAGTCACATGTAGCCGACCACCCTTTGACTCCTTAAACTGTCCTGACTCTCAAACTTAAACTTTCAATATATCACTAGTTCTGAGCTTTTCCACTAGAGGGCCTCACAATATGTATTGTGGAGTTTTTCTCAGTACAGTGCCTTTCATAATCGTTTTGAAATGGCCCTATTCATCTGATTAAGAACTTAGTAATACTCATGCTATTAGTATAAATATCTGATAATAAGTACATCCATGGACTAAAGAAAATATTATTTCATAACATGAAAAAAGGCCAAAATAAGGTGTAGCAGAAGCATAGACCCCATTTCTGTGCTAAAGGATTTTCACTGTTTCATCTATGCATGGATTATAAGCTTGATGGCTAAGATCAAGTATACAAAATCTCTGCATCTTTCATTCTAGTGGATTTCTCCAACCATTCAAATTGATGTAATTGGTTAACCAAGAATAAGGGAGCTGTTACGATATCCGTACATGACACATTTTGACTCCCTGCAATTATCAAACACATGTTGACTGGTTATTTGCAGAATTAAATCCTGCTGACCCACCTCTGGAAAGAGTCGGACTCTCAGGCCGTTAGACTATCTATACAAAGAAAGTCAGCACACATAGACTTCCTAATAATAGGGAGTCACTTGACTCAAGTCCGGGCTCCCATTGGAGAGTTACTGTGATTCTACGTCTGTTCTCTGCGTATAAGAGAAAAATCTTTATTGACTTTATTTTCACAATTACATGAACACTTTCATCGTATACATATATTATTATGTTCCGTATTTGTTCTTTGTAAATCATCCAGCAATAAAGAATTTTGATTTAAGGTATACATCTTACATCATGATTGTGACTGTGTATGGTTAATTGTTTGGTCAAGGTTGATTCAGAGTTGACATGAGTCCGGGAGTCATTAAGCTCAAGATTGGGGCAAAGAGCATATATATATATATATATATATATATATATATATATATATATATATATATATATATATATATATATATAATGCTTAGAGGGCCCACATAGGTGTTCTCCCATAGGTTAGCATTATCCCTCATCAAACAAAATACCTCAAAATACCCCAAAAGCGCTCCAACATGAATTTACTTTAATTATTCTGTAAACTTTGAATAGTTTTAAGATGGATAAAATGGTTATAATAAAGAGGTTCTTCTTCATTGGATTACTGCAGATTTCTGATAATATAAGGCCTGTGCCGCCCCCTGGTGGATGGAGTGTACATTCCACTGTTCCCACCTAAATCCATGTTAACTAATGACCCCCAAATTCAACATGAATATTGAGAAAAACACATAGAAAGGTATATGGAGGCAAACAAATATTTCAGGAACTGAAATGTGGATTCATCTGTGGCTTAGTAACTAGGGCTTGAGTGGGCTATGTTGGTTGTATGCTTCATCCAGCAGGGGGCGCCATGTGCCTCTGGGGGACAGGACTAGTGGACCCTCTTGGTATTCTTTGCTCTTTTATTGTGGTTTGGTAACATACCAGAGGAATTTCGAGCTTCACCCATATGAGGTTTCATGAACCCTAAGGCTAAGCAGAACTTTATGACCAATAATATGTGTGTCATTTGTCTGCCAGAAGAGTCATTTTTGAACTGAACGGCCACCAAGATGGCGGGGTTGGCAGTGATACCCACACATTTCTAAAGTAGCATCTATTACAATATAACATACGGGGTTCCAGTAATACCCTCGCCCATACCAGTATCACAAACAGAATCCTGCGTCATTTCGCCATTAAATAATCATATGACAATATATAGGTTTGCATGCAACTGGTGGGCAATGTGGTAATATCCTATTCCATAATACCCCATGGCAGTCCATCTGCATGTCAACCAGGTATTTTTGGGTTGAATAATAGCAATTTACAAAAGTAAAAGCGATATAATCTAGCATGTGTTATTGCAGTATTACTCCTAGGACCCTTCCACTGAGCAGTTATCAAAATGCGTTCTCTAGCAGAAAGTGCTCACGGGATATTTTCAGAATTCCTCACACTATTTGTGTACATGTATACAAATGTACCATGATTGTATTACGATCACCTATGGGCTATGCAACACTTGAGATAACAAGATCTTTTTGTACGTGTTGTGAACGAAAAGAAAAATAAATTTAATTATTTTTTGATAGGTTAACATTTTGCTTCATATAACGGTCCGTAATATTTCAAATAGTAGCATATTTGAAATTGGATATGGATCATCTGCTTTTTATATTTTACATGTTGGCACTGTCAATCATATCTGATCCAAAGTGTTGGCTGAGAGTGGCTGCAGAGGGATACCGGCCTCGATCACAGAGCTCTGGAAATATAGATGAGTATGTATGCTATTAATTTTAGTCTACATTACTGTAAAAAAATATAATCCACTGCTCTCTTACATTAGGTCTACTGTACCATATCACAAGCATAACTATAACCATATAATACTAGACAACATTTTGGGCTTAGCAAGGCCAAAAAAGACCTGCCTATTTATTAACAACAAACATATAAAAAAAAAATCCCGACTTCTACGCTGATGACTGTACTCCTTTGAGCTTCCAAACCAAATGGACGATCAATCGGACAAGACGGAAGTCCTAACCTGGCGCATGCGCGCTGACCACGTTACCCGGTGGTTCCCGCCACTCAATCGTGCCGGATTATACCCATGAAACCTTTATATGTTTCCTGGTACATAATCCACTGCTCTCTTACATTAGGTCTACTGTACCGTATCACAAGCATAACTATAACCATATAATACTAGGGCTGTGTCTCACGACCTTGGGCCAATGTTTTTGTCTCTGACCGGGTGCCAGCTCTGACCGGGTGCCAGCTCTGACCAGGTGCCAGCTCTGACCGGCCTGAATAAAATCGGGTTATTTAGGGCAGATTGAGATAGAATTTGGCTGAAAAGGTTAATGGATGTTATAACTCTCTAAAGTAGTCATTAGTTGTCCATTTTTATCATCATCTGCCCTAAATAACTCATTTTTATTCAGGCCGGTCAGAGCTGGCACCCGGTCAGAGCTGGCACCCGGTCAGAGCTGGCACCCAGTCAGAGACAAAAACATTGGCCCAAGGTCGTGAGACACAGCCCTAGACAACATTTTGGGCTTAGCAAGGCCAAAAAAGACCTGCCAACCCACCAAACAAAAACAACAAACATATCATAATTTAAATTCTAACAAACGTTCACACCATCTCTGTTCCTCAACAATCAAATTTAACAAAGGTCTATTCAGATATCTCAAAACACATAAACTTTTCCAATCGCCCCTCTTAGAAATCTCAGGCAGACTGACCCCTAACATGGACAATGTTGTCGCTCCTCCATGTCTTAGACTATGCGTCCCAAATTTACCACATAAACCCACACGAGCACATAAAACTTTCAATCTCTTCACAAACCATACATAAGTAGCCGGCATATACACACCTCCCTCAGTCCATCCCAACAAAGGTAGACCAGGCTTAGAACCATTCAACAATAACATTAACTTTAACCATTTCAACAAACACAACCGGTTACCTTTAACTCCTGCTACCGGTATTTCCAAACATCTTTGTTTAAATTGGATCGTCTTAGTTTTACACACGCTAAATAAAACTCCCCAATCATGAAAACTTACATCATCAAACATCAGACACATATCAGAAAAAAGAACATTGGAACCTCTAAGTAAAGTTCTAAACATAATCAAACACGCTACCCAGAACACTAGATCTTGTACACATGCCATATTTAACAGCACTTGAATTAATAACAGATGATGAGGAAATAAACACTCAGATGACTCAACATGGTCCCCCTTCCATCTCTTAACTCCACCTAAAATCCACAGAATCCCCAAAGATTCCCTGGTCTCATTAGGCATTCCCAACATCCTAGAATGCACCAATATCGCTGAAATGTATTGCTGAATTGATGAAAAACACAAGTCTTTACTTAAATACGCCACATATTTCCTCATCTTCAAGCTTTCTAAAGGAAAGGCTACATAATTATTTTCCTCACAAAACCGTTCATATCTACGTAACTGGACACTCTTAGTTCTTTTAGAATTTTCTGAATAATACAATCCTTCCAAACGCAACACCTCGTCCCACAAGTCATCGTCTAGAAAAAAACAAAAAAAAACAAATTACTTACACAAATGGTTCACATCAGTATTCAAACAGCAAAACGTTCTTTTTACAGCATAATTTCTCACTACACCACGAGCCTTAGCCCCTACCACTCTAGACAAACCATCACAGAACACATTTTCTTTGCTACTAATCCTATGTGGAAAGATTTCAAAATTAAACACAAACGAACACCAAAATATCTCCCTCAACCAGTCCATACATAATTTGTTTCTGGACCTCCCTGTCCTTAACATGATTTCTACAGCTACATTATCAGTAAAAGAATGCACCGCTCTATTCTTCCACTGTCTCCCCCATCTCTTTGTCGCCACAAGAATCGGCCATAATTCCCTCTCAGCCGAACTATTCAGATTCATGGACGGCCCTAATTCTTTATGAGATGGGTAATCAAAATCATCAATCAATTTTTCATCCCAAACACCAAAGAACCAATCATCTCCCCAGCTTGAACCAAAACCCAGCATTGAAGCGTCAGAATATATAGTCACACAATTTGACCATTCCAATTTAATAATCGTTGCACAACCATTAAACATAATAGCAAACGCTTTCCACCATTTCAGATCTTCCCTAAACATCTCAGTCAAATAAATCAAATCATTTTGCTTTTTCACCGAGTTAATCAAATCAATAGCACGCCTTGAAAAAGTACGTCCTCCTCGTATAATTGTACTACAATGTGATAGAATCCCCACTAAACTTTACAATTCTTTCTTTGAACATGTATTCTTATCCTGATATTCCAAAACCATGTTTCCCAATTTAATCAATTTATCATTAGGTAATTACAATTTCAAATCATTTGAATCTAATTCTATGCCTAAATATCTTATCCTTTTTCTAGGCGTGACCAGTTTCTTGTAATTAATATGTGACATGTGCTGGGAAAAGGAACCTTAGTGCACCCTGCACTAAGGGCCTCTTTCGCAGATCGTGGCACATATAGAAACCAAACTTTCTCAACAACATCAAAAGTACATGTAAAGCCTCCCAACACGCTTCATCAGTTTGTTCAATGATTATGAAGTCATCTAAATACCCAAAAGTTCGTTGATAACCACGTTTCCTCATACATCTCACAATGAATTCAGTATATTGCATAAAAATATAAGGAGCTGACTTAAGACCAAACGCCAAACTATTATTAACCAGGAACTCATTTTTTCCTTCGATACGCCATCTGAAACCTTGTAAAGTACGATGCTCAGCCCGTACCGGTATCGTACGGTACGCGCCCTTCACGTCCAACACACACATATAACTGTCTTTTGTAATCTCTTTGGCCACATTTTTCACTGCCACATAATTAAATTTTTCAACCACTTCCTCCATGTAATTATTAATACTTCTACCCTTAGGACGGCTTGCATCAGTTATACAACGTATATTACAACCATCGTCCTTTGGTACCGCCCCTAAAGCATGAATACATTTGGGCTTATCTTTTACAATACTAATAATACCCTCAGCGAGTTCCTCTTTCACAATCGTATCCATACATCTCAAAGCTATATCCTTGGTAATCGACAAATAATTCCTCATATCATAAATGGTATCTACCTTATTATTAGCAATAGCACAGCCCAAGAGACTACTTTCCCAAATAAACATCATATTAACATCCAAACTACCGGTACTTAAACATTCCTTTAACATCTCACACGGTTTCAATAATATCTTAACATCATTAATTACATGAACACATCCACCTTTGCAAGGTACAAACGATCCCCATTTATCCACGAATTTATCAACAGCCTCCGACCTTTCCTGAACATTTTCATACACCATTTCTCGAACATCCATACACTTGATATCTGCCAGATATTTCCTATAATCCGCACTACACAACAATACGCCCTTCGTAAAGAAACCATCAAATACATCAATTTCATTACACATCAAAGGATAGGTCTCCCTCACATATCTCAAAGCTAGCAATACTACATCTTCTCTAGATAATCTCACATTACCGGTACATAGCTTCAACACTTGACCACAATAAACCTCTGATACTACCATACTAGATAGTACATTAAAGCATAATTTTAAAGCCAACAACCACATCATAGAAACCAACACACACACATACAGTTCCACACACATCAGCTGTCCCCCCTACCTAGGAGCTACCCCCCTCCCCCTTCCCCCTCCCCCTGGACATCTAGACCCCACATGATCTCTCGCCCCACATTCCACACACACATGCTTCCTGAAGCATCTATCCCCCCACATGCACACACCATCGTTCCACTTAAAACAAGCTTGAGACCCCAGATCTTGGATCGATGCCCCCCTCCCCCTCCCCCCCCCTCCAGCCCCCCCTTCCCCTACCCCTCTCTCTCGTCATCACAGCATCACTTCCCAAGTTCTTGTGTACATCATCTGTATCCCTTTCCCCAAAGGCACTTAACCCGTCATCCGCAGCTTTCTGTCGCACACATGAGTCATACCTCATAATATTCTCATAGCGATATGAATGAACATCTTTTCCTGCCATAAATCGCAAATGACTGACGTATGGGCCCACATCTTCCCCTTTTTCTAATAATTTCTCCACATCTTTCAGCGAATAATACAACACTTCCTTGTAGTTCAGTGCCTTTTTTTCCAACCCTTTAGGTAACAAACGTTTAAGGTTAAAGTCGAACTCACTCTCACTGTCAGATGAGGCACTCGAGTCCTCAGACGTCTCCACATCATCACCTTGCTTTTTCTTGCTTTTCTTCACCTTGTGACGTTTGGATTTCGACTGTTTCTTGGACTTGGGCTTTTTCTTTCCTTTTCCCTTGGTCTTCTTCTTAGGCCCAGCCTCTTCCTCCACCACCTCCTCATCAATAGAATCACTGTCCTCAGATTCAGGTTCATTTTGTGTACCGTTCTGAGAGTCCTTAATACGTTGTTGACGTCTTGCATCGTTCTCCACAGCCTTGGCAATCAAATTGTCTTTCTTTTTCGACTGCACCAACACTTCCACGTCACACTCCTCAGCATAATCCTCTAACTTGACCTTCTTCATCTCGGCCACCATAGTCTGACGACGAACACTTGCCAATTCAGCTCGTAACCTAGCAATCTCCTGTACCCCCTCACAGTCCAAAAGCCTAGCTTTCTCCTCCTCCAGCTCCTGAGCTAAAACCCCAATGAGAGAATTATTTGCTCTGCGTGCCCGCTCACTATCAAACGGATCTAAACTCGATGAGCCTCGAAGAACACTTGCTGGCACGCTGTCATTTGCGCTACCATCATCGCACAAACCTCTCGTCGGATCAACTTGAGCTGGTAAGCCATGTCTACCTCCATTAGCGGCATGAGATCCACCCAGAATTGTCGTCTTCGTCGAATCCAATCGTTGTGACCGACCTCTACCTTGCCTGCCACCCTCACCAGCATCCGCCTCGTAATGTAATCTGTCTCCAGGATCCTCAGACTGGTCTTCAATCGACACCCCTGTACAAGGCCGACATAATTTACTCTGAGGATTCGTCCTTCCATCGTAATGTTCATTGCATTTGGCACACAGGGACATAACACGTGGCTTAGTTTATATTATGACGTGCAGTTCCCCTACAGACCTAGAGACAAGATGGCGACTGTCACTTCGCCACGCCGGTAACTTCCCTGCTCTTCCAGACGTAATAACTTATTTTCAAAGCAATGTCTCTCCTCAAAGCCTAGCACAGCCTGCAGATAATACTTTCCTGCACTTACTGGTCCACTCCTCAGCAGAAATTCGCCTTTGTTCAGGCAAAAAAATCCCGACTTCTACGCTGATGACTGTACTCCTTTGAGCTTCCAAACCAAATGGACGATCAATCGGACAAGACGGAAGTCCTAACCTGGCGCATGCGCGCTGACCACGTTACCCGGTGGTTCCCGCCACTCAATCGTGCCGGATTATACCCATGAAACCTTTATATGTTTCCTGGTACATATATAATCATACAATTTTAATTTTACATTTTAACATATACCGGTATTTATAATAATGGAGTACATTTTGATATACAATTATTCAGAAACACTGTATTATCCCTGAATCTAAGAAATCAGTAGTATTTCGTCCTGTCGATTTTCCAAGCCATTCCTTCCCTTCCCACATATATCTTCCTCCCCTTTCTGTTCCTTCGTAAAAGGGGAGGTTTTGCAAAGAGGAAGAAGGGAGTTTAAATTATTTTGTGGAATTGGGATACTCTGTAATTTCACTCCAGGTAGAGATGGTACCTTTTAATAGACAACTATTCCATTTCGATTTGAGCAAATAATCTTTCACCGGTAAACATGATACTGCATGCCATATTAGCTGTCCTACCACAGTGTTAGAAAATAATTATATCGACTTACTTGTTTTGCTGCATCCTCTTCATGAAATATTTCTTGATATAGTGAAAGAACAACGCTAGTGCAGTATAGCTGAAAGATCAAACGGTGATATGATGTATGGGCCTTTACATTTGATAGTAATTGTCTGACTCCAGATAAAAATACAAACAAGGCCGGTTATACCGAGAAATGCTTCTGTGGGATGAGGTAAACCATTATGTCCAAACTGTTGACTCTTCATATAATAACTCAACGTTGAATCAAATGGAAATGATTGCCTTACTATAACTACTCCTCTCACCATGTTACTAATACAACACCTTATAAACCCCTGTTATATACACACATCAATAACCTTTTCCAATCTAATTTCAATTTCAACTCAACTTAATTTGATATATTTCTATTATTCTTTTCTGACCAGCCATTTCAAACATTCATATGCATAATATGCGATTTTATCGTTTGAGTTAAACTTATACCTAAATTGGCTGACGTAAAATCTGACGAAAACACCATGAACTGGAGGCTGATAAAGAGCCTATAGATTTATTACCAGCTATATTGTTACATTGGATAATCTCCACTCAGCGGTTATTCCAAGGACGTTTATTGAGGAATGAACAAGAATATGTATTGGCTGATATAACTGACCTATACAAGCACCAACCATTCCGTGGTGGACTGTATCAAATCGGCCGTAGGACAATGACCATGACGTGTTGTCGTGTATTTTGGAGAGCAACAAAACAGGTTAGAACTTACCTGAATTGAAATGGCGAGGCTAAATCCCAAAATGCCAAAAAGGAACAGTTGCAAAGCCAGTGTCCAGGCTTCTTTTACTGAAAAAAATAAATCTGATCAAGTGTTTATGACAGTAAGAAGTTATTACTAGTCTTTCCATTTTTGATCAAATGTCCTTGATGCATTGGTATCTGTGCTCTTTTTCGTCCCAGGAAGACGACTTCGTTGACCTTAAGAAATGGTGTAATGATTACTTGCTTTCGGTTATTTTGTGGTATAAGAGCTCACATCTCAGTTATAACTGCTATATGCGCTGTTAGCAGGACGCAACTTGTTACGTTGGCTCACGCCCTGATCGGGCCGTGCCCACTGCCGCGCAGCTCTAACGCGTATAGTTCGCGCGTCAATGCCCCGATAACCTTGACTTCTACAAACATTGTAGGCTACTGGTCAATGCCCAGGGGGCAACTGATGTGTTGTATACCAATAGGGCCTATTGTCTGTACTGTAGTTAGTTCAGTCTTGATAACTATAAGTTAAGGCTATGCCCTGAGGAAATCAATGATACTGGCGATTCCCCCAGGGCCTAGAGCAGTAGTCTACCATAGGCAATATAAATCTAGGCTATGCCCTGAGGGAATCGATGATAGGTACCATGCCCCCAAGGCATAGAGCAGTAGTCTACCATAGGCTATATAAGTCTAGGCTATGCCCTGAGGGAATCGATTATAGGTACCATGCCCCCGGGGCATAGAGCAGTGGTCTACCATAGGCTATATAACTTATAAGTATAGGCTATGCCCTGAGGGAATCGATGATACATGTACCATAATGAATCCATATGCCCCTGGGGCATTGACCAGCAGTCACAGATTGCCATGCGTATATATCACTGACATTATTTAGAGCAAGCAGATTGACTAGCAAGCAATAAGGCAGTGCAGCGGCAGATTTGCTTTTTATTCTTTAATGAATATAGGCCAAAACATGCTATGGCAAACGGCTAAGCACAGAAAGGCATTTCCTTGTCCCTTTAAAGAATGGAGAAAGGTCTTTCTGTGCTTCACAAGGTATCTAGCCTAGTCTATAGGGTTAAAAAATATATATCCCAGAATTTACAATTCATAGTCAACTTATTACAGGCACCTAGTCAGAAGGTCGAGGAGGTCTTTATTGAGGATATAATTCCTCGTTAAGGTTAATGGTGGTGGTGGAAAGGTCTTTTATAATGTTGTTACCAATCCCTTATTCAAGTCGCTCACACTGAGCTCCGGAATGTTGGGTGAGCGGGATGGAGAGAGGGGCTAACCACAACAACTCCCAAGGGAGTCTGATTACCATAGGGAGAGTGTAGGGCCTAGGTCATTAAACTGTCTGCAGTTGATATGTAAAATATAATGTCATGCCTGACAACAAAAAGTAATTGAATTACTGATCAAGTTGATGATACTTAGAAACAGTCACATTGAGCATGTGCTGAGCTTCATTTAGATGCTTCAATTAAGACTCTATCCCTACTAGAAGTAGTAATGTGAAAATTGAGCATTGAGCATTGTAGGGGACTCGAATCCCCCTCGGATCGTTATTATGTAAGTCGCCGGAGAGTATTAGTTCTCGGCCTATATATAGAGGGCGCGAGTGATAGTGAGAGGGCGCTACGATCGGGATAGGGTGGATATATAAGGCCGAGTGGCCCAGGTGGAAGACAGACCGGACAGGGTCTCGTACCGAATAGAACCGTCTTTAGATTGAATGTACAGGAACCGATAATAAACCTCTCTTTTGCATCCAGAAATTCTAAGAACCTTCCGAGTTGTCTTTTCTGCGACCGAAAACTCTACATTGGTGCCGTGACCAGTAGTGATAGCAGGCAGTCGTGGCGGAAGCTCGACTAAAAGAGGGGGAGGGAGAAAGGGACAATGAAGAATCATTGGAGGATGGGGAATTAGATTGCAGCTTGAGAAACATAGACCGTGTGTGGGCCAGTGCATCGAAAATGCAGACCCCAACAGAATCCCGATCCGCTAGGAGAGAACTGATGGACTCCCTAGGCTTGATTACTCCGGGAATTTTTGACACTGGTCAGAAAACAGAAGACTTAGATAGGAAGAAACGCTTAGAGGAGGATCGAGTGTATCAGGAAAAAGTACGGGCCGACCAGCGCATCATGCAACAGCAGTACTGTGCAATGAACGATGAGTTGGTACAACTTATGAAGGAGACGGATGGTCAGAAGGATCACCATAGGATTGCGAGAGGGGACTGATCGACTAACGAAGGACAAGCAGTACATGGCAGAACAAGTAGCCGAACAGCAGAGAATCCTTGCACAAAGAAAGAGTGAGGAACAGGCAGTTCAGAAATGGATGGAAGATGAACGAGCTATTCTAGAGAAAGATAGGGAAGAGGCAAGGAAATCTAGAAGTTTAAGGGATCAGTATGAGATTGAAGTAAACCGACAGTCAGTAAAGATGAATGCCATTATAAAGGAACGACAAGAGAAGGAGACAGATGTAATGCAATTTCTAAAGGAGTATGCAATAGAGAAGGGACGGATCGAAGAAGAGAAAAAGTTGGCGAGAGAGGAGTTGGAAGAATTGAGGAGCAAAAAAGGAAAAAGTGAACGATTCGTTCCTAGCCTATCAAATGACTTTGGAGGAAGAGAAGAAAGGAAGGAAGTTTATACCCAATCCACTCCTCGTCAGATACTGAAAGACTTTAACCCCTTTTACGAATGACAAAGCAATGTCCAATGTAACCCAGGGCCAATATCATAACGAAAATAGCGATCCGAATAGACGAGTAACCATCGGACATACTGATACTAAAAATATACCGGCTAGGGATGTTCCGTCTGACCGAGTTGAACATAGCTACGCGTCGTTAAATCCTTTTGCGGACGATACAATAAGTGGTATGTATCCAGCCTCGGGGGCCTCGGTGTACAACGTTACATATCAGTATGGGATACCCGGATCGGCACCGATGAGTACGAATGTAGGCAATTCCACTCAGGCAAGTGTGACACAGCCAAACCAACCGCAAAACCAGGGCACAAGCTTGGCCAGTTCGGCCAGTGGCACGAATGGGAATGTGAGTTCAGTGGGCGATAAACGCAGGTTGACTAGACGGGCCTCTATGTCACCGACAACTGTGGCTATATATGACGCTGACCCGTGTATACAGAATATGGGCGTGGATTGTTGTAGCCAAAAGGAGGATGAGGCCGCTGAAATCATGGATTGCAGTCAGAGACAGTCCGATCGATTGGTCTGGAGTGCGAATGCGGCGAGAAAGCCTATTCGGGAAACGAAAATATTCAATGGATTGGACTGGAAGGAAAGTTATCAGGATTTCTGTGACGACAATAAATATCATGGATGGGATAAGAATGCTTCTCTGGGACCGCTCATTAAATGGTTGAATGAGGGTCCAGGCCGGATTGCTGTGGATGATTGGAGAACGATATATGGTGATGCAGGGACTTACGATCAGTTCGTCAATTCAGCCACGTATTTGTTTGGTACCTTAGCAGCGACTGACCCGTGGCAGGAATTTCAGTCTCGTACTCAGAAACCGAAAGAGTCGCCGAAAAAATTTGAACTCGAATTGCAACTTATACCCAGCAGTAGTGAAGTGAGTATCATGCAACGTCATACACCATCGAATTGCAACGATTGCAAAGGGATTGAGGGATCCGGCACATGCCAAACTGGTACAGAAAGAATGGGTCCGAGGTACATCTATGGTTGATTTGGTCGTATCACTGGATCAATTCGAAAAGAAACGTCGTCTGTTTGCTGGATTCGTACCACAGAGCCGAATCCATGCAGTACATGAGCATGCGGGTGAAGAAGATTCCAGTGAATCGGAGGACGAACACATAGCTGGAGTAAAGGTTGACGGAAAAGGAAAGCCGCGGTGGAATAAAAGGAATGCACCGAAAGATAGTAACAGTAAGAGTACAGAGAAAGTGGTTAAGAGTCCGGAAGAGAAACCATCAGCGAGTAGCACGGGAGACCTTAACATGGGTAAAATGATGGAGGATATGCTTAAGCATATGAAAGAGATGATGGATGTCAAGCAAAAGCCCCGGGCGGATCGGTCAACAATCAGATGCTTTAGATGTCAGGAGATGGGTCATTTTGCCTCATCTTGCGCGGCCGAGAAGCCGGTCTGGAGAGATCGTAAAAATGAGGAATCGGAAAATTAGAGGGGGTTATTAGTAAAGGCAAGCCAATAGCCCCTGTATAAAGTTGCCAAAGTGCCATTGACGCGATTGTTTTCGAATCGTTTTCTGACCATTCGTCCAGCGGCACGGGCCAAGATAAGGTGCCAGAATCGTGTGGGGCTGGAGAGACTAGTGAAGGAATTGCCATGAGGAGCAGAACCGGGAAACTGGACACTAGTATCAAGGGAGGTTGGTTAGAGGAGTTGACCACAGTAAGTGGCATCCGCCTTCCCCGGGGTCATCCATGTCTGAACTATTTAAAGAATCATGGATTTGATCTTGGGTTGGAGAATGATATCAAGAGATTCGCTAGTAATCCATCCGTTATGAATGGGAAGAGGTGGTATGTGTCGGTATCAGTGAATGGCAGATTGGGGGAATTTTTGATAGATACTGGAGCTAGTCACTCTGTTATCTCCAGGAAATTCTTTGATTTAGTGTCCGACATGGATGAGGACCTTACAACGAGGGTAAATGCATGTGGGGCCGACGGAAGCAAAATACCGACATTTGGTAGAACTTGTATGATTGTAGTATTAGGAGGAAGAGAGTACGTATTTTCACCGACTGTGGCAGAAATAGAGGATGTTGGAATCTTAGGAATTGACTTCGCATCATTATATGGTGTAATATTGGACCCGGTGACAGGGAAATTGAAGTTGAACCATCCGTACAGAGACCGAATCCAATGTGTAGCCAAGGATGTCAGTGGAATGGCGTGTGTAGCACAGACCGTTAAAATACCTCCCGGAACGGCCTGTGACGTCTTGATATCTTCCATCGGATGTTTTAAGGGTCAGATGGGGGTATTCGAACCGGATATGGAGATGCTGAAGGGGAAGGGATTAGAATTGGCACATTGGTGGGAAATGCCTCCTGTGCAGTAACTCCTGTGACCAATCCAGGTTCGAAGACTGTATATCTCAATAAAAGCACCGTCATAGGCAAAGTAGTACTCGCGGAAGCGGTCACCGGTAGCCGAATGGATATAGCAAGTATAAATAAACAACCTGAATTAGAGGAAGGAGTGAATCAATTGTGGAAGGATTCAGCTTTGGAGAATGACGAACAGAAAGGATTGTTAAAAGGCGTACTGGAAGAGTGTGCGCTCGCGTTCGCGAAGCCGGGGGAGCCCTTAAGGAGAACGGATAAAGTATTACACTGTATAAAGACCGGAGATGCGGAACCTTTCAAAATACCGTACCGACAACTTTTGTTGGCCAAGAAGGTGGTGGCCGAGGAGGAGATTGGGAAGATGCTAAAGGAAGGGGTAATTGCCCCTGAGTACTAGTCCATGGAGTAGTCCCGTATGCATGGTAACCAAGAAAGATGGAAGCATCAGATTTTGTATCGACTACCGAAAGTTGAATGGATTGACCAAGAAGAACTCCTATCCTCTCCCTCGGATAGATGTAACGATCGATTCCCTAGGAGGAAACGAATGGTTTTGTACGATTGATCTACAATCCAGATACTGGCAGGTAGGAATGAAGGAAGAAGATATGGAGAAGACCGCGTTTTCGAGCCATATTGGGCTATATCAATATAATGTGATGCCGTTTGGGTTGTGTAATGCCCCGGCCACGTTTGAGGCAATGATGGAAAATCATTCGAGGAATGTCTGGAGAACTTGAAGATTGTATTACAGAGGATTATATCGAATGGATTGAAGTTGAAGCCGAAAAAGTGTAGTTTGTTCCACAAGAGTATCAACTACTTGGGACGGATCATATCAACGGACGGAGTGAAAGCTGATCCGGAGAAGATTCGAACAGTAATGGAATGGTCGGCACTGAAAAGTCCGAAAGATGTACGCTCGTATTTAGGTTTTTGTTCATACTACCGAGATTTCCTGCCTGGTTATTCAAAGCTAAGTTATCCGATTCAAAGTCTGTCTCATTGGTCGCCCGGGAGATGAGAAGAATCGTTCCCGTGGGGGTTGGAACAAGAAGAGTCTTTTCGAAAGATCAAAAATCTTTTTAGTGAGACTCCAGGTACCCAACCCGTGATGGCCATTTTGTAGTAGATACGGATGCCAGTAATGAATGTATAGGGGCTGCACTCTCACAGGTATAGAACGGAGTGGAAGTACCCATAGCTTTTGCGAGTAATACGATGAAAAGAGGACAACGAAATTATTGCACGACTAAGAGAGAATTACTGGCGGTAGTAGTATACACAACGAAGTTTAACCCTCTAAGGGCCGCTGCTGCCGCTGGGCAGCATCTAAAATACCCTTGAAAAACCGCTGCTGCCATGAGGCAGCAAAATTGATACCCTAGACCATCAATACCACTAAATTACAGCTCTTTCTATGAAACAAAGAATAAGAATTTTTGACTCAATCCAAAAATATTTAACATTAATACTACATCCCCTTGTCAAAAAGGTGCAAATTCAGTCTCCAATACAATTTATTTTAGTCCTTAGCCACTATCCCATGGAGCACTTACTTGCAAAGTTGCATATTCCCATGGTATAGGGCCGGTGGTTAAGTCCCAAATGACATATTTCAAGGCCAGCAGGGAAAGGGTTAAGCACTTTCTGTAGGGATCGGATTTTACATTAAGGACGGATCATTCTTCATTGAGGTGGCTGTTGAATTTTAAAGATGCGGAAGGAATGATAGGACGATGGCTCGCCCATTTATCAGAATTTGGATTGGATCATAGTCAAATACAGCATAGAAAGGGAATGAAACATGTCAATGCAGATGCGCTGTCACGTATACCAGTTAGGAAGTGTCAGAATACCGAATGCGACGACTGTGGAGCACATAATGCTGTATTGGCAGGAATGAGGCAACCTTCAGAAAGATGGAGCCCAGTGTGTTAGAATGGGGAGATGAATCGATCCTGGCATTTCAGGAGAGGGATCCGAATTGTATACGAATGAAGGAATTATTGAAGTCAGGGTGTAAACCTATAAGACCTATCTCGATCGAGAATAGGGAGATCCGTAGACTTATTGCACAGTGGGAAGAGTTGGAAAATAAACTCATTAGGGAATCGAATCCGGCAGATTGTAATACCGATAGCCATGCGGGGGGATATAATGTTCTTCTGCCATGGGCATCAGGCCAGTGGTCATTTTGGCAAGAAGAGGTCCTTGGAGCGTCTGAGTAGGAAATACTACTGGCCAGGGATGAGTACGGATCTGCTAAGATGGATAGAAACCTGCCCTAAATGTTGCACGAGTAAAACTGGATGTGGGATTGGTAAAATGCCTTTGACACCAGAATTATTTGGGGTGAGATTTGCTAGGGTGGCTCTAGATATTATAACGGGATTCGTAACAACACCGGAAGGTAATACTTGTATGATGGTGGTGACGGATTATTACACAAAATATACCAGAGTGTTTCCAATGAAGGACCATAAGGCTGCAACATGTGCTCAGGCGTTGGTAAAAGGCTGGATCCTGTATCTAGGTGTACCATTAATGTTACATAGTGATCAGGGACGGGAGTTCGAATCGAATCTATGGCAAGAAATGTGTTATCAGTTGGCGATTTGAAAGACCCGTACAAATCTGTATCGACCACAGAGTGATGGGCAGGTGGAAAGGTTTAATCGAACCCTCATACAAGTATTGAAAGGAGTGGTAAATCAGCGGATGGACGATTGGGACGAGCAGTGTGATTTTGTATGCCATGCCTATAATAGCACCGTACACGCTAGCACAAACTGTTCCCCTAATTTATTAGTATTCGGGGAGGATCTGATCATGCCTGCGGATCTAGTATTTGGGATAGTAGGGATGAACCCAGAGGTACCATGTCAGATTATGTTCGTGGAAGCTTTGAAAGAACAGTTTAAAAATGCTTACGAGTTGGTAAGACTGGAATTACAAAAGAATGCTAAGTGGCAGAAAATAGGATATGACACGAATATTAAAGTAAGAAGATATGAGGTAGGTGAATTGGTAGGAAGATACCATGAACCGTTAGTAGGAATCAAATTGAGTGATAATTGGGATGGACCTTGGCGGATCACACAGCGTATAAGTGATAATACCGTGCTAATGAGGGATACGCATGATAGAAATCAGAAATCCAATGTGGATCGGTTAAAGCCCTGGAAAGGAAGGGAGTACACAGCAGAAATGTTCAAAATGGGGACGGATGAATTAAACCAGATAAAGAAAGAAATTAAAAATGTGGCAGTTAAACGTTGGGTAGGAAGCCCAAAGAAGAGGAAGGTGCATGACGGTGGGGCAAGCCGGGTACATCTGTCTTTTGTGTTGGAACGATACCCGGGCACTGGAGGAGGGGATTAGTTAACTGGATTAAGTGTTCCTGAGGGTTGTGGACGGATAATCAGGCGGGTGAAGCATAAGCCACCCGTCTATTACATCTACCAATACTCCTGACGAGCTTACTTCTAACCGATGAAAGACTCCAGCAGACAGCAATTAGTATCGTAATGAATGGTGCGAAAACCCTTTTGTTTACATCTGGAACGGGGTCAGGAGGTCACGCCCCAAGCGGGATCTCGTGGGGTGAAGCGCATGCGTGGAAAGGTCGTTTCGGGTCGATGAATCGCCATATTGATTTTTGGTAGCCAAAGGTCAACAGCGCGCGGGGAGGATCAAAGGTTGTTTCAAACAGAAAATAGCATCGGACAGAAAGGTTAGCGGCACCCGGTGAAAACCAAACTAAACCGAAATTGACCCGTAGAACCGAAAATGGCAAGTGTTAGTTCTTGCCGACCGGAGGATGAGCCGAGTGTCGAAATGGCCGAGGCGACTGCAGATATGGAACCGTTATTGCCTGTGACCCGTCTAGAAGAGGCTGCATTAGGCAGTACCAGTATGGAGGAAGATGTGGGGGATTACAATGAACAGGGGGGAATCAGTATTTAGACCCGTGAAGACCGAGTTGACTGAGCCGAAAATGGAAGGATTCGTGAGCCGGTATGATGGCCGTGAATTATTTCTAGCCGAAGAGTTGGTGGTGGTCCCGAAAAATGGGGTTTAGAAAACCTTACCCGACAAGCTCTGTGACTGTCTCATACATATATTGAGCTCGGATGTCTACAAAACGTTACCCGGAAACTGGCTGCTATTCTTCCCGGCAATGCAGAGAGGGTTGAATGTGCACAAGGGGTTCTGAAAGGCAGTATTCGACTGTGAGGTAGCCTACCGTGAGAAGAGGATGCCCATCATCCCGATTAGTGTTCCGGGAACACGGGTGGGGATTACAGGACTCTATATTACGGCTGACACATTTTTCAGAGAACCGGAGAAGGGCAGGTTGTCTCAGGCCGTAGAGGAATGGGAGAAACTGGCAATGCGAAAGCGGAAACCCAAATTGTATAGTATCGATGTGGATGAATTCTATAACCGTTTAGAAATGAGTGATGGTGATCCGTGTCGTCGAGACGAGATCATTAGCGATCTGATCCCCAAAGGAAAGAATCGGAAAGCCTATGACCCGAAGCTTAACAGAGATCCGAAGGATTCGGTAGCAAAGGGCATGCAGATGCTCCGAAAATCGAAAGTTAAGAAAAGTAAGAGTGACGAGAGCCTTGATAGTCTGACTGACACCGATTCGTCCGACTTCGAAAAGGTGTTGAGCCCGAAGGAGAAGAGAGCCGCAAGAAGGGAAAGAAACCGAAGAACAAAGATGTTGACTTAAAAGTAAGCCCGAGCACCGTAGAGAAGGTGACGGAAGAGCTAAAGAAGAAGGAACCGACCCCGGCCTTACCAGATAAGGAGCAGATGCAGGCTGGGCAAGCAGCCGCAGCAGCTGGAGTAGGGGCTATCATAGAAAAGTTGAAGAAGAAGAGTAGAACTGAATCGGATGTGGATATGAGTGACAATGAGAGTAAGGGGGGGAAGGTAGAAGAAGGATCAAAATCGAAGGAAGGGGGGGATGACGTATCAATGACGGATGAGGAATTTGACCGGTTGCAAGAAATATATAAGAATGCTAACGCTGAGTTCCGTGTCTTCATTCATGCTTCATTTGAGGAATGTGCCAAAGGACCGTCTAAATATGGCTGCCCGACCTCCTACAATATGGAGGCTGAATCGGACGCGGAGGATTGGTTAAGACCAACCGTCCAGGACCCGTTACTATCAGACCACTATGAGTGGTGGTTTGAAGAGATCCGGCATCACTCCGATGCACATTATAGCCGTGATCAGTGGTGGAAGATTCGATGGGCGTTCAAGAAATGGTATGTCATCGACAAAGAAACCACCTGCCCGTTCAGCCTATGCCTAAACAGACTGAGGCAGAAAGAGTACACAACCCTCACCCAGTGTTATTGCGAGGTGATGGATGCACATCGGGGAAAATTGAGTGCATGGGCCGCACTGTTATTGGACCGGGGAAAGTTGATGTTCCGTCAGGTGACAGAATATCGGGGTGATCCGCCTGAGACCCGCACGGATGGAAAACGGCAGGCCAGTAGGAATCCGGCTCGAGGTGACGGGAAGAGGTGCCGAGATGTCTCGCCATCCGTCTTCAGGATGCCGCGAGTCTCGACCGAACCGCAATGACCACCTACCAATCTCCTCTGAACCGTTGCCCGCACAAACCGTCTGCATTCACTAGTGCTGCAACTAACGCGGCCGGTCAGTCCGCATGGACCCAGTCTGATGCCTCTACTGAAGATCCGGTGTCCGAGGAATTCCCGGATGTGCAGCAGTCTAAAAGCTTATTAAAAGCACCTGCCACTCCGATGACTACCGTCCCGGACAATAGAATAAGAATGACGACCCGGCCCGTAGTCCACTATTTCGAGGAATCGCAGAAAATTGAATGCAAGGGTGCCCAGAAAATAGTGGATGAGTTGGCGATCCACTACAACTCGGGCGTCCTAAACTTGTTCGCAGACTCGGTTGTGGCTGTGCAGAAAACACACCGGGAACGTATTCGAGAAGAGAATGACAAGGAGTTAGAAGAGGTCCGACTACGACTAGAGCAGGTGTATATTGATAAAGAGAAGGTCTTGACGGATGAGAGAACGAAATTAGAAAAGGATAAGAAGACCGCTCTCTTGAGGAAGAGACTGGGAGAATTCGATTCAAAGAATGAAGCCATGAACGTCAAGTTCTTGGAATGTTTCGGGGTGTTCATGGATGAGTGGGATGGCACCCGAGCCTCTGCTCTTCAGCTATTGGAGAGTAAGGACTCAGTGGAAGGAGAGTGAAAATGAATCGTGTTAGGGGTTGGACCGTTCTTTTGGGGGGAATCAAATCAAAGAAGATATATGGAAAGAAGAGGAGAGCACCTTAAGACCCCCTGAAGGACATAAGTCTGGATGCGTGCCTGATCTGCCAATTTAAACAGATCAGGGTAGCTGAAGAAGAGGAGAGCGCCATAATACCCACCGCAATGGTGTGCCTGATCACAGTCAGAACGATCAGGGAAGCTGTAATTTAAAGATGTCAGATGGAAGAGGAGAATGCCTGAATAACATCTGGATAACAACAAGAACCGCATAAGAAGTGGAGAGCACCTTTACACCCGCCATAAGACTAGTTCTTATTTGGTGTGCCTGATCCGTTGCCATACGATCAGGAAGCTGCTGAAGAGGAGAGCACCACAGCCCCGCCGTCAAATTTATTTTTGACGGACGTGCCTGATTAGTAGTTTAATATTTATCAGGAAACAGTGTAAATGATATTTAGATTTTTTTCTGGATAGGAAGTAGAGGTATGAGAGAATATGTTGTATGTACAGATCATTATGTTAATATATATATCCGTCCACAAGGAATGCATAAGTAATACTGTTAATGTGAAATGTGTTAAGCCGTTCATATTATAACTTATGACATTCATGTACATAATAAGTATAAATCGTTTATTCGAGTTGTATGCTTCGCATACCCCTGTGTAAAGTTTAGACATAACTTCATTTTATATTTGTGTATACCTAAAAGGTATCCGTTTAAAAAAAAAGTGTATGTTTTGTCTAGGGGGGGGGGTAATGTAGGGGACTCGAATCCCACTCAGATCGTTATTATGTAAGTCGCGGGAGAGTATTAGTTCTCGGCCTATATATAGAGGGCGCGAGTGATAGTGAGAGGGCGCTACAATCGGGATAGGGGTGGATATATAAGGCCGAGTGGCCCAGGTGGAAGACAGACCTGACAGGGTCTCGTACCGAATAGAACCGTCTCTAGATTGAATGTACAGGAACCGATAATAAACCTCTCTTTTGCATCCAGAAATTCTAAGAACCTTCCGAGTTGTCTTTTCTGCGACCGAAAACTCTACAGCATGATGACATTACATTAAACATATTTTGTGTAATCACTTCTGGTAGGAGTTGAGTCATGAATAAAATACGCATGTAAAGCACATGACATGCATGGCACAGTTATTTAAGAATTTTATCAAGATGATAAAACCCTCAATTACTTTAGGTTTCCAGGCACAGCCAGAATGTGTAAGGTTAGTGGTGGCTACTGATAAGGAGATATCAGATTACTGGGAGCAGTGGTTGTAGAAGGACCTATAACCCAAGGTGGACATTTTATTGCTATTTAATTAGATGTGCAACCAGGGTAATACCAGCCCCGAGCTGCTCCCCTGGAACAGGCTGAGGGGAATGGGAGAGACTGTATAGGACTGGACTGTTGAAGACTTACCTAGCAGTATGAAGAAGATGACTAAAACACCACAGATGTTGATGCCTGTTATAGTAATACTGAAAATTGATAACTTCAGCCAAGGTTTAAGGAGACATTTCAGCTTCTGAAAGTAGGAATGCATGGGTTTAACTTTATTTTACCATAGCCTAACACTGAGACCCTATAGCGTTCTGGAAGCAGTTATGTGGTTCCATCTGCTTTCTCCCCCATTAACGTTAGGGGGGGGGGGGTGATAAATCTACTTTTCTTCGGGGACATGCTCAAACTATGCATTTGGGTTCAAAAACACGGGAAATCACATGATCCCCTCCCCCGTGATCCCCTCCCCCGTACGTGGGTCCGAAGATCGCCCAAATTGCTCCCTTACAATCACATCCCTATACTGCTATAAAAGATCCTCAGGACACATAATCAGGCAGATTAAACCCTTCTGGAGGGTCGCCTCTTTCTGTTAATTAAAAGAAAAGCCCAGCGTAATTTTAAGTGACCCTCTATCACAAGTAAACATATTGATTAGCAGTATACCGATATACATTCTGTTGAAATATTTGCCATGCATCATTCAACCTGTAATATACAATGCCAAGCACAGAGGACCAAAAAATACCCAGACATACTCAGCCCATCTTCACTGATTAGTCTAGACACCACTATAACAACCTCTTGATTGGTTGGTCGGTAATCTACACCAAATTCAGTAGGGCTGACTCAAGGGCCAATCATAGGGCAGTGTATATGTGCAGACGATTTTGTTTCATATATATTTTTTATTTATATTAGCTCTTATGGCCTTTTTGATAACTTTCCTTACGGAATGTGAAGGAAAATGGGTTTATAACTAATTGATGAAGACAGTGAGTAAGTCCTTAATCGTGAATTTGTTTTCTGATGCATCCTTAATGATAGCAGAATATACTGTGTTTGCATAGGTTAAGTATGGCTAGGCACATTTTTGGTCTCATGTGACATCACTCTCTTTTCTTTTAACTCCCCTCTATGACCCCCCCCCCCTCCCCAGCATGCACCAATAGCCATCAGATAACTCTCTCCCCCCCCCCCTTCGCCTCTATATTACCCTATACTGAAATAATGTATTAACATAAGACCTGTCTGATAGTTTGAACCTTTCTTGAGGGCTCCCTGTTCCTGTTAACCACCCCCTATGACCCCCCCCCCTCCACCCCATCCCCACCATCACCCTGAACTAATAGCCATGAAATAACCCCCCCCCCCCCCCTCGCCTCCATATTACACAGTACAACCATCAGGCCAACCCTCCTGCCATGTGGCACAGTGCAGAGCATTGCCTCTCATGATATGTATCATGCCTGTGAGTGGGACAGTGGTGTGGTTAAAAGAGGGGGCCCAAAGCCCCCCCCCCCCCCGGTAGGTGTATCTACTACAGCTGGTAGAGGGATACTGTACTTCAAGTCAAATCTGGTTTCAATATTTGGTCTAATATCAAGATATGTATTCATCTGTCATCAAAGTTTGATATTAGGCTCTACCAACTTACCCTTTAACCCATGTAGGGGATGGCATAGGTCTACCAAGCACCAGGCCTATGTTATATTTTCATATATCTGAATATTATAGCAGCACCCTCAGATGTTGCATGTGTGCCTGTCTTTAACATTACAAATGAGGTTTCAGGGTTACATACCCCTCCCCATAATAATTGCAGGGTTTATTATTGGCTTCAATAATATTTAGGGCTCAGAGTATCTATTTAACACCTCTTGAGAATTGAATTAAATAATTGTCTCTTGTCTTATGTCTAGGATACTAACCATGCAAGTCCTTATTTGGAGTCATTTGCAGGCTCCCCCCCTCCTCACCCCTCTACCATCCAACATTCTATGCATTTAACCATTAATCACTTGGTTAAGGAGGACAGTCAGGGTTTTTATTTATTGTTGTATCAGTTTATTAGTGATGTTAATATTAGATCTCTGCTATAACTATTATAAAATTACTGTATAATAAGTGTAACAACATGAAGCAGTCATCTTGACTATGAATACACATGGGGTGAGGTACTAGGCATAGAATGGAGGGGGGGTGTGTGTGTGAGCATTTGTAGGGTAACTCAAAATGAATAGAGAGACCTTTGAAAAGGGCATTATGGCTGTGTCTCATGACCTTGAGCCAATGTTTTTGTCTCTGATCGGGTGCCGTCTCTGACCGGGTGCCGTCTCTGACCTGGTGTCAGAAGGAAGTGTTTTTTTAATTTCTAACATATACTCATATATATTATGATTTGTAAAAACGTTATGGCAGTTGTTATGTAACTATAATTAGCCTCCTGCTGTTGGTAGAAGATAACTAAACTCCCAAATGACATCCGGTCAGAGACGGCACCCGGTCAGAGACAGCACCCAGTCAGAGACGGCACCCGGTCAGAGACAAAAACATTGGACCAAGGTCGTGAGACACAGCCTTATCTATCTGATCCAAACTCATTTTAATATGTTGACAATTCGAATATATTGAAGCAAAGGCCCTCCAAAATTTGGGTTCTATTCATGCAATCACAATAATATAACCTGTAATAATCTCTTTGGGTCCCTTATCAGTTTTCTGTTGAGGTGCTAAAGCCATTCATGTATGATAAATAAATTATAAGAGGTCTGATGGTTGGAGTTCTTCCTGCCAAGTGACTAGACGCCACCCATTTTACCTGAAATCTTAAAAGGCCCACTTTTCCAGTAATCTTAATCAGTTTCCAGGCCTATCCTCTATAGATGGCACCACTGTAAGTTGGTAACATTGCTATATATATCAGGGCTCTACCCCTGCACCCCCTTTTCCTTTCTCTCTTTTTTCCTTTTTTTTTTTGAAACTGTAACAGAACTATAACCAAACCTTTTTGCCTCTAAAGTATGGGATGGTTAGAACTAAAGGAAAGGATATTCAGACCTGCAGACTTACAGTGGTGCCATCTAGAGAGGAGGGGGGGAATCATTAAGATTACAGGGAAAATGGGTTTTTAAGATTACAGGGAAAATGTGTGGCGTCTTGGCAGGTTCGTCCCTTGTTGCAGTGTTTCTCACCAAAACCTGAGACACCGACTGCATCTTTGATACCTGCGCAATGTCGCAACAGCCCAAATCTCATGCGGTCCTCGCCATGGCATAATAGTAATCAAATCATTGTGCAATGTGAAGTGAATCGTCAATCTAACCCAATTTGTGTCCGAAATGATTATCCGGGACCATTTAGACCCTCACCCAGAAAATAATAGTAAGTGTCCCGGTTTAAAGGAAGAAAAAATTTGGAATAAAGATATCCATTATAGAATGTATGTTCAGAGCTAATGCATAGGGGCGATCCATTAAGTATGTCACACCCAAAGCGGTGGGGGGGTCTTTTGTCTGTGACAAAGTGTGACATGGGGGTGGGGGGGTGTACAGGATTGTGTGACGGCACACTTTCAGATTTTTTAAAAACCATATATTAAATAAATGCTGCACTGCTGTATATGCATTGCCACTAAGCAGCATCATAATCTCATGTGTGCTACTTGAAACAGTATATGGGTACCACAGGTCTTCCAACATCAGAGGAAAGGATAGCAGTGCCCGGGGGGTTGTATATTTTATATAGATGGGTGTGCGGCTGGCAAGGTTACATTTTCAGCAAGATCCCCCTTTAATAATAGGGCCTACCAAGGGTCAGCTTTTCACCAGAATCCCCTCACCAAGTATCACTTTTCACCAGAATCCCCATCACCAAGGGTCTGCTTTTCACCAGAATCCCTTCACCAAGTATCACTTTTCACCAGAACCCCCCTCACCAAGGGTCAATTTTCACCAAAACCTCCCTCACCAAGGGTCACTTTTTGGAGATTTCAACAAAACCTGTCAAAACAAAGGTCACTTTGGAGTTCTCACCAAAATAACTTACAATCAAGGTCACTTTTGACTAAAATACCTTTTACAAAGGCTCACTCCTCAGAGAATCTGCTTAAACCTAGACACTGCACTAGGGGTCACTTTTCTCCCTCACCAAGGAAAAGGGTAGCTGGAGGGCCAGCCACACACCCATGTTGAAATAAAATCGAGGCCCCTTCCTCAGGCAGCATTTCCAGCACACCTTATATTCCTGTGAAAACAGACAAGAATCCATGGATAGAGGCCACAAAAATCTAGGGTGCCACCGATACTCGTCTGATTTTGTTAATGCCCTTTTGAACAGTTGTAATCTGAAAGGGTTCTAGTTGATAAAATCCATTATTTTCCTGTCTAGGAGGACTTGAAAGATTTGACTGATGTCATACTTTCAACACTTTAGTACCAATTTAATTGTATTAAACCTTGGTTACAATCTATATTCAATATAATGATAGGCCTTATGGCACTGCTTATCACAATATGTGTATGGTCTTTTACATGATACGATACTAGGGGGGGGGTGTCAGCAGATTTGTGACATACTTTTGTAAGGGGTATTTGGGAAAGTGTGACAAAGTGTGACATGGGGGTGGGGGGGGGGGGGGTCTTCAAAATGGCCAAAAAAAGCGTGACATACTTAATGGATCACCCCATATGTCTTTGAGATGCAATGTTTAACCATACATCTGTACATAAGAACACCAACATAGAATGCAAGTAATTAAGTTTAATGGCCTACCCATATGGCTCCAATAACAAGAAGCACAGCTGTCGAAATCCAGGCGACGCTTACACCCATTGAAATAGCTGACACCCATTTTCCAAGCTTGACTGTCCATGCACCTACCGGAAGTGATGACACGATTCATTATCAGCAATTACATCATGATATTTTGTACGGTTTTAAGATATTCTGTTTTAGAGGGATATGGACAACATAAATGATATCAGTCTAGTAATTACATGAAAAGGGAGACTTCCACAAGGTAGATGCAGTTACCTGTAGTGTTTAGGTTACAATTCACGAGAGAACAAAAGAAATGACCCGACTGTATATGATGTCAAAAAGGTGACAAAAACACTCACCACTAGTGTGGCATAAGTTAGTCAAACCACTCCAGACCCCTGTACGGAGGATAATGCGACAGTCACGGCTGAATACACTCGTCTGCGACTTAGTGGGGGGGCAATCGTCACATTTACTATACCCCGTGGGAATTTCATGGTTATGATACTTTTACAACTGGAATCTAAGGATAAAAAGGTGCTTAAAAAGATAGGATACCGCTCCATTTTTTATTTTTACTATTTAAGTTATTTTTAGGCCAATTAGGTTAATTAGTGTAATTACAGCTTAGTGGGGCTATATATCTGTAGAAAATAAAGCTATCAACTTTCTAATTGGACCTACCCCCCCTAAATCAGCTATAGGGAATCATGTGGTGAGGTTCAATTTTCTGTGTCTGTGATGGTTGCCTAGCAACAGGCATATTTTGCTATTTATCTATGGTAACAGAACTAAATACTGTGGCATTAGGTAAGGCTGTTATAAAGACCACCTTGCACTATTCTAAGATAACTATATCATAGAAAGTATGTCTGTATACGCATTAGTCAATAGCTTGCCTAGCAACTGGCATATTTTGCTATTTGTGCATGGCAACATTATCACTCTAGCAATGCAGAATGAAGCTATGTAGAGCACCTTAAACAATCTACATTCCTAAGGTAGTTACATCATGAACTCTACATAATTATGTGAGCTGGCAATGATTAAAGGATATTCCCCACAGGATTAGCTCCGATTTTAACCACCAGGGGGTGCCCCTATGGTTTAAATTGAAGAAACAGGCTAAAACCTGTCTAAAACCTGTTCAAGTGAAAAGCTTCTATATTTGGGATGTACAAAGAACATGTTGAAGCCTAAATGGGTGTCCTTGTTGACATGGAAACATATTGGATAAAAATGTGTGCCTCTGAACCCATATACCCTACCAAAATGTTAATCATATCCAGAGAACATGTACAATCCCCATACTTGCACTATTGATCAAACTAGGTCTAATAAATAGGCCTTTTTCTGAAGGATTCTGGACACCCCCTCCCCACATACTTCATTCCTTCCTTTTAGAATTTAGAGTGATATTAGGCCCAAAGGATATAGTTCCATTTCTATAATATCAATTGATTTCAAGCAATATGTGAGCCATGGTATTGAGATGCAGAATGCAAGAGGTGCATGATCATCACCCTACATGATTCTTTTCTACATTTGGGTATGTGACCATCACCCTACATGATTCTTTTCTACATTAATTTCAGGATTAGTTCTGATTTTAGCCACCCGGGGGCCCACTATGCATTAAAATGAAAGAAACATGCTAATATTTGCTTTTCTTTGTAGAATATAGATTACAATAGGATTACACAGAATATTCCATATGAGACAAGTGTTTCACTAGGGTAGATATTCATTTATAGGATGGACAGAGGATGGACAGGTGACCATAGGACGGATAGAGGATGGACAGGTGACCATAGGATGGACAGGTGGCCATAGCAAGGGCAGAGAATTAAAGGGTAGCATTAAACATCTGCAATGCAGACTGTCACCCTTGTCTTTTATTGATCAACTGTTAAATCATATATTCTAAACATACCATACTATATAACACATGAATGTATAGAATACCAGTAAACATAGACTTGGTGATATGACACAGTGTAAGGAATGATGTCCTCGATGTAATATCAATACTGTTTGTGTTTAGATAGATCAGTAAAAGATAAAATCAACCTCTCAAATCAACCTCTCAGAATGGACAGGTGACCATATGATGGACATGGGATTGATAGGTGACAATAGGACGGACAGGGATGGACAGGTTACCATAGGACAGATAGGGGATGGACAGGTGACCATAGGACTGTCTTAAATTAATGGATTGTAAACTGATTTTATAAGAGGTTAGAATAGGAACATGTACCCAACTGTAGAAAAGAATCATGTAGGGTGATGATCACATACCCAAATGTAGAATAGGCTCATGTAGAAGGATTATGCATCCTCCATCTCAATTCCATGGATCACATATTGCTTGAATCAATTGATATAGAAATGGAACTATAACCTACTCCTTTGGACGTAATATCACTCTAAATTGTAAAAGGAAGGAATGAAGTATGTGGGGAGGGGGTGTCCAGAATCCTTCAGAAAAAGGCCTATTTAATGGACCTAGTTTGATCAATGGTGCAAGTATGGGGATTGTACATGTTCTCTGGATATGATTAACATTTTGTAGGGTATATGGGTCCAGAGGCACGCATTTTTATCCAATATGTTTTCATGTCAACAAGGACACCCATTTAGGCTTCAACATGTTCTTTGTACATCCCAATATAGAAGCTTTTCACTTGAACAGGTTTTAACCTGTTTCTTCAATTTAAACCGTAGGGGCACCCCCTGGTGGTTAAAATCGGAGCTAATCCTGTGGGGAATATCCTTTAATCATTGCCAGCTCACATATGTAGAGTTCATGATGTAACTACCTTAGGAATGTAGATTGTTTAAGGTGCTCTACATAGCTTCATTCTGCATTGCTAGAGTGATACTGTTGCTATGCACAAATATCAAAATATGTCAGTTGCTAGGCAAGCTATTGACTAATGTGTATATAGACATACATTCTATGATACAGTTATCTTAGAATAGTGCAAGGTGGTCTTTATAACAGCCTTACCTAATGCCACAGTATTTATTTCTGTTACCATAGATAAATAGCAAAATATGCCTGTTGCTAGACAACCATCATAGATACAGAAAATTGAACCTCACCACATGATTCCCTATAGCTGATTTAGGGGGGGTAGGTCCAATAAGAAAGTTGATAGCTTTATTTTCTACAGATATATAGCCCCACTAAGTTGTAATTACACTAATTAACCTAATTGACCTAAAAATAGCTCAAATAGTAAAAATAAAAAATGGAGCGGTATCCTATCTTCTTCAGCACATCTGAAGCTACAGATATCAGTTGAGAAACTGCCATAACCACAAAATTCCCACGGAAATACAATTGCCCCCCCACTAACTCGTGATCAGCCTAGACTGTTGCATTATCCTCAGTACAGGGGTCTGGCAGTGGTTTAACTACTACGTAATAGACACTTCGGTGGGATAGAGCACCAGACGAATAGAGTTGACCAACCTCAATTGTTTCGAGGTGGCGGAAATGTTTTATAGTAGGGTAACTTCATAGGTCCAGACGTTGATAAAGAGGGAATACCCATTCTTTAAACATACAGAGCACAAAGCCATAGAGAATAAGGTGCCAAAAGATATTTAACTAAAGTGAATAAAGCCAGGGAGGTGTTTCTGATGGCGACGTATGGAGTCCGTAACATGAACCGTATTTTATTCTGTAAGGCCAAAAAAATGTGTGTATCAGGCAACATGGTCCGAAACCATAAGGTAGGTAGGTCGAATTCTTTTTTTCAGAACGTTTCACTATGGCCCCTTTTTATTGCCAAACGTTTTGGTTAGCTGGGCATAGTCAGTGAGTTGCTGGAATGATTCACTAATTCCTCCAATATATAGGAACATCATTAACTTATTGGCTATATACATTCCTTTTGAAAAGCTATTTCTGAAGTCAGACCATCCACTGAGAATTTGTTATTCTTAACCAAAGGGCTGCTATAAAATCAGAAAAATAAGAGTATGAATAAATCTCCAAAATTGAGAAGAGAATGCTAGGGCGGACCTTTTTGGAATCTAGGGTTGCCTGAAACACATCTTTTCTTGTTGGCCTAAGCCATAACTTTTCTCTTTAATAATTCAAGCGAGGAAAACTAATGTCCTTTTTGTGCAAAAAGATAATAGACTATAGCTCCAATAGCATAGGTCATGGCCATGCTTTTCGTAGCTTTGTTTTAAAGTCCATAGTCCATAATATCGACTTATGGAGTCCATACCTTTCTGTATGTCCGTAAGTCACCCCCATAAACGAGAAACGCCTTCCTGGATAGATCTCACAGCTAAGATTCCTGTAATTAAATATCGTCATACCTTCTTTTACGTGTAGTTCGTTCAATTCTCCCAACATGCTTATCAGGATGGTAGGTTGGTTTGAAAGTGCAATTAAAACCAAGGTAGAGTTTATCTGAAAATGGGTTTATTGCTATTATTATAAGAACGTCGCCAAAACATCCGAACACACCCTAAATCTCGCTAGTTAGATCATCTCGCTGCTGCCTGACATTCCACTAACCCAAGATAATAGCTGTAGTCCTTTGTAGCAATTAAACCACTTTATCCGGTCTAGCCACTTATGTTAAATAGGATAGGATCACTCCCCATGCCCATCGATTTTACACATTAAATCAAAATTCTTGTAGCTTGATTTCAAAGATAAGCCCTGTGGGGTGGTTCACAAGGGGACAATAGATCCAATTAATTTTACATGTTTTAACTAACTTACCATCACCCAGTGTTAATCTTAACTTGGTGTTTCGCTAGATTTAATTGTATCTATGGTTGTATACTTAGGTACAATTGTAAATAATAATGTGGCTTGTGAAACACCAACTTAAGATTAACATTTGGTAAATGTAAGTCGATCTTAATAACTATGTAGCATTAATCTTAAATACTCACCCCTTGTATGATTATAATATAGGATCAACATAAAGTGCTGTTTAAATGTATAACCAGCTTATTTTCATCCTGAATGAACAGATATTTTCAGGGATTCTTATGTGTATTATTGCACATACATTATGTGCAATGTATGGGAATAAATCCATAAGGAAAATATTAGCGGGCATGGTATGAGGTCCACGCTAATATGCATTGTGAAACGTTTATACATTAGTTGTATCTCGATTGTAGGCCAAAGACTCTGGCTGAACATCTTGGTTGTAGGCCTTTATAAAACAGTTTTCATAACCAGTATACAATAATTATTGATACCACCAAATGTTGGTCTTACTAGTTATATACAATCAAGTCCTCCTATAGAAACACTTATTCTATTCAATTAATTGTATATCCCCCTTGTGAAACACCCCACAGTGGGGTGTACCAAAATCGAGACCGAAATCGGGCTATCCCAGTAAACACACTACGTAATTCCAACGTAGTACCTAGGTAGATGTTGCACTATGAGGTGAATCTACGTTCACAATGTATATGATTACAAAATACATGTAAAATTATATATATTTATGTCCCCAGTACCCGTCTGACAGTGGAGCATCTTCTACTCCACTGTAGAAGGACTGCAGAAAGTAGAAGAAAACATCTTGCAGACACAACATCTATGTACAGTGTTTTCAACACCACTAATGACGAAAATGTATTAAAATTCTTAAAGGAAACCCAACTATGGGACAAAATATGAAATGGAAAATTTAAAAATTTAAAAAATACAAAATACAAAAAAAAAATACAAAAAATACAAAAAATGTAAAAAAATGGGGGAGACTAGTTTGGTGAGTCGGGATGTATCACTCCAGACTGATGGCACACAGTTTGTATTAGCTTGGAGTTTTCATTCCTTCCCGACTATACCTATGGCTGCTCTTTCCCATGCTGTGGTAGACTTACAGCATAACAAAGGCCTGTCCCTCTCACACCATGTCTATGTGGTGTCGGAGGTTAAAGAACCCTTGCTTCGGTAAATGTGTAGGAGCGGGATTTCTATCTTTTGGCTCATCTCATAGATTCGATCATCCTGGATACGATCATCCGAGGTAGGCCTTCGGCCTACCTTCTTACTTGTGAAAAACTGAAACTTGAGTAAGTCTCACCTGCATAATCAGTGGGACGTTAAACTACACAAACAAACAAACAATTATGTCCGCGTAAATGTGCGCAGACGTTAAACAAGGTATATTGTGTATTTTGATGTAATTTATTCTAAACACCCACTCTATGACCAGCCCCTGGTTCCCAGATAGGTATCAATATACAAACAACTAAATGCTTTAATAAGTTAAGCTTTATTACTTTAAAACCTGGTGAAATAAACCAATCACATTTCTATGTATATCCCCTCTAAATAACCACATTTTCAATTCTGCCGGTTATAGACAATGTCAGTCATAGACAACCGCCGGTTATAGACAACCACCAGCCAGAGACGTCCAACTTTGATTCATTTCGTGAGACAGAGCCATAATCTAATAATTTAATCATATTAACACCCACAGTACATTAAAAATAAATGTAAATTTACTTCATTTTTACGTAGGATTTCAAACGTAACTTTAAGTCTGTATGACGTATTATATGTAAACCATAACAAATGTCTCACAGACTTAAATCAATTTTAACGTTGATTAATGTAGCAGAATGTTTCTCTACCTACAGTATACAAATCCTTGCTTTGAGTCAGCTTTGTTAGAATAGCACCGATTATCTGCAGTTAGTATGATCAAACGAAAGAGTTTTGGGAATATTCGATCATTGATAAAGGCTTTAACCAGGGCCTGAAAACAGTCATTATTTGGCCTTTTTTGGGGTAATGAGGCACGGCCGTTTTGGGTGTAAAGTGTAACGTAAATATTTAAAAATAGCACAGTTGTGTCACCATGGTAACCATATCCACACCAGAGCTGCAAGGGTACTCTGCTTGACCATAGTCCACGCTGTTCCTAATAAGTGGTCAATATGTGGATGTGGACAAAAGCTGTTTGCTCATATTCCTAGTAGCAAACACAGTGTGGGCCCGCTTCTATTTGGGCCACACCGTGTTTGCTACTAGAGATATGATTGTTTGAATAGGATATCCTAGGCCCTGCTATTTAATCCACCCAAGGCATATATATACTCTTTCTTTCCAATTATGGAAGTATAAAGCAGGCCTATTATCATCAGTTTTAAGCCATGTGCAGCTTAGACAAATCACACTGCTTTAGTCTAGGTACACAATGGCCTTCAAATGCATAGTTCATACATATGAAGCATGAGTCCATAGTTAAGCAAATTGTAATGCAACTGACATCGTGTCTACAGTGGATAACCCTTTATATAGAGAACCTCCATTTCATCATTCAAATCTGTAGTCTATAGCTTATTTCCAAATTGTGTTTATTGTTTCCCATTCTACGCCATTTTAACCTTTCCTTTATATTATTGTGTAAAGGTTAATTCATCTGGTTTTGAAAAAAATAGTAGTGACATCTAGTGTCAATGAACAGAATTACTAGACCAGTTTGCCTTGTGCAAACCCAACCTCAGCCACATCAGGCAGCCCGCTTTGAAACTGATATGAGCCCAAAAATTGGAGCCGCACTTCAGCCTAGCCATTACTCTCGTTCCCAAATCCTTCCGAAGGAAGGCTCTGGGGACAGCCAAAAAATGACCTTGAACTTTGGATTTTGCTGGGTCTGGGCAACCCCTGCTGGTAGGCTGGAACCAGCAAACAGGAACAGGAACCAGAATGTATGATGGTAGTTTTAGGTAGATTTACCATCAGCCTTTCTGGTTCCATTTCCAGTTCCTGTTCGCTGGTTCCAAGCTACCAGCAGGGGTTGCCCAGACCCAGCAAAATCCCAACATTTGGCAGTTACCAGAGCCTTCCTTCGGAAGGATTTGGGAACGAGAGTACCTAGCCATCTGTTTAACATGAAACCCAGTTCAGTTGTGACCAACTTCAAACAGTCAATCTGAGGTCAAGCCAAAGTGGCCCTGTACGGGCTATTGCTACAAGGCAGTGCATGTAAAAAAAAACACGGTATAAAATGCCATTGCACATACGAAGCTTTTATATCTTTATCCTTATGTAGGGGCACGAGTAATACGTGTAAACATGGGTTCGTGGAGTCAACGCGGGAAGTGCCTCCTTCGGACACTAGGTGGCAACACCTACGCCATGTCCTTTCGATTATCCGGTAGCGGAGCCAGGCAGGGCACTCCAGACGGCGCTCCAGTGGAGTGCCACGTCAACACTGCTTGGTCTAGGCACACATATTTCCATCTAAATACCAAAGTTATTGTAGATAGGGAATTCAACTTTTATACTATTATCATACTCTCATGCTGGAGACATAGGTCAGGCTGTATCTAGGTCGGAACAAGGTCAAATCTAAGGTCGAAGGTCACTATTTATGTCTAGTTACACATATTCCCATATAAATACCAAAGCTATTGTATATAGGGAATTCAACTTTTATGATATCATTATACTCTCATACGGGAGACATAGGTCAAGCTGTATCTAAGTCGGAACAAGGTCAAATCTAAGGTCAAAGGTCTAGTTACACATATTTCCATCCAAATACCAAAGCTATTGTAGATAGGGAATTAAACTTTTATAATAATATTATTATCATACTCTCCTACTGGGTACATAGGTCAAGGTCAAGGTCACATTATAATTGAGAAAGTAACCAGAAGCCAATCACTCAGATTGGATTTCTGAATTTGTTATTACTAAAAGATAATACCTATTAAGCTTCTACTGCTTTAGCAGTATTTTTCCCTCTTGACCTTGAACCTAATCAAGATTAACCATGATGACTCAAGTACTGACACATGCACACTAAATGAATAGCTTTAGTATTTGTCACACAGTGTATGAACGCTTTAAAGATCAACTGTTCAATCCAATATGTGACCTTTGACCTTATTTTTGACCTTGTTCCGACCTAGATATGATTTCAAACATGCCAGAAATGGAATCAGCACCCTCAAATTACCTTAGTCCATTGTTCATACCTAGTATTGGCTGACATGTCAGCTCTTCCCCAGGCTCCCAGACTGGCTCCCCAACTACTACACCCCTCCCACTCTCTGGCTCTTGCACCAGCTATGCTGGTACAGGACCAGATCATCCAGCTCTGCTGACTTCGAACTAAGCTAGAACGCTATCTGTACACTTCGAGTTGGTTATTGATTGAACTGAACAAACCTAAGTGTTACCTTCGAGGCTGTGATCATGAGACTGAATAAACCTGTTGCAAACCGAATTTGGAACCTGTGTTCGCGTGATACTTCCACAACCACTACACTTATATATTCTCACACCCCTTAGCATGGGCCAGAGGAAAAACTCTGTCTTTATGAAAATATGCAGGATAGTGGCAATGTCCTCCTAAATGTCACCGGTCCAGCAGATTGACAAGAGTAGTAGGACTGAATGTCCAGTCACATGTTGGGCTTTTCTGAACCAAGATAATTTAGTTGGGTTTCTAAACCTGAAATATGTTTGTCAATATACTGTGGAAAACAATGTATTTATCCTGATTTGGCCATTAATTATTACAAATGTAGTGTACACTGCTATTTTCTAGTTAAAAATACATAACTCATCAGATATTGTTGGTATCCGGTCCCTCAAAAATATAGCTGGTCCTGCAATATTGAAAATTTGCACTTTGGGATGAAAACGTTTTCGCAAATACTGAAAATATTACTCACCAAAGCTATACCAGGAATACTGTGGTTTTACTTTATTTCGCTGGTTATATATTTTCGCAGATTTTTTTAATATACTACAGTTTGGAATAAATACCCACGAATTTGCCCTTTTTCACCACACTGTGAAAGTTTACGCCCTCGAAAATATGTACTTTCACAGTAGTTATTTTTGCCAATGGCCACATTTATCGGGCCCTATTTGGAAGAGAAACTGACACTCCCCAACAAACCGTCCTCCAAGTTCAGCTGGACTTTCCCAGACTGCAAGAGTCTGACACTCCATTCAGAGTCTGGCAATGCTGGACTCTCTTCCAATGCAATAAGTGTCCAGCATTGTCACAATATGAATGGAGAGTCCAACATTGGCCAACTCTCCTTCTTTTCTAGCATTCATACATGAATGCTGGACTCTATAAGAGAGTCTAGCATGCCACGTACACCCTCATACTGTTAAACATGCAGCATGATTTATTGGCTCAGTTTGCCCTTCCCCTCCCGGAAGTTGACCAACAACGACTTCCTTGTCTGAGATGCACACACAATATGCACACATACACTGTAAGACGTTGTTGTACCCTATCACAATTTTAAGCACAGCGTATGTTATGTAGATGTCTGCCGATGGGAAGTAGTAATATATATCATTCTGTGTGTACACTATATGGACTGAATACGTTATTCTTAAATGAAATTCTACCATAATACAAATCCTGCTGTTTCATCCAAGCAGCCTACTGCACTTTCACAGGAAAATCTAAATTTGCGCAAATTGACCGTATTTCTTACAGGGTATTTATAAGGTTGTACCTTTTTGACTTCAAACATAAGAAATAAATTCCTAATGACCAGCAATCAAGACAATCTCATGTGATCCTGTAGTTATTATCATTACAGTACTGTGAATAATTGTTTTCCATTTTAATAGATATCTTTCACGTGCAGGCCTACGTATTCTAAAACCTGTGATTACATTTCTGATGTGTAAGAGGATTCGCTTAAGTTAACCCTTTCCCTGCCGATACTGCATATATGCAGTACCACTGTAAAACCGATACTGCATATATGCAGTACTGTATTTTAGTACCCAAAAACCGATACTGCATATATGCAGTACCAGGGCACTATCTGTAGTGTAGTGCCGGTTTTAGTAGGACATATTCATCTGCAATATACCCGGTGGTTGGAAACAATTTTTCAATAGTAAAGCGGCAGGTAAAGGGTACAAAAAAGAATAACATATTATACTTACAATGGTCACAATGCCAATGATCACAGCCCCTGCCCTAAGACTGCAGCAACCGCAGCATGAGTGGAGGTCACACATGACCGTGAGCACAGTGCTGACTAAGTGGCCTCTCGCTCACCGAAAGGCCAGATCCAGAGCAGAGGAGTGGGCACTGCTGTGTTAAAGTTGGTATCCCCGCTGTTGTGATGGTTAAGCTCCACTTTTGAGATCGGGATAACATGGTGATGTCATATTCGTATGCCAACATGTTAGATCTCTAAAGGTTGAATTCTTATGGAAATACCCATATACAATGAATGACTTGAATGTTGATGGGCCAGTCATAAATTTGGTAATCAAAATACCATAGGTTTAAAACTAAAATTAGTTTTTAGTCCTAACCCTGTTCTAATTGATTGCAGCATCTCTGGTTATCATTAAACACCAGTTTCAGTTTGGACATTTTTATTTGGCAAAAGTTATATTAACTATTTAAGTCTTTCATATTAATGCCACTAGGGTTATCAACATGATTATCCCAGGAAACTTTACAGTTCACTAAGATAGATGGTAACCGATGTATACAATATACAACAGGCTGTGTCTCACGACCTTGGGCCAATGTTTTTGTCTCTGACCAGGTGCCGTCTCTGACCAGGTGCCATCTCTGGCCAGGAGCCATCTCTGACCGGCTTGGCTTGATAAGGTCAAAATACCAACAGCAGGAGGCTAATTATAATTATAATTATAATTATATAACAACCGCCATAACGTTTTTACAAATCCTTATATATATATGAGTACAATACCCCAGCTAGCATCCTGATGTTGGCCCAACGTTGGCTCAACGTAGTCAAGGGTTGGACTGACGTCAGTATGCCAACGTTGGCACAACATAGTTTTGGCCGGGGGCATTCCGTTTGAGCCAACGTCAGCATGCCAAAGTTGTCCCAACGTTATGACAACTGTCATATGTTGATAGTGTACCAACGTCTGGTGCAGATATTTTGGTGCAACATAGTTTTTGCCAGAGGTATTCCATTCTAACTTTGTATTATGCTCATATAGAGTATCAATGATCACTATTCTGCTAAAGACAAGAATCAGTTTAGAAACAATCATTTCTGTCTTTGCATTTCACCTTTATATCAGCTAAAAGGGGCCAGAGGTGATAAACAGCCATCCCACCCTTTCGACCTTTGTACCTACCATTACCTTAAAAAAGGTGTCCTCATGGCAATGTTACTGCATTTTGTTATGTCACTGGGAAAGTTGGTCATCAAGTATGTTATAGCATATGAATGGAATATCCCTGGCTTTTAAAACATATATAACACACATGGGGCCCAATTAATGGCCACTTATGATGAGAGATAAAGGATCTGCTGGGCAAAATCTCTTCTGACAACCTCCCATGCCCTCTAGTGGGGGTTGGACATGCAACGTTGGCCCAACATTAATATGCCAACGTTGATATTTCAACATATTTGGCTGGTGGCATTCCATTTGAGCTGTCAACATGCCAACGTTGGGCCAATGTTGGGCCAACATTATGCCAGCTGTCATTATGTTGACGTTGTACCAACATCAGGCACAAACATTCGGCCAACATTGCAATGTTGGTATAGCATAAATTTCCCAACTTTGGTACAACGTTGGCACAACGTTAAATTATTGCCTGCGATGGTGCCAACCATTGCCAACGTTGACCCAACGTAACCATGCTAGCTAGGATTCTTTCTAAAACACCTTTTTTCTGACACCTGGTCAGAGAAGGCACCTGGTCAGAGACGGCACCCGGTCAGAAACAAAAACATTGGCCCAAGGTAGTAAAGTGAATGGCATGGGATACACATGGGAAGGAAGTGTATCTGGGAGACACAACCCAGTGGGCACATAATGTTGAATCAACATTGATAAATGGTTGTCAACATTGATTCAATGTTGATGCAATGTTGATTCAACATTAAACTGAATTTTGTGCCCACTGGGAAGGGGATGGAAGTATAATCTGGGATACACTTGGAGACTGAAGTGTATCTGAGATGTATGATAATTATACTGATTAAGAATACACTGCATGATGTATATCTTATATAAGTAGTGGGGTCCTGAATCATATTTATAAGGTGATCATGTATGCATTGTCTATTGTGTTCATGACGTACAATATGCCCCTTGTCGAGAGTCTACAAGCCTTGGTCCCAAGCATTACGTTTGAAGTGTTTTATTGACATACCGTATGTAGGAGATAATTTGGCGGTATTAGGAGAGCTCTCTTTATGCTAGATAATGCATCAAATACATTTAAATTGCACTTTAATTACACAAATCGCCTAGAAGGTGAACCAATAAACAATTGATCACACATAAAGGGCCTATAATGCCTACGAGATATGGAGAATCAGTGGAGGCATTACCTAAAGATGGCAGCACCAGTATGTGCACATAGAGCCACTAGTTAGTAATAGTGCTTTTCTGTCAAAGTAAGTATTCCCGCATTACCACTGGGGTCCGGCCTGGGGTGCCGCCAATTGACCCTTATTCACAGTTAGCTGAGAACCCTATGCTTCTCTTGTGAAATGTGTACACAATCCCTATTACCAAGAGACACACATAGATACTTCATCGTATGGTGTGCGATTCAGTTGATACAACAGATGATGCAACTATGGCGGGGGAGACATACCCCGGGGGGTCAACTTGTTTAATTTTTACCGGGATGTGTGGTTATGGGTCTGAATACCAGACCCATAAAGGCGTATGCTTATTTCTAGAGAAATGACCCATATTGGCGTAAACCATGCTGAAAATATACCCATATGGGCACATTGTATAACAAGCTCCAGACATAACAATGACAAACTTACCAATTCACACTTTCAAACAATCAGGGAAGCCAATTAAAAAGCCAAACTAACCAATTAATCCCAAAAATACTGCCTAAACTCAAGGACGACTTCACACAGGCAGTGAACACCTCTCCTTTTTATGCTCTTTAGCTGACCCCTGAAAAAACATACCCATATAGGCATACGCCACTTCCCTCCGTAGGGGCTAAAAAAGCACCCATTTCCGGACATTTCATGACCACACCTCCCGGTATGTTTGGGGCAGAGTTGACCCCCCGGGAGACATACATCTGTGCACCCACCTGAGATGTGCTGCCACCTGCACAACATTTTCTTTATTGATCATGTGTGCCTTAATGAATAGCAGTTAGTAGCTATGCTTGTTGAAATGACCTGTACACACTGCAGTTAGTAGATGGGGCATTTTGCTCTTTGGTAATCGTGGGTAGACATGTCTTTCTAAACGAATTTCCATGAGGCCTTTTCCATGAGGTACTTTTCTGGCCAAAGTAAAAAATCAAAAAAATCCGACCTACCCTACCTAGATTTTCAGACAATGTAACCTGAAACACACCCTTTTTTTTGGCCTGAGTGAAGAAATAGAATGATACTCCTGAGGTATGCTCTGAGACATAATCTGACACATTATACTCGATTATAATCAGAAAGAACCACAAACATAATGAACATCCAAACGTGCTTGTTACCGTAGTACTACTAAGTGAAAACGTGGTCGTTTCTGCATAAAGAGACGCCATCTAGTTCAGATGACCTGTACACACTGCGCACACCGAGGTGTCACCGTGACATTTACGTGTGTTGTCTACCAGAATAATTATCATTGGCCAGTCCATATTTGAGTGACCCGTTGTATGGAAATCTGTCTCGAAATATTGCTCACATAGATTTGGTATAACCATGTCGAACGATCCCCGTGCAAAGGTGAAAATTGGCCACTGCGTGCATTTACCACAGTGGGGTTGCAGACTTGGACTTAAGAATAGTTCTGGGACCACGTGCCAGGTGGCGGTGGTGTGAAACTGTTCCTTGTGCTGCAGCTCTCTGGGTGTAGGCAGAAGCCATTTTCCGGGAGTTATTTATTTCTAGATTGAGGGAAGACGCAGAGTTCTTGGAATCCCTCCCTAATATAGTTACTGATTCTAGTGATTAGCAACCTACTACCTCACTACCTGCCATCATATTTGATACTACAGCAGCATACATTGGTGGTGTGTGTATTTCATGGTTTGGACTGAGATTGAGAATAGATGTATTTAAGATATATGTGTTGTGATAGTATGGAATTGATAAATGGTTATTTCTGATGTGCAAGAGAGTATACCCACATGTTGTTGAGCATATACATATAGACAAAGGTTCACGACTATAGTTCCCTGCTAAAGATGACACTCATTGAGAACTATATATACGAGTGCTCCTTAGTGTTTATTTCCTGTTATTGATAACAATATTCGTCATAATTTCAATTAATTGATCTGAAAAAGTGATGAAAAAACACCAATTTTCATTATTTGAAAGGCCCTATAATACGGGAGAGGGTGGGGGAGGGGGTGAAACAGATTCCACGTGCCGCCACATTTGTCACCACCTCATGTACTGTTGTTAAAAAATGAGCACTCCTTTGGTTAAACTCTACACAGAGATACCCCTTAGGCCAGGGTGTTATGCCTATATGGCTTACTACATGTGTATATTTTACACGACATAATGGTTGTTCCTTCAGAGAGGTAAAGTAATGTAATTTGTTTGTGTGTCATGAGAGTATTTCATTACCATATCAGTCCTAATTAGAGCCTATTATGGCAATTAACAACAGTATATGTGCTAATTAGATATGTACAATTACGCCCGAATCGGTGTAATTGTCTGATCTAAGTGACATGTATACCTGCTAATGACTGGGGCCAAATGTCACTTAGGTCATGTTACTTGGATGAAAAATGGTAACCTGGATTATCTGATTAGCTGATCACATTCAACAAAGTTGGTCGTTGAAAGGTGCTGGTTGTAGTGGGGTCCTGCAACACTTCCTATTAGCCAAACTCCACAGTACGATTTAGGCAGGAAAAACCCTGCGTTTATGGGAGTTTAGACAATTTTGACAATATGGAAGGGTTGATTGCTCTATTGCAAGGCATTATCGGCTAAGGGTCTTTGCCTAAGTGTTGCAATTTACATCAAGTCAAATATCTAAATATTTAGATATTTTTTCCTGCAATGCCCTAAAATCTCTGCGGTTTATACAATTGCAATGTTTTGATTGATAATGCAAGACATTTGAAGCCTTTGACATCGCAATTTAAGCTCCACATGCCTGTGCCAATGGTGGTTTTCCCTATTAATATAAAAATGTTTTACACTGCAATTTCTTCTCACCCCACTATTTATAAATTGCAATAGTTGAGTCTAAAACGCAAAGGTTTCCTGCCAACAAATCGTAATAGTGGAGCTTGTAAAAGGCAAAGGAGTGTTGGGAACCCTTGCTGTTTGACATATTGGTAATAGTCTGGTAACGAAACGCAAGGGTTTCAGGTTCATAAATCGTACTGTGGAGTTTGGCTATATGTACTACCGGTATCTAAAATCTAGATAAAGAGCTGGTCTCCTTGGTTCTACATTGTACTCAGGCTTCCAGATCTGTCCTGTAGACGCTGCCTCGGGAGCTCCACCCATGCAGGCTACAGGGGCCAATGGTTGGCAATACAATACCTGTTAGATTTGTAAGACAGCGCCATGGGTGGTGGTATTGTATTGCATTGTATATTCGTTTATAAATTTCGTCTGAAGAACAGTGGGCTACAAGCCTGTATTTATATCTCCTACAGAGTGCATGGGGCACTACTTAGAAGTTTTGCTAGAATGTACCATATATTTATTGGTGCAAGTTATAATAAGTGCAAGGGCTTATGGCCATAAATGAATATGTGGGACCAGTTAGTTGCTTTGTTATTGTTATTGGTAGTCGTGAGGATCCAATGTTTATTTAAAGACTTTACCCAGTCCAAACAAGGTCGTAAACGGTAGGGTTCTGGGGTCGGGAAGGCTTATACGTTGCACAAAGGCTCTAAAAAGACCCATTGTGCAAAGTGCTTTACAAATCGGATCTTATCATGAAAAGCCTTTTCATCTTTGTGTCAAAGATTAATCTTCAAAATGTATACTATACGTCAAAGGAACATTACTTTTTTTGTAATCATTTATCATTTTTATGTTATTCATTATTGCACTGGTATAGGTCTGTGCAGTAATTACTACGTCTGTTGGCCGCCCGGGGTCGCAGGGGTTGCAGGTCCCGCCCTTCTCACGTCCATGATTCTGGGTAATTCCCTTCCTATTCTTTTATTTCATTCTCCACACAATAACTTAGAAAATGAAATAAACACCATGAAAGCCAGATTGCGTGATAGATGCCATATTGAGGTGTACATGCAGTGCCGTTTCTTTGTTGTGGTTATGCTAGTTCCTACTGCATAATTATACGTGTAAGCAGTAGAGCCAGCCAGCTAGCCAGCTAGCCATAGCCTTGCAAGATACTCCGATACTCATAGGCATACACTTGATATTAGCCAAACTCCACAGAACGATTTTGGTAGGGAAAACTCTGCAATGCATTATGGCCACAGATCCTTCACCAAGTATTGCAATTTGGTTAGTGTTCAATATCAAAATATTTAGACATTTTCCCCTGCAATGCCCTGAAATCTATGCGGTTTACAATACTGCAAAAGCATGGTTAATAGGGGAAGGCACTGCAGATATCTTTAAGATATTCTGTAGGATATAATCAACCAAAAGTAAACTATGAAGTATCTCCCCCAAACTTCAACCTATAACTATGACAAATATATAGGAGGGATTTTGGCTATAGTGGAGTTTGGAATATGCAATGGTGTGCTGTGAACCCTTACTGTTTGGAATATCAGCAACAGGGCTACCTTATTTTTGTACCAAAACGCAAGGGTTTCAGGCTCATAAATCGTACCGTGGAGTTTGGCCATATCAGCCTTTTGAAACCTTTTTTTAAAGTATTGTAACTTTAACATAATAATTACAAATTTTGAAATCAAAGTTTCAATATTTGATATGAAAATTCAATGTCAGAGTTCCCAGGGTTCAATAGAAATGTCTATCTTCGATAATGTGATATTCTAATGACAATTGCTGTTGCTAAGCAGCCAATGATCCTACAGCAACACGTGATTGGCACTGTTGAAATGCCAGTGGTCAATTTAGTTGAGGTAGAAATCATTGAAATTGAGCTGTATGACTGTGAAACCTATGTTGCTAAGCAAATGTATAAATATATATATATATATATATATATATATATATATATATATATATATATATATATATATATGTATATATATATATATGTATATATATATATATATATATATATATATATATATATATATATATATATATATATATATACTGATATTCCCGCGTCAGTAATATCTAGTCCATATACATATATATATATATATATATATATATATATATATATATATATATATATATATATATATATAATATATAAATGTTTAGATTCGCTATTGCTAAGCAACTGATCACCCTAGCAACAACCCAATAACGCAGATGGATTATTTTGTGGCCATCTTAGATTTCGACTCGGCAGCCATCTTGGATTTTCACAACATTAAAATCATTCCCAAATTTCTACCTCTAAACACCCACTTAACAAAAAACGTTCATTAACATTTGCAAACGTTTGTAATGGGTTGGTACGAGAACTTTTGTTTAAGAACGTTATTTTAACGGTTCTATAGGGGTTTGGAGAAATGGACCCGTTGGTATCCAAAATGTTGTAGAACATTCCTCGATGGTTCAGATGAAAACGTTAGTGGCCATAGAAAACGTGTGCTCGTGCTAATATCCTGATTCTCCCATAAATAATCATTCTACAGGAACAAAAATAACAGATCATACATTCCAGACAAAAGTTGGTCAAGTTTCATTTTCTTTGGAAATTCTTTGTGTTGAATAGATACGCATTTATGGTCAAAGAATTGGCAATGAAGAACTAGAACGTTGTTAATTAAACCTTTTTACATGGTTCCGGCCGAAGTCCGTTTCTATTGAACACATTATTGAACATTGCTACATGGTTTGAAGAAAAACTCTTGCATTTCAGGATGTTGCCTATCATAAGTCAAAAGTATCTGGGTTTGCTTTGAACCTTTTCCCAAATCACCTTACATCATTTGGAACCAAATAGTGAAGAGAAAAGTAGGGGTCCCGCGTTGCCTTGTAGAATATAGATTTTTGAAAAAGAAAAGTACCGTGTAGATCTCTAAAACTAAACCAGAAAATCACGTATTCCATACTTTGTAACTGTTTTCCCGAATAAAACATAAACAAGTAATGGTATCCATTTTACATTTCAACCTATGGCCCCGTGCATGGTTTGAGGCACTTGAAAATAAAAATCAATAATGATAAATAAATGGGAAGGTAGACTAGAGGTGGATCCCAGTATGACCCGCTGCAGCCCTGTCCCAATGGTGTAATGAGATCAGCACAGAACTAAACTCCCCAACTGGGGTTGTAAGTTTGCTCCTGGGTCAATCCTCTCAGACTTTTACCTTCTGTTATACACATCTCATGCACAGAAAACCTCTCTGGGTCTCTGTAGCGATGGAAGACTTGTTAAGTGTGGAATAATATATAATACAAATTGCCGTTTGAAGTGCAGATGTTGTTGTAAGGTGTATGGTTTCAATATCATTGTGCGCACCCTTCGTGACACATTCTCAACCCATCTTAAGTCGGTTGCCACGTCTATGAAAAAAAGAAGATTTATGGGGCACTCCGGGTAACATTTACAAACCCTACTGCAGTCCTCGATCTAATATACTTCCCTCTGAGGTCAACTAATAAATGATGGAAAGGTGAGAGGATAACTTACCGTTCAAAACGACTGACCGGGTTACCAGACATTTACCTTACACACCAATTCAAACGAAATCAAGTTTGGATCTAGTTTAGATATTATAATCGACTACATTATGAGGCTTCGATTCTTCAAAAGTCCCAAGGCTATCCCGCCGTGACTGATTTATGTGTTTTCTGGGGAATGGGTCGGCACAGTAAAAGATTTACTGTATAGCCGACCTATACTACAGCCAAATCACCCCAACCACTTTATCAGGCCCGGTAAAAAAAACTTGTTTCAAGTTTAGGCCACTCAAAAAAAAAGTTGTTTCTCATCACCGCACGCTTCATAAAAATCGTGATTTGGGGAAAACTTTTTTTTAAAATGATTTTTCATGAAAAATCGGTCAAGGAATTCGAATTGGTCATATTTCTCACTGCTGGGTGATGAGAAACAATTTCTTTTTGAGTGGCCTCATATTGGGTACGAATATACTTGGTTAATAGCCATTTAAAGTTAGTACATCCGAAAGTTAGTACATTAGAAAGGACTGAGATAGGCAGGGATGGGTAGGTGGGTGATGATGAGCTTGGGTGAGTGTGTGTCTGAGGGAGGGAGGGAGTGAGGGAGGGAGGGAGGGAGGGAGGGAGGGACGGAGGGAGGGAGGGAGGGAGGGAGGGAGAGTAGTGTGAATGAGGGAGGGAGGGAGGGAGGGAGGGAGGGAGGGAGGGAGGGAGGGAGGGAGGGAGGGAGGGAGGGAGGGAGGGAGGGAGGGAGGGAGGGAGGGAGGGAGCAGTGATGGAGGAGTGAGTGAGGGAGTGGGGGAGGGGGGGGGGGTTTATGGATACATGTTACATCAACCTGGTGGGGGCGTGGGGTACCGGGTATATGGTATATTGAGTATTTTACAGTGTGCAGTGGGGAAGGGTTATTTTTGAGCAAAATCCACTTCACCAAAAGTCAATTTTCACCAGAATTTCTCTCACCAAGATTTACTAAAACCCAATTGTAACCTAGCAACCGCGGTGCCCGGTCCCCGCACTCCTAAACCTATACTGACACCATCCTCGTTATGGGATCTTAAATATACCCCCTTTCCGTGGATTTTGGAGTGGAAACAACCCCCTTTTTATGGTAAAATCGCGGATTTTAGGACCCCAAAAAGTATACAAAATATAGACTACTATTCATCCGGGCTATTCATTTACTGCCCAAAACCATGCTAGCATGCTAAGCATGAATGTTATTGTCAAATACACCCCCTTTCCGCGGATTTATTAATAATAAAAGACCCCTCTTTCCTGTTCCCACGGACATGAAAAGTCAATGCAAAGTCTAGAGGGCTTCCTGCTGCCGTCAAAACCTGGTGTGCGGACAATAGCCGGCAGATGGTTGCGGTCAAAACCCGGTGCACGGACAATAGCCGGCAGATGGTCGCGGTCAAAATCCAGTGCGCGGACAATACCCAGCAGATGGTTGCGGTCAAAACCCGGTACGCGAACAATACCCGGCAGATGGTCATGGTCAAAACCCGGTGTGTGGACAATACCTGGCAGTTGGTCGCGGTCAAAAACCAGTGCACGGACATTACCCGGTAATTGGTTATGGTCAAATCCTGGCGCATTCAAAACCCGGTGCACGGTCAAAACCCGGCACAACAGACCCTGTATAACACTTATAGGGTGGTGTCATACTCCAATGGTCTTATGATACGTGTATTTATGTATTGTCACGATGCAAGGCACTGCTTTGGTGCATCATGACAACCATTCAAGAGTGTATCAACCTCATAGAGTATTCACAATTGCAGCATTGGCAAGTTATTCGCCAGGGATGAGTTCATGCATCATCAACATGAAGCTCTCAGGCACCCTGCTGGCCCTAAAGGTTTACCAGTAGTAGACTCATTGAATCAGGTCCTCACATTAATACGACAATTAAAAGACAAAACTCCCTCCCTCCCTCCCTCCCTCCCTCCCTCAATACTTGAAGATCTTAAAGAACTTGAAGATATTAGCAGTATGCTACTTATCTGAATGTCTATCACATTTGTACAACTATTATTACATTTGTACAACAATGTGCTTTATGGAAACTAGATATCATTCACATCTATTCTCTGATAAGTCCCCGGTTCCCATATTAGTATTAGGCCAAAAAAAAAAAGGTGTGTTTCAGGCAACATGGTCAGAATTTCTAGGGTAGGTAGGTCGGATTTTTTTTTTTTTTTTTTTTTTTTTTTACATAGAGAGAGTACCAGGAATGAGTCGTGAATCGACAAATCAACTCGCGACTCACCAAAATGACTCCATAATTCCTCCATTGACTAGGAACATCAAGAAGTTGTTGAATATACCTCTTAGAAAGCCATTTCCTGAAGTTAATCAATTATTCAGGCCTCTGAGGTCACTGGGAGCTAGAATTAGGAAGCTAGGAGCTAGAATTAGGAAAAAATGAGGAAAAAAGTAACAAAAAAATTTAAAAAAAAAAAAAAATCTTCAAAGTGGGAAAAAAATGCTAGGGTCGGCCCTTTTTGGAATTTAGGGTCGGGTTGCCTGAAACACACCTTTTATTTTTTTTGGCCTTAGCAGTATATATACACACTGCATTAGGACATAGGCATTTCAGTAGAAGACATAATACATAGCTAGTGTGGCACACGTCGGCTTCTGTACTACGCAGATAAAAGTGAATCAAGTCTATAGCTAAGTTTGTATGGTCTATCTGAACATCCTGACTCATTTTTAAGAAAAAATAGTTTCGAGTCCAACTCATCGGATGTACTAACTTTAAAGCGATTCACACCGTGGTCGATTGCGCTGCATTCTGGAATCGCTGCGCAATTAATATTAAGCATGTAGTTGTCTAGGTGGTAACCTTGAAATACATACTGTTTTTCTTTCTTCATGTCCTTATCACCCCTAGGCCGTTGTGTAGCTGATGTAGGTCAGATATCAGGTGTCCTCATCGGGACGTGAGGCGATGTGACAGGTCAGCAGAAAGCATACACCAGCCTTCACACCCGGTCCCATGCACCTCTCTACACACCTCGTCGTTTGCAGAAAGACACACCTGTTCACCCTCCTGTCTGCAACGGAGTTTAGAGGGTATTCCTTGTTTGACAACAACTGGCCCCGTTTTATTCCGGCCCCATCCTCCACACCCTTAACTACATGGGGACGCATTGCATCGTACTACATGTATTACACATCATCTGTAATTCCCCTGGGGTACAGCTGATGAAACATGTCCTCTTACAGCTACATGATGCTATGATGCTTCATGTCATCTATGTATCTGACTCTGTCGACTTTGAATGTTCACAGATATATGTCCATGTTCAGCCCCCACAAGTCTCACACGTTCTCACTTTTTGTTAAGAATTTATCACTTCTTGCCTATAGGACCAGAATACTATTGGGCGAATAGTCATCTACTATAAGTAGCATTATGGTTAGAACTTTTAGAAGACCACTTCATTTTTCTGTGACACATTAAGCCATTTGAACAGGAAAATATATATTAATTAGTATACCTTTACATCATAGATTCGATAATCAGGTTCGTGAGGTGTTTTATCATAACAATAATTATCAGCGACAGACATCTATTCCACGAAAGAGAGTAAATTTTATGTTTTTTTTCGATCCATGTATATATATATAGATAATGCGGAATTCCGGGAATGCATTCAAACATTTGTCGTGATGATATTGGAAGCTGTAGGCTTAGCCGAAGTGAAGTTACTGTATAAAAGGGCCGATCTGTAGTTATAAAAGAGATATTTCTAACTGTTGACCCCCACCCCCCGGATGAAGAACAGGGGACCAGGTAGTTTGAAGGAGACGTAAAAGGGACAACTGATAGAATCCGCCGCATTCAGCACATAAAGCAGGACGCCACGACGTGCTCTATTTGGCATAACGTTGTGTGCGGTGTATACATCTCTCATTCGACGCAAAGGCTTGTCAGCTGGATTCTTCCTGAAACCTTTAAAACCAAGCCCTAAAGTGTAATGGTAAAACTCATTATGTTGCAAACAAGAACATTACGTAGGCCTACAGGAGTGATAGTTTCATCATTCTCAACAATGTCACATATGCTTATTTCCATTTTCATTTGATGTAAAACATCCATTTTCAACAAAATCGAAACTATGAATTTTGATACTTGTTGCATACAACGTAGCTATGATGTATTTTACACACACACACACACACACACACACACACACACACACACACACACACACACACACACACATATGCATATGTAGTGATGAATTAACGATTCGATAATAGTCATAAAACTTTAGTATTACTGTCTTTCTAGAGTTAGGCTGACATTGTGAGGCCCCTATCTCACAAACTCCTTTTGAGATAGGGGCCGTTTATCACTTAGGAACCATCTTTAAAGCTTATCTAGCTAAGGGCCCTTATCTCGCAAAACTTTGCAAGAGAAGGGCATTTTGTAAGACAGGGCCAGATGTTTACTATTTAAACAGTATGAAAAAATGGTGTTTAGGATATAAACATGTAGTGTTTAGATCATAGTATATCAAACATATACCAGATGGCAGCTCTGTGGCTGACTATAGTTTCTACAACCACTCAAATGTTATTGTGGATCTAAAAGTGCTTAAATATGAGTTAAGTAACTTAAATTGTATGGCATAAAAAAGGATAATAATATGCATTGCAGGATTCAAGGGTTGAATAATAGGCAAGAAAGGACCAGTGATTTAATTGCTTAATTATTTCAGTATCACCATGGTCACATTGTTATGAGATGCTTTTAAAATTTCAGAAAAGTCTTGATGGCTGCTGAGGTTGTATGTTATTTGCATAGACCTTCGTAATGGCACTATAGAGTCATATATATATGTTTATGTCTCATACAGATCGATGATATCAAGATGTATACCTGTATGATGATACATCTCTTTTTAGGGGGGGGGGGTGGACCACTCGCTCATCTGTAGCCTAAATACTCATTCCTAGTATGAGTTTGTACGTTATGAGAGAACAAGAGGGAAAAAACGGGAGGGGGAGGGGGCAGCAGAAGGTTTTCTGTTGGTTCATAACTGTTCTTTGACTGAAGTATTGCCTTTTGATATATATTCACAGCGCAATGACTGCTAGCGACCACGCCTGCGGCATACTATACCACTAAAGTACTGTAATATACGGATACAATAATGTACCAGTGACTAAACTATGAAGGTAATATCGGATATTTATGTGGAAAAGGAATTGTAAGCAACACGCCTTCTACAGTTGTCTATTTGACTGAAATATCACATGAAAGGGTAAAGGTGGAAACTGATGTTTGCAGGGCCTTCACTTCAAACAAAAAAAAACGGCATATTCAATATGTGTCACCTTAGGGCAGATAATGCCAGATACAAGTAACAAATTTTAGTTGACCTTTAGTGAAGGGTAACTATAATGGTACACTTCAAACAGACCGAATACATAACTCTAAGTGGTCATTTTTAGTTACGGGGGGGGGGTCAACCCCTCTCATGAACAGTGACATGTGGATTTTCTCGCTAAAAAGGGGTTGAATCCCCCCCCCCCTTCTCAAATAGGGTCAAATATGTGTTGGTCTCCCCCCTACCACCAACCACATGCGCCCCACCCCATCATGACCCCACGTAAAACAACTCACTCCATTGACAGCACCTTCATATGTCTGTCTGACACAGAGTTGACATTTATCTCCTTCGGGCAAGGTGCAGTTCAATTTTCATATCAGTCTCTTTGATAAAAAGAAAGCGGTCCTCCATTTATTGTGTACCATGTCAGCGTTGTGCTTTGTGAGTATCCATCTTCTTCCTCATCTTATTTCAAAATCAAGTATAACACAAAGCAACAGCAAAACGGTTTATGTTTTCCTGAACCTGCTACTCTGAACATCAAATCTCTCCTTATCTCTTATCTCCCTGTCTTCTCCATGTCATGAGGTACACTTGGTTGGTTTTGGATAGATGTGTATCTCTGATCAGGGCGATGCCGTACTCGCGTATTATCTCGAATAAGGTATATACTTTAGAGATTGTTGGTATAAGTAGAAATATTAAAATGGCAACCATTCAAGTATTTTGAATAATTCATTTAACATTTACTTTGAGGTGCCTCTGTGAAAGGAAACGAATGATATTGTGAAACAAACTGTGGACATGAAAGCCTGTGAATGTTCATTTGTTTAGACATTTACGAGGATATATATATAGGTATGGTGGGGCACATACATGAATGATGGTGCTATACTCTATAGATGGTGTGAATTGAATTGTAGCTGTATGTGTGCAGGTCGCTCTTATGTCCCCAGGGGCCTGTTTCCTAAGACATGTTTCTAGCAGCGTTATTTTCAGGTCTTAATAGAGCAGAGTTAATGTAGCCATAGGTAACGAAATATAGCCTGTTGTCAAACCCGAAAAATTAATATTTTTATTTTAGATATAATATTATATTAACAGAAATATTAGTATAACGACTTATGAAACAGAATTGCCAATTTTTTGGCTGTTGGTTACCTTCAAAGTTGTTATACTAGGACATTTCTAGATATATTAACATTCAATATATTATTTAGGGGGGTGCAGAGGGGTCCCCCCCTGAGGTCACAAAGTCGCCTCTTTTAAGGGCTACAGGTCACAAAGTCGCTTTTTTTGCAAAAATATCCAGGTCGCAGGTCACTTTTTTATTATATACCAGTATGGCCATTTGAAAACAGCAGGTCGCAGGTCACAAAAATTAATGGTCAAGGTCGAAAAGTCGCCTGGAAAACGGCCCAGGTCGCTAGGTCGCCGAAAACCCCTCTGGAGCCACATTTAGTATGGGGTATCCTGAGAGAATCGCAGTAACCGCTGGAATGAGCAAATTCAAAAGTGAATTGCTCTTTTATAGTGTCTGTCACATGACCTATAGTATACATTGACCAATCAGAGACGGTCTATGGACCGGTCTGGTTGTTGACAGAAGAATGGTTGCCATGGAGGATATGCAACCGGGCTTCTGATCGGTCCTCGGTCCACAGAGGGATTAATATGAGGAACTGGCGGTTTCACCTGAGGGGATCTTCAGACTGCATTGAAATAAATCAATCAAAACTAATTCTGACAGGTCAGAAAAACTCTAATTAATTATGCAGTACCATACACCACTGGGGGTATGGGTGTTATTTTTTTACAGTCAAGAGTAGTTTTCTTGGGGTGTAAAAAATTACTTAAGACACAAATAATTATTTAATTCTTGAGAATTTACACAAATATTATGTGGCTTTCAACTCAATAACATTCAATATATTAAGCTATATTAGTGCTACCGATATACTAAGAAAGATTAGAGACAGAATATAGTGTGGAATCCCCATTAGACCATTGGTCCATGGGATGGAGTCTACAATCTAATTTCTAATAGATAGTCATCATACGAAGAGTACGAATACACTCAGTAGCATCTTTCCACAGTAGGTATATAGGTGGACACCCCCCGCCAACACTGTAGGAGTTCAGAGATGCCCCCCCCCCCCCCGCTCAAGAACAGAGATGCCCCCCAAACCCAACGTTGTTAAATAATTAACACTTATTAATGTTTTAAATTATATAGTCCAATCAATGACGTCATATCCCAGGACCCCACCATTCAAAATTAAAAAGATTGGAACATTGAAAAGGTCTTACTCGAGGCAGATATATGGGGCCGAAACCGATTGGAATTACCACACTATTTTTCTGGTCTATCGTGTGCCCTCAAACCAATTGACCTCCGAAGGACGAAAGTGATACCCGTGGCTCTCTGACTGTAAATGGACATGGTCTAGTGAGGAAAGGTGGCTACTCCTTGCCATGATAAAACAACATAAGTGTAGGCTCTCTGTGTACTACTGAAGGGGTCACCCATAAAGTATGTCACCCAAATTTCTGCCCATTTTCAACAACCCCCCGCCTTGTTTCGCTTTTCCCCCCATCCCTCCATAATTATCTACGGTGGCCGTCAAAGCTCACCAACTTAAAAATTTTTTTTTTTTTATATATTATGCTGTCAACATCGAAAATTCTTGCTGTCAACTGTCAACATTGGCCGAGGAGGTTCACAAAAAAACGTATATTTTTTTCTTCACATTTCTCCATCGTTTATCAAATTTCTCAAAAACACTCTTTTTTTTTGCTGTCAACATCAAAAATCGGGGGTGAGCCTTTTCGGCCAATGTTGACAGTTGACAGCACGAATTTTCGATGTTGACAGCAAAAACAGAAGAAGTGTTTTTGAGAAATTCGATTAACGATGGAGAAATGTGAAGAAAAAAATATATATGTTTTTTTCGTTGAGCCTCCTCGGCCAATGTTTTTGTGGTTGACAGTAAAAAATAAATTAAAAATTAAAAAGAAATTGAAGTTAAATACCGTACCGTCGCGAATGAGCGCCGGGGCGCTCTTCAATTTGGAGGGGCTTTAATCTCCAAGACAGGCGCTCATTCAAGATCCTATTTTAGTGCTTAAGGAACATTTCAAGACCCGTGAACTCCCGGCACTTATTCAAGACCGGCGCTCTTTCGAAACCGGCGCTTTATCGCGACGGTACGGTAGTGACATTTTTTGGGGGTGAGCCGTGACGGCCACCGTAGATATCACTCAGATTTTCACTTAGACCACATCACCTCTTGACCTTTAAAAAAATTAGAGGTCATCCTTTATTATAAATTAAACTGTACATAGTGTGAGCGTTGTACGTGGTGCACAGAGAGAAGAAACCGAGTCACAAGGGGAGTCCAGGCTATAAAAAGAGAGCCAGGGTCCCTTTGGCTCACTTTTCACACTGTCTGACTCCCCCTTCTAACAGCCTTGACTCCTTTTCAATTAGATCAAACAGAGTCCATGTCAGCTGAGGTGAGTCAATGGTTACCTGGACTCCCTAAGGGAGTCACAGAGGTGAGCATACAAAACGGACATAGGAAACCCACTAGGTGACACTACTGTACAATGACTGTAATGCCATCTAGCATATATGTTAAGAAGCCATCTGACTCTGTTTCTAATCAGAGTCAAGGGTCCCTACTCCCTTTTCCCCCAAGGGAGTCAAACAGTTGGTTACAGTTAAGCCTTCTAGGTGGTAGCACTATACCTAAAATGGTAATATTCTGCATGCTCAGATCTCTAGATCCATGTTATTTGTGACATTGATAATTATGCTGATACGTGTATATCATTGTAGCATCAATATGTAATGTCAGAATTACATTTTATGAAATAATTACAGTTAATTTAAAACCGTAGCATAAGCATGATGTATAAGGTATAGACACCCAATTTATAGCAACATGAGAAAGTTAAATCCCAAAAGCTCATATGTTCCTTTGTATATTAACTAATGTGCTCGGAGGGATCTTTCTGAGATCCCTCCTCCTTGTGAGGCATTGCACCAACATAATGTAGAAACATCAGCTAGGGAGACAGCTATTGAAATGGTTATATAGAGGGTTAGGGGGCAGAAATTACCTATAAATTATGACTCTCTATTCCAAAGGAGCCATCCTGTGCCTAGACTCCCTTTCTAAAGGGAGTTGCAGCATAGACCTGGACTCTGTCTGTAGCGGGGAGTCATAAAAGGGAGTCATTTTGGAGGCAAAACCTAAGCTCTCTTAAGGGAGTCACATAACTCCCTTTTAAGGGAGTCAGGTTCATCAAGAGAGTCAGAAAAGGGAGTCATTCTGGAGGCAAGCCTGGACTCCCTTTTGACTCGGTTTCTTCTCTCTGTGTGAGTACCCGTGTGAAGCAGAGGGTGTCGGGTCTATATTTATCATGTGGGCCTAGTGGAATGCAGCCTTTGAGGAATCGGCTGATATATCAAAAAGGATACCGCTTATGTTACTTTAGTAATTGATCTGGCATGTAGATTGAAGTGCCTCCGTGAAATGAAACTAATGATTGTGAAACAAACTACTGACATGGTAACCTCTAAATGCTCACATGTTGAGACATTTACGATGATAGATAACTTTAACACCTAGAGTTACAAACGACATAATTATATGTCCATTGCTAATGTACTTTTGCCCTGAAACGACGACGTTATGTATGAATCTTCATGGCACAGGTCCTAAACTTTTTGTCGCCAGTTCACACAGTGGCTGCAATATTCAACAAGTGGTTTTGTATTTCTACTGATCCAATGAACACATTAATGTAGTTTGGACAAAATTAATATCCAGTGTGCAACAAACTCCACGTGGTCATACTTGCGCTACATGGGAGATTCTTTTCAGATACATGTGTATGTGATAGTGGGCGTTGTCCCGTATCCAAGTATATTCATGCTAGTTCTAGGCAATCATCAGATTTGTGAAGGTGCTGAATAAAACATAGTAACCTATTCCTTTTGACGGTGAATAAACTTGAGGTGATTGAACCTAAGAAGGTGTTACTTAAAATGGGTTGACTTGATTTATTTATACCGGCATGTGTTGTCATGGGTCTGAACATCTGACCCATATAAGCGTAAATATGACCCACACAGAGAGAAGAAACCGTGTCAAAAGGGAGTCCAGGTTGCCTCCAAAATGACTTTCCTGTTTGGGGGAGTCCAGGTCAGACGGACGCATATGAGACTCAAAGGCTCCCGAATTGGGATGTGGAACCTGACACCCAGAGCGTCTGTGGTCACCAGGACACTTAGAAAGGGAGAGGTGAAGGAGGCCAGTGTAGGTTATAATAACAGGCTGATGTAAGAGATGGGTAAGATAGATGCTTGCTATAGGAGTGAGGTCGCATAAGGGAATCTATAGGTGACTCTTTAGCTGACCTAAGGGAGTCACCTGGGGGAGTCATATAGCTCTCTGGGTCATTGCACATTGGATGCTTTACACTAACATAATAGCTACAACCTTTCCTAGAAATAGGGGTATAGTCACCTACAACACAAGCTACTGTACTATGGACACAATGTTTTAGGTAAGTACGGACTATAATGGCCACCGTCCACAGAGCATAAATCGGCCGCATATGGATCTGATATCATCTACTATCAGAAGAGTATCTATGTAAATTATTTATAGAATGGCCCTATACGGCCGATTTATGCTCTGTGGACGGTGACCCTGAGCTTGAATGCTAACATGCCACTATATTAAATAAATCTGACTTGTCTTGGCTGCAAGGCTTAAACCTGATTATTAGACTTCATGCTTATTTATACTTGGATAGGAAGAATAATATGATTGCGTTTTGAATAGGTTAATCAATAACATTCGATAAGACAATATTGTCAATTGTTAATGGCCACGGTCCGTTGGGGAAACTTCGGCTGATTAAGCCAATACATTTCCTAATTAACCTCGATCAATTAGAGCCCGGGGCCCGGTGGTCATTATCTGATTAGAGCAAGGGGTGCGTGGTGACGTTAGTGTGTGCGGCAAACATATTTTACTACCACGGGGTGGATTCGACCTTTTGGAAAATGTAGGAATTATTGGATACATGCTGAGGGTCACCGTCCACAGAGCATAAATCGGCCGTATACGGCCATTCTATACGTAATTTACATAGGGAATGTAGGGCAATTTTATCCATATGCGGCCGATTTATGCTCTGTGGACGGTGGCCATAAAAGACCATCCAGCTAGAACCCAGGTAACAAGAAACGTTTGGACAACGTTGACCAATGTTCCCTTTTGGTTAATTGGTCTGACGTTTTTTAATTTGCATTATTTCAACGTTAACTTATCGTTTTTGTTGAAAACGTAATTTCAGAAACGTTGGTTTAATGTTGGTTTAATCAGTTTGCAAACTAACGTTTTCCAGGTAACCTACATTAAACATTGCTTAACGTTTTTTTGTGGACTCAAACTAACGTTCATCTAACCAATTGTTTGAACGTTTATTTAACGTTTTTTTAAGTTTCCAATCCAACCAACCAGGTGGCAGTTTAGTCATTGATACAACTAGTTTCAATGCTGACCTAATATATTTGTCCAGAATAAACAATTATACTGATCATTTCTGATATATTTCTTGAATTTTACAACAACATTCAATGTATCAAAATGTCTAGGCCAAGAAACCTGATGAGATAATAATATAACGCATGTTTGAATATGTCTTATATGGACACACCCAATCTGTAGCATTCAGAAATAGATAACGGCTATACTGAGTATCCATGAAAGGGTCTTATGAATCAATGTGTTAGTAGCGATTTTCCCTGGTGGTGAGTATGCTCATTTTACCCTGAGCTTTTAAGTTTGGAGAAACAATATGAAATAAAATAAAATATCATTGGACAGGATATGGTCCATGCTGCATCAGAATGTGTGTATTAACTAAACGTTTTTTCACTCATAGCTCAATGTTAATTCAACATTGGTTCAACGTTGAATTGAGTCCACGAGATGGAGTTAGGCTAGACGCAAAAATAGCGTTTTTTCACTCTGTAAATGACGTTGAAAAACGTTTAATCAACTTCAACTTGTTACCTGGGAACCCTATCTGAGACAAAATCGGGAAGCCCACGCCCGCTCAGAACAAAGCCCTGTGACCAAATTATAATTTCATATGCATATAAGAAAATATTGGTGGTCCAAATTATCATTTAATATTCACAGTACACCTTTGTAGGTAGGTTTCAGATAGTACTATCACCTATGTTACACAGGATTCATCATAGGTAACTGAGATATAGGTACATCAGAACGGTTGAGAGACTTTGTATTCTTTTACATCCCATAGAATATGTGTCCCTAGTTTCTTTTGTCTATTTGGGACATTGTTTTCAAACAATCCTACATTATTCAGAAATAACTTAAGATCATACAGTAGAGTGGAACGTCTCTTAGGAGGTAAAGTGCACAGCCGAATGTTCATAAATTACCATCTCGACCTCATTATGTCCATACGGTAGATACTCTTCTGATAGGAGATGATATCATCTGCATTGATCAAAGGCTGAGAATCCCAGGTGGACCAGGTGAACCTGAGACTACCGCTCCGTGGGTCCCATAACATCACCCACTGGACAGATACACCCAGGCTATAATGGGATGTGCATTAGTATGTGAACACGATAATAATTCACATACCCCAACCGTGGGAATTCATAACTTGTCGTTAAATAAGTGCGATGAGATGAGACGTATTGTGTACCATGTAGGATAGAACATAAAGTAGCAGACATAATAGGCCTTGTAATGTATTGACGTCACTATGCAAGTAGATGCACCCACAGTAATTCAGACATATAAAGTCGGTACAGAATGATAAATGGGACACTATAGGTTAAAAAAAAGTATAGTCTTTGTTCATCCGTATCAGTGTTTTCTTTAGAGGGCACACCATAATGTATCAGACCAAGGGCCCTGGACCCCGGGCCCTGGACACGGACACACACTTACTAGTTGTGCCATAAATACCATGAAGAAGTCTAAAATAAGTTGGTATCGCCCTTTGAGGACAGCTTATTTCTCTAAGGGAACAATTTGTCCCCATGCTGCACCAATGTACAGTGGCCCAGGAGGGTCAAATATTTTTGTAAAATTGAAATGGCAAATTCACTTCAACTTGCAAAAAAACAACTTGAGTTGAAAGTGAAAACTCCAACTATAAACATAATATACTGTCACCTGTCAACTGTCAATTCAAGTAAAGCAACTTGTGACTGCTATCTTTCAACACTACATGAAACCAAAAACAATGCAAATGTCAAAGTCAAAAGTGAAAACTCCAACTTCAGTTGCTTACTGTCAACTGTCAATTTAGGAACAACAGGGTCACTCTATGTGTCCAATGATAAGCTCAAAAGAGTACCGCATAGTGTATTGGGTTGTGTGCTGTGCTGGGGTGTTCCCCCAGGTGTTCCCCAAGGTGTTCCCCCCAGTGTTCCCTTGGATGATCCCCTAGGTGATCCCTTCCAAGGATGTTCCCCTTGGGTGTTCCCTAGTGATCACGTGGATAATCATCTGGCTGATCACCTGTTGATCAACCAAGTGATCACCATAGTGGTCACCAATGATCATTTGAGTGATCACCCAAATGATCACCCAAATGATCGCCCAATGATCATCCAGGGACCACCTAATGGTCACCCAGATCATCACCTGATGATCACCCTAGTTATCACCCAGATGATCAACAGTGTGATTTTTTTGGATGATGTTCCGGGTGATTATTTGTGTGATCATCATGGTGATCATCTTGGTGATCATCCAAATGATCACCCAAATAATCATTTGGGTGATCACCCAGATGATCATTTGGGTGATCTTCCAGATATGGTCACCCAAATGATCATCTGGGTGGTCATCAGGGTGATCACCCAAATGATCAACCTGATGATCATCCAAATGATCACCCTGATGATCATCCAAATGATCACCAGGGTGATTATTTTGGGAGATCATCAGGTGATCATTTTGGTGATCATTTTGGTGATCATTCTGAGATTACTTGATGACCACCCCAGTGATTAATCTAGTGATCACCCAAATAATCATCCAAATAGTCACCAAATGATCACCCAAATGATCATTAGGGGTGATAATTATGGGTTTTTAGAATCTATTCAATCATTCCCCAATGATTTCTTGTATTTGTTGAACCAGATATCCTGCTAATGAACCCAAGGCATAATCATACTCTTCCTACCCAAAAATGGAAGTATCAAGCAGGCCTGTTATCATCAGGTTTGAGCCACATGCAGCATAGACAAGTGTCTAGGGTGTACATTAGCCTTCAAATCCATAGTTCATACCCACATGGAGCATATGAGACTGTGTTAAGCAAATTGTAATACAACAGAAATAGTGTCTACACTGGATAGCTGCTTAGAGAACCTTCTTTATGAAGAGCATCATTTCTGCAATGAATTATGGTCAATAAACTTTTCAAACTTCAAACTTCAAACTTTTCATCATTCAAATATATATATAGTCTACCTTATTTCCAAACTGTGAGAACATCTGTTTATTGTTTCCTATTGTAGTGGGTCGCCGCTGTACTATTTCTATGGAACCAGTTGGAGTTATATTTGGTATATGTGTTGTCGTGTATCCAGGCCGCACTCCTGTCTACTGCCGAGTATAAGGTTATATAAGCCCACCTGAGGAATGGTGGAGCGCGGCCTGGTTATGTGCATTGAGCCGTGACCGCCACGTGTCACCCGACATATCTCGGGTACGGTGTCGGCTCGGATGCACCGGCGCGTGGTTACCCGGAGTTCCTCGGGAACTCAAGTGTTTACGAGTAATGGAGAGAATTACATAACGACCAGTACATAAGACCTGGGGTTCTGCTAATCGAGGACCCAGTCTTGCTGCGCACTTCGGCCAGCTTGGCTGCTCCACAACAGAGCTTCCCCGAACTCTGTTGTACCTTTTAGGCCTAGTCCTGTCGCTGCTTCCACCTTGGTCACCCTGCGTCTTTCTCTGTTCCACCCTCTGGGGGAACTAGAGGAGATAGACGCACTGGTGTACAACTCCGGGTACAGAACTCCCTCTGGGGGAGTCTGATCCAAGTGGAGTTAACCAAGATGGAAGAGAGCCTTGGAACTCGGGAATTATGTACTAGACCGTGAGCGTATACCTCCTGTATGTTCATATGACCACTGGTGTTCAGAAGCCTATTTGATTATTGCTATCTGTCTGTATGATTACGAGCCGTATGTCAGAATAAATAAAGTGTAATTTCTGAACAACCTATTTTCGAATCTGGAGTTTTTCATAGCAGATGTCTATCTTAGAATAGCCAACAGCTACACTGGTGCCGTGACCACTTTGGGTAAGTATTGATTTACATTTATTTTTTTACTCTTCTTTCTGAAATTGAGAGGTAAGCTCTTATATGTTTGAACCAGAATTGGTAGGTTTCAAGGATAGCTATTACAGGTTGCTTTTGTGTGGTGAAGATATGTCAGATACAGAGGTACCTCCCCCGTTGGTTACTAACCAAGGGGAGGGGATGCGTCCTAGATTACGATCTAGGGTGAGGTTTAATGCTAGGCAGAAGGTACATACTTTCAATCAGAGTAGGGAAATTGGACATGGAGGAGAGGAGGAGGCCCACGAGGTGAGATCTGAGGATTCACAAGGGGATCCTCCAGCAAAACGTCCAGCTCTAGAGCCAGATAGGGTTATGGAGGGACCTGTCCAGGTGGGGGACACCTCACGGGAGGATGTGACGCTTGGACAGGTGACCATGGAAGATGCTGGGGAAGATAGTGACTCTAGTATACCTAGTCTGGAGGGTACAGTAGATGTACCAGTGAGATGGGAACGTAGACCAGTACCCACTGTAGAAGCAGTGGGAGGGACTAGAGTGGTAGTCCCAGTTAGTCAGGAAGGAGTTGAGGTTGTCAAAAGGGACGACCTAGAAGAAACTCCTGGGGAAGGGGAAGAGACAGCTGAGGTAATCTCCAGAGGAGATAAGCTGTTCCCGGATCCTTTTACATTGACAATACGTGGTCTAGAGGTTCCGCCTTATGAGCCCAGGGGAAGGTTGAGCCTGGAGGACATAAGGACGCTCCGATTGAGAAACGAGCATGAGCATATGAAGGAAGGGATAAGGCTAGAGGAAGAATCCCTCAGGAAGCTGAAGGAAGAAAGGGAAGCTTTTGAAAAGAGTTTTTTGGCAAAAAGGTCAGGAAACATTGGGGAACATGCAGCTCAGATCAAACATCTGGAACAGATTTCTGTCAATGTGGGTCTACTTGAGGGTACTGAAGTCAGACTGAAGTCTGAAACAGAAAAGCTAGTGGTGCGGAATAAAGAAATTAGTTCCGAGATTCTAGCAAGACAGTTACAAGTAGCGCAGTATGATGAGTTGTTGAAGAAGCAGGATAGTAAGCTGGGAGAGTTAGAGGCGCTAGCTCAACAAGCTGAAAATCACATGGTGAATAAGCTAGAACCAAAAGGGACGAAGGAAATTGGGGACCCGGTGGGAAAGGCGCAAGAGGTGTCTAGAGATGAGACCTTTGTGACTGCCGACGAGCCCTCAGTAGTTATAGTCAATACGGTGGAGGAGGTAGTGAAACCACCTGTCACTGAGGATCTAGATAGTTCCATGGTGATACATACAGCAGATATGTTATCCAGTGTGAGTGGACACTCATCGATGCATGGCAGTAAGTTTGATAAGAATGAGGAGTTCATGTTAGAACTGTGTGGTAGAGTTGAAAAACTGTTTCAGGAGAAGTTAGATTGCTTTCTTGAAGAAACAGAATCAGTGAGTGTGGAGAATGACACTAAGGGAGTAAGAGGAGACGTTCCGGTAGCCCAGGCTACCGGGAATAAGCCTCCTGTGGGACCAGTTAACACTGCTCCAGCTCCAGGTGCTCATTCTACTCCAGCTCCAGGGACAAGGCAAGTTCCTACAGTTCCGGTAAATGTGTCTACGGTAGGTAGACCAGGTTTGCCCGGTGGAGCATACATGAATGCTCGGCCGCCAGGTCAAGGGAATCTGGCCGGGCCTAACACCTCCTACGGGGGATGGGGCAATGTGGGACCGGATAACTGTTATGGGAACGCGAGGCCTATGTTCAATATACCACCTCCCCCATTACCTGGCAGTCATGTAACTCCAGGAAGCATGTATACACCAAGGACCGGAGGTACTAATCAGAGTGGGACACCCTATCAACATAGGGGAAATATGTCAATGGAAGATGAGGCAGTGTTCCAGAGCAATCCAGCAATTAGAAGATTGGGGATTGATGCGGTACCGAATGACGTGGGGAACTTTAAGGCAGTGGACTATGCTTTGAGTCAGGCTGATATACCGTTGAGAACGGGGATGACACCTGTGAGGAAGCAGGCGATCAAGATGAAGCAGTATGATGGCTCGGTTCCATGGAGAAAATGGTTCACACGATTTTCAGCAGATATGAGACATAATGGTTGGGAAGGCGATGAGTGCCTTGCAGCTTTGTCATGGTGTCTGCGGGATGGTCCTGGTGATCCCGCCCTAACAAGCTTTGAATTAAGCGGGGGAAGAACGTACAAGGGATTAGTGGAAACAGCTTCATGGGCTTTGGGTTCCACATCCGGTGCGGATCCCGCATCTGAGCTAGAGGCAAGAGTTCAGAAGCCCGGTGAAGGGCACAGACAGTTTGGAATGGCTCTCAGAGTGCTAGCAGCAGAAGCATTTGCATCTATGAGTCCAAGTGATCCATGGCTGGTAAGGAAGTTGTCCAGCCTGTATATAGATGGACTTAAAGACGAAAGATTGTCGAGCGAGATTGCTTCACAGTGGAAGACCACTATGTCCCTAGCAGATATCTTCGAGCTTACGGAAGATGCTCTGAGAAAGAGGAAGCTGTTGAAAACTGTAGAGGCAGCCCCTGTAGCAGTAATAGAGATGCCCGTAGAAGAGGTTGAACTGACTACAGAGGGAGTGCAAGAGGTGGCAGCAATAGATCCTAAATGGAAAGGACGTCGTTCTTTTTATGTAAGACGAAAGGTTCCAGGATCAGACGCTCAAGCGCCAGAGGAGGGTGCATTGAAGACCATGATCGGAAAAGTCATGGAGGAGCGTAGTAAGGCTGAGAAGGCTGAAAAGGTCGCAACTCGTGGTCGCGGTAAGGGGAAACCCAACAAAGACACGAAATGCTATAATTGTGGGAAGAAGGGTCACTTTGCAAGGACATGTTGGTCCAAGGATACTAAGAATGTATCATCGGTCGAGAAACAAAAAGACGGACCCTCTTCTGACCAAAGCCCACCACCGACGGAAAACTAACAGGGGTTGTTGTCGATGACAAGATAACAACCCCACCTGTGATTGTCAAAGGTACTATCAGGGGAGAATCAAAAGATTCCATTTCATGGGAACCGCTGGGGTTAGCCGCACCTGAGTCTGATCCGCCAGGTGGAGATGGGCCCCAGGGAACGGACGAGAAAGGTGTTGAAGATTTAGCTCATCTGGACACCGTCCGCAGAATTGAGTTGGCGGAAGAAGTAGAAAGGTTTTGTGCTTCGCGACTCAAACCCGATGATCCTATAGTTAAGTTTCTCAACTCGAGGGGATATGACTTGGGCGGTGAAGCTGGAATCCAGAGATTTGCCTTACAACCTTCTCCTTTACAAGGGAAGAGATGGTACTTGCCTGTGCAGATTCAGGGCTGCTCGGGGGAATTTCTGATCGATACTGGAGCTAGTCACTCCATGATGGGTCACCATTTCTTCAAGAAGCTCGCAGGTCTGTCGACTAACCCTGTGGGGTCTGGGTCGGTCAGAAGTGCTGATGGGTCTCATATGCGGACACATGGCAGACAGGTGATACCCTTTTGGGTGAATCAACATTCATTTGTTGTTTCAACAACTGTAGCTGAATTGACGGATGAGGGAATCTTGGGAGTAGATTTTTGTTCTCTGTATGGAGCGGTATTGGATAGTGTGACAGGGGAACTCACTCTTCGGTATCCACAAGAGATGAAGGTCCAGTGTGTACTCCGCCGGATTTCAGGCGTCTCGTCTGTCTCTCAGACAGTACGAATTCCTCCCCGCCATGTGTGCAATGTAGTTGTATACTGCCGGGAAATGGAATTTGACCGCATGGGGGTGGTGGAACCGAATCAGCAGCATTTGAGTAAGCTGGGGTTGGTTTCCACCAGTGCCTTAGTGCAGAGTTCAAGACGAACAGTAGTACCAGTCAGTAATATGACTTTTCAGGATGTGTACCTGGAAAAAGGGACGACCTTTGGGGACGTAACATATGCTGACGTGGTAGGAAGAGCTGACTCACCAGAAGTAGAGTTAGCAGTAAAGAGAGCAGTGGAAATAGGAGCTTTGGATCCATCCGCTATGCCAGTGGTATTGCAAGACACTGGGGAGCAGGATAGGAAGGAAGGATATGGATTGCCACTGCATCTTTTACCGTTAGTGACAGATAGCCACTTGGAGACGGAAGAGGACAAACAGAGTCTGGCTCAGCTATTATGCGAGAATGCAGACTTGTTCTCCGCTCCAGGGGAGCAATTGGGTAGAACTGACCGAGTAACTCATCGGATAGACACCGGTTCTAGCCCACCATTGCGCTTGCCATACCGGCGCCTCCCGTTGTCTAAGAAGCAGGCATTGGAGGATGAGGTGGACAAGATGTTAGGGGAAGGGATAATAAGGCCCTCAGATAGTCCATGGGCTAGTCCGGTGGTAATGGTTACCAAAAAGGATGGCACCTGTCGGTTCTGTATAGATTACAGGAGACTAAATGGGATTACGAGGAAGAATGCCTACCCCTTGCCACGCATTGACGAAAGTCTGGATTCCTTGGGAGGCAATCACTGGTTTAGTACCTTAGATCTCCAGTCAGGGTACTGGCAGATTGGGATGCACCCAGAGGATAAGGAAAAGACAGCATTCACAACCCACAGGGGGTTGTTCGAGTTCAATGTAATGCCATTTGGCTTATGCAATGCTCCGGCTACTTTCGAGAATATGATGGAGACAATGCTAAGGGGATTGTTGTGGAAAAACTGTCTAGTTTATCTAGACGACATCATAGTTTTCGGGAAAACTCGGGAGGAGTGTCTATCAAATTTGAACAAGGTGATGGATCGACTGAGATCCTACAACCTTAGACTGAAAGCTAAGAAATGCAAGTTCTTCAGGCAATCAGTGGAATATCTGGGCCGAATAGTCAGTGGCACAGGTATTTCGGCGGATCCAGGGAAATTAGAGGCTGTAGCTAATTGGGCAACGCCAAAAGACCAGAAAGAAGTGAGGTCATTTTTGGGTTTTTGCTCATACTACCGCGATTTCATTCCCGGATTTGCTGAGGTGTCGGCTCCATTACAGGCGCTGGTAGTAGGAAAAAGGAAGGGAATGTTGAAACTACCTCCGTTTATTTGGACGGAATTAGCTGGACAGGCTTTTCAGAAGCTGAAGGAGTTATTCACGGTAACTCCTGTGCTGAGCTATCCTACTGAGGGTGATCAGTTCATCCTGGACACCGACGCTAGCAACGATAGCATAGGCGCTGTCTTATCCCAAGTGCAAGAGGGTAGGGAAGTGCCCTTGGCATTTGCTAGCAACAGCTTGAGTAAAACTCAACGCAATTATTGCACCACCAAGAGAGAGTTGTTGGCCATAGTAGTATACACAAAGAAATTCCGCCATTATTTGTATGGTGGGAATTTTATTCTACGAACAGACCATTCATCCTTGAGATGGCTCCTTAATTTCAAGGAGGCAGATGGGATGATGGGCAGATGGATCTCCGCGTTGTCTGAATTAGGGATAGAGAATACCCAGATTCAGCATCGGAGCGGAGTGAAGCACGTGAATGCGGATTGTTTGTCTAGGAGACCAATCCGAAGATGTGCAAGAATGGACTGTGAAGACTGTGGCATACATAACGCGTTGGTGGCTCCAATAATGAATTTTGATCCGGCCTGGGAAGAGAACTTGGTGTTTTGGTCGGCGGAGTCCATACTTGAAGCTCAGCAGGAGGACGATGGTATCAATATGATACGGAATCTGATCCTGGAGAGAGCTGCTCGTCCCGTCAGACCTGCTCTGTCATTAGAATGTGTGGAAGTAAGGAACTTAGTGGGCCAATGGTCGCAGTTGGTAGTGCGAGACGGCCTATTGTGTAGATGGAAAACTCTTGAGGGCAAAGCCAGAAGAAGGCTACAGATAGTCTTGCCAGCTTCTCTGAGATGGGAAGTATTCGAGTTTTTCCATGGTCATCAGACTTCCGCTCATTTTGGCAGGAAACGGACTTTGGACAAACTAGCGAGGAGATATTACTGGCCTGGGATGTCTAAGGATGTAATACGTTGGTTGAGTGAATGCCCGACGTGTTGCCTGGTGAAGCCGGGCCCTGGGAAAGGTAAAACATCTCTCAGACAGGAACTGTTCGGAGTCAGATTTGCGAGGATAGCCATTGATATAATCACTGGCTTCCAGACAACTCCAAACTCCAACGTGTGCATGATGGTGGTACAAGACTACTATACAAAGTACGTGAAGGTGATCCCAATGAAGGATCACACAGCATTAACTTGCGCACAAGCTTTGGTTGAGGAGTGGGTACTAACATTTGGCGCACCTCTCATGTTACATTCAGACCAGGGTAGGGAGTTTGAATCGCGTCTCTTTCAGGGGATGCTGGAAGAATTGGCCATAGTTAAGACACGCACTAATCCGTACTGACCGCAGTCGGATGGGATGGTTGAGAGATTCAACCGCACGTTGATTCAGGGGCTGACCACACTGGTTAATTCTAATCAGGATGACTGGGACACGTTTTCCCAGTATGTGGCTCATGCATACAACGGTACGGTGCATGCTTCAACTGGCTGCACTCCTAACAGCTTGGTATTTGGATCTGAGATCATAATGCCTGCAGATTTGGTCTTTGGCAGTGTACTGCGGAGAAAGGATGTCCCATGCCGTGTGGCATTTGCGGAATCTCTGCGTAGAGAATTGCGGGAAGGCTATGCATTGGTGAGAGGCCATTTGAAGAAAGCGGCCATCCATCAGAAAGTAGGGTATAATACAGGCTTGAGAGAGAGGAAGTATGTAGTTGGACAGAAGGTGGTGAGATTGAAGCCACCTGTACATGGAAAAATCTCGAAAGGTTGGGATGGGCCATTTGAGGTGACAAAAGTAATATCGGATGTTACTGTGTTGTTGAAAAATGTGAAAGGCAAGATAGTTGCAGGCCATGTGGATCGCCTGAAGCCTTGGCTAGGTCGCCGGCCCGGCGATGAGGATGAGCCTTTGGTAGAAGTGCCAATGCCCCAACCCAGGTGGGTGCGTAAAACACAGGTTACGGCACCCCCGCCTACAAAGAAGACTAGAAAAGCAACGCCAGCTAGAAAAGTCGATGGTAGGAAGAAAAAGAAGAAGTTGGTTACTGAAAAGGGAACTAGGGAGGTTCCTACAGTAATTGAGAAGAAGAAACCCCAAGGACCCATACGTAGAAGTGCTCGTATAGCGGGTCGAGGTGCTGTTACGTAAGAGCGGCGGGGCTGGGTTTGTTTGGTGTGGTTACCCGAAATAGTTCGGGTCTCCAAGGACTTACCCGGTAAACCCCGGAAAGTTGCGTAACTGGTGCTAATTGTCAAAAACACAACGAGAAATACCGGATTTTATTCTTTAGTCTTTGTGACGGGAATAATGGTGAAATTGACCAGTAGATGGCATTGGGGTACCCAACGTTCTGCTTTACTAAAGTTAGTTTTGAATGTTTACATGCTATGGTCTGTGAGTTGGTTTCCCATTTAGTACTTGTCGTGATGGTTTCGGATTAAAATCCAATCAAACCTAGTCAGTAATTTTTCTAAGGATAAATATGAGGATCCTAGTAAGAAATATTATGTAGAAAGTACGGGTGTAGAACTCGTTACAACAACATGAGAATGGGACTCATACGTATTCCGAATTTGTTCGGACAACCAAAGAAATTTACTTTGACACGTATTTTTTTATAATGTTTGTTTAAACAGCGTTCTAAAAGTTCATAAGCTACAAATAATACAGCCGTGACGAACTAAAGAATTGCTATTACTTAAAATGATGTGTAAAATACAATCCGAGAGAACCCGGCGAAGATTGCAACTACTACGCAGTTTACTCCGCCACCCGGTTTTCTTCGGATAATACCGAATAACTTCTTCGGGAAGGGCTATCCGGTACCCGTGATCCTTTGCGCTTGGATGCGCACGCATGCTGGTTTGGCGCGGAAAGCGTCAGTCCTGCACATACCGTTGGAGAGGGTGGATGCGAAGGCACCTCTCTCCGCGTATGTAAACACCGGTTAGAACATCTACATGTGAGGGAGAGAGGAGACACTAAAGTGAGGTAGTACAGGAGGACACTTTTGTAACAATTTTCCTGATTCTACTACTCATTTAAGCTCATTTTTAGAGTGGGCTCCTCTGGGCCGCCCTCTGTGTAGTTATCATGGCGGATAACTATCCGTCGGGAGACTCCCATAGAAGGAGTCACTCGACGGAGGTTACCCCTCTGTCGCAGGAACAGAGAGAATTGTTAGCTTTGGGGGACCTGGAGTCAACAGCTCCGGTCGATTATGATCTTCCAAAACGATTTCGGGATGCAGATTTACCTAAATTCGTGTATCAACCACCGGCTAAGATGAAGAATAGGGGTGTGAAACGCCGAAATCACAGTAATATCTCGGAGATAAGGAGAACTGAAAAGGTTAAAACCACACAGTATCTCCTAGCTCGGGGAGAACATGTAAGGAAACTGGTAGATATGGGTTTATCAGTGGCGCAGGCTAGGGGGTTCGTGTCAGGGCCGGGGTTAAAAGGACTCGAGGCCGGGGGATTTCCCTTGTTCCAGGTTGGGAATATTGCGTCACCACCTACTTCGGGAGTGACCCGGACTGACCCGAATATGCCCGGGATACCGGTGCACTCGGTCAGTGACGTTCCAGTGGGCGCTCCGTGGGGTGCTATGTCGTATGACCGGGCGGATGGTTTACATCCGGTGCATGGTAACTTTGTACCCGATTGGAATGCCCCTACACAGTCAACTCCGGAACGTATTCCAAACATGGCAGTAATGCATTTAGCAGCTAAATTCGAGAAATTTAAGCCGGATGCAGTGATTCCCGGGAGTAAGATATGCAGGGGGGCATACATCCAAGAGTTGGACAAGTTCAACGAGAAGAAATGTACTAAACTATTCAGATCTCCTTCCGATAATTCTAAGTCCAGACCCTATGTAGGGGAGGTTACTGGGGAGATAGGGAGCCGAGCTAGGCTACCATCCTACGAAGATACAGAGAGGGATATGGAGTTCTGGTTAGAGCATACTAGTTCAGGGGCACATCAAGCGTACAAGTTCTGGGATGAGGTTATAAAGCAAAGTATGGGGACATACAGGGCTGCCGACCTCTCCAACGAGGATAGAGATCGGTTGAAATGGGCCTGGATGACATTTGTCCCGCCAGGTATGCCTACTTATAAACCTGGTAGAGGTTGGAGAATAGGTTCGGGGCAATGCCCATTCAATGAGTGTATGGATAGAAATCCAATAGCTGAGTATTTGGACCTGTACCAGTTCGCACGACATCTAGTGGAGTTCCACGCGCACTCCAAAATGATGTGGCAGTGCCGGGCCAAGTCTAATCGCTCAGTTAAATGTATGAAAGATGGTGAACCTTTCAGCACATCTAGAAAGGGTTGTATGGTAAGGCATTTAGTGGATGTACACCATATGAAGGCTGAAACTGCCATGTCCAATCTAGATATTCTCGAGAATAGTCCGGAGGCCTTAGGACTCACGGACAGAGAAAAGTGTGTGAGGGTACCACAGGGGTTGGCATACACCTTGGTGTTCAACCATAACCCGAGAAGGTTGTGGTTGAATCGAAAGGCGTGGCCATACTACATTCAGGACTTTCCAGAGAAAGCCTCTGATTATCGTAGTAAAATGGAGTTGGCCACTCCTCCTAAAGGTAAAATGCTGTCTGAAGGTAAAACTGTGGACCATGGAGTGTACACTCCTGTCTCGGTTACCTTAGGAGAGATGCGGACCACAGGTTCAGAGGAGTCCTCAGCTTCTGCTGGGTTAGACTCATCACCTGACGGCCGATCGACCCCAACCAAAAGACGTGCTCCAGGGTCTTCCTGTGGGTTTAGTAGGAACACTACTGAATCCAACAAGGAGGGCTCTGGCGGATCATTACCGAGGGTTGCTGTTAGCCCAAGGCTAGCCATAGAGGAGAAAATGGTAAATGACCTGTTGGCTTCTCCTGTAGAGGAGGAGGATGACTGTGTATTTGTGGGAGAGGAGGTAATACCTCCTACCACAATCTCTGAAGCTAGAGGGAACCTGGGAGTGTCAAGGAAGATATTAAAGACAGAAAATACTTCTACTGATAGTCAAGGGTATGTAACAGGGAAGATAGAGTCAGTAAGTGGGAAAGAGGATTCCAAATCTAAAATGACCTATAGAACGATTGATTTCCAATCTGAGGGAGATGATTGGGTGGACCAAAAATTCACCCCACCCGCAGGCAGGGTTCAATCGAGTAAAATAGAGATGAGGAAGGAACAGGAGATTGGTCGTAGACTATCCTCCGTTCCATCACCATCTACCTGTATGGGGGGTCTCTCACTAAACTCTCCATCATCTGGAGTGGGTGAGGAAGATATCTCTTTGGAGTCGGTCCCTCTGCCTAAGCTGACTGGTGATATTGATCACCCTGAGAATATAAGTATCAGGAATCTTCTGAAAGAACAGTATGTCACTGGACTTAAAAGTTCATTTGACACACTGGATCTCGCTTGTCAACTAGCTCTGCAAGGAGCTAGGGCTCAAGCTGAGCAATTGGTAAAAGAAAGTCGTTTGGCCGAATTAGAGAAAGTGGAGACTGCTAAAGCAGAACTCCTATCTAAAATGTCCAAAATGACTGAGGAGAATGAAGCCCTCAAAAGACAGTTGGGACAACGAGATGACATGGTAGCAACCTCAAGCAGAATAGTAGATGATTTGAGATTGAATATTGAAAAATCTCGTATGGAAAGTCAATTTTTAATTGATGATCTCAAAGTCAAGTTGGATCGCAGTAAGGATATGGTCAGTTCTGCTGAACATAAGCTAACTGCTGCCAGGACTGAAATTAGTCTAAAAATCAAAATTATTCGGAAGTTAGAACACGAAATTGGTGGTCTAACAGAAGAATTTTCTAGCTATAGAAAGGAAGCTCAGCAGAACGATGACTTCTATGAAGAGTTGGCTGAGTTTTTCGAAGACTGCTATGAGATACCATTGTCAAGTTGGTACGACGAGAGTGTGTACAGGGTTGAACGGGGTTCTGCCCCTCTTCCCTTAGGATTTGACGGTGATGCATACGCACAAAGGTTGAGAGCTGACTCCAGGGCTAGTAATACCCCTAGGAGTCCTCCACCTCCATCTACAGAAGACGAGACGCACCTGGCCGACTGCAGTTACGTGGCTGCCACCTCCATGGCCTGTGGGTCATCGGAGTTGGTTCCTGTGACGTCTGTTCCTAAGACGTCCGTGGCTGTGACGTCTGTTCCTAAGACGTCCGTGGCTGTGACGTCTGTTCCTGTGTCACCTGTCTCGGTGACATCTGTTGCTGTGACGTCTACCTCTGTGTCGTCTGATGCTAAGACGATGCAGTATACTACAATGGGGGTGGACACAACCGTGTCTTCCTTTGAGACTATGGATACTCCAGCCGGGGTGTCCACTCTAGCGAGGATGGTGGTGAATGAACTGCAGGCAGAGTCATATAACTCGACTCCTGTCTCAACACCAATACTCGACACCACCTCTTGTCAGTCACCTTGCCAGATAACGGAAAGTGAGACTAGAGAGGCGGTTCAGATACTGATGGAGCTGAACGATGCAATTGCGGAGGCTGACCTACGTCTGTCTATCCGTGATGCTGAGGCGCTTATGGCTCCTGAAAACGAACTTGAACAATCCATGATGGTGGATCCTCCAATGGACCTACCTGTGACGACTGGTTCTATGTCTGGGAACCATCGTCCATCTACCCTGGACATTCCTGTATCCATGGCGAGTGTACCTATGGGTACTCAAGTGCATTTTCCTAACCCTGATGCTTTGCAGCTAGGGTCTGGGATGGACATATCCATTGAGATGAGTGACAATCGATCTAGTGAATGCATGTCTCCAGTGTCCAGAAATGAAGAACTTTTGCTGAGTGGCGAGTCATAAAAACATTCCCAGTTGCAGCATATATGGAACCTCTACCATGTGTCGTCATCAAGGTTGAACTTTTGCAGTAGTGGGGTTATTAATACACCACGGACCGTATGATGCTTTATACCATAGACTATGGGTCACAGGATGACTATATGTACATATATATTTATGAAAGACTGAGATGACAAGAACAGTGGATCATTATCACCTATTTATGAAAAGACTTTGATATGATCTAGGTTTGCAGTTGTCGTCATATAAGAAACTGTTAAAACCATCACCAAAGAGTGTTCTATTTTGCCATAAGACAGTATTTGTAAAACGGGTTCTGTTTGATTTGATGACATGTGCTATAGGTATGATTATTGTATGCCGATTGTGATACTCTGAATTAACCGTCCAATAAGTAAAGGTATGAGGGACTGGATCCTGATGATACCTACTGAGATGAAAGGTTGCTTGACTGCATTCGTGCTATGTGTAGATCTGTGGTAATAACATATCAATGAACCTGAAAAACGTAAAATTTATTCAGGTACTAGGAGTGGAAATTGCGTAAGTTGTTATGGAGATCCGTAGGCTCCCGTTGATTACTTTCAGAAGGAAGGTATCGAGTGAGGAGCCGGATCATTCTATTTTTCAGCTTGCTGCGTTTTTGATCTTTGAACTAAGTGTGGAGACTAATTCTCCCTGAAACGTTGAGATATGTTGCCATGACACTTGATCTGATTGCTTTCAGTATTCCTATATGGAGAGTGTCACTTGTGTTATTGTGTAGAGTACGCCGAAAAGGACACCTAGGTGACCATGGTGCATAAGGTTTTGGAGACCTTGATTGGATTGAAAACTGCATTTACCGGATCTACGCTATATGTTCATTTATTCCAAAAATATTGATCTTTCAAACCTTACTCTGGCACGTAAAGCGAGTGAGTCTATTCAAATAGACGGGTTGGGTCAAGGTTTACTATAAAGTCGACACTTGCCACCTTTTTGTTTCCAATATGTCTTGTACTAAAAATTGGTAACTTTTAAGGAGAAGTGCTCATATTTGATCTGTATGTATACGATACCTGTTGTAACAAATCGTTTTCGATGAGACATGGTTAGTATGCGATAAATATGTCTTAAGAGTTTTATATATTTTTTTATGATATATAGTCAAGTTTGTTTTATAGGGCTTGACTGGCTGTGTGGAGTTTATCCTCTTAGTCCCATAAATCATGACTGTTATTGAAGGATGATACTCGATTATTGTGTAACTGGATCCTGATGGTTGATATGATTGACGTTAATATCAAAAAGGATGAATACATATCTATGATACCCAAGAAATATATTAGTGTTTCTGATAGAAAGAGTTACGCTTGCCTCCACTATGTATGTGTTTGGAGACAATATATTTGTTTTTTTGGGTTGTTTGGAGATAAAATTTGTCATTGTATCAAGGTAGTATAATAATACTGCACTTTGTGCTGCTATTTAGACGCTATGATATTGTCTGAAGGGGGGTAGTGTAGTGGGTCGCCGCTGTACTATTTCTATGGAACCAGTTGGAGTTATATTTGGTATATGTGTTGTCGTGTATCCAGGCCGCACTCCTGTCTACTGCCGAGTATAAGGTTATATAAGCCCACCTGAGGAATGGTGGAGCGCGGCCTGGTTATGTGCATTGAGCCGTGACCGCCACGTGTCACCCGACATATCTCGGGTACGGTGTCGGCTCGGATGCACCGGCGCGTGGTTACCCGGAGTTCCTCGGGAACTCAAGTGTTTACGAGTAATGGAGAGAATTACATAACGACCAGTACATAAGACCTGGGGTTCTGCTAATCGAGGACCCAGTCTTGCTGCGCACTTCGGCCAGCTTGGCTGCTCCACAACAGAGCTTCCCCGAACTCTGTTGTACCTTTTAGGCCTAGTCCTGTCGCTGCTTCCACCTTGGTCACCCTGCGTCTTTCTCTGTTCCACCCTCTGGGGGAACTAGAGGAGATAGACGCACTGGTGTACAACTCCGGGTACAGAACTCCCTCTGGGGGAGTCTGATCCAAGTGGAGTTAACCAAGATGGAAGAGAGCCTTGGAACTCGGGAATTATGTACTAGACCGTGAGCGTATACCTCCTGTATGTTCATATGACCACTGGTGTTCAGAAGCCTATTTGATTATTGCTATCCGTCTGTATGATTACGAGCCGTATGTCAGAATGAATAAAGTGTAATTTCTGAACAACCTATTTTCGAATCTGGAGTTTTTCATAGCAGATGTCTATCTTAGAATAGCCAACAGCTACACTATTCTACAGCACTTTAACCTTTTCTAGTATTATTGTATGAAATCAATTTCATCGGTCTTTGTTGGAAAACTCTATATATTGTATAGTAGTGACATCTGGTGCAACTGATTAGAACCACTAGGCCAGTTTGCCCTGTCCAAACCCAACCTCAGTCCACATCAGACAGCCCGCTTTGAAACTGATCTGAGCCTTAAGCCCAGCCATCTTCCCAATGTAAAAACAAAACGGGCGGCCCGCTTTGAAACTGATCTGAGCCCAAAACAGGAAGGTACAGGAAGCCCACTTTGAAACTGATCTGACCCCAAAACAGGAAACCCGATTGGGGCCACACCTCAGCCCAGCCATCTGCCATACATGAAACCAAAACGGACAGTCCGCTTTGAAACCGATCTGAGCCCAAAGCGGGCAGCCTGGTCAGGGCCACACCTCAGCCCAGCCATTTGCCCAACATGAAACCCAGCTGACTTTTGCCCAACTTCAAACAGCCAATCCGAGCTAAAACCAAATTGGCCCCGTGCGGGCTCGCTACTAGGGTCTGTTCTATGTCCTGGGTTCCGTGTTCCATGTCCCATGTTCCATCGCCCATGTTCCACCCCATGTTCCACTGGGACACACTCTGCTGCACACAGAGCAGCACACTGTGCAGCACCCTTTGCAATATATCATAGGGTACCTGGAGTGACCCACAGTGCTTAAAGATACCTGTCACAAGCTGTTGTTCCTGAATTGACACTTGACAGTTGACAGCAAGTGACTGAAGTTGGAGATCTCACTTTCAACTTTGACATTTGCATTGTTTTTGGTTTCATGTAGTGTTGAAAGATAGCAGTCACAAGTTGCTTTGATTGAATTGACAGTTGACAGGTGACAGTAAATGGTTGAAGTTTTCACTTTCAACTCAAGTTTTTTTTTTGCAAGTTGAAGTGAATTTGCAATTTCAATTTTACAAAAGAAAAATGACCCTCCTGGGCTACTGCAGTGTACACAGCCAAAAATAATTTTCTCGAAATATAAGATTACTAGTTTTAAGTATATTTAAGAAAATACTTTTTCTTAAAACTAGTCATTTGTCCGCCAGGTGAGTTTATTTATCTTAGTTACTTGAAATAAGAAAATCATTTTGGCTGTGTATGCCAGTGAATGACTCACTGGCACTACGCATCATCACAACCTTATAACAGTGTCCTAAGGGTGGCATGATGCATCGATGCAGCAATGGCAAGTACCTCGCCAATCATGCATCATGATCACAAAGGACATCACGCATTGAACTTGAAGCACTATGCCATCTATAACAAGCTAAATATCCATTCCAGTTCAAGCCTGATTCAGTGGGTCAGCATAAGTTGCTTTGTCACATCATCTGCGCTTGATGTAGGAAGCAGTGTATATTGCAGGATGTAGAACCTAGTGCACTTGCACCAGCCGTTTTTCTATTGTTTTGCTTGTTTTGAACAGATATTTAGAATACTGCTTGTCCAATGCAGCAGCGATCAGATCTATTGATGATCGAGACTACGTGATGAACGACCACATCTATGAGAAAACCGTTACAATTTGATTTAAAGGCATTGGCTACCTCATATATATCTCACTTTCAGATTTTACTTGGATTGAAACAAGTTGGTTATGCATGTATTGACTATATAAAAATGACGAAAAAATGGAACTTTACCATTTCAATATTGACCAAAATGGAGCGTTCCTTTAGGTAAGTCCATTGAAATGGTTATGCTGTACAAACAGGGCTGTATTAGATATTTAGAGGAGCATTTCTAATAATAATAGTACAATAGTATTAGTATCTGTTCATGTATATGTGTATTTAGCAAATCACATATGAAAATGAACATATCACTATGATAGCATTTCATTTTAGGTGTCGAAATCCAAATTTTTATCCAAAGAAATCATACTTTTATCTGCCTTGAAGAAATGTGCATTCAGATTCCTCTCAACTTAGATCTAAGTAAGGATAACTTTGGAAAAAAAGATGACATGTTTTCATATTCAGTTTTATGTGTGTGATCGTTATGCATGACACTATGTGTGTAATATGCTCCCTATCCCTCTATATGATGCCTGTTTTGAGCCCCTGCCCCTGCCTGACGGCTGAGGGGCGCCTGTGGTATAGCACAGGTAGCCAGTGTCTGTGCTCTGCACTATGTTGCTACCGGTGCAGCCAGGCTGCCTGTGAGCAAAGGTAACGTAGGCAATTAACTGATAGTGCACAACGTTATATATAACGTTTCTCTATGGTTCCCTATTGTGGTAAAACGTTTTATTACGTTAAACATTAAAAATGTTATTTTGACGTCAAGTAACGTATTTCTGTTAGCTGGGATGTATGGCGTATGGTGCAGGATTCATTGGGACATTATATTGTGCCAAGCCCAAGGAACGATGAACTGCACAACCCTAACCCAGCATGCTTGGCCTACCCTTGGGCGACTGAAGACCACCGTTAAAAACTCAACAAAAGGCACTTGTGAATCCTGCTGGGTGAATTCATCCGAAAAACTTCCTCCTTGAGGAAGGTCAACTGTGACGATCACCACAACACCCATGTATGCGATTGCTGTTTTATACTACACCACCTTATGTGACTGATGTGAATATCGAGAGTGGATACTAGTATATAGGGAGGTGGCGGCGAAGGGGAGGGGGCAGACCCAAAAAGACCTAAGCATTGAGGGGGAAGGCAAACCCATAGTCCATATGATTATGTTTGCCATTCCATCCGCGCGTGTACATGAACATGATTCTCTTAATTCATATAACTCCTTTTTTTCTGGGGGGGGGGGCAAAGTAACAGGGGAGGAGTGCAGCTATAAATATAAAATGCTGACAGTAGGGCCACTCAAAAAAAAAAAATTGTTTCTCATCACCAAGCAATGAAAAATATGACGAGGGCGTTTTTTATTTAATTTTTTTTTTTTTTTTTACTCGGGGCAATTTACATAGGGAAATTTGGACATTTCGCGATCAATTTTCACATTTTAGTAATTTGGAGTTTATTGATCAGCAAAAGTTGTAACAATGCAAGTTACACCTAGCTGATTGCATTGCTGACAGCATAAGCTTTAATTTGATACCAAATTTGCCAATATTTTGGCAATTTTAGCCCATTTCTCATCAAAAATGTAAAAAAAAAAAAAAAAAAGTTTTCACCAAATCATGATTTTTATGATGCGCGCGGTGATGAGAAACAACTTTTTTTTTTTGAGTGGCCTAGTCGTAGTGTGAAACGAACGTAATATCTCATTTTTGATCATTTATGGTATGGTAAGGTCACAGACCTGGATTTCAGGCATATCCAGTCGATGGGCAAGTTCCCAATTGTTGCTTTAACATATCATAAATCAAATATCAGGTAAATAAAGAGATTGTGATTAGAACCTCTGCTTGGAGAGATAGCAAAGATGTTAGCATTCTGTCCTTGGCAGGTGGTATAGGCATGGTGGAGAGGTGGGGGGGGGGGTGTTGATTCCACCCCATACTAAAGTACGTAAGTTATAATTGCGGATGTTATGCCACATTGGACTAACTGTTCAATGATGGTCAGGCTGGTCATGGGTTGTATCTCATCTTTGTATGTACCTGCATGTTGAAATCCACTCAGTGATATCAAGTCAGAGAAAGGTGGGATAATTATGTCAATTGGGTCGGCATAATTGGGATACATAAGGGGGAGGGTAACCATATCTGTGTACGAGCCGTGGTAGAGAGCAGGGCATCATTAGCTGCAGTAGGTCACAGTGGGGTGATTATATTGGGCTTATTTTCTATTTCTCAGCGGAGGGGTGGACTATTGAATGCTGATAGAAGGAGCTGGGGGCACAACCAACGGGCCTTGACGAAACTCTGCACATGGGGTATGTGCAGATAGGGGTGGGGTGGAGCTCTATATAGCAGAGACGGGCTTTGAGGGGGCAGTGAGACGAGGACAGCCCCACAGTGCAGACACACCCTGATGAGCACCAACCACCATGCAGGAGCTCTCCTCCTATATGAATTCAACATGCCTGGCACTTTGCTGAACCTCCAAGGTAAGTCTTCATGAAGGTAATACCTGACCGCGCATATATCTACCCGTGACTGAGGAAGGAACTTATACGAGGAATTAAGTCCAAATGTAATGGAACATATAAAGACAGTCGCCTTGCAACAAAAGGTGTTCCTGTGCATTCCATCTTCAGCTCGCGTATTGGCTTCTAATGATAATTACTTATTATTATAATGTAGCTAATGCCAAACTATCATCACAGGAAACAATCGTGATCTATACGGCTCGATATTCATTTAGGACTTTGTGGCTTGTACCAGTGCTTGTATATGAGCAAGAGAAATTAGACACAGTCACGTTATGGAAAAGCCGCCCTGGAGGAAGAAATACACAGGAGTGACGTCATACTAGCGATGTGCGAGGGCCTGTGGCTTTGGTTCGGGCCCCACAACGCTTGTATTGCATAAACTCTTTCTGACAGCACCACCACTGGATTCATCCAGAACTAGCAGGGCCTACAGTAGCAGCATTGGCCGTAGCTCTAATTAATTTTAATTGGGCTACAAAAGTAGCCGTTCTGTAGAACATAGGGATGCTTCTATGTATGGTAACTCTTGAATTGCTTAAAGAACCAGTGACACGATTTTTACATATTCTCTTGTCCAAAACACTATTTAGATCATGACCAGTCCGTATCCTTCACATTATATAAGAGTTCTGACACTGCCATTGCCGCCATACAGCAGGCCGCGGCCCCCAGCACCTGTACCTGCACCCAGCACACCTGGCCTGGTGTTATCAGCTCTGGCCATGTTGTGACGTCACGGAGGGCAGGGTGGTTGGGGTGCCTTCCACCACACATAATTATGTATACACAGCTATACTACAGATAATGAGCATTATCTATATTTCTATTTTCGACCGAACTCCAACAAATATGTGCCTACATATACAAAGCAATGTTATCATTTCACCCCGGATAATAAGACAATACCAATACTGTAAACCCTTTTTAAAACGTGACCCCCACGGCTGAATATGAGTTAGAAGTAAAATGTTCTGTTTATGAAGCTATTTTGACCTTTTAGTACCCAGTTTCAGATTATTTAGTTTGCCAACCCCACGCCTTGCAAACAGCAACTCCCTGGAGGCATTACATTTTTCATGTTCAATCAATGAACGTGAACTATTTTCTTTGACGATTAAAAGAGTATATTGTCTAGAGCCCTGGCAGTTATATGTGTATATTGCTTAGTATAGGTGGTCGGGAAGATCATTTTGTATCTCAATGAGGACCTAATATAAGAAAAAGGGTGACCACGCCCCCTTAGGTAGAACACTATAGGACGCAGGGGTTGTGGTAGTTCACATTTCTCCACCTTGGGTAGATGGGTGGTTGCCAGGGACGCTACAGTCCCCGCCACAGTTGATTTCAAAATTTCCATTTCCAGTTTGTGTCTCTGTAATATTCCCTTTTCAGGGAGGTGATTTGAAAATTGTAAGGGCCCGGCTTATATTAAAGCAAGGAGCCTTTTACAACAGGCTTATAAACGGGACAGGCCAATTCGGGGCACAGCTTATGTAGGCACTCTGAAATACGCACTGCAGTGGTCTCAAAGTGCAGCCATGGGGGACACACAAAATTGGCTCTGCATTTAGGAGTCTGCCTGAGATGAGGTTCAGGGTTTTTCAGATTGTTCAGCTCCTGGTAGGGCTATGACACTATGGAATAGCACGTTGGAAAGCCCTTGAAGAGTACTATCTCATAGTGTGCAATTAACATAGGTTTATAACAAAGGGGGAAAATGACAGTTTGCGAAAAGTGATGGTCTTTTTCTACCCGATGAATTATATTGAAATATTACCCAGCCATTTGTAAAAACAAATCAGCCAGGTCCTAACATATCAGAAGATTGTGTGTACCCATCGACAGCCTCCTACATGGATGCCCAAGGGGTTTTCTAGACTGCCCAAATTGATGCACTGCAAGTACTGCTCTAGCCTACATGACATGGGATTGTACAGCATCAGTATGTAAATAGGGTGTTTCATATAAATCTTATGTGAATTAAAGAATATCTTATAGCAATATGGAAAGGCGAATATTGTAGCTTTCCAACAGTGTATTGCACACACCCTCAAATATAATATAACAGCCTAAAGAGATCCATACAGGTAGAGAACTGGTATAGTGGCTGCATGGTCACACACCAACTACATGTATAGTATAGACCCACTCCAGTGGTGCCAATCTCTCACAGGTACCCCTGTGCATTTCTATAGTGGGCACTTGCTTCCACAACCCTCCATGTTCTGGTCAATTTCTCCACTTCTAATTATGATAGAAGGATGAGTAAATATGTTCTGGAAAGCTGTTAGTGTGGCCAATAACATGGCACAATAAAATATGGAATCTATGCAATTTGGAAAATTTATCCAAGTGCCTGTTGCGGATATTCCAAAATGCAAGCCTTCTAGCATACCTTTGCTTATTCCAAGCTACACTATGGCATATATTCTAGGCTGAAACACTGCAGTTTATTAAGGTTATAGGTTGTAGCTTGGGGGGGGGGTTACTTTATAGTATAATTTTGGTTGATTATTTCCTATAAGATTACTTCAAGATGTCAACAGTGCCCTCCCTTTGTAAACCATGCCTTTGCAATGTTGTCAACCGCAGAGATTTCCAGGGGTTTCAGCAGGAAATATCTAAATGTTTTGATATTTGACTTTATCTAAATCGCAATACTCAGGCAAGGCCCTATAGCCGATGATGCCTTGCAATGGAGAAGTAGGTCCTTGCTTTATTTATTGGCAGAAACCCCTGCGTTTAACACATATGCATTGCGATTTGTAGATAGTGACCTGTTTTGCAGAGAAATTTGCAGAGAAAACATGACAAAATAGTAAAACGCAGAGATTATCAGAGTATGAAGCAGAAAATATCTAAATATTTTGATATTTGACTTTATCTAAATTGCATCACTTAGACAAGGCCCTTAGCCGATAATGCCTTGCAATGGAGTTATGGGCTCTTGCATATTGCCGAAATGTCTTGAAGTTCCATAAACGCAGGGTTTTTCGTACCTAAATCGTACTGTGGAATTTGGCTAATAGAAAGCATTGTGGGATCTTAACTTTAGTAGACAAAACATATGGAAAATATGTGCATTTACATGCGAATGGTAGGCCATAAACCACGAGGTATTGGTGGGGATAATCCTTGGAATGTTAATATGATTTTAGAACTTGCTATTCCTGCGTTTGATAATAAGAAAATCATTTAGGGTCTTAGATAATGAATGATCATTAACACGATATTTACATGTACTTGGAGCAGTTAAAATTAGTCATGGTAGTGGACCAGGTAGAATCAGGTATATGATATTATGACCTTCTCATATACAAACACATTTATATTGTCAGACCCACAGCCACCTGTGCTGATATGATATTCCACGAAACCATTTCGATTGTAGGCTACAAGACTTGCCTTTAGATTTTTATGTGGCGATCTGCACAAGGCACACCCATCACGCCTGAAGGGTGCGCCTTGGATGACGTGACAAAATCCGTCAACTCCTGGGGGTGATAGGACAGTTTATACTGGGTTTTGACTTCCTCATTGCCCGCACTGAGTTACATCCTGAACCTGTTCGTGCCTGACTGGCAGGTATATGCCACGTCATTATAGCTGATGATGTCAGGGTCCCTGCTCAAACGTTAAAGAATGCGACAAAAAGGGTAAACATCATAAAAGGACATCTGTTCAACACCAACAACCACTGTGTTGCTGATGATACAATGGTACAAACATAATAAATTACTCTCAAGTAGGTGGCAACGCTACTGCTGCAAATAAATATAACAACGAAATACGATATGCCCTTTTTTTAACTATTCAATTTCCTGTTTGGAATTAAAACTTCACAGTTAACGATACCCTTTACACCCTATAAAGACTTTGATTAACTGTATTGACTGACATGTATATATTGACACGTGTATATTGCTTATCATGTTAACGTTACAACTGTAAAACATTAATCACCTTGTATTAATAAACCAGCCACATATGATATTGTTATGTTTCCTACCAACATCAAGGGTCTACACTTATATGCATGCCCATTGCCCATTAGTGGATTTCAAATTTACTGAATCGTTCAACCAAAGGTTATTTATAAAGACAACGCTGTCTGTGTGCTTCGATTGTTCTTTTGTAGTTCAAACCAATCATTTAAGAATCATTTTACTTCAATACTATGTTATCTTAGAACTTTAAAGTATGATGTCGGTTGGGATAACACTGTGGAGGAGTAATTATGCAGGGCGTGGGTCCCAGAGGTCACTAATTATGCCAATGATCTAGCAGAGCAAGTCTTGGCGATCATTTACCTAATGATATATAATTTGCCTACTCTGATAGAGCCCCCTTGTTCACCGCGTCGTTAGAGACAGTTAACAGAAGGTTGGGGTTAGTAAGGTCATCATAATCACTGCTGTCTCCCCATGAGGCTTGCCTCTCTGACCTGTCATTATACCTATGATATGCATACATTCCTTGCTCTCAGGATACAACGAAAGGAGGAGAGGTTAAAAGTGATTTATAGGTCAAACCTGGCCTCAAACTGGTTTGCGTTTGTGTTGTATTCGGCATTATGAGCTTTATGAGCATTATGTTGGTTGGTTATTGAACGTGTTTAATTCATACAAATGCGTCGGTGTGCAGTAATGGCCAGGATCCATACATCATAATAATATGCAATACATGTTTCAGTATAGGACCATTACATGAACCGGGACAAAGATTTCCTTTCACAACACAATATTGTATGTAATGTTCTCCCATTTAAAAATCCCACCATAATATGTGGCCAGGTGAGGGAAAACGTGTCTCCAGGGTGGAAATGGCTTTTCAAAGTTTATGTTACAGGCTTTAAAATGAGGTATCTTGAGCTAAAATATCCCAAGTAGTTCTGCTGTAACTGCTTGTCAAACCGGGGTTGGTATGTACAACTGAAAATGGCAAATAAGCTCTAAATCCACTATCCTATTATGAATACTTATAAGGTTAAAAATACAGTTTTGTTGAAAAATAACCAAACACCGATTCTGAGTTCCTTGTGAAATTTTAAAAATAATTTGTGGCAAAAAAATCCCATTTGCAATAATGAAGTGTTTCCATGGCAACCAGAAATTGCCATATATGCCAATTTTCCATGTTTCCATGGCAACAAATGTTCCTTTTACATAAAAAAAAATGGAACCCTTTCAGTGGAGATGGAATAATTCTATGCATATCACTGGATTCCCCATGAGAAATTGGTCTGAAGCATTTTTTAGTATATTTTTCAGTATTTTACCCATATACTGCCCCCTGGTGGCCAAAACCAGTACTAAAAATCCCCACCGGAGACACGTTTTCCCTCACCTGGCCTCAATTATTTTTATTATTTAATACCTTTGAAACAAATTTCCAATCGTTTTATCATCAGATGATTTGCTATCTATCAGCTGTCTATGGGCTATGTTATTCTCAGCTGTTGAGTAAATATGACTAAACCTGACTATACCTACCTATCTTCTTTGGTGCAAACCGTCTTAATAACTATTAGTCCACCGGTGGATCCCCCCATAGTGACACACCTCTGAAGGCCATTGTGTACATGCAGGTGCAGGACAAGAACAAAAAAGGTATTGAATTGCTCCGCTCCTAAAGACATCAAATGCCACAGCTTGTGACCCTGTTTTATATCTAAGTCCTAGATCGCTTCTCCGTTGCCCCTCACGGACCTGGCCTATGACACATGTCATAGCATTGTTAGGTAGGTAAATATGTGTTTGAACTTGTTTTTCATTAAGTGTATTTTAAATAGATTAAGAACACCCTGGGGTATTGTATTCAGGAGGAAGGTATGGTGGGCATTATGTACCGAATGGGGCCAGTGCCAGGATCCTTGGGGCCACCACAACAGTGTTTTCCGATTACACAGATAAAGCTACATTGCATAGCCCGGAGGGTATTCTTTTCTTGTCACTTTCTCTGTCACACAAAATTGGACAAGACCTTATTTTTAAACTGTAATAAGTAAAACCGTCAGGTCATTATGTTACTTTGGATTGTTGGTAGCAAATGTTGCATCGAGGAATTCATTATTGGAAAATTGGATGTCTATACAAAAAAGTAACCTACTATACAAAATCCATTTTCTGCACATAAACGGACTGGTTTTCCTGCCTTATCAAGTAATCAGGACTATGCTATACGGGATTGCTTGTTATCTTAAAGCCTAGGTAGATTTCTGATGCGGCATATTCGGAAAAAAGTTTGATTTCCGCCTGCTACCAGTAACTTAAGTCGTTTTAAGGGTTGATATTAAATATCCACATATTTGCTTATCGTGCCTGCATCAACATGAAAGAAAGCTGATTTAATTAAATAAACATGACCTTACCAGCAGTCCTGGTATAGTACATGTACACACCTCAATTATATCATTGTGCCCTATGCCAATAATGCTGGAGCTGATAATTACTACAAAAATTCTCCACATTTTGGCACACTGTGGTGAATGTAAAAGGAACATGACCCAAAAGTTGTCATAGTCTGCGAATCTGTTCCATTGAGCACAGGGTCTATTTACATAGCACACTTATAATACAAAGTGACACACAGCTCCAAGGGGTTTTATAAGATGAGACAAACTGGATCTAATTGGCACGTGGGGACGAACTTGCGGAGTCACTAGACGCCATCCATTCCACCTGTAATATTAAAAAGTCCACTTTTCCCGTAATCTTAATATGGATGGTGTCTTATGTTGATATGGGGGGCTCTGCCCCCCAACCCCCGCTCTTCTTTTCCCTTCTTGCACATAGGTATGACAAATACACATTCAACCCGTAATCTTATAAGGAAGGGATGTATCAAATAAGGAATAAGATTACGCCAAAAGTGGCGATTTGAGATTATGCACAGAATGGGTGGCGTCTAGTGACTCTGCAAGTTCGTCCCTTGTTGGACAGCTGAGGAGAAAGGTATATCCAGGAGGGATTTTTAGTACTGGGGTTTGGCCACCAGGGGGCATCACAATGACCACAAATGTGAAAATGGGCCAAAATTTGCTCTAAGGTGACTTTTTACAAACAAAATGATGGTTTTCTCCAAAACATTCTATTTTGGGGTATTCCTTCCATGTTTGGAATGTAAATGGAACGTTTTGAAGCCAATATGAGGCCTAAATAAGGCTTTCTTCCTAAAACGTGTTGCCATGGCAACCACAACTTCCTTTCAAATAGAAAAAGAATGAATTCCAATCAATACAGAAATTCATCAGGATTATTACACTGAAAACAGAATGTAAATATCATTTCTATATCTATATTTATGATAGAAAACATGAAAAATAGTTGTAAGGTAATAAGTGAAATTTTGCAAAATCATGATGATTAGATATGGGAATACAATTAAAACCACAAGAGATAGAGCCTATTGGCTGTTTGGCAAGGGTAGCACCATCCCAGGTTCGTGAAGCTCTTTCTCAAAAACTACCGTAAATTCCCGCGTACTACCCGCATCTCGCATATAACCAGCACCCCCAACTAAGGAGAATGCTATAACCCGTTTTTGGATCTGAAAATTCCTATTTTAGTACTGTTCTATAGTGATAAAAACCCTTGTTTAACCCGCACCCTGTATAGGCATGTCTGGTATCAAATGAAAGCTGAGTTTGGTTCACGTACAACCCGCGGGTAGTACGCGGAAATTTACGGTGGAAGGGATATCTCCATCTATGATACCTCTTTTCAAAGCTCATGACTTCAATTTTAAAACATACATTTCAGCTCGGAAGGCCCTTTCTCCTCATCTGTCCACAATTTGTCAGGACATCATTGTCTTGTCTTCAGAATAAGTCCCAATCGATCACAACACGTATATTCACACGAGCTACTGTAATCTAAGCAGCTTTGTTTGCTCCCTGCACTGAAAAAACAAACTTGTCTCCAGATTCGTTGAAGTGACTGTCATGAAATAAACGCGTCAAAAGTTGTCTAACCTATCAGGTTACCATCCCACAAATAGTATCTAGAGCTGGCAAATGTCGGGTTTTGGGCTGGCACATGCCAAGTGGGTCTTCTATTACCAGCTAGAAGAACCGCTTCCTTGTCACTTAGACGAGTTTTTGACTCGTTAATTTTATGACCGTCACTTTGAAGAGTCTGGGGACAAGTTTACTTTTTGAGTGTGGCTCGTCCTTCAGGAATAGATGTCTCTTCCACTGGACTGCCTGCTACGTCATCCAAACGTTGGTCGCCCACTGGACCGTCCTCAGTGACATTCAAAGGTCATGGATTAGCTTGCATGCAGTTACAGGCTAGGACCTTACGTTGTGCAACAATACAATACATGAACGAGAAAATAGTTTAATCAAATTTCATCCCGAATAAAGACATGGCTCATGTATTAACAAGTGCAGTTTGTCTGGCCCCGTTTCATATCTTAGATCTAATCTCTCCCCCCTTGCCTCTCACAGACCTAAGACGATATCCATATATACGTTAGTCATTTTTATAAAGTATATTCAAAAAAGATGAAGACCACCCCGAGATAGTGTGTGCACAAGGGAGGTATTGTAGCCGTCGTTAAGCTCAAATCCCACAACGCGGGAGAGGCGGCAATATTATATGTATATTAGGAAGTAAGCCTCCCTGAGCCAATATGCTGAGTGTATATCAGCTAAAAGGAGGCCAATATAGAAAAGTAAGTGGGTTAGCTAGTGGGAAACAACAAGGCATCTAGACACTCTCTCTTGAATTCGTTGAAAAACACTGCGTATTTGCTACTGCGTAAGTGCCCAGAAAAAAGGGTCACTCTTCAGATATTTTTGATCCATATCGATATAGGACAAGTATAAAATTATATAATAATGACTTGCTATAGTGGTACTTTTTTTTTGGGGGGGGGGACAAGAATTGCTGTGCTTAAAAGCATTGAAATGCTGTGTTAAATGCTCCCAATGAATACAATGCGGCCGTATTCAATGGGCTGAGAAAAATGGCTTTAAATGAAAAAATAAATGTAAATGCGAACTACATTTATACCTATCTGACCTATTTCACTTGTGGGGGCTGGGAATACCTAAGTCATGGTAACACCTCTAAATAAATTCGACTATAATTTACTCTGATGAGTTTCCGATTAGGCTACATATGTGACGTAACAAATAGGTAGTGTAGACCAGATTATATTCTTTCCAACATACAAAAACGAACACAGGTTTTCTACCCCCACCTCCATCGTTTATATATGAAACCCCAGTATTTAAATAAACTAACATTTTCACCCCGCCCCCAACTTAAAATACGTAGCGGTTTACCTGGCTGATAACTAGCATTCTCTGAGGAGTCATCTCGTGCTCTCATGATGAGATTAGTTGTCATCAGATATTGAGGTATATAGCTTCGCTATATAGGTAATGTGAGGTGTCCATGGCATGAAAGGGTTTACAGGGTGATAACCTGACACTACACAATTTATGTCGGTCTAAACCAACTGAGCACTTAGATTATCATGGTGAAGCTGGCCATGTGCCATCCAAAGGTCTTACAAAAGCTGGGTATTTAGTTCGCCTTTCAGCTTACTACTTGGTAAGGCATGGATAAGACGCCCTGAGGACATGGCAAGGCTTTTCTATTAGTAACCAGTATTCCTCATTGTAATACTTGACTCCTTCTGAATGACTGCTTCTCAAACGGCCATCTGAGACGTGAGATGGGATATCGCCCTTTGATGATCAGAACTGAGCAGCCCTGAGAGCTGTAGGCTAAATAAGCACTTTATTTAAGGTCATACATGTGTAGGTGTTTCTATGTGTAGGTGTTTCTCATTTGCTATTCTTTAATAATGGATCCGGATGCGATGAGCTGAAATTATCTACACAAGTGTACATATATATAGAGAGAGAAACGGAAAGACAGACAGATATATTTGACCAATAATCTGATAATGAATGGATATGGGGGCACTCTTGCCGTGTATCGTCGGAGATGAGAACGAGGCCACAGTACTTTTTTTAAATATGCTTTTATATATTATGGTTTTAAAAAAACTAGAATTATTTTAACCAGTAAATAAGTTAAGTCCTACTTCTACCTTCATGATAAAAAGCCAGCCAGCTATATGTGCCAATTAATTATGTGTCGTCTCATCCTTTCTATGTAACGCTATAGTATATTTCAGTTAAAGTATTGTATGGTAAGGTTTGTCTCTAGCCCAGTATTCATGTAGTATTATGTTTCTTAGATCAAAGATCCGTTTTACTACCATGGCCACCTCCTGGAGATCAACACCCAACAAATACGTGTGTTGTCAAAACGCAAGTGGGGTGGCACATGGTGACACAAATTTGCTGGGCATGGATGTTTAAGGAATGCCTGCCATGTTCGGTGACACACAATTTACTACGCTTTTCGTGGCAATACTGAGTTGGGAAACTTTATCCGCTCCTGGTAATGTGTTTTACAGACGTGCCGTGCACATCAAGTTGCAATTCAATCTGAATTGCTGTTGGACAGGTCATACATTACATGGGATCTAGACATAATTTAGGCACGTTCACCCACTTTCAGACGTATACCTAACCAATAGGGTATATATGGTTTTAATTGCGATATGGAATAGGAGCAATACAACATACGTCTCCAAATGTATGTTATTCATTTTAGCACATGAAAAATATTATGATGTATTTATGAAAGAAGGCCTTGACTATTCGGGTGCTCCGCATTGTTCATGCTTCACAAGTCACATTAATATCTGTCAAGGTCTCATAATGTGGAGAGGAAATTCTATGAAGGGCGTTTTCTCTAGGTCTCTTTTACTTCGAATATTATAGTATTCTGTTCCATTACTTTGAAGTATACATGAAGCCCCAGGGTGACTGTAAGGCCAAGGTATATAGAGTCTAAACCTACCAGTACGTTTATCTCTGCGGTAGATATGATGTATAATGGCAGACCGAGTTAAACATGGGTGAAGGGAGGAGGGCTCAATTCACCTTTATTCTAGAAATTAAATCTGTGGGATCTGTGGAAAGTTGAAAAAGAACCCCAAAAGTTTGGGGCCAGTCCCTGGAACTCCCCTGTTTGCAGGGACTGACCAATGTACCTACACAGAGAGAAGTAAAGGCGTCGCCACAACTCTTTTACCATAGTCAACTCTAGTTGACTCTGGTAGCAGAGTCATGATGACTGGTGGAGGGGTCACAGCTACTCCAGTCATACCTCTTGCTCTTTGTAAAAATCGACTCTCCCTCTTGACTCTATTAGTGCAGAGTCAAGTGCAGTTGACTCTGCCCACAGCAGAGTCATTTGTAGTTTGACCCTTCATAAAGAGTCAAATAAAAAATGTGTTGACTCTGATAGTAGTTGCATATGAAACCACCTGGTGGGGCAACCAATACTAATTTGGTACCAGTGGCAACAACAAGGCAGAGCCACTATCTATACTTTAGATAATTGTTATGTGCCACACAGTTTTAATTCTTTATAGATAGGTCCACTATGTCTAAATAGTGTGGTTAAGGGATGTCAATGGATAAGCTTTCCAGTTAACTTACCTGAATCAAATGGGATGACAAACTATACAATATATTCCAAGAACATCAACAGTTTAGTGCTTAGTCACCATATTTTGTGGGTATGGGAGATAAACATAAGGCTGGGCACTAACTGTGTGAGATATAATGTGTGGCACTGCATACTACGTCATATAGATCTAATATTGGCATCTAACATGTGGCCAATGATCTGTAGAATATAGTGTGAGGCAGATATAATTTAGCCCTTTCACACAGGAGAAAGTGGTGGACATGACAACATGTCTTGTTATTGACCTGTCTTGGGCATTGGCGGATCCAGGGGGGTGGCTCGATGGGCCTTGCCTCCCCCCCCCCCCCCTCAAAAAAAAAATCAAAAAAAGAGGAAGAAGAGAAAATAAAGGAGAAGAAAAGAGGGAAAGAGATAAAGAGACTTTAGAGTATTATTCATAGGGCCTGACTGAGGGCCTCTGATCTGGAATGGGGGGGGGGTGGCAGGAGTCTTAAAAAATTGTGTCCTAAAATGCATGAGAATGCACCATTTCAAGCCTGTTCTTGGGGGTGGCATGCCCCTAAACCCCCCTATTATAGCTAATGCGCTTCGCCCGTGGGAAACACATAGTGACTCCGGGTTTGCCAGGTTTCGGCCCCCCCTCTAGTCAATCATGGATCCGCCACTTTTGGGCAATAACCTCACCCACTCACTTCTCTCACAGGTCTCACCTGGCCTGCCTAATGATTATATACACCTGTTGCCCCCACTCTACCCTGGCATAAATACACAATCCACCTGACCTGCATGCACTCATGTATTTGATTTTGACTCCCCCTGTTTTGATGGGTCAACTGCTGTCGACTCTTCAGGAACAGAGAGTCAAACGCATTTGACTCTCTTCTACAGGTGTCACATGGGAGACGAACTGCGACTCTGGCTGTCAGAGTCGTGGCGACTCCTTTACTTTTCTGTGTGTAACTGGTCAGTGTTCTGAGTACATATAGCTTCCTCTCCGATTTACAGGTTTTTTACGTTCAGATCCTTGCCACAGAGTGACAGAAAGGCCAAAGTGCACATTAAAAGAAAGTGCACATTATAATGGCCACCGTCCACAGAGCATAAATCGGCCGTATATGGATAAAATTGCCACACAGTCCCTATGTAAATTGCGTATAGAATAGCCTTATACGGCCTATTTATGGCTCAGTCTCATGAGTTTGTAACAGTTGAAACGTCTTTGACCGGCGTTGTCTTTGACCGGCGTCGTCTTTGACCGGCGGCGTCTTTGACCGGGTATATAGAAAAGTTCTTTTTTCCATTTTTTAAAAATATTTTATATGTATATGATGTAATGTACTTGGTGGCACTTCTTATTGCATACTACTTTGGACAGTGCAGCTGTTTAATGTATTATGCAATAATAATAAGCTGTTTAAAGTTTAAGTAAAATACCAAGTGACGTCTTTGACCGGCTGAAGAAAAAAAGCCCAAAAGGGACCCTTAATATGTGCATTAAATTATTTTTTTTAATTGGGTAAAACAACCATAGACTGTTTATTACATGAAGAAGTTGAAGCTTAAATTTCTTTACTATATACTACTTTTTTCTTCATTTTAATCCCTAACCGGTCAAAGACTACACCAGTCAAAGACGCCGCCGGTCAAAGACGACACCCGGTCAAAGACGTTTCAACTGTTACAAACTCATGAGACTGAGCCCTATGCTCTGTGGACGGTGACCCTCATTAGAAAAGCAAGAGCCACATGTTGGGTAGGACAAGGTACAATAAACCACTGATTATAATGACCAGCGATACTTTATTTCCAGTTCTATAATTAGTGAAATAATATAATAGCATATATGTATAAACGTACCTTTTATATATGGCCTATGGCCTATGGCAAAGAGACGCCTTACTGGTCTCTGAAGCGTGTAAGGTCATCCACCAACGCAGACGACCCCCACCTCCTTCTTACCGATAAGCAATGAATGTTTTAGTTTTAGTGTTGTATCGGAAATATGCAGTAGCGCGATTTCCTTATGCCTCTGGTACATTGGCAGTTGGATACCCCTATAATGACCAGCTCTAGTGTGAGACTCATGCAGCATAACTTCCGCCGTTTACCACTTCGCCTTTTGCAGCTGCATGCCTACACCCGGGTGCGTGTAAGCCCCGGGAGTACAGGTTAAACCACCCAGTGAACAATAACCGTTTTTAAACGTTCTGAAACGTTTCAATGTGTAACGTTATTTTACGTTTTATTTAAAACGTATTTTTACGTTCTTACATGGTTAACCCTAAAACGTTTGTATTCACAACGTTATTTAACGTTATTTAACGTTCCATAGGGCTATAGTTTATGACCCAAATATTAGAATACATGTAGTCTATTTAACCCATTTGGGGCGGAGCTCTTTTTTGACCATTTTTCTCTTGTAGAGAATTGTCTGGGCTTTCCAGAACTGAAAGAATTTTGCGAATAGTCCGATTATTAGTGAAACCATGAAGGGTCAAAGTATATCAAGACTTCTGAAAATGAAATAACCCGAATTAGCATAAATGCATTATCTATAAAGATATGACGTCATAAATATGACGTCCTGACGTCAAAATTGGGTAAATTCCCCTTCCCTTTAAACTGCAATATCACAAATTTGGAGCATTGTAATGACTTGAAACCAATTTTATATGATGATGATGGGTAAATTTAATTAAAATATTTATGTTGAGTGGCCACAGCCAAAATGGTGTTTTTGTTACCATGGCAACCAAAATCAACAAAAATCACTATTTTGGGATATTTGGTTGCCATGGAAACAAGGATTTTCCACAGAAATGCATCAAAAATCATCAAATCTTTAGTTTCCATCATTTTCAGCATGAAAAAATATTCAATGTCATTTTTGACCAAAAATAGTGATATTATTTGATATTTTTGATGATTTTGACCTTAAATATTGCTTTAAATATAGTAAAACCTTCATTAAATATATTTTGATTTGCCATTGCTATATCTTCAAGGGAAGAAATTATAGAGACAGACACCTCGGACTTCCCAAAGACCAAGTTCCACAGATCAAGCTCCAAAAAATAATTTTGAATTTTTATGACTTTGTCACTGTAATTTGGTGCTTTAAAAATCCATTAAAATGTGTCAAAAACGTCCTACATGTAGGACAATCGCCCCAAATGGGTTAATTAGCAGCATTCTCTTCAGCAAATGTTCTACAGTCCACATAGATGCACAGCCGATGTGGCCTAGTGGTATAGGCGTTAGTAAATGGATTCTAACCTTCTGGGTTCGAGCCTATTGGACCCCACAATTTTGGCTTGCCCTATTTTTCAATATGATCAAAAACGTAATACAGGGACTCACTGAGGCTAGAACTGAGGATCTCCTGTGTTTGAGTCAAAGGCCTTACCTCTACACCACTGAGGAGATGAGAGAGTGACTTGTAAAACTTCTATAGGGGAGAAGTGTAATTAGTACCCTGGAGATTTTGTTTAGGCCTATTCAGAACCCAAAAAAACGTAATATAACGTTGTCATAATGTTATACATCCTAACGTTTTTATATAACGTTAATATAACGTTATTTAGAGTCAACGTTTTAACGTCAGATAACGTCATATTCCAGTCATTTTATAACGTTTACCAAACCTTCAGAAAACGTTATTGTAACGTCAGATGACGTTTTTCTGTTAGCTGGGCATGCATCCCACGTGTTTATCCCTAATAAAGGTGGGAGCCTGCTTTACTCTATTATGAGAACTTGAGTACCGGAGGGTGTGGTGTTGCATGTACATCATCTTGAGGGCTATATGGTGTAATTTTATAAAAGCCATCCTGTCACAGATAACTAGCCATGCCCTAAACTAGGGGGACTGATATATGGCTAACAGCTCACGTTTCACAGTGTTGTTTTCTGATCATTTTTTCGCCTGCCATACGTCTATCATTCTAAAAGGAGATACAAGTATTCTAATGGTCACCCAAGGCCGGGACGGCAGTAAACAATTCGCAATACAAAAGACACGGATAATAGAGCTGCCCCACGTACACCCTCTATTGCTGCCTACACAGATAATCCATAGGTTTGAGAGGTTATAGTCAGTAGTGGCTATCCCAGCTTTGTCATAGGCACGTTTGTCAAAATGACAAACTTATTTTCAAAATGAGTAATAAGGCCACTCAAAAAAAAAGTGGTTTCTCATCACCAAGGTCTGAAAAATCTGAGGAGGGAGGCTTTTTTTTTTTTTTTTTTTTTACTCGCGGGTTAAAATGTATATGGGATGATAAAAATTCACATTTTAGAAGTTCAGAATTTAAGGACCTTTAAAAGTAGGGAAAATGTAAGTTATTTCTACCCTACTGCATTACCGGAAGTATTAGCTTTAATTTGATACAAAATATCTGAATATTTGTCCATTTTTATCTAATTTCTCATCAACAATTTGCAAAAAAAAAAGAAAAGTTTTCCTTAAAAGCTGATTTTTATGATGCGCGCGGTGATGAGAAACCATTTTACTTTTTTGAGTGGCCTAAGGCAAAAATAATCAAAATGACTAACCCTATTACGCCTTAAAGTGAAAAGACTCAGGTGAGTTACTCATTTTGACTAACCTGAGTGCATTGACTAGCATATTGGGCATTATAGGGAACCAAAATATGACTAAGAGTCTCTCAGTCATTTTCTGGCTGCAAATACGACCAATCTGTGTCAGTCAATGGTGTCAGGTTACTCAAACTGACTAACACACCGTAGTCCTTCTTTCTTATGTGTATTAGAGTTAGTCAATTTGACTAAGGCATTAGTTTTACCTTAGTCATGTTTGAATATAAGTTCGTCATTTTAACTAATGAAGGATGACTATACCTATGACGAACTTAGGATAGCCAGTACTGACTAACCTCTTAACCATATGGATTGTCAGTGTGGTGGGTCCCCTTGGTTTTAGCTTTACGTCTCACCTTTGCACTTGGCAAGTAAATCAAGTTAGAAAAAGTTCACCTATGTGAACGCAGGTTATCATACTATAGTACAGATATATATTAGATACATATACCCTTGCGTTTGTCGCATCCCTGGATCTTCCATAATCCATCATGTTCTTGTGAATGTGCTGACAGGCGAGCGAATGAGGTGCCCATGCTTTTTAACTAATGGAAATACCGAATCGTCTTCGTTTCATGTCATTACCCTACACGATTTTATATTATACATTGAAGGAAATTGAAAAAGTAATGATTAATGGCCTAATATATGGCCCCAAACACAATCCTCACATATTCTCTTTTCTGAATTCCTAATACATTTTACCATGTGCTTTGGGGGGTAATTCTGCACACTACCCCAATGGAGGTAGACCATCAACATGTAAGAAAACGCTGTAAACAAATGGGCCGGAGTGTCCATTGGTGAGCCTTTGGTCCACATAGCGTTACCAACATAACAGTACTCTACATAATCACTGGATCAGCTTCAGAGGAGAATATCTGTATAAATCATAATGCCGACCATTCTACTCTTCTAGATGGTCACACCCATCACCATATCCACCGACGTTATCCTTCAGCTTGATGAAGTTGGCCCAGAGACAGTAACACGTGTGCCGATCCTTTTGGTATTAATCAATACACCGAGACATCGGGACATCCCACAGTTCTCATTGAGTTACGAAAGTGACCATTTTAGTGGACAAGACCCTTATAGTAACCTTGAGAAATATGGATCATCCGATACGATTGGCCATGGTGGATTTCACACCGGGCCGTGGCAGTTTAGGAAATAAATGCCCCCTTAGACCAAATATTTTTAATTGGCCTGCTTAATATACCTGTCATATATAAATCATAGGGGCTCGTATTCTTTTCTGAACAGTCCTTAGCTATATAACTCATAGGGGTCAGACCAAAGGAATGTTAATGCGTTTATTTTCTACGGATCAAAGATTGAGTCAGGAGTGTTTCGCAGAAGTATAAAAGGACCTCGTTTTGATGACAATTCTCCCATTATGGGGGGAGGGGGAGTAGTATAGTATGTATCGGAACGGGACTATAGTTAAGTACTGTTTATTACTCAATCGACATGCAGCCAATCAGAGGCCTCCATTTGGTCACGTGACCGGAAGTGACCTACTTAGGGGATTAGTGGTGCATTCTGGGTAACCCTGCAGCCAATCAGAGGCCACCATTTGGTCACGTGACCGGAAGTGACCTACTTAGGGGATTAGTGGTGCATTCTGGGTAACTTACTGACCTACTTAGGGGACCGGAAGTGACGTCATATGACCTAATTTAGGATCACGTGACCGGAAGTGACCTGATGAGTCACGTGAGCGGAAGTGACGTCACATGACCTAATGGCCGACCGGAAGTGAGTGACCTCATTGAGGATCACGTGACCGGAAGTGACTTGATTGATCACGTGAGCGGAAGAAGAAGTTTTTTGTTTAGGAAGTGAGGGTCTTTAGGATCACGTGACTGGAAGCGACATCGTCACATGAGTGACGCTTTAAGAGACTGCGCGACTTACTAGTAAAAGAAGACGTATGAAAATAAAAACACAACAATATTTTATTTTATTTTTTTTATTTATTTTTTTTCAATCTTGATAAACACTCTATTTTTGAAAAGATGCACACGCTTATTTTTTTTTTTTTCATATCTCTAAAGGACTCGTTGTCACACCGTCAGAATGCACGCGACGCTTATAATACAAGTAGCGCACGCCGTCTTTCTCTATGGTGTAGGTGACCATTTTGTTTCGCACCACTTTGAAATTTCTATTTACAGCAATGAGAGTTTTTCGTTGGCGAAGAACATCCAAGAAGTCGTCTGGTTCCTGAGGGTTTTGTTTCTTCTGTACGCCTTTTGCACTCCATTTTTTGGATTTTCTTTCACCGGTGTCGCTGACTCGATCGTAGCAAATGTAAGTCTTAGGGTTGAGACTTAGGATCCCGTCACCTTCCCACTCCGCTTTCATAAGCCCCGAAGTTCTCAGATCGTGAAGGTACCGTCTCTCACAACATCCGCCGGGCGGCGGACACCATTCTCGCACTCTTTCCGTTTTTGTCTTCACGAAAAGCTCTAAGTGATCGTCGCACACCGCTGTCGGAAGCCACTTTCGTTTCTCTCTGAAGTACGTCTCTCTCAGGCGAGGTTTGACTAGGTCATCCAACGTGTCACCGCTGAGAGCCATGTAAAGACTGTCGGTGTCCATTTGACAAAGGGCATAATCGCGCCGATCGACGAATCTATCCAAGAAGTCGTATGTGAACTCTAACATTTTCAACTTCGCGTACTGGTATACCATGAACCCTATTTGAATAGGGAGGTTGTTGTTGACTGTTTTCGGTTGTAGTTCGACTTCAAACAGATCGGAACTCAACTCGGACGCCTTTTTGAAGCGCCACGAATTGGCCAATAGTTCGAACTTCCGACTGTCAGTGTATCTCACCGCCGTGTGTTTTTCTTTGTTGCAGATTGTTTTACCGTACGTAGCGTTTCCCATTAACTTGTAACAGTCTGACAGAATTTTCTCGTTCTCGTTCACGTCGCCACGTCTTCGCGCCGCCGTTACTTCGTCCGCGAAACCGGCAAAGGAGCGTTTAGGTAGGTATTCTACCACCAGCTGCACTTTGGTGACTATCAAACCGTGCTCTAAATACCACTTGAGAAGCGGCGTTCCCAAGAGAATATTTTTTCCGTGGTAACTCCCTATCAGACATCTCTGAGGCGTGTTCAACAGCTTTTCTTCCTGCGCAAAGTCTGACATGTGAGGTCCTATGTCCGATTTTGAAACGGTCGCGTTCTTGAAAACGGGGGTCATTTCTTCGAAGTAGTCTCGTAGGTGAGGCGGCGTAGTGATGTCCACTTGAACTAAACCGAACATTTTCTCCTCTTTCACAGCGGAAAGGATGTCGCTCTCGCTCATCGCGTTTCGAGACACTTTCAAAGCGTCAACCTTCCAGCGTTGTTGGGAGGCCTTGACCCGCTCATCTCGACGCTTCATCTCTCGCCATTCGCACTCCCACACGACGACCAGCTTGTGACCTAGCGCTTTCAAGTAAGCGCTTACTCTGGTCGTTCTGTCGCGTCTCTCCTCTCTCAGTGAAGCGCACTGATATCGGTGCGACGGTATGCACTCGTGAGCGTGGAACCAACACCCGTGAAACTGGAAAACCGTATTAGAGGCCGCGTGAAACCCGTCCACGCGAATTCTCCGACAGCCTACAACCATCTCGCCGCCGTTCAAAGCGTGGCGCAGTTTCACGTCGCGGTCGTGCTCTACGAAGCGTAACCACTCCAAAGCGCTGTGAGAGTTTCTTTGCCTAATTTCAGGCTTGAACTCGGTCTCGGGCCGTCTCACCGCGTAATAGCCCGTGCAGTGCGCTTCGCTCATGCAGCGCAAGTACAGAGAGTTAGCGTCTAGTCCTAGGATGTGTTGGCACGGTCTCGCTTCTTCGCCGTACTTGTGCTCCCTTATCCGCGTGGTGCCCTTCTCGTGAAATCTATGGAAGATGATGGAAGGACCGCCGACTAGATTTTCTTTGATCAGAGCGTGGAGGACGGCGTCGAACTGGGGGAACGTTGTGAACGCGTCTTCTAGGTTTTGGAAGAGGAACCGTAAAGTCAAACCGGCGAGAGAAACTCCGTCTTTCAACATGTCAATGCCGCGATCTTGGAAAAATTTAGCGTGATTTTTCAGAGCTTCTATGAAAGGTTTGACGTCTTTGTTGTTGTAGTGGATCAAGTAGTCTTCCATAGTTTGCATCTTCTCGTCGGACCAAACTTTCTGACATGCGGCGTAGTCGGATTCGGACATTTTGACGCCCGTCAGCTCGCTGTCGAAAGCCGATCTCGGTGGCAGCGTTCTGTTTGCCAGTTTCCTGGTAGACGTCATCCATTCGTAAGGAAAGTGACCTTTCTCTTCGTTCCTGGTGAAAGCTCGCAAATAGGTCGCGTAGTTGTAACCGGGTGCCAAATAGTTGACTACGTCCAAGAAAACCGTGTGCTGTGTGTAAACCGCCAAGTATTGATTGCTTCTCTTTATGACGCTGAATTCTTGGTTTCTTCGGTCTCCGGAGGCGAAGAACGAGTGAAGGCGTATTTTGATCAGGTTCAAGTCGTAACGCCCCGAGTTGAAGCCCACGACTGGAGCTTGACGGATGTATCTCAGAAGACGCTTCTTCAGTTGAACTAACGGGTGTCTGGTCTGAGCCGCAGCGAAGCCGCCTGGAGAAGGGGTGAACGTCGCCTCCTCCAGCAGGAGAGCTTCACCTATCGCCGCATCTAACTTCGCTAAGGTCGGTCGGTAAAGTTCTAGCACAGCTTCCCCGATGACTTTGGCGTTCTCGTTTATGTGATTTAAAACTCGGTCCAACAAGGGGTCGGAATCTGCGTCGGATTCTCTGACGAAGCAGACGGGCCCCTCCCACCCCGGAAAGTCGGATGCGACGCTAGCCGACAAAGGGACGTGATCCCACAGCAGGGACACGTGTTCCGTCGACGGTTCTTTGCACGGTCTGAAGAAAGCCTCGAAATCGAAGGCGATCTTGTAAGGGTAGATTCCGGAATGTCCGTCGGGGGGAAAAATGGAGAAGTCTGCTAGCGCTTCGAAAATCGTTCTCGAATTTTGGTAGATGCCACCTACGTAGCGCAACTTGACTTGTCGGCAAGAGGAAAGCTGGTTCCTGTGTCTCTTCAGCAAGAACTCGGTGGTGAACGCCGCCTTACACTTGCAACATTCGTATATGCCCGCGTACGCGTTGAAGTCCGTGACGAGAGAGACGTGCAAACCGCCTTTCGCCGTCAGGTGTAGGTTGACTTTACCTCGGGCGGCCAGAGTTCTGGAAGGCGGTCTGATCAGAGTAACGCGTCTTCTCAACTTCCGCCCCGGCACTTGACGCGACGCGGTGTAAACCGCTATCTGTACGTCAAACAAGTTCTCTAACGCGGGTAAGTCGCGGATGTTCAGACCCGGAAAGGATTCAGGTGTGGCAGCGGGACAGAACTGACGTAACAAATCTGAAGCGCGCTTGCTGGTGTTGTATAAGTGAAAGGAAATGCAGCGGAAGATGCAGAGGTTGTCCTTGTTGGGAAAATCTAACACGCCGCTTCTCTTTCCAACTCGACCGGCCTGAGTGATCCTACCGCCTATGGGGAATTCCCCCGGTCCCATGTAAACGCAAATGTTCAAATTGGTAGGAAAAAGAACGTGCCACTTGGTGTCAGCGTCGCAAAGTTTCCGTACTTCCTCGCAAGCGACGGTGTTTTCCATCTTTGAGAGGAGCTCTTCCAAAGTTTCTGAATTAGTTATAGTAGGGAGCGGTTGTATGAGAGTTGCGTTGTTCTGGGAGGCGTGAAAGTAGCGCAGTTTGCTCTTGTCTTCTCTGTGTTGTAAGAGTAAGCCTACCGAGAAACCCACTTTGTATCTGAATCTTTGTGTCAAGTGAATGCGACGCATAGTATCTACAGCGTCACTCAACTCGCCGGTTGGTAGCCTGAAGTTTGTTACACTCACGCGAGTCCCGTGCATCCTGACGCCCGTTTGTATCGCAGGCCAATTCGCCGTGAACGTTTCCTCCCCGTTCGGTACAGCACATATGCGCGGAGGGACGGTCACCCCGTCCAGAGATTCGCGTCGACAGGCGATCTTTCGGCAATCGCCTTCGCCGCATAGAGGGCAAAACTTAGGTACTACTCTACAATTTTCTACGTGTCTCTCGTGGTTGTACGGTCTTTTAAACATTTTGAAACACTTTTCGCATACGTACTGTGTCATGTTTTTTTTCACTCAGTTACCAACTACTTAGCCGTCTAACTATCTATCTATCTATCAATCTATCTGTCTATCTATCTATCTATTTATCTTTCTGTCTGCTGTCTGTGTATCCGTCTGTCTGTCTCATACAGCGTACGTCAAACGCTGTGTGTGTGTGTGTGTGTGCGCGCGTGAGCGTTGAGCGTCTCTCATTCCGAATCTATGCTGAGCGCTCTGGCGGACAGCGTCACTCCCTGCTGTGTGGGTTTTTTGTCAGGACCTTCGTACTTGCGCACGTGGACGAGGTTCTTACCGCTGTAGTAGCTCACAGCTGCGTACACTTCGCCCTCCTCATCCAGCACTGCGAACCAGGGGGTGTGATTAGGTTTTCCTTGCGCGGCCGCTGTGTCGCGTATGCGCACCACTGCGCGGATATCGGCGATGCGTGCTATTAGCTCGCGCAGCGCGTCGGCCGTGAAGTGCACTCGCTTGCTTCTGGTCAGAGATGCCTCTTTCACCTGGCCGTCTTTTGTGTAGCGCGGCCTCCTAGACAGTCTAGCCACGTCCTCCCAGATCTCCAGCGTCAAAGCTCCGTCTAAGCAGAACTCTAACCCGAGAAGACGGGAGAAGGTTTTCTCTGCTTCTTCTCGTCCATCTCGTTCTTTTTCTTGTATTTTTCTCTTCTTACTAGGCCTTGTTGTTCTGGAACTCACCTTAGAACGTTTCACACCCGCAGGATGAGTAACACCATCAGCGTGAGCTGAATCAGCAGCAGAACCGATAGCAGGAGCAGCGTCAGCGCTGGTGGTATCCGAGGCCTCGTTGTTGGAACAGCGCAGCCACACGCCGTCGGTGCTGAGTGTAGCGGTAGAAGATGAAGCGCCGCCGCCCTCGTAAGGTGGCGGTGAGGGCAGTCGCCACGGACCGGACGGGACGCTACTAGTGGAGGAAGTGAGGTCGAAAGGTCGAAGAGGGAAGCCGAAAAACGTACCGCCCACCCCTTTCCCTTCGGGTTGTTCGTACGCCTCGTCGTCAGCGTCGTTCTCTGTCTCACCCTGTTGCTGCTGCTCCTCCTCCTCCTCCTCCTCTTCTTCTCGGTTTAGGGGCTGAGTGTCCGAATAGCTGTCACTCTCAGCGCGAGCGGCGTCGAGGGCGTCGGTCGATGTAGTGGTGGAGGAGAGGGGCTGTGCAACGTGCGGCAGGTCATCAAAGTCATCAACAGTAGTGGGGAGGTAAAAACCCGGTTGCCAGTACTGCGCTGTGCCAGGAGCGTTGTCGTCAGTAGTAGTAGCGGTAGCAGCAGGTGCAGCAGAAGCAGCAGCAGCAGCAGCAGCAGCAGCAGCAGCAGCAGACGCAACAGTAGCAGGCGCAGCAGCCTCAGCAGGCGCAGCAGTAGCAGGCGCAGCGGTAGCAGGTGCAGCAGCAGCAGCAGCAGCCGCAGCAGGCGGGGCGGCAGTAGCAGCGGCAGCGCGCTTAGCAGCAACGTGTACCGTCGCGAGTGTAACAACGTCGCTAGCACGACGACTACTACCAGTAGTACTACTACTACTACTACTACTACTACTAGTACTACTACTGCTACTACTACTGCTACTACTACTAGTACTGCCGCGAGCGCTCGCTACAGCGGGAGGGTGATAAGACCAAGCGGCTGCGGCGGTAGTCTCATTTTCAGTAGCAAGAGGAGGCACTGACGCTAAACGAGCGCTGTTCCGCGTAGTCTTCTTGTTCTTGGACGGCGCTAGGTGTTGTCTTTTGCTCATGGTGGTGACTGTAGAGAGCAGCAAAAGAATGAGTGAGTGAATGGAGGTTTCCAGACCCCTTATATACGCCTTCTCGCTTCTAGAGCTAAGCTACTTACTGACCCTGTTCAGCTGCCGCCGGCTGGCCGGCGGCCATTCACACAGAGAAACAAAAGACATAAGGCATGACGTTTTCAGCTGGATCCCTTTCCCCCCTTTTGAGAGATCGACTGTCATGAGCTAAGCCGCTTACCACCCTGTTCAGCAATTCAACGCGCATTAGCTGTATAAAGGATTAACCGGTTGCTGCCGTCGACTGACCGGCGGCCATTCACAAAGACATAAGGTATGACGTTTTCAGCTGGATCCCTTTCCCCTCTTTTTTTTTTGAGGGATCCACTGTCATGAGCTAAGCCACTTACCACCCTGTTCAGCCATTCAGCGCGCGTTAGCTGTATAAAGGATTAACGGTGATGAGCTTAGAGTGTGTATACAAAAAAAAAAAGCAGGACCCCCCTAAGACGAACGTGTCTGTCTGTGAGTAGAGGCGTGTGCATGTGGTGAGCGACTTAAGTGTAAGACAAAAAAAAAATCACCACCTCCTGCCGTGGTGAGTAGACCGGGCCGGCCAGGCGGCGGCCGGCTAGTTCAATAGGGAGGGGTGACAGCTGACTAAGGCTGTGCATGAAAAAAAATCCGATTTTCACCTGACCTCTGACGTTTGTTACAATGAATGTCAGAGGGAGGGAGACGTCCTCAGGTAGGGGGTAGGAGGTAAGGCTATGGATGAGGAAGAAACACCGTTTTCAGCTGGTCTCCACGGATAGCGATGACACACCCCTCGTCATCTAAGCTCTTAAGGAGCGGAGCGGTTGAAAAAGCGTCATGCGGACAGGTCGCTACACAGCTGGAGTGCTGTTGGAAATGGGATTAAACTCCCTCTGTATAAAAAGCTCTGATTTCTGTTGGAAAAAAAACATATCGCCTCTGACCACAGTAACGTCTACTACCACCACCGCCGCTACCACCGCCGCCGCCGCCGCCGCCACCGCCGCCGCCGCCGCCGCCACCGCCAAGACGAGACGAGATGGCTCAAGCTATTCCACTTTCAAGCTCGCCTTCACCGCCTTGTCCACCTGAAAAAAAGTTAATGCAGCTTGACGACGTGAGACGCGCGAGGCAGACCGATGGGGAGAACAGAGAGGTAGGACAGCGGCGGTTAGCCTATAGCGACGCCTTGCTTCGTCAACTAGGTAAAGAGTTGAGCGGCTGTTGGAGAGAGTTGGGCAGTAGCTTAAAAGTTACCGCCGCCCGTATGGATGCTCTAGTAGAGCGCAGTGTCAAGACACCGGAGGAGCTGTGTACGGCGATGTTCCGAGTCTGGTGGGGTGAAACCCCGCATCGTCATAGATGGGGAGAGCTCGGTCGCGTCTTCACCCGCATTAGACGCGTGGAACTGTTGGCTCAGTGGATGTCCCTTCTCCACAGACAGGGGTTGGATTTCGAAAACCCCGACTCGCGCGCGATGCATAAGCACTTGGGCACCCTCGGCAGACGTCTAGGTAGCAGGTGGAAAGAGGTGGGGGACCATTTAAAATTGTCGCCTGAGAGGTTAGATAAGATCGCTGAAGAATGCGAATACGGAGGAAGTCCCGCTGAGTGGGCCTTCCGAGTGTTGAAAATGTGGCAAGATGAAGCTGACGGTGCCGGCGGTACACCTTTTGAACTCCTTCGAGTGTTGACTGAGGACATGGGAAAGTTTGACCTCGGCATCGCGATATTACTTGACTTTATCAAGCAAGAAACAACGAGAACGACGGACATGTGAATTGTTGTGTTTTATTTTCATACGTCTTCTTTATTAGTAAGTAAAAAAAAAAATATCATAACAATTAAGACGCGCGCCCTCTTAAAGTGTCACTTCCTCCAGTCGCAGCTGATCGCCTCATCGAAGCACGTGATAAACAAAAAAAAACGAAGAGACACGCTTCTTCCTCTCGAGAGGAAGAAGCGTGTCTCTCGATTGAAATCTTTTTCTTTTCTTTTTTTCTTAAAAGAGACAAACGCCCCTTAGAGTGCCCCCCCACCCCCCTAGAGTGCCCCCCTCCCCCCTCCCCCCCTCCCCCCCCCCACCACTCGCCCCATGCATCCTAAAAGCGCCCCCCTCCCCATGCATCTTAAAGGGGCCCCCCTCCCCTTCCCTCCCCTCCCCTCCCCTCCCCCCCCTTTATACACTCTAAAGAACGCTTCTACCTAGTTCAATAAGTCACTTCCAGTCGCTCGTAAAACAATAAAAAATGAAAAAAAAAAAAAAACTTATATCGTAGTGTTTTTTATTAGTTTACCGAAAAAAATAAGAGACTCACCTCCTCCTCCTCCTCCTCCTCCTCCTCCTCCTCCTCCAAAAAAAAAGATATCACATTTTAAAGCGCGTGACCCCTTAAAGACGCTCATCTCTTCATTAAGTCGCGTGACGTCACTTCTTCTTCTTCTTCTTCTTCCGGTCACGTGATCAATCAGGTCACTTTCGGTCACGTGATCCTCAATCAGGTCACTCACTTCCGGTTGGCCATTAGGTCATGTGACGTCACTTCCGGTCACGTGACTCATCAGGTCACTTCCGGTCACGTGATCCTAAAGTAGGTCACTTCCGGTCCCCTAAGTAGGTCATATGACGTCACTTCCGGTCCATAAGTAGGTCATATGACCTCACTTCCGGTCACGTGACCAAATGGCGGCCTCTGATTGGCTAACTAGGTCACGTGACCTCACCACTAATCCCCTAAGTAGGTCACTTCCGGTCACGTGACCAAATGGAGGCCTCTGATTGGCTGCAGGTCGATTGAGTAATAAACAGTACTTAACTATAGTCCCGTTCCGATACATACTATACTACTAGGGGGGCTTATACGTTTGGCTATGCATGTTCAGACAGCCTTCAACGAATCTCTTCAATAAATTGTTTCTAAAGGAAAACATATCAGTTTCTTCTGTTCTGCAATGCACTTCAGCTATCTGACTATGGGGAAAATTAGCTGGGCCTCGGCAGGAGCGAATGTTCTTTCATGCACTGAATTAATGTTTCAATGCAAGCAAGCATATCTCACATATTTCAATGTTTGTTATTCATACAAAATACCAAAGGAAGGTATTCCAGTGGTCTGCATGGGCCATCTGGGACATTCTCAAGATGACAGCTGTTGTTTTATCAAGCATTATTTGAGGAGCACAGGGCCATGCTGTAGGCTGCATAGGACCAGGCCACGACCTGGTGGGTCGGGTGTGTGGGAGAGGTGAAGGGCACAGCTGCAACTTAGCACAAGCTGTTAGCTTAGAGAAGGATTCATCTTCAACCAAACTAAAACGTGGTAAATGTCAAAAACCTCCATGTCTGTGCTGCTGCTGGTCTCACCGCAGGCTGCTTCCGGTCACCAGTTTATTCCAGGGTAGAGGACACAAGGACACTGCTGGAGACCATTGAAAGGACCCCTTAACTATACTAAGTACCTAGAGCTTGGATCGTCTCTCTGTTTCTATAAGGAGGACCATATGAAGAGTTCAGGTAGGTACGTCTTTGGAAAAGGATGTATTATACATATTGTCCTCGTTTCTTGTTAGATACGTGTTCTAGATGCAGAGATCTTTCCATATCAACGAATTGGATAATGATCAGATGGTAGCTGCTAGCTTAATCGTCTTTTCCCATGTCTACTGACATTGATTGGGGGTTTAACATTCCCGGTCAGCCCTAGGATATATTGCTTGGTCCAGACCGATTGTCACGTTAATTGGGAGTTCGGATCAAAAAACGAGGGGACACAATTGGTAATTGCAGCAGAGATCACATGTCTTCGCCAAAGGAAATAGATTAATAAAAAATATACTTCGTGCATACTTGCAAACACGTGGACCCAAACACGTGGATACAAGTATATCCTTTCTCTGCAATACTTGACGATTAATTTAAAATCATTATCAGTGACAACTCTTTTGACCGGTACCCCTCTTTAAGCATCTAATCCGATTCCAAACATCTGATTTACCCTAGCCACCTGTTATAGCTGTCATTCAGATTATATCAGATCGATACATCAATTGTTTTATCCCTTTACAGCTTAACAGATTAGATTGATGCATTCGTTTCCAATGGAAAACCTGGACTACGTCCTCCAGCGCATGGAAGAGAGAACACCAGACAACTTCCATCTAAGTAGTCCTAATGAAGGTTTCCAACATGGAAGCCGGGCCAGGTCCAGTACCTTCAGGTAAGTATACAGTGTGGTTCTTTTTGTGTACAACGAGGGATCAAGTACTTGTACATGAATACCGTGTTGCACATGATAATCGCCTTGTGCCTGATAAGCACCCCTCTCCAACCCCACTTGAGTCGTTTTCCCAGACTAGAAAGGATCACAATTTTGTCGAATCTTGACCCCCATTATAAACTCCTGTCACCAGCTTGCTGCAGGAGCCAGCTAGCAGTGACCAGTGTGTGGTTGGTGTGCGAAGCAGCAGGAATACGTATTACGACGGAAACAAGCGTTTCCTTACCTAGCTAAGATGTTAAGATACCGTCTGTATTAGTTTAACAAACTAAGTCCGATATGGTTCTTGGAACCATGCTGCAGTATTCAATGTTACCTGTAGGCATGGAAACTGTGTGGGGGAATCTCAGTTCCACCCTGTGCAACTCAACATCCAATTTGCACCAACCTTGCAAAGCATTATCTTGATATTCAACCAACCTTTTTGCAAATGTGTGATACGACAGTGACCCGTATGATCTATACGAGACTCGGGGTATCCCCTCATTGACTAACCCTAGGTCACATTCAACATGACACTTTTAATAATGCACTTTTTATAACGTTTTGAAAGTTCTGTGCAGGTCAGACTATAGTTCTATAGACCTAGACACCGGGGGTGGGGGTGCTCAAATTCTTTTTGACACAGGTGTGCAGCCTCTGACAAGCCCTTACCCTTGTCCAGAGGGATTTTGGTCAAAACGGCCTTTATGTTTTCGAAGAAATTGCGGAAACGCGCATCTTGCTTAGAGCAATCTTGGCTAAAAGTGCTTATGGCCGAAAATTTACCCCCAGTTGGAAGGATTTCAGGCAAAAGTGACTTTTTTTGCATAAATCTTGGTAACATTTTTTTTAAAGTGACCCTTGGCGAGAGGGATTTTGGTGAAAAGTGACCCTTGGCTAGAGGGATTTTGCTCAAAAACCTCCCTTGCCAGCCACACACCTGTGTATAAAAAATATACCAAGTGACCCCCCCCCCCGGGCTTAGACAGACTTCTTTATACACAATGTACCATTATAGGGCGGTACTGTAATGGCCTCATGGTATATGCAAATTAGCTGTTTCGGTGGGGAGATCAAAATAACCAAAATAGTACCTTATTTACAGGAAATTGAGGAGAAAACAGTCCCTATACAAAGGGGACAAGAAAAACTACCCTTCATAAAGGGTGATCAACGAAACTAATACAAAATAAGCCATAAAAGATTGGGATAAACCTACTCAGCACTCTCCATTCGTTGGGCCCAAAAACGTACCCTTTTTCATTCAAAATCGGCTAAAAAACACCCCTCTTCAAGGACCCTCGCGGGCCCTTGCCTAGGGACCAAAGACATATATATACCTTGTCCATTGGATTCATGTTTACACAGAGTAAGCAATGCTGAGGGGGTGCCCCCCTCCCACTCCCCGGGGTGGGGGGGGGGGGGGGGGTAGTCGGTCTTATGGCAGGGGCGTGGCAAGCAGTTTCAAAGTAGGGGGGACTGAGGGGTATTTTGACCCTTTTTGACCCCTTTTTGCTTTGATCTTTTTTGGGGTAGGTCAAAAGTGGGGGGGGGGGGAGGCATGTCCCCCCGTCCCCCCCCCCCCCGGTTGCCACGCCCCTGCTTATGGTTTGGTATCTGTTTATTTATACTGCATGTGCAATAGGGCCAGGCCCTGTTTCTGTCATGCCATGCCTTGTGGGAGGAGGACGAGTCGGGAGTCGGGTTTCTAGGTTAGTCAGCCCTGAATAAGGCATAGCTGTAACAAAATACACGTAAATGGGCGGCTTCTCGTGTATGTCTATTCATTACCTATAAGCCCTCATACTGACTGTCTTCCCCTTGGTCTCCCCCTTTACACACAACTGACGTTTAGCCTACCCGACAAAGAACCAAGCACTGTAAGAGTAAGGTGAAACGGGCTTATGTATTGGAGCTGAATCTAAAGAAGGTTTTTTTATAGTTATAAAAACCAGGACCTTCACTTATAAAACCCACCTTGTCTAGCAGAGGGATCGAGCAGTAATGGCTGCACTGCCTCAGAATATAAAACCGTCCTATAGAATATGATGTATAGACCAGGCCTTATATGTTGACATGTACATCTCTACCTGTTATACACTATAAGATCAGTGTGTTACGTTTACACACTTATCAACACGCTTTTCTGCAGTCATTTTTAACACACATTTTGTTGTACATAACACACTACTCACTGCACACTCTTTACCAAAAATTGTGTTGATCTCAAAGGTGTGTTGCAGATATGTGTGTGGAATTCCTTATGCATGTTCCCGCAACACACTGTTCTTAGAGTGTACAACAAGCATGTTTTCCTTGTGATAGATAACATTGCATCTTGTGCAACTGCATGAATATCTTATTATATCTTCACATCATAGTGCACGATGATGATGCGGTGTCGACTAGAATGTAACGGTACCCTTACATTCAGCCACAACAGGGGGCAATTTGATAGCTTTCAACTTACAAATATTCGGCCCCATAATATGTTTATAATATAATATCTTTATACTAACGCATCTAGGGAAAAGACCCCTTCAGGCAGGACTTTTAGCTCTGGTTTTGACCACCAGGGGGCACCATAGTTGCAAAAGAGTGTTAAATACGTTAGAAAAAGTTCTGAGACCTTTTTTAAAAATGTAGAATGCAATAAAAGGGTCGATACTGAAATTATTCAAACATTCCGTTTTTTTGTGAAGAATTAGCACATATGACACTTTCTGGTTGCCATGGAAACCAACCCAAAAGCCTAATTTGGAGGCAATAATCCCAAAACAAAGTACCCAAAACTGAAAACAGAATGCAAATATTCCTTCTATAACCAAATTTAGACTGATAAATCCAATTTTATTTGGTTATTTCTAAATAAAACCGATTTTTCGCAGTTATCATCAATTACTATGGGATACAATGCAATTAGAGCTCATTTTCCATTTTCATTTATTGATGTGTACTAATGTTTGAAAAGCAATTCCCACAAAACTACCAGGAAATTTTTTAACTTTATGATATTTCATTTTAAAGATTATGACACCAAATTAAATTTGGAGGGGTCTTTTCCCTTGCCTGGTCACATTATAGGCTTGTCCAAATGTCATGTGCCCAGATCCAACCCACGTTGATATACCACGGGTAATCTAGATTGGTCTTTTCTGAGAATAATCACAGATAACTATGTTTGAAGTCACAGGTTTGCTTGCAATGTACTCGTAAAATTAAAATAAGTTAGTGGGCTGAGTCTATCTGTGCTACCACTGGCAGCCCTAGACAGTGATATCCAGACAGGTAAAATACGTATGGGGCCCATCATGCAGTCATGTTGAAACGCTGTCTGGGATAGTGTTGCCTAAGGGTAAGAATATCATTTCCCGTTCTACGAGAAAAGACCACAGTCATGTTCGACCAAAGCACCTGTATCCCTGTCTATGAAGATAAGTCTTACTTTCGTATCAGGTGACGTGGTCTCTCACCAGGAGATTTGGGAATTGCAGAAGTACAAACAAAAAGTAAACGCTCTAAGCACGATTGCGCCTCTGACACTGACATCTAGTTACATCATTTTGACTTGACTTGACTGTGCAGCCTCCAGGGCAACCTCTCAGTTATGAAATTCAGGATCTAATTGTCTGTCACTTATTTTTGTTAACAGTATTAGTTGTAACGGCTCTAAATCCCCAAATATATGCATGAAGCAGGATGAATTATGAACCAATGAGATAATTCCCCGCATTCACTACAGAGTCCTTAGAGTACATTTAATATGTAACAACTGCATGGCCCCCGTTGAGATAGGTGTTACCATCCTACTATCGCGCTGGTATGGCACAGGTCAATCAATGGTCGCGAAAATTTAGGGGTCCCACTACCTTAGGCCTGCCTGGCAAATCAATTCCAACTCTTACCTATAGTTGGACCTAGTAACAGTGTATTGTTACCTCTTTGATACTTAGTACAGCCTACACTGAGATTTTAATTTTAATATCAAAAACATAGTTCGCAGAAATTCCAGATGGATGACGCAAAACCGATATATTCGGAGGAGTATCAATAGACTCACAGCACTATAAACAGTGCTCCAGATAGCAGGACGCAACACCCGAATGGGGGCAATGTCTGGACATGTCTATAAGATGTAGCTTGTGTATGCAATCATCTATAAGTTAAGCACCACGACAATGATAGAGTATACTCTATAAATACCAGCACAAGAGATAAGATCGCCAGGCTATATATTGCAAACGATGCACAAATACAAAGGCCGGTTTGGGGCCATGCGGGTGGGAATTTACCTGTCTCCCTGAGGGCACATTCACAATGAGTTGGCAATAAAGCAGGTTCACAGAGGATGGCTATGGGGTGACATATATGTCCTTCGGCTGTATGTGTATATAATAGCAGAAATACTGCTGATAATAGGAGGGTTAGGGAGACAAAGACAGGGCGGCTACGGACCATGTGAACCCTGTCCTCGGTGGGGCTACTCTCAGCAGTTAACGACTACCTTCCCAGCCCTGGATGTACCTCACTTGTAATTAGTTTTCGTCCCCTTTGTATAAATGTACGAACTCTGTATGTATACAAGGCACTGTGTCAATACTTCAGAAGTTGTAAGGGATTGACTCTACCCAGGGACATGATGGATAGGGTTAGCTCTGGGAAGTTCCGGGGTACTCTGTTATAATGCAGACAATAAAGGTATTTATGTATCAGTTATAGTGTATTCTATTACCTTACCTGGGGCCGTTTCATTCATACTTGATGTGATAGATTTGGTCGGCGCCCTTTTCTTCCAAAACCTCATGTCGGAAAGAGGGATCAACAACCCCCACATATCTAACATTTCTTTTTGGATCCTCATGTGGTCTTCATGGTACACAGTCGCTCTGCTTTAATACTCAACTCGTGAACAAGCTCAATCAGTTGCATACCGCAGCTCGCACTTCGTGAAAATCTACCGGTAATAGTTGTCTTGGAAACCTAATTGTAGTTACCAATCGTGAAGGTTACAAAATGATACAGCCCTTATAAAAAGAACATGCCAGTATAAACGTTGTATTCATCAGATATAGGCCTATTGTGGTCCTCTAGAATTGCTAAATGCCATGGTCAACACATCTGACAGTGGGCAATCTATTGTGCCAGGCACGACATGCAAACGTGCCAGTCATCTCTCAACATTAGATCTGATGCACGGTCAAAAGTAATACACTCAATTTCTCAATCTCAATTGAAACATACATTGTGTAAATCTAATTTGACATAAAGTCTGAACAGGTATAGATAAACATAATATCTGAATAGGCTGAATATGAATTTTATTGAAAAAGGGTCGATACTGAAAATATTGAACTAGTATTTATACAATGTAATGCAGGCGTCGATTTGTGTTAACGTGTAATATTGAACGATTTTTGAGTTTATAACGTATTTGTTCACAAAGTGATGTTATAATACGATAAAATTCAATGGACTATTGTTAGTCCCGAGGATGATGATATAGTAGTCGAATGGCTCATGCATTTGAGTGGTACAGCATATTTACAGCCATTTTATCTTTACGTTTGCAGCACTCGGACTCTTTTGGACTCGTACAAAGACAAGCCCAAAGACCGATGTTCCTGCTGTACGTGTAAGGTCATGGCAGCCTTGGTCATCATTGCCCTGCTCGCCTGGGGAATAGCCGTGCCAGTCTATTTTCTAAGTGAGTCTTATCTGTCTGTATCTAGGTGTGTCTCCCACAGTTGTAGATATAGGCTTAGGTAATTCAACAGGAAGTACCCTGAAGAGAAAGTAGCACCTTTCCTAAATTGCATTTCTTTCCCCTTCCGCTTTTTATCTTCAGATCATTCCCCGGGCCCTTGCATGTACTGTACACTGAAAATTCTGGGGGTTAGTCAATGCTAATATATCTTAGTCAAAACCACTAACTTATCAGCATTATTAAATCGAACTAAGATTTTGCTAAACTATGACTAACTTTTTACTAACCAGCTACCCACAGGAACTCCACACCAGGTGACAGCACAAGCAAATCATGAGATATTTATCTATATGATAATCTTGATTGTAATTGCACTTGTTATCATGCTTAGAGGTAACCTTTTCTAATTTTGAATATGATGTGGGGTGTAACATAATGTATGCATGTATCTACTTAGCCAGATTTGACTAACTTTTAGCTAAGGGTTAGCAGCAAAACGCTAAGATAGGATAGGAACTTTGGGCACGTAATTTTCGCTAATGTTTGTACAAAGGTTAGTAAGAAGTAAGTACAACCTACTAACTTTTGACTAACATTTGAGATTCAATATTTTCAGTGTATATATATATATATATATATATATATATATATATATATATATATATATATATATATATATATATATATATATATATATATATACTCGGTGTTATCTTAAATTGAATTTGAAACAGACTTCCTAGTTTTAGTCCTGAAATATATTCTGTCTTCACATAATTTTTACATAATTTCTTTGTCCATGTCCATCTCATGACAGTCGGTCCAGGTGCAAGTCTCCGATCAGAGAACCAGGCCCGCATGAGTGTGGTGGCGGCCCAGAGGTCCCCCGAGAACAGGAGCTTCCTTAACGGCACAGGTAGGCACACCTATAGTTGATGTTCTAAGTGAGTGCTCTTATTTTAACAACAGGGAGGGGTCAGTGGACTTTTGTCGAAATCTTTTTGGTCCCACTCCCTTAGGCAAGTTGAGATTGAGCGCGGTCCACCCCTTTGAGCTATAGTAGCGCACTGGTTTGTTTTTTTTACTAAAAAAGGGTTGCAATTTTGTTGGTTCCTCCCTCAAGAGCGGTCCAAATATTTTTGGTTCCCCCCTTCAAGGGATCCAATTTTTTTAGTCCCCTCCCAAAATCCACCAACCCCCTTGTTGTTAAAAAAAAGTGACCACTCCCTAATGACTTGGGTGTGAGGGAAAGTGGTATACTTACTTCTTCCTCTTCTACATAGTTGTATAGTAGTGTCTGTGGGAGCTTTCTATATTCTGTGATCTGGGACCACCTCACACAAAACAAGTTGTGCATTAAACATTATCTTTACTATAGGATGTGACTATATATCCAAGCATACATACTGAGCTGTCAGTTTAGGATAGAGTTGGAGTGAATTAGCACCGAACGTGGCGTGATCATGGCAAATTGTATATAGCAGCCACGAGTTATATTGTTGTCTAGTCAGGTTAGTATGATGGTTCCCTTTGGCTGACAGCAAAATACATGGTTGATGGATGAGCCACTGAAGGTGATCTTGTACAGGATAATAGGGGAGTGTGCAGGTAAGAGAGAGGGGACCATGATTTACAGATACCATTGACCTTCCTTTTTATATACTTATACATATTCACTACAGAGGGTGGTCATTATTGAACAATGAGGGGTTGATGCATCTCTACACAAGCGCACATTATGTTTTTACTCCCACCCTTCAAAGCAGTCAACATATTTTTGGTCCCCCTCCACTGGGATATGTTTGCTGAAAGGTATTACATGTATCCCCCGGGGTTACCCCGCCCCTTCCCGCCCATTTGAAGAGGATTCAAAATAGTTCTGCTCTCCCTAGGTCTCAATCTCCCCCCCCCCATCGACCACCTTTCACGTTGTAATGACCACCCATTGTCAAAAAATATAAATATAAATTATTGTGATAACGTAACAAGGTATGACTTTTGTGAACGCACGAGTTGCAGTTTTTTCAGTCCAACGTTGATGTTTGATTATTTAGATTATTTTGACAACGTTGATTATTGTATTTATATTCTTCTATTTCCCTAGTTCTCAACGCCATTAATGGGACGATACGGATAGTGAACCAGCGCTTCACACCCAGTTTATCGAACCACTTCTCTGCAGAATACCAGGCTCTAAAGCTGAAACTTGAAACTTTGGTATATATATATATTTTCTCCCTGTGTCGATTTATCACTATGATCAAAATAATGGTATACAATTCATCATTTTCATTTTGATTTATGTGATTTTGAAGTGGATCTCCAAAGAAATCTTGCAAGGGAGGGAGAGAGGGGCAGTACTGAAAAAATAAAATTCATATTCCACCCACTGTGCTAGACATCTAGATCTAGGCTGGGTCAAGGCGGTCTTGTGGTCTTTCCCTTGTCGTCAGTCAGGTGGCTAAACACCCTCCCAGTTTGGTCTCATCCAAAAAAAAATGCAGTGCTCCTCCCACCCGACCTGCCGACACCTTGTGAAGTAAACGCCCTGTAAATTAATAAAATGGAAAAAGAAAGTTTCATACAGTGAATGTGGCCACCAGTCTAGCACTCAGAGTACTGTATCTATTTTGTATTTACAATACATGTTTCAGCTCTCTGTGGTATTCAATAAGAAGTCGGAATTCAATAAGGCAGCAGTCATCGGCTTTCGGTAAGGACATAAACTATATGCTGGCTGGGGTCTGCATGAAGCTATAGGATTTCAGGAGCAATCTGGTAATCATGAAATGGACATTTAAAAAGCATCCATAGACATAATAGGCGTGAATACGTGTCTTAAAAAACACCAATTTTGCTAATAATGAGTTCACGGTCTACATGAACAGATTTAATCAGTCTAATAGATATGTAGCTTTCTTTGCCTTCGTTGGTTCTTTTATATTCAATCTGTATGATCTACTCCAGAAGTTAGATTTCTTTTATGCGTCTCTTCTTCCTCCCTACATATCATTATTTTTCTCATCTTCATTCATTCATTCACACACTGTGCTTGCAGGCCAGGTAGTGTGGTGGTCCAATTCGTGCTCATCTTTAACAAAAATCAGCTACTTGTGCGCCATCTGGTTCAAACAACGCTAACCAGATACCTGGGCTCCCATTGGAGCATGCTTGGGACGTTTCAAGTAGATATAGCGTCCATTGACATCCGAAGTGAGTGACCTTTCAAACCATACATTTCATAATATGGCCTACATAGCTATGGACGTTAATTGAAAGTAAGTGATGATTGAAAAGGAATCCACTTCCAAATTGGTGATTACTTAAAGGTGATTCAATCAAAACCTTGATATGCAGTTCGAGACAGACAGCACAGGTCATCATGGGGGCAAGGCAATTAAACGTCTATATTCATTAGCATAGAGGTGCTTGTATCAGGAAGACTTGTAATGAAAATCCTATATATTCTTTAAAGACCTTTATGTTATAGATACAGGTTGACTATGTTGTACTATTCCACTTAATGCGCAGTTACCAATATTGGTGATTAGATAATCTTAACCCTCAGACACATGTGTGTTCAGTAAAAAAGCAGCTTATTACTATTATACACAATCTATGTATGCCTCTTCCCATGTCGGTACCTAGACGTCCGTAACCAGTGTGCAGTGGATAACGGAGGCTGCTCCCACCTGTGCTTCTGGAGTGTGCTGAGTGCAGGCTACGAGTGCCGCTGTCCTCAGGACTACCGCCTCCTCAACGACGCCAAGAGTTGCTTCCCTGAGAGTAAGTGTAATATATACCCCCCCCCCTCCTCAAAAAAGGAAAATAGAGAGAAAGGAAGGGGGGAAATATGTACGGAGAAAATATGTGTCCGTGCGTTTCATGCAGTATGCTCAAAAGATCTAAGGAACATATGCCGATAACGTGCATCAGTTGTGTTAAAAATGCACTATTAGGGGGGGGACACATAGGGAACTGCCCATACTCCCATGTTGCTTCCATCTATGTCTAGAGAAGCCCCTCTGCTCTTGGATAACCTAATAATGATGGCCTTCGACGTTAGCACCCCTCCCCCTGTTACGGTAGTCAATTCCCATTGAGAATCAGCCCAAAGGCTGAGTCTGTCTACACTGAAAATGTAAACTCGTCCGCAGACTCTTTTAAATGACAAGGAAGCAGGTCTTGTAGCTGGAGTTGTCAGATAGAAGACCCACTTGGCATTTGCCAGCCCAAAAGCTGATGTTTGCCAGCTCCAGACTCGGTACTGCACCAGCCCTAGAATTTCCAAAGGTTCAGCATGATGTTTGAATGCAGGCTCGGCAATCCTCAACAAGGAAATCTTCAATCAGATCATCATTCTTCACATGAAGATCTACAATCTTACAGATTCGCAGCTTAATAGCATTTATAGCAGTATGCGACCATTAAAGGGTTATCCAGGATTGTGAATTTGACGACCCTAGACTTGTTACTTAGAGTGAGCCACTACCTGGGCCAACATTGTCAGTCAGATGAGCTTAGTGTTGTCTTGTGGGATTGTAACCTGGTAGGTCCTCAGATGGACAACTATTAACTTGCTTATTTTATGACAATCACTAAGAATAGACTACTCTTAAGTCTACTTAGAAGACGACTACAAGTATACTCGAGGCACGAGTTATCTTGTGGCATACAAATTATGCAACGGACACATCCACAAATGTGGAAAACTATAACTCTGTCGATCTAATTTAAAATACATATAATATATTTAATGTAATCATGGAATTTGCCAAGTGAATCCTGATGTAACAAGAGCTACAATTTATCGAATATCATGAAAATGAATAAATTGTTTTTCAAACAAAACAAAACACAAAAAATTTGAACATTTTAACTGATTTGATTTTATCAGTGTAGCTACAGTGTTTACCGCCTTAAAAAAAGTCCATAATCAAGTGCACCTGGATGTATATCTGCCGCCTCTAACCCTTCAAGGGCATTGTCCAGCACAATGTGACGTCTAGAGAGATGGTCAGTAGATATTTAATAGGTTATGACCTGAACTGTAAGTCGAAAATAGACAATAAGGGCGTCGCTACGGAGGCGCCCCCTAGTCAAAATGACTAACCCTGATACATGAACAACCCTACACGAAAAATGTGATTTTTCTGTACTCAATAAAGATAGCCTGAACGCCCTAGATACATTTATCATTACTTGAAATGGAAAGATTAGGGTGGGTTAGTCCCCAGCTAGCAATGATACGTTGGCCCAAAATTTGCCCAACAGTAGCCGATGTTGGACTGACATCAGATTTTGACGTTGGGCCAATGTTCATTTGTCCGTCCATCCGAATGTCGCCATGACGTCACAAAGAAATTCCTAGCTTCAATCAACTTTGATCAATGTTCACTTAAATGTGATTAACTCTGCTTGAGACATGGCTTTCAAGAGTCATAATTCTAGAAACAACCATTTCTGTCTTGCAGTTCACCTTTATCCTAGCCTCATAGGCTAAGAGGTGATACTCGGGCATCCTACCCTTTGGACCTTATACAATTGTCACTACCATCAAAAAGGTATCTTGCAGCAATACAACCAGTATTTTTATCATATTGTGAAGAAAAGGGGTATTGAAGAATAATATAGATGTGCCTCTACAGTGTCATTGTGTCGACTATTAGATATATAAGAACCTAGAGAAAAATCCCTGTGGGCCGATTTTTATCCTTAACTTTCCTAAGTTTGTCGATTTTTTAAAAGGGCTTAAAACGGCAGTGTCGCCGTGTCGAATTTTACCCATGTAGAGGCACATAGATTAAAGACAGGATATCCTTGGTTTCAAAAGCTATATTCCACACATGGGGCCCAATTAATGACCAATTAGGAGGGTAAAAAATGCATTTGCTGGGCAAAATTATCTTCATGCAACCGTCAATGCCCTCTGGTGGAGGTTGGAGATACAGCTAGTGCTCGGTCAATGAATTATCACAACGTTGAAATATTGCCTGCCATGTTGCCGACCATATCCGACGTTGGCCCAACATATTCTTGCTAGCTGGGTCAGTATTGACTGACCTAAATGACCTGGTTTGGTCGCATAGGGAGATTAAAAAAAGACTAATGGCCACCATCCACTGAGGAACTTTGACAGTGACGTGCATAAACTGGCACCGTGAACCCTGTGAAAAAGGAAATGTACTCGTAGATGTGTAGCCTCTTGGAGGCGGTATCTTGTTGCACGTCCGTTGAAGCTCTCCTAGGTGCGCGGGCACACGGACACACGTTCAGAGCGCAATCTTAATCCTATCTTAAACTATACTAATCCTAAAGTATTACTAAGCAAATGAAGATGGTGTCACTACTTAAGCTTACACAGTCCATCGTAGGATAGGCTATAGTATGTAATGGGGCGGGGTTGGGCTCTGACCCCCCAACCCCCGCTTTTTTCTTTTTTTTCTTTTCTTTTTAGATTGATTGATTGATTTTTAATTAGTGTGAATCGTTCCGTGATGGAACGTTTTTTTCGTCGCACCCGCAGATTCCTCACACACATCAAGGGGACATCATGCGTTGCTTAACATTCGCGAGCCGATGAGAAGTGTATATGAGTTTTAGATGGGTAGCATAAAATATGTATAAACAAAGTGGAGATGCCATACAGTGTTGTACCATTACAGGGGTATAATCCAGTACTGAGGTGCAGAGAATTACAGGCAGCAGCAATGGAAGTGTCTCAATTTTGTTTTTAAAAGCAACTTTGGAAGTTAGTTTTTGCACACCCTTGTCTAGCCAAAGACGTACTCCCCTATAATACGGTGACTTTTGATAGAAACTTGATTTGGCCCTCCTTTTTCTAAATTTTATCTTTAAATCCCCATGCGTTCTAATATTCCCTGGGACAAATGCTTCTCCATTTTGTGCCTTTTTCCGCATAATCATCAGTAGCTGGATTTTTCTCTTACGGTCCAGCAATAGGACGCCTGACTGTGGGTCACCACTGTCCCTTAGCATACCGTCTGTCCCACAGAACATACACATGCTTTTTTGTGCATTAACAGTCATTCCATTCAATAGGTACCATGATCCAACCATATCAATATCTTCTTGCAATAGGCGAGTGGCTTCAATATGGCTGTCAGCACTGACATAATATTATATGACCACGTCATCAGCGTACATGGTATATTTGCAATTTTGAAAACATTCAGACATGTCATTTATGAATAGGATAAACAGTAGAGGACCAAGAATTGATCCTTGGGGGACTCCGAAATTGACTGGTGCGTTGGGCGATTTGCTACTGTTGGCTATCGTACAATGTGAGCAATGAGCAAAGTATTCCATCAGTCACTTTTTTAGTTTCCGGGGAATATTTAGGGCACAGATTTTCTTGATCAGGGTTGGGTGGTGTACGCTATGGAATGCTTTACAGAAATCTATAAAACATGTGGCTGTTATCTTCTTGTCATCCCGAGCATCAAACAAGACCCTTAACAACACTGAAAATAGTATCACTCGTTCCCCTGTCTTTTCGGAAACCAAAGCTTGTCTTACACAGTAGGGCTTCATTTTCCAGATGGTCCGAGAGTAGCTTATGCACTATTTTCTCTAGTAATTTACCAGGCAGCGGCAACAATGTGATGGGGCGCCAGTTTTTTATGTTGCTAAGGTTACCTTTTTTAGGAATGGGAACAAGTAGACCATAGGACCACGATACAGGGAAAACTCCTTCATTTAAGGAATTTTTGAAGATAGTCGTCATTTCAACAGAGAGGAAAAGTAGGGCATCCTTTAGCACTCTTGCGTTTACACCGTCAAGACCACAGGATTTATCAACAATTATTTTCTTTATAAGAGAGGTGACTACTTCATGCTCAAACTCAATAGGTACCTTATGAACATCTATGATTGGGTCAGGGAACAGTAAACCAGCTGGGTGAAGTTGACTGAACAGGTCTTGCCCAATGTTTGCAAAATAACTGTTGATAAAGCTGACCGTGTGTTCAGCTGGAATGATTTCTCCCGTTAACTCATTGGTCAATTGAGAAGTGAGATTTTTTGTAACCGGATTTATCAGATGTGCCACTTCTCGCCAAAATGTAGATGGATCACCTTCCGAGCGCTCTAGGGTTGTTATGACATAACTACCTTCAGCATTCTCTAGCTGCCTCTGTATCCTATTCTTCATTTTACGGATGGACTTTAAGAGTACTCTGTCCTTGGTTACCCTTTGCTCGCTGAGCATTTTTGACCTGTCATTTATCAACAATTTAATACACCACTGCAACTTACTATATCACAGTCTGTCATTATATGGTCAGTGCAAGTTCCCCCAGTTAAATTATTATCATTTGGCCTTGTAATGTCGTTTATGTACCGTTTTATACAAACTTCACGTTATAAGTCAAAGAGACCAACTGTAGGACCAGAATTACGATCTCTGCTGTTTGCATTTATATCAGCGACGACCCACAGTTCATAACGGCCATGATCAATATTCCTCATTAGGGTTTCTAATTTGTCGAAGAAATCCGCATGCTCTGGGTTTTGGGGCCTATACGCATTCAAAATAATAAAATCACGAGATGTGGGTTTTTCAAATATTAGAGCTTGTACTTCTATATTATCTTCCATTAATTGTAGTGTTGGCTCTACACGACAATGTGGGCTGATAAAGTCCCCTATGTAAGACAACAAACCTCCGCTCTGGAGGGTGTTTTTCCCCATTGGTCCAATACGGAACCGATATGGAGTAAAAATCGGACCATATACGGGATCCGTATTGGGAACCAAAAAAACTGGGTTTTTTCCACCTCCGTATCACGTCCATATGTGCATACGGAAATCCGTATGGGTATGCTGCATACGGCATACCAATACGGCACTCACCTGCCCTAATTGTAAAAATGTGCAGAAACCAGTCTACATTCCAGGGAACCCAAGGGAATTCCCTCTGTGACGTCATAATATAGAGACAGATACGGAGGTAGGCTGGAGAGGGTCCGCATTCTGTTTTGGATGTTAGGGAATGGAGAGAGGAGGTCGGAGAATTGAGAGGGGAGGTTGGAAAATGGAGAGGGGAGGTCAGGGAATGGAGAGGGGAGGTCGGGGAATGGAGAGGGGAGGTCGGGAAATGGAGAGTTCTTTCTGTACACCAGGATAAAATAAACGGGATAGATGTATTTACATTACTATGATAAGTTGTAAGGTAGGTACAAGAGAGGTTTCTCCCCTGTGTGGATATCAGGGTGTGTGTATGTTTAGTCGAAGTCACGGGTACATATTCATGTTGTATAGGCTTACCACTGGCAAGGTAGTAACACTTCTACCCGACTTCTACCCAGTGGACACAATATTCAGTTCAATGTTGAATCAACATTGAATGAACATTGACAACCAGTTATCAATGTTGATTCAATGTTCTGTGCTCACTGGGTACGATAGCCAGTCCATGCATCCTCCTGGTCTGTCATGGCTGAGAATTCTCTTATTGCCCCAATGAAATAACGTATCGTCAGTACCAGCTACTGCCCAGGACTCACAGATACATAAAAAGTCCAGGCTTAATCTAACATCCGCAATGTGTATGTTGTCTCATCCTCACAGCGAACCCTGTTACCTACCCTACCATTGTGATCTAAGGGCCTGCTCAACTGACCTAAGCGGGGGGGGGGGGGGGGTGGACTTTGCTGGTTCCTGGTGAGATATTAAGACCAGAGATTAAGATTTAAGATTACGGTAAGATTGCACTGTGAACGTTTGTTCGCGCACCTAGGAGAGCTAGCACGTATTCGCTATCTTGATCGGTGGCTTAAGATGGTCAATTAACATCGGGTGTGACGCAGCACTGAGAAAGGCTCATGCACAATACTTCTCACACAGACCATGACAGACCATGACCATGTCATGACTTTGGCTTTGAAATAGTATGAGTTACGACTAACTGTTATGAGGGGTTAACCCTCCTCTTACACAAACTCATATATAAGATATAAATCATAACAGGGACGCTATTAAAAAAACTCCTTTTCACAATGTTTTCATGTCACTGTACTAGTAGCATGTATGATCAAGCCAAGAAAAGATGTGGCTATAATGGAAGCCTTTGGCGGTTCAACAATATCTCCATATTTTTAAAACTCACCTAGAATATACTTCAGAAAGTTAAACTACAGGTAGTCTCCAATGAAGGCCTTTGTGGCCTCATTGGATCGGTTTCAGTCTTCCACACTGGGGTTGTGAGTTCAATCCCTTCTCAATCTGAGGATTTTTGCATAGGGAGGAGGGGGGCAATACTCGTCACTTGCGCAGAAATCGTCGCAATGAACGTCTTCATAAAGGTAGGCAGCCACCTCAATAGGAAATGATGAGTGGATATTACCTTGATAATGGCCAGTAATCAGCTGTATTCATTGATTGTATATATTCATTATTGTCCACGTTGTTTTGTTGCTCTTACAGAAATGCCAAAGGCTACCACAACAACCAATCCCTGTGCCGATGACCAATTTCTTTGCCGCAGCCGAAATTGTATACCAAATAGGTAGGTTTGTATTAGGCATATATGCAGATCGATATATATATATATATATATATATATATATATATATATATATATATATATATATATATACATATATATATATATATATATATATATATATATATATATATATATATATAAATATATATATATATATGTTATATGTTCCCATACATGCCCTATTTAAATTGCGTATAGAATGGCCGTGTACGGCCGATTTATGCTCTGTGGGCGGTGACCCTTAGGGTCGAGTTCTTTTATGTCTATAGAATTTACCATCGTGAAGGCAGTTCAAATGCATACATATTCTAGAAATCACGAAATCAATGAAGGCCACCGTCCACAAAGCATAAGTCGACCGTATGCGGCCATTTTATACACAATTTACACAGGAAATGTACGGCATTTCTATCCATATACGGCCGATTTATGCTCTGTGGACGGTGGCTATAACCTCAAAATTTTAATTTCTATTCAGGTTTCGAATTTTGTAAATGTAATTTATCGGTTGTTTTCTGGTAATATTTATTGTGCCTCTACATGGGTAAAATTCGACACGGGCGACACGGGCGACACGGCCCTTTTGGGCCATTATAAAAATCGACGGACACAGGAAAATCGGGGATAAAAATCGACCCACAGGGTTTTTTCTCTAGTTCTTATATATACCTAAAAATCGACACGATGCCACTGCCCTCCTGCCTAAATTCGACACAGCGACACGGCCAAAGTTGTGGATACCCATGTAGAGGCACTTTATTAGGTAGGCTGAAGTGCAGATAATAATATCTGTAAACCAGTACGCATCTTGATCGTTTTACGCATTTACAGGTGGTTATGTGATGGAGTAAGTGACTGCCTCCTCGGGGAAGATGAAGCAAGCCATCTATGTCGTTAGTATAGTTTTACTCTTTTTTCTTCCTTGCGTCTATTTTATGTTTGTACATTGTTCCGTTGAGAACCTCGGTGTGCTATACCATGGGGTATTTAAGTACTTTATATCCCTGGCTATACACAGCTGATACATTCATTGGCGTTGATTTATCGATATCTTAGAAGCTCGAGGACACTCACCTGAATATGTTTTAATCAAAAGAATACTTGCATCTGAGCCTATACATAGATTCTAGATTTATCATCTTGTGTCCTGGTTGTCCTGGAACTAGGTGAGACGTATCTGTTTAAACATTGCGCCGCACGGTGTTTTTACAGCATGTATGGTGCTCGCACCAGTAGGTGGATAGAAACGCAGTGGGCCGTGGGTTATATATCAATGATGTTATTCTCATTTCGAGTGTAAAAACACCCTCTCGGATAATGCTGATATTGATTAATGGGGACCAAATGGTTACACATTGTGTTGACAAGTATCAAGGGTCACAACATGTTACCAGAGCCGGGGCTGACCCCGTAGAAGGGTGCACCAAGTTCACAGTGTCTAGAATATTCAATAGTCTAAATTTGCTCATTTTCCTTGAATAGAAACACCCTTAAGGAGACTTCAAGCAGAGGTTAATTCGACCAAAGTACAAAAGTCTTCAGCTCGTCATCCGCCAACCAGTGAGAGGTACAAACAGCCTGTCCACAGGCTTCCTCCTTTAGCACTAAAGGTAGAGCAGACGACAATCACTGAGGTCAAGTCGCCGCCACGCCTACCGGAAGTGGTGCCCACCACCGTGCGTCCCAGCCCGCCCCCGGTGGTGCTACTGCAGCGCCGCCCAGTGGAGGTGATCGGCGACATCAACCCGCCCAGCCTAGCAGCACAAGACAAGAAGGACCTGGATTCAAAGGGACCAAGGAGTTTCAGCTTCTTTGGCTAATCTTGTCATGGACAGTTTATATAACGCTTTAACTTATTTGTATTTGTATGTGCCAAAAGAAGAAGAATGTACGATTGGTTGTGCCAGTTATATCTGTGAGGTTGATATGATTGGCAATGGTTAGCACCGTCGTGGACAATAAGTTCCACCGTTGGTACCATGTTGGCAAATGTAAATTGTACCAACGTTGGCTGTATATATGTCCAGTGGTCTGTCAACGTTGGAATAACATCAGATAATTCATGTCAGAGCAATGTTGGCAAATTTATGTTGTATCAACGTTGGCAATTCACCCAGTGTGTTCTGCCAATGTTGGTTGAATGTCAGATAGTGCATGTCATGCCAAGGTTGTCAATTTAACGTTGGTATAACATTGGCTATACACTGTGAAATTTGGGAGAAAAAAATGTTGGCCTGATGTTGTATCTCCAACCTCCACCAGAGGGCATTGAAGATTGTATCAAGAGATTTTGCCCAGCCCATCCTGTATCTTTCCTCATAATTGACATTTAATTCAGTCCTATGTGTTTTATACAGCTAAGAGCTAGTAAAGCGAGGGGTAGTCAATCAATATGTTGTAGGATGCCTAATTAGCAGCATACCTGATGATATAGCAAAATGCTGGTCATGTTTACATAAGGACACCACTTTGTAGGCCATGGTAAATGAATAAGGCCTAATGGATGAGATGGCCTTGTATCACCTCTTTTCGGAGCAAAGATTTAAGTGAAAGACAGACAGTGAAAGTTTCTAGATGATTGACAGCCAAGTCTTTAGCAGAGTATTAAATAGCGCTTATATGACAGGGCCATTAATGTTGGACCAACATCATTTCTTTGCGACGTCATGGCGATGTTTGGATGGATGGACAAATGAACGTTGGCCCAACGTAAGAATCTGAATTCCAACATTGGCCACTATTGGCCCAATGTATCTTTTCTGGTTGTCCATTAAATTGCCTTCCCCACACCGTATGTAAAGTTCCCCGCTCATAACATATGCCTGACTCAGAATAAGTAATATTATGGGCCCTCCGTGTTTATAAGTAATATCTAGCCAACTTTTATTTAATCTCTAAAGGTGGTGACATTTCACTGGCTCTATAATAAAATGACATGACGATACCCCTCCTTATTTTTCAGACACTTCATATAATTTTCCAGGGAACCCAAGAGAAAATATATAAATGTTTTGATCTTTGCTAACATGTAATACGCAAAACTCTCCGGCCGATATCAGCGCTTTTCTTAGCCGATATTGGACGCTGGCTTGTCTTAGCCAATATACACCCTGCGAGAGCAATACAATACAATTTCCTGTATTATCCTGTGTTGTTGGATTTGACCTCAACAGTTGGTTCACAGCTGCGACTATAGACAGTTAAACATGGGTTCCTGGGCTGAATGGTCACGCAGCCGTCGTGACATGATCTGGTGTGGTCATTAAGGTCTAACCTCTTTACGTTAGGCTTTTTGGAGCCACAGGACCTTCGGTCAACCTCGGCCAATCATTCTTATTAGGGGCCTTCGACTAGTCTCTATGTTTATGCCTTTCGCTGTGCATGCATATAATAATGTATTATGCATATACGAATGCATAATACAGTCATCTTATGAGCAGGTGGGGGTGTATACTTCAATTAGATGTACGTGTTCAATTATTCCCAAATGAATATATAAATGTATTCCCGCTTCGTGTACGAAATTATTTTTCTAAAATCATGTAAAAGCAAATTATGAAATGACTTAGCTACATGTGAGCAGTTGTGTAAAAATAAGATTTTTTTCACTAAAGATGAAATGTACCTGATAGAGAGAATTCATTCGATGTAGGATACACTTTTCATAAGGGTCATCGTCCACAGAGCATAAATAGGCCGTAAACGGCTATTCTATACGCAATTTACATAGGGAATGTGTATATGGCAATTTTATCCATAATTATACGGCCGATTTATGCTCAGTGGACGGTGGCTATAACTGCAATGAAACAAAATAAGGCACTTAAGGGAGTGGTCATTTTTTAACAACAGGGGGGGTTGGTGGATTTGGGGGGGACCAAAAAAATTTGGACCCCTTGAAGGGGGGGGACCAAAAAAATTTGGACCCCTCTTGAGGGGGGGGGACCAAAAAAATTGTACCCCTTTTTAGCAAAAAAGCCTGCGCGTTACTATAGCTCAAAGGGGTCGGCCACGCTCAATTTCAACTTGCCTGAGGGGGGGACCAAAAGAATTTCGACCCACTCGCAGGGAAATCCACCAACCCCCCCCCCCCCCCCCCCACCTGTTGTTAAAAAATGACCACTCCCTAATGTATAATTGTGTAAGAATGACGATATTTCAATGCAGTTTGATACTATATTGAAGTCTTTACTATTACGTGTATATTGACCTTCAGCATGGTATGCTATTAGAATACTTGAGTGCCATACACTGTTTATAATTACAATGCCATGTGTTACTGAAAAATAGCTCAACAGCATGAGAACCTACTCTGGGGATTTTTAAAAGGAGACGGTTCTTTTTGTGAACACATGCATACACACAGGACCCTCAATCCATATATCACGAAAGTGACGGCCTATACTGTACTGAACCCCATAAAACGTCGGTTCTTCTCTTCCTGCATACCAGGGTTACAACTCATAACAATTATCTTCAAACAGTATACCTATGAAATACTAGAAGGAATAATGTATGCAGATCACCGCAACAAGGACAACTGTCCCCATGCGCACATTGAGCATTAGTATACCATTTATATCCCCGACTGTGTTTCTGGAAGTATTTCCATACATCTTTTTATACATTTGTACTGATGAATGAATATATAAGTGGTATTTCAAGAAATTACATGCCTTTTGTTTATTTTGTACATATATTGTATGGATCAACATGAACTTCTAAAATGAACTTCTAAAATGAAGCCATTATATATATACATATATATATATATATATATATATATATATATATATATATATATATATGTATATATATATATGTATATATATATATATATATATATATATATATATATATATGTAGGGGTTTCATATGCGTATAACTCGAACACAGGTTCCAAATTCGGTTTGAATGCAACAGGTTTTTATTCGATCACAGCCTCAAAAGTACACGAAGGTTTATACTCGGTTCACTTGGTCTTTCAACCATTCGAAGACACACAGGATTCTATCGATAGTTCGAAGCATTAGCAATACCGGACAGTCAAGCCCTGTGCCAGCATGGCTGGTGCAGGAGCCATAATGTGGGAGGGGTGTAGGTGCCCCTGTCAAAGCGAAGGTACGAAAGGTGTGGGTCAGAGCTCGTCCTGGGACGAACTCCCTGAGGTAGCCAACCTCGGCCTCTTATATACCCTGAGCGCGGACCAAGCAGTGTCGACGTGGCACTCCTCCGTAGCGCCGTCTGGAGTGCCCTGCTTGGCTCCGCTACCGGATAACCGAAAGGACATGGCTTAGGTGTTGCCACCTAGTGTCCGTTGGAGGCACTTGCCGCTCTGACTCCACGGACCTTATATGTACACGTATTATTCGTGCCCCTACATCACCCCCACCAGATTATAACAAGGGTCGAAATACATCTGATATAATATAATATACTCGAATATAGGAGAATAATATCAGTGTACATGATGACAATACCGGGGTACATTTAAAGGTACGATATACGTTTTATACATACATGTAGAAAGTACAATTTTAGATTTAGACTGACCTGCTACACCAAACAACACTTACATTTCTATGTACATAACAGGGATCCTACAGATCCAACACTATAACGACAAGATAGATACGTGAGTATCCATCTCTAATAAAGATATGAATATATACGAATATATATGTCCTATACTATTTCTAGCTACAGTGATCACAGATCTGTATGGTTTTTGTTGAGATACAATATTGATTACTACATTAATCATATTAAGGTAGGTTAAGAGTGCACGATATGTGACTTTCTAGGACGGAATGACACAGAAGTAATGGCTCGAAAATATTTATGTGGGCGAACCGTCCCTGGAGAGGTAATTACGTGAACTATTAGAATTATGAAATACTTGGAACCAACATAGGTGTGACATTAACTCTTATAATCAAGGAATGTAGTAATATTAGCCTCTACATGAGGCAACCGGTATATGACTCTATAGATATACTCTCGAAATCCGAATACCAGTTGTTATGTCCAAAAAGAAAATTTTTGGAGATAAAGGTAGGTATCGAACATTATGTACAGTTTTGGTTCGAATCATAGTATATAGCATAAGTGATACTCCTTAAAGTATGAACAACGAAGACATTTCTTGACAATTATGCATTTTACACCTGGCTTATGGTTCTTTTTCGAATCATGACCTTAATCATGGACGTTTTTTTTTTTTTATAATAACAACACAATTATTACAATCTCGTCGAAACATCATATGCACAAGTCATCAAACACACAACTGAACAACCGAACACCCAAGTTATCTTATGAGTCCTTCACCAAGCTCAAGAGCTCTTCGAGGGACCCACTCCATTGGGTGAGTCCTATCCCGAATACTCGAATGAACTTAACGTTCAGCGCCTTCATAGTATTGGCCTGATCGTTCAAAGTGTCTTCCGCAGCTTTTTGGAAGGCACGAGCTGTTGAGAGTTCCTTCTTTGATTGTGCCAGCTGCTTGGTGAGTTCGGTCACCCTATCTGGCTCCGATTGTTCGTCAATCCGTTGTCGTTCGAAGATCTTCCTCAGCCTTTCGACCTCCTTGCCCTGCATGGTGATGGCGTAGTCGGCTGATGCCCTTGCCACACCGGCGGCATATCGCTGCATGCCAGCTAAGTGCTCCTGCAACCATCGTTCGTATAGCTCCTTATGCAACACTGCATCCGGAGCCTTCACAGGCTCGAAGTAGTCTTTTGGAAACTGTACCCTCGGCCGAATGTTCTCACCACTTATCATCAGGTCATACCACCTATCAGGATCAACTGCCGATTCTTCACGAACGTTCGGCTTATAGGGCACGGTGGCTGCGGTGGTAGTGGTGGTGAACATGGTGGCAGCAACAGTTGCTGCTTTCCCTCCTCCAGTGGTTGTCGTTGGTGTGGTGGTAACTGGGTTCGAAGTGGTCACTGGAACCGGGTCCACCATAGGCTCAGTCTTCATGGATGATGAATTCGCACTAGTGGCAGGGGTTTTATGCCCCACCGACTTTGTAGAACTGTCAGCCTTCGGTTTCACCTCATCTACTGCCCGAGGAGTGAGGATGGTGGTCGTCACCACCAAGTCCTTCTTCCCAGGCAGCACAAAGTGATCCGAATCCCCCATCTCCACGTTCCGGGAGTCCGGTTGGCGAAGGGCATCCCCTACAGAGACACCCGTGGGGAGATTTTTGTACGGATCCTTCTCAGTCTGTACTTCCGGACCAGGAAAGGCCATTGAAGGGTACTCAGCCCTGCTAGCCAGGTTACCAGGGGTCAGTGGACGAAGGGTTTGTAGTTGGGAACGACCCTTGGGGGCTGAGAAGTCCGGACCATAGTCAGGACGCAAGTCCTGCAGTGGGGACCGGTGCTCAATCGTTGTCGCGCGACCTCGAGCTGCAGTTGGAGCTCTCGGAGCCGGAACCTCCGATTTGACCTTTTTACAGTCAGGTTCGGAAGTGGCTGGACTCCTGGTTTCACTTCGTTTCCCCGGAAGGGGGTTGGCCGCTCTCCAGTCGTACAACTCCTTGTACAAGGTGCTGTTCAAGTCCAGTCGACCACGTCGATCTGTACGCTGGAAGACAGCTGACTGCTTCGAATTCCTGGTCAACTGGACCTTTCCGAATTGGAAGGTCTCAATCGTGATGGTGTCGAACTTTACTTTGTCTAAGCCTGCCACCAGCGATGCATGGAGGTCTCCCACGTTCTTTCTGGCTAACATCATGGCTTGGCCATGACATTGTATCAGGTGTTCGATCATTCTGCCTCTTCGGGTGGTCCACTCTCCCGAACACCTTTTGTTTGCTTTGCCAGTATCAGCGCAGACGTACATCGCACGGTGGTGCATGTGGCATTCAACCAGATGCCGCATAAATCGAAGACGAGTAGGCATGGGGCGGTTCTCGTGTTTGGGGTAGCTGCGACAGGAATCGAATGGACAATCCTCCCTTACCCCTTTCTTGTACCGGGCCATCGCCCATCGAATTTTGGGGCGTCCCTCATGGTTGTAGTAGGTTTCGGGGAACTGTTTTCGATCCAGCAGCCGATTGAACCAGTTTTCCGTCCATGTCCAGGAACTGGGTGAAGTCATATTGGACCTCATCCATTCTTCGTCATCCGACAACCCTTCATAGTCCGTTTCTTTGGGACACGAATACATCTCCCTCGATCGTTTGCAGTGTTCCATGCACTCGGGCCTAAATTTCTTGAAGCCCCCGCTGGCATTGCGCCAGATCATCTCTTCCACCCGAGAACTCGGAACGTCTGCTGAGGCGTTTGCCCCTGTAGCTGGAGGGGGCGACGAAACCACAGGTGGCGTGTTCGAATGTCCCGACTCGGAGGACGTAGACGTAGACGGAGATACAGGCATGGCAACCTGCACTGGAGTCTTGGTCGGAGTTGTTGGAGGGGTCGAAGGCGTCCTGGGGGGTGCCCTAGGAGGCGTCGAAGGAGTAGAGGCAGTACCGGATACTACGTCCACCAACCTTACAGTTGGGGACATATTAATCGCAGTAGTTTGGGGAGGCGAAGGGTGAGGGAGACAGGGCTGTCGTGCCTCACTCTTCTTTGCCTTCCGTTTCTGGCTTTTAGTCAGTTCGAATGGGACCTCCTCCACATCTGAAGCGTCGGACAAGGTCCGTCCCTTTTGCTGTGGATTGGGGTTCTTACGGGACTGGGCTCGAGTCATTGGAGTTCTGGGGGTAGCTTGCATAGCTTCCAGAATTATCCGTAACTGTTCATTGGCTGCCCTGAGTTCATCGGATTCTCTGACCACCTGAGCATAACGAGCTTCCTGCTCAACTGATCCTGAGGTATCCCAATTGATTTCCATCGGAGTCATCTCCACGATAGCTGGTTCTTTTTCGAATGGGACTGGTGAAGGTCCCGGGGCTTTCAGAAGAGATTCGGATTGAGACTCAGTAATCCCGGTGGTAGTGGTTGGTTCTTCGAATGACGTTGAAGCCGAATGGGAAGTACTCGAAGAGCACTCGGACTGAGCTGAGGCAGGTTCGGATACTTCGGACATAGCCGGAGCAGCTGGAGGAGTACTAGTTTTGGAAGTTTTACGACTACCTCTGGTTTTGGTGAGTTTCTTTTTCTTCCCCTTCGTACTGGTTGTGCTCCCATCACTTGAGGGCACTGATTCCTCCATTGATTTAGCTTGTTGGAGATTCCGAAAGTTCGTACCACATTCTAACAGAATGTCACTGAAGACTCCATTCTTAAAAGCTCCTCGAATCACCCCTCCGTAACTGTCTAACCAGGACAGATCAACGCGGTTGAATCCAAGTATAAATAAGCGAGTGGGCGTGGCCGTGGTTCCTGAGCAGCTCACCAGAGGGCGCCCCAGACTGACCTGATTTATGAGCAGCTCTCTGATTGGCTGGGAGTGGCTCAATAACAATGCGTCTGATTGGCTGCAGCTCGGGAACCATGGTCACTTCTTCTTGTTGGGCCCATACTATAAATGGGCAGTTTCATGGTTTCATGGCCAGTGGCCTTTGAATCTCCAGACCGTTCCCCACTGTTCACTAATTTTAAATTTTTGGCAGTTGAATTTTGAATTTTTCAAAATTATCTCGAGATGGTACGAGGAAGGAGAGGCAGAAGGAGTCTAACTCCAGATGTCTCGGCCGCTACATCGGAAGATAACAATACTGAGGGAGCAGTTGGTGGGCAGCAGCCTACCATGCCACCTGCTGTGGTGATCTCTCCTCAGGTTGTTGAGAAGACCGTGGAGGAACGTTTGGCGACCCAGGACAAACTCCTAGCGACCCAGGACGAGAGACTCGTCAGGATGGAGGCGATCCTGGTGAAGTTGAGTGAAACCAAGAGCGGTAGTTCCAGGAAGAGGCACCAGTCGTCGCCCCGGCGCCATGCAAGAAGTGGGTCACGACGACCTAGATCTACTCGTCGTTCTAGGTCACACCGGCGGTCACCTTCGAGAGAGTCAGTTTCCTCGCTGTCAGATGCCTCTAGATCACCCTCACCTAAACGCAGTAAGCCTTATTCTCAAGAGAACTTTATAGCTAGGCATGAGAAAGTTAACACCTTTGACAAACTAATGTTGGTCAACATTAGAACGGTCAACATTTGTATAGAGCAAGGTACCGACGCACAGGCAGTGCTGGATCATATGGAACGTCTTTGTGTGAAAGCAGCGAATAAGGTGTATCAAGTTGAAGCCCTTATCTCATATGATAAGGCTGTAAGAGCTAGAGCAAATTTAAAGGGTCTGTCAGCTTTCAAGAATGTAGAAACCGCTGACATTTTGACTTATTTCTGCTATGACAACACTGAGGTAGCTAAACAGGCGACCAAGGTCAAAAAATCGGTATCTAAATCAGAGGGACCTAGGTCCTGTTTTGCTTTCAACAAGGTATCAGGTTGCAGCTCGCAGGGGTGTAGATATAAGCACCAATGTATGTTCTGCAAATCCTCCTCACATGGGGCTTTTGATTGTAAGAATGAGTCTAAGTCGGTCTCTAAGTAGGATGTTGAGGATGTGCTACTTAAGGAGTCTATAATTCAGATTGCCCTAGACCCTGATGTAGTTACCTCCAAAGCCCAAACTCAGGCTATCAAAAATGAGTCAGGTATTTTTGGGAGTCCTAAAACTTTTTTGGGCGACCCAGAATGTTCAAAAAACCTCGAGAACTTTGAAAATAATTTTTCTTCTCGAGATAGTTCAAAAAGTTTTGAAAATTTTGAGGATATTTCAAATTGTTCAAAAAATGTAAATTTCTCCTCAGGCAGTAATTTACCTGGAGAATTAGGCAATCTACTTGATACACCTAATAATTTGTTATTTCAAATTGAAGGTGATAGTGATACACCTGTAATTGAGGTGTATGAAAACTGTTTGGCTGGTACATGTAAATGCATGCATTTGATTGGGGGCAGAAGTACAAGCCTTATGCCCTGCAGATTTGCCCATTTCTTGTTTGGCCAGGGCAATGTTCTGCCCCATGACCCTGAAATGGCCGATTTTATTTGGCAGGGAGTTGTAAACGGTTTCAAAATTGTTGACAATAATTGTGAAACCGAGTATTTTTGTAAAAATTATAACTCTATTCTCGAGGAAAATTTTTACTCAGAAATGTGTGACCTAGTTCAGCAAGAGACCCAGGCAGGGTTAGTGACTCAGACAAAATTGAGACCTAGATGTGTCCATGCTTTAGGTGGGATTTCTAAATCGAATGGTAAACTTAGGCCTATTACAGATTGTAGCATGCCAGAAAAGAAGGCTATAAATAATTTTATGCAGCAAACTTATAAGCCATTTACTTATAATTCAGTTAGCACTGCTGTAAAACTTTTGGATCAAGGTGATCACATGGCTGTTATAGATTTGAAATCAGCCTATAGAACAGTGAATGTGTATGCCCCTCACTGTACCTTTCAGGGTTTCAGATGGAATTTTGGTTCGGGTTATGAAAATTATGAGAACAACAGGCTATCATTCGGTCTGAGGTGTGCGCCTTATATTTTCAACCAGATATCTGAATTTATAGTGTTGGTGGGTAGAGCATATGGAGTTGGTAAGGTGGTGAATTACCTTGACGATTTCTTGATAATTTGTGACTCTGAGCTGGAGTGTCTTCGCCAGCGAGACCTTTTAATAGAGGTAATGGAATTTTTGGGGTTTAATGTTGCTTTTAATAAAGTCACTTCTCCATGTACTACTACCACTTTTTTAGGGATTACAATAGATTCGGTTAATATGGAACTAACCCTGCCAGAGGAGAAGCTGTTTAAGCTTAATAACGCCTTAGAAGAGTGTATTGGTCAGTCTCATGCTACCAAGAAACAATTGCAAAGCATTGGTGGGTTAATGAGTTTCTGCTCGTCGGTGGTCAGGGGTGGAAGAACTTTTAGTAGGCGCCTCTTTGACTTGTGTGCCAGAGCAAAAGATAAAGGTTCAATCTTTTTATGTGAAGAAACTAGGAAAGACCTACAGTGGTGGAAACGCTTCTGCAGGTATTTTAATTGTAATTCTTTAATTCCGAAAGATATGACAGAATGTCCAATCGTCTCTGATGCTTCAACCAAGGGCTTTGGAGCCTGGTCGGGTACAGATTTCATATATGGTGTGTGGGAAAAAGAATTTTTTCTTACTACTGATTGCAATCATAGAGTTCTTCCACCCTTGTTAGACAGACTTGACGTTCATGAAGGCAATATAAATGTGTATGAGTTGTGGCCGGTAGTCATTACCGACAACATGCAGGTCTTAGCTAACCTTAATTCTGGGAGAAGCAAAAATCATCTCAGTATGGAATGGCTTAGAGAAATATTCTGGATATGTTTCATATATAACATAGACATTTTCGCTACTTATATTAAATCTGAGGATAATATATTAGCTGATCAATTATCTAGGCTACCGTATAAGGGTTATATTAATTTGTGTAATAAATCCTTAGCCTTGAATAACATGTGCTGTGTGTCTTTACAGGAAACCTTTTGTCCCAGCTGATGAATGAACAGCAGAAACTTTTGGATGCTAGTCTGGCAGATACAACCAAACTGACACGAGCAGCTCAATTAAGGAGGTATAATAATTTTTGTAAATTATTTCATTTGAAGGAGTTTCCTTGCTCTTCAATTCAAGCTCGGATGTATGCTACTTATTTATCCTCCAGAGTAAAACCCGTGTCAGTACGTAATTATCTCTCTGCTGTTTGGTATCAGTGTAAAATATTAGGTTTCTCAGATTTTTCTATGTGTTTTTTGCTGAAACAACTTTTAAATGGGATTGATAGGACTTATGCTTGCTTTAATAGTCCTTCAAGGTATCCTTTATCAGTCATTGAGTTATTGGCTATGTTTAAATTTCTAAACATGCAAAATTCTGAACACAAGTCGTTTTGGCTTGCAGTGTTGCTGTGCTTCAGGGGCCTTCTGCGGAAATGTCACGTGACCAATACCAGACATTCCTTGACATGTGGGGACATAGATGTATCTTCGTCCCATGTCACCCTAAAAATTAGGTCTTCTAAAACAGACCAATTAGGTAAATCTCCTTTTAAAATTTTTCTCCACAACATCCCGGGTTCTCCCCTTTGTGTGAGAAAATTGCTAATTGATTCTATTCGAAATTCTCATAGAAGCTCAGACTTAGTGCATTTGCACTACAATGCCTTTAATTCAAGACTGAAGGATTTGTCTAAAAGATTGGGCTTGCCTGTCGACAGGATAAGTACCCATTCTTTGAGACATGGGGGGGCTTCTCTTTTGAGGTCCTTGAATGTACCACTGGATTCTATCAGGGTACTAGGCAACTGGAAATCCAGTGCTATTTACCGGTACTTGCATGATTCTGATTCAGAATTGTTGTTGATTGATTATGTACCTGTGAAGTATTTTTCATCTTTAATGTAATTATTGCATTATTACATTGTGGTTGGTGTGTTGTTGGCCTGGTAATATCTGATACTTGACACCAAACTCACTGACTTCTCAATTTGTTCACATGTATATACTCATAGTAATTATATACTCAGAATAATTATATTAATATATAATATATTGTTACTATTACTCAGAATTAATATATAATATATTGTTATTATAATATCAACAGATTATTATATTGTTGTAAACTATATACCTCCGCTTGGGTAGAAACAAGAATCCTTTATAGGCTGATTAATATATTCGTCAAGTTAACGTACATGTATGACATTTTCTAGTTACCGGTAGTAACTATGGTAACTCGTTTATATTTGTCTAATATAATCCAAAGCCCACAGCAACTATTTATAGGTGGGATCGTAACGATAGAAGCCCTCCTCTCCCAGCCTGTCCAACATCATCGACATCAGTGTGGGATGTAGTTTCAGCGAGGAATCGAATGGCGAATCGCACGACAGCACTTCCATAAGTTGTTGCTGGGCCAGCGATGTTCGTACAACGTCTTCCATCTCTTCGTCAGACACTGCGTGGATAGGCAATTTCTGACTTACCTCCTCCAACCCTGGCATCTCATCTTCCTCCTCATCACCTGCTGCGTTGAGCCGGGTTGGTGTCGAATTGTCTATGTCTTTCGAAGCAACTCGTTTTGGGGCATTGCGCCACGGCAACGGCCCCAGGTTGACTGTAGCCGGGGGTGGCATGGCCATGCTGTCCCGCTCAGCCGTCGAATAGGAGCCAATCCCCGCCACACGGACGGTAACTGTACTCCCGGTGGTTTCAGAGGCGGATTCATAATCCGATTCCTGAACGTTGTCGAATTGGCCATCGTCCATTCCGAACAGATCTAGCTCGTCGGACTGGAGGCCCTCACCGGGGGTGTACTGCTCCTCCATCGAAGTCGAATGTTCTCACCGAAAACAAAGTTTAAAAATCGAAGATTTGCGGAGTACGAAGCTCCGCATGTCCTAATGACACTATGAGCGGGAACTAACCAGGTTGGCGCGTATTATGATGTGGTTTTGGAGACTTTTGGTCGACTACAAGACCCTTCTTCCTCCTCCTTTGCCCTGCAGCGTCCGCGCGTCTTCTTGGCACTGATCCAATATGGCGACCGCCCTTCTTGTCTCGTGATGCCACGCCCGCCGCGGGAGCGAAGGTCAACCAATCAGCGTTCACGCTTCACCGGATAGCCCTTTTCTGACGGATAACACGGCGGGAGACGCTCGCGTTTCCCGCCACTAATCGAACGGGTAGCTCACCGGAGTGTAATCCTTATTGGGTCAGTTCCACAGAACCAGGGGTACCGCTAATCATGAATTCTTCAGGAGTGTAGGCAAATGTCATTACGGGTAACATAAGAATACCCGCCGGATAAATCCGTCTGCCACCCTCGGGGACGTTCATGATCAACACCCGCCCTAGTTCTGCTCGCTCGACAGCAATTAAGTCTGTACTACCATCATGGAATCGAAACTTCTTGTTGTGTATACAAATTAGGTCACAGCAGTCCCCCGGTTATGCCGTGGACTGCGCCTTAACCCGACCTTGGGTTCTTTAGACCTGGTCGTCCGGGAAGATTCGACAGGATGTCCAGTAGTCAATTGGACAGCCCTCCTCCCCTTCAGACCTTCATTTGCCGAGACTTTTTTTACGCACTTTTTATCCTTCTTGCTAGAAGCTCGAATTGGTAAAATTTTTTTAGGCCTACCCCGGCCCCGCTTTAATTTACCAATACCAGGAGGCATAGGTTTCTTCTCATCTGAGGGTATCACTAGTTTCCTAGGTCTACCAGGACCACGTCGTTCCGGGGTGGTCGCTCTCCGCTCAGTGTTATCTGGCTCCGAATGCTCTCCTGACTTCGAATGCGCTGAAGCGTCACCCTGCCACCGACGTAGGCGAGCTACATTGGATTTATACAGGCGTCCCAACAAGGATTTGATCACCACTGTGGATTCTGAAACAATCCGAACCACAGTAAATGGACCGTCCCAGTTGGGTGACAACTTCAACTGCTGCAGGGGGTCGTGTAGCCTAACTACCTCGTCCCCTACTCGAAAGGACCTAAGTTTCAAACCTACGTCATAGCCCACTTTTTGCCATGAAGCAGATTTGCTTAGCTCACATCGAACCATCTCGTATGCGGACTTGAATTGATCCCTCAATGCCTCCACGAACATCACCTGACAGGGTGTTTCAGCGTTTATCCCAGCTACGCCAAACACCAAGTCAGCAGGCATAATCAAGTCCTCTCCGAATACTAACAGATTGGGGGAACAACCGGTGGAAGCATGCACCGTACTATTATAAGCATGTACCACAAACTCGCATTGTTCGTCCCAATCATCCATCTGACTGTTGACCAGAGGCTTCAGGACTTGTATCAAGGTTCTGTTAAACCTTTCTACCTGACCATCAGACTGAGGCCTGTACAGATTCGTTCTGGTTTTGCATATAGCAAGGTTATGGCACATTGCTGCCCATAACTCGGATTCGAATTCTCTGCCTTGATCACTATGCAACATCAAGGGTACGCCTAGATGAAGCACCCAACCCTTTACAAATGCACGAGCACATGTATGAGCCTTATGATCTTTCAGAGGAAACACTCTAGTGTACTTCGAATAGTAGTCGGAGATCACCATCATGCACGTGTTTCCATCAGGAGTGGTTTTTAGGCCACTAATGATATCAACCGCTATGCGTGCAAATCTAACTCCCCAAAGCTCTTGAGTTAGTGGCAACTTACCCAGGCCTTCACCTGGTTTGCTCAGACAACAATCTGGACAAGTAGAGATCCACCTAAGCAGGTCTTCACTCATGCCAGGCCAGTAATACCTTCTGGAGAGTCGCGCAAGGGAGCGCTTCTTTCCAAAATGTCCACTGGTCTGGTGTCCATGTACGAAATACATGATATCCCTTCGCATAGCTGTGGGTATCACGATTTGCCGAATTTTGGTCTTGTATGGTGTTATCTTCCACCTACATAAGATACCGTCAACAACAGTTAGCTCAGACCATTGAGCAAGTAGTTGTCTCATTTCCCGGTTCTCAATCGAAATGGCTGGTCTTTGTGGTTGGGCACCACTGGAGACCTGTTCTATTAGTCTTGATATGATAGCATCACCCTTCTGGAATTGCCTGATGGTTTCGGTGGACCATTCCATTGCTTTAGAATGTCCTACATCATACGGCATTCGAACTCCAGCTATTACAGCGTTATGGGCTCCACAATCATCACAATCCATTCTGGAACATTTCCGTATGGGTCTTCTCGAAAGGGTGTCAGCATTGATATGCTTGTTCCCTGCTCTATGTTGGATTTGGCTATTTTCCAACCCGAACTCGGACAAATGGGTCAGCCATCGACCGATCATTCCTTCTGCTTCCTTAAAGTTCAACAGCCACCTTAAGGAGGAGTGATCTGTCCGTAAAGTAAAGTCACCTCCCCAAAGGAAGTGCTTAAACTTCTTCGTATACACCACTACCGCCAACAATTCGCGCTTAGTGGTACAGTAATTCCTCTGAGCCTTATTGAGGGTATTACTAGCGAAAGCCAGTGGCACTTCCATCCCCTCTTGCATCTGGGACAGAGCAGCACCTATGCTGTCGTTACTGGCGTCTGTGTCCAGTATGAAATGTCCATCAGCTGTTGGATATTTCAAAACTGGCGTGGTTCGAAATAGGTTCTTCACGGCTTCGAATGCTAGATCTTGTTCCGGACCCCATGGGAAAGGCTCCTTCCTTCTACCCGGAGTCCAGTGAGCTAGAGCCTGCATAGGCTGAGCTATTCTGGCATACCCCGGTAGGAAGTCCCTGTAGTAACTACAGAAGCCCAGAAAGGACCGTATGTCTTTAGGTCCCTCTGGCTTTTCCCATTCCGACACAACATCTAGTTTCTCAGGATCCGCTTTAACTCCCTCAGTGGATATTATCCGACCGAGATAGTTAATGGAAGTCCTAAACAGGTGACACTTCTTTGGTTTCAATTTCAAACCATGGGTTATCAATCTCTCGAAAATTTTGACTAGCGTAGCCAGGCACGATTCGAAGGTCTTCCCAAAGACAATTACGTCGTCCAGGTACACCAAGCACTCCTTCCACAACAGATCACTCAACAGAGATTCCATCATGGCTTCGAATGTTGCAGGGGAGTTACACAATCCGAATGGCATCACATTGTACTGGAAAAGACCGACATGGCTCGAAAAAGCTGTCTTTTCCTGATCCTCTTCCTTCATTCCAACTTGCCAGTATCCGGATTGCAAATCCAGCGTACAGAACCATTGGTTTCCGCCCAGGGAATCAATAGTCTCGTCTATACGGGGGAGAGGATAGGAGTTTTTCTTAGTACAACCATTTAATTTTCGATAATCGATGCAGAAGCGAATTGTGCCGTCTTTCTTAGTCACCATCTGAACAGGACTGGACCAGGGGCTAGTGCTGGGAACAATCACCCCTAATCTCAGCTGATCAGCGATTTCCTTCTCGGCCATCAACTTCTTCTTCAAAGGTAGGCGTCTATAAGGGATTTTGAAAGGTACAGCGTCCTCTGTAGTGATGGAATGTAGCACCTTATCAGTTCGCCCCAAACCAGTGGGCTCCCCGAAGGCTGCATCATATTTCACCAATACCTGTCTCAACTGATCTTTCTGGTCCCCCGTCACCAAGCTCGAATCGTCCACCAACTTCTGAAGTTCCGGACGCAAATCGAACATCCCTTCAAGGTTCGGTTTGGTATCTTCTGAGAGTATACTGGTGCTTGCCTGTGCAACAATCACCTGCCCCACGGGAGTACCTTTCATCAGATAACGGACTTCACCACCAGGATTCGAAATAGGAATTAAATTCCTACTGCCACTGCCTACGAAAGTATCTGCACTCTCGAGTCCAATTGATGCAAGTCTCACCACATCGGGTTCAACCACCGCCATCTGGTCTTGGAAGATACTGTCACTCGAAAACAGCACATCACATGTCTGTCCTGGGGGTATCTTAACCGTCTGTACCACCGAGGCTACAGAAGATACCTTTCTCAACACGCATTGCACGGCCACCTTGTACGGATGTTCTATCTTTAACATCCCCTTACAAGGTTCCAACATTGCTCCGTACAACGCAGCGAAATCTAATCCGATGATGCCATCATCACTCAGATCAGCAATAGTAGGGGACAGGAGATAATCCTGTCCACCTATATTGATTTCGAAAAATGCTTTACCAAACGTCTGCATGCAGCTACCGTCGGCCGAATGAGCTTTGACCAGAGGCTTCAGGACTTGTATCAAGGTTCTGTTAAACCTTTCTACCTGACCATCAGACTGAGGCCTGTACGGATTCGTTCTGGTTTTGCATATAGCAAGGTTATGGCACATTGCTGCCCATAACTCGGATTCGAATTCTCTGCCTTGATCACTATGCAACATCAAGGGTACGCCTAGATGAAGCACCCAACCCTTTACAAATGCACGAGCACATGTATGAGCCTTATGATCTTTCAGAGGAAACACTCTAGTGTACTTCGAATAGTAGTCGGAGATCACCATCATGCACGTGTTTCCATCAGGAGTGGTTTTTAGGCCACTAATGATATCAACCGCTATGCGTGCAAATCTAACTCCCCAAAGCTCTTGAGTTAGTGGCAACTTACCCAGGCCTTCACCTGGTTTGCTCAGACAACAATCTGGACAAGTAGAGATCCACCTAAGCAGGTCTTTACTCATGCCAGGCCAGTAATACCTTCTGGAGAGTCGCGCAAGGGAGCGCTTCTTTCCAAAATGTCCACTGGTCTGGTGTCCATGTACGAAATACATGATATCCCTTCGCATAGCTGTGGGTATCACGATTTGCCGAATTTTGGTCTTGTACGGTGTTATCTTCCACCTACATAAGATACCGTCAACAACAGTTAGCTCAGACCATTGAGCAAGTAGTTGTCTCATTTCCCGGTTCTCAATCGAAATGGCTGGTCTTTGTGGTTGGGCACCACTGGAGACCTGTTCTATTAGTCTTGATATGATAGCATCACCCTTCTGGAATTGCCTGATGGTTTCGGTGGACCATTCCATTGCTTTAGAATGTCCTACATCATACGGCATTCGAACTCCAGCTATTACAGCGTTATGGGCTCCACAATCATCACAATCCATTCTGGAACATTTCCGTATGGGTCTTCTCGAAAGGGTGTCAGCATTGATATGCTTGTTCCCTGCTCTATGTTGGATTTGGCTATTTTCCAACCCGAACTCGGACAAATGGGTCAGCCATCGACCGATCATTCCTTCTGCTTCCTTAAAGTTCAACAGCCACCTTAAGGAGGGGTGATCTGTCCGTAAAGTAAAGTCACCTCCCCAAAGGAAGTGCTTAAATTTCTTCGTATACACCACTACCGCCAACAATTCGCGCTTAGTGGTACAGTAATTCCTCTGAGCCTTATTGAGGGTATTACTAGCGAAAGCCAGTGGCACTTCCATCCCCTCTTGCATCTGGGACAGAGCAGCACCTATGCTGTCGTTACTGGCGTCTGTGTCCAGTATGAAATGTCCATCAGCTGTTGGATATTTCAAAACTGGCGTGGTTCGAAATAGGTTCTTCACGGCTTCGAATGCTAGATCTTGTTCCGGACCCCATGGGAAAGGCTCCTTCCTTCTACCCGGAGTCCAGTGAGCTAGAGCCTGCATAGGCTGAGCTATTCTGGCATACCCCGGTAGGAAGTCCCTGTAGTAACTACAGAAGCCCAGAAAGGACCGTATGTCTTTAGGTCCCTCTGGCTTTTCCCATTCCGACACAACATCTAGTTTCTCAGGATCCGCTTTAACTCCCTCAGTGGATATTATCCGACCGAGATAGTTAATGGAAGTCCTAAACAGGTGACACTTCTTTGGTTTCAATTTCAAACCATGGGTTATCAATCTCTCGAAAATTTTGACTAGCGTAGCCAGGCACGATTCGAAGGTCTTCCCAAAGACAATTACGTCGTCCAGGTACACCAAGCACTCCTTCCACAACAGATCACTCAACAGAGATTCCATCATGGCTTCGAATGTTGCAGGGGCGTTACACAATCCGAATGGCATCACATTGTACTGGAAAAGACCGACATGGCTCGAAAAAGCTGTCTTTTCCTGATCCTCTTCCTTCATTCCAACTTGCCAGTATCCGGATTGCAAATCCAGCGTACAGAACCATTGGTTTCCGCCCAGGGAATCAATAGTCTCGTCTATACGGGGGAGAGGATAGGAGTTTTTCTTAGTACAACCATTTAATTTTCGATAATCGATGCAGAAGCGAATTGTGCCGTCTTTCTTAGTCACCATCTGAACAGGACTGGACCAGGGGCTAGTGCTGGGAACAATCACCCCTAATCTCAGCTGATCAGCGATTTCCTTCTCGGCCATCAACTTCTTCTTCAAAGGTAGGCGTCTATAAGGGATTTTGAAAGGTACAGCGTCCTCTGTAGTGATGGAATGTAGCACCTTATCAGTTCGCCCCAAACCAGTGGGCTCCCCGAAGGCTGCATCATATTTCACCAATACCTGTCTCAACTGATCTTTCTGGTCCCCCGTCACCAAGCTCGAATCGTCCACCAACTTCTGAAGTTCCGGACGCAAATCGAACATCCCTTCAAGGTTCGGTTTGGTATCTTCTGAGAGTATACTGGTGCTTGCCTGTGCAACGATCACCTGCCCCATGGGAGTACCTTTCATCAGATAACGGACTTCACCACCAGGATTCGAAATAGGAATTAAATTCCTACTGCCACTGCCTACGAAAGTATCTGCACTCTCGAGTCCAATTGATGCAAGTCTCACCACATCGGGTTCAACCACCGCCATCTGGTCTTGGAAGATACTGTCACTCGAAAACAGCACATCACATGTCTGTCCTGGGGGTATCTTAACCGTCTGTACCACCGAGGCTACAGAAGATACCTTTCTCAACACGCATTGCACGGCCACCTTGTACGGATGTTCTATCTTTAACATCCCCTTACAAGGTTCCAACATTGCTCCGTACAACGCAGCGAAATCTAATCCGATGATGCCATCATCACTCAGATCAGCAATAGTAGGGGACAGGAGATAATCCTGTCCACCTATATTGATTTCGAAAAATGCTTTACCAAACGTCTGCATGCAGCTACCGTCGGCCGAATGAGCTTTGACCAGAGGCTTCAGGACTTGTATCAAGGTTCTGTTAAACCTTTCTACCTGACCATCAGACTGAGGCCTGTACGGATTCGTTCTGGTTTTGCATATAGCAAGGTTATGGCACATTGCTGCCCATAACTCGGATTCGAATTCTCTGCCTTGATCACTATGCAACATCAAGGGTACGCCTAGATGAAGCACCCAACCCTTTACAAATGCACGAGCACATGTATGAGCCTTATGATCTTTCAGAGGAAACACTCTAGTGTACTTCGAATAGTAGTCGGAGATCACCATCATGCACGTGTTTCCATCAGGAGTGGTTTTTAGGCCACTAATGATATCAACCGCTATGCGTGCAAATCTAACTCCCCAAAGCTCTTGAGTTAGTGGCAACTTACCCAGGCCTTCACCTGGTTTGCTCAGACAACAATCTGGACAAGTAGAGATCCACCTAAGCAGGTCTTTACTCATGCCAGGCCAGTAATACCTTCTGGAGAGTCGCGCAAGGGAGCGCTTCTTTCCAAAATGTCCACTGGTCTGGTGTCCATGTACGAAATACATGATATCCCTTCGCATAGCTGTGGGTATCACGATTTGCCGAATTTTGGTCTTGTACGGTGTTATCTTCCACCTACATAAGATACCGTCAACAACAGTTAGCTCAGACCATTGAGCAAGTAGTTGTCTCATTTCCCGGTTCTCAATCGAAATGGCTGGTCTTTGTGGTTGGGCACCACTGGAGACCTGTTCTATTAGTCTTGATATGATAGCATCACCCTTCTGGAATTGCCTGATGGTTTCGGTGGACCATTCCATTGCTTTAGAATGTCCTACATCATACGGCATTCGAACTCCAGCTATTACAGCGTTATGGGCTCCACAATCATCACAATCCATTCTGGAACATTTCCGTATGGGTCTTCTCGAAAGGGTGTCAGCATTGATATGCTTGTTCCCTGCTCTATGTTGGATTTGGCTATTTTCCAACCCGAACTCGGACAAATGGGTCAGCCATCGACCGATCATTCCTTCTGCTTCCTTAAAGTTCAACAGCCACCTTAAGGAGGGGTGATCTGTCCGTAAAGTAAAGTCACCTCCCCAAAGGAAGTGCTTAAATTTCTTCGTATACACCACTACCGCCAACAATTCGCGCTTAGTGGTACAGTAATTCCTCTGAGCCTTATTGAGGGTATTACTAGCGAAAGCCAGTGGCACTTCCATCCCCTCTTGCATCTGGGACAGAGCAGCACCTATGCTGTCGTTACTGGCGTCTGTGTCCAGTATGAAATGTCCATCAGCTGTTGGATATTTCAAAACTGGCGTGGTTCGAAATAGGTTCTTCACGGCTTCGAATGCTAGATCTTGTTCCGGACCCCATGGGAAAGGCTCCTTCCTTCTACCCGGAGTCCAGTGAGCTAGAGCCTGCATAGGCTGAGCTATTCTGGCATACCCCGGTAGGAAGTCCCTGTAGTAACTACAGAAGCCCAGAAAGGACCGTATGTCTTTAGGTCCCTCTGGCTTTTCCCATTCCGACACAACATCTAGTTTCTCAGGATCCGCTTTAACTCCCTCAGTGGATATTATCCGACCGAGATAGTTAATGGAAGTCCTAAACAGGTGACACTTCTTTGGTTTCAATTTCAAACCATGGGTTATCAATCTCTCGAAAATTTTGACTAGCGTAGCCAGGCACGATTCGAAGGTCTTCCCAAAGACAATTACGTCGTCCAGGTACACCAAGCACTCCTTCCACAACAGATCACTCAACAGAGATTCCATCATGGCTTCGAATGTTGCAGGGGCGTTACACAATCCGAATGGCATCACATTGTACTGGAAAAGACCGACATGGCTCGAAAAAGCTGTCTTTTCCTGATCCTCTTCCTTCATTCCAACTTGCCAGTATCCGGATTGCAAATCCAGCGTACAGAACCATTGGTTTCCGCCCAGGGAATCAATAGTCTCGTCTATACGGGGGAGAGGATAGGAGTTTTTCTTAGTACAACCATTTAATTTTCGATAATCGATGCAGAAGCGAATTGTGCCGTCTTTCTTAGTCACCATCTGAACAGGACTGGACCAGGGGCTAGTGCTGGGAACAATCACCCCTAATCTCAGCTGATCAGCGATTTCCTTCTCGGCCATCAACTTCTTCTTCAAAGGTAGGCGTCTATAAGGGATTTTGAAAGGTACAGCGTCCTCTGTAGTGATGGAATGTAGCACCTTATCAGTTCGCCCCAAACCAGTGGGCTCCCCGAAGGCTGCATCATATTTCACCAATACCTGTCTCAACTGATCTTTCTGGTCCCCCGTCACCAAGCTCGAATCGTCCACCAACTTCTGAAGTTCCGGACGCAAATCGAACATCCCTTCAAGGTTCGGTTTGGTATCTTCTGAGAGTATACTGGTGCTTGCCTGTGCAACGATCACCTGCCCCATGGGAGTACCTTTCATCAGATAACGGACTTCACCACCAGGATTCGAAATAGGAATTAAATTCCTACTGCCACTGCCTACGAAAGTATCTGCACTCTCGAGTCCAATTGATGCAAGTCTCACCACATCGGGTTCAACCACCGCCATCTGGTCTTGGAAGATACTGTCACTCGAAAACAGCACATCACATGTCTGTCCTGGGGGTATCTTAACCGTCTGTACCACCGAGGCTACAGAAGATACCTTTCTCAACACGCATTGCACGGCCACCTTGTACGGATGTTCTATCTTTAACATCCCCTTACAAGGTTCCAACATTGCTCCGTACAACGCAGCGAAATCTAATCCGATGATGCCATCATCACTCAGATCAGCAATAGTAGGGGACAGGAGATAATCCTGTCCACCTATATTGATTTCGAAAAATGCTTTACCAAACGTCTGCATGCAGCTACCGTCGGCCAAATGAGCTTTTACCCTCGTTGTGAAGTTATCTGGCTCATCGGCTACAAGGTCATGGAATCTCTTGGAGATCATGGAGTGACTAGCTCCAGTATCCACTAGAAATTCCGCAGTCCTTCCCTTCACTGCTACAGTCAAATACCACCTCTTCCCATCCAGTGGTGATGGGTTAACGGTGAACCGTTCGAAATCCTTAGTGACACCAAGATCTACTCCCCGTCGTTTCAAGTGCTTCAGACAGGAATGATCCGGGGACAATCGGGCACTGCTGACTACTTCCAGCTCCTGTATCCAATTCGTCGCTTCCCCAGTACTTCCTCCTCGGACGTCTACTTTTCTGGGTTCATTGGACATACTTAGAAGGGACTGATCAGGCCCCTCCTCTAAGCTTCCAATCTCTACTGCACCTCGGACTTCCTCGCTTGCACCGCTGGCGATAAGCTGGCTTTCCTTCACCTTAGGGGTCACTACTTTGCCATCCCGAGCAACCCCCTCTAGTTTTCCGTTTTCTTCTCCTCAGGCTTTGGTACCGGCTTCTCAGCTGGGCATTCTGCAGCAAAGTGTCCCAGGGCCTGACACCTGTAACACTTCCTAGTGGTCTTGTCCACTCTCGGCTTCGAATTCCTCCCTGTTGGTTGCTGGTTTCCAGACATCAAGTCAGTCAACCTTAACAGAAGTTCTTCCATCGAACTGGGAGTTGAGGATGTAGTCGAAGGTGCGCTTGTAGTTCCTGGGGTCACAGGTGGTGTTTTCCTGTCAGCCTTTGGATAGCGCTTCGAATTCGAATTGGAATAAGATTTGCCGCTGTTCTTTTGAGCAACCGCGCCAATCTCCTCCTCCCTTCCAGAATCACCTTCCTCTGAATCAGAGGCTGGTGGGTCTTGTACCATACTGGAAGTTCTCGAAAGTACTCTCGAAGATAGCAGATGCCGTTTCCTGTCATAGTCTTCTATGGCCATGAACAAATCAGTGAGAGAAGTTCCAGCCTTCCAACTATCACATGCTGCGGTCCGTTCATCAGAATCCCTTAATCCCTCAATGAATTGCGAGAACAAATCATCTAGGAACTGTGGGTCATCTAACTGCCATCTTGGTCTAGCCCTTTGCAAGAGAGATTGCAATTCTAGACCGAACACACGGTGCGACTCGTTTGGTTTTTGAGTCCGTTTCCGAAACAATCGAAGCGGATCCTCATTACCCACATTACCTATCAGATAACTGGCGCATTCCACCAATTGGGTAAACGATCCGGCACCATGCATAGTTCTCCATCTCGAAACAGCTAGCTTGCCGGGGCCATTTCTCAATGCCCGTAAAAGCTCGTCCAACGATTCCTCCTCTGACCACCGATTATACCTCATATCGTCCATGAAGTCTGCGAACCAGTCCTGCCATGGCTGTCTGCCTGTGAACGGAGTCGGAGTGCTTGCAGTGCGTCTAGCAGCGTTGTGGTTGTCTCTGTGCAACAAAAAAGACTGCTCGATGCTCCAGTCAACGATATCAGCATTATCAGCTTGTCTGCTAACACAGTCCACTCCCATTTCAGCAATGCAGGGGTTCGTATCATAAATCAATTTCATCCCAGGGGACATTGACTCGCGACGAGATACTCGTCTACCTGCATTTGTAGGAGATCTTCCTGACCTCCTTGAGGGCCCACTCGAACGCTCGTTCGGATCAGATCTCGAAGATCTATCATTCGAACCCGGACGGCTTGGTCTCTCTCGAGAGCTAGAACGGCTGGGAGGGTTCGAATAGTCGTCATCATATGACGTTGGGCGTTGGTCACGCCGTGAAGATCTTCCATCCGAATCACCTGTATCAATGGTCACCCGTTTTGGTCTTCCTCCGGTTGAGGCAGAGGCACCACCCCCACCAGATGATGAGTTGTATATGCCACCACTGACATGACCGAACCCCGAATGGCTACTTCGAATTGACTCCTCATCTCGTCTCTTCTGTAAATCTTCCACTTCCCGAATCAGACGATCCTTTTCTTCCATCATCGCCTTGGTTGCTTCTCGGATCGTATCATGGAGCTCGTCCGAATCATGTATGGTCTTTTCTTGACGTTGTTCAAGAGCTTCAGTACGTCGCCGCAAGACATTCTGCTGGTGAGAGAACTGGTCTTCCATATGTTCCAGTTCCACTTTCGCTGTGTCCAAGCGATTCTGTTTCTCTCTTGTTTCCCCGTCTAAATCTTCATTCTTGTTTCGGAGCTGTACCAACCGATGACTCAAAGCTTCAAACTCTTCATTCATCCTGTCCATCTCTGCAATTCTTGCTCCTTCGAATCGATTCTTCTCTTCTTCGAAATGACGACGTGTCACCTCCTGCCGCTGGTGTCGTTCAGCATGCAGCATGCTCATGCCCTGTGTTGGCATAGGAGCAATGTGCCTCTTCGAACCGCCAGTTTCAAACAAAGAATCCTCTAGGTTTGACCCTAGATCTTTTCGAATAGTATCAGGATTGCCTCTCCTTGGTTCTGGTGTAGAACTCGAACGGTTTGGCCCATAGTGTTTCTCAAGGGCTGCCACCACCTCCGGATCCGGACTCGAAATAGGATGAAGGGACGCTCCACCCTTTGCCTGTTCAGCCATGTTCACCCTAACCGACTGTGCTATTCTGTGTTTCACCCGAACTGGTCACGGCACCAATGTAGGGGTTTCATATGCGTATAACTCGAACACAGGTTCCAAATTCGGTTTGAATGCAACAGGTTTTTATTCGATCACAGCCTCAAAAGTACACGAAGGTTTATACTCGGTTCACTTGGTCTTTCAACCATTCGAAGACACACAGGATTCTATCGATAGTTCGAAGCATTAGCAATACCGGACAGTCAAGCCCTGTGCCAGCATGGCTGGTGCAGGAGCCATAATGTGGGAGGGGTGTAGGTGCCCCTGTCAAAGCAAAGGTACGAAAGGTGTGGGTCAGAGCTCGTCCTGGGACGAACTCCCTGAGGTAGCCAACCTCGGCCTCTTATATACCCTGAGCGCGGACCAAGCAGTGTCGACGTGGCACTCCTCCGTAGCGCCGTCTGGAGTGCCCTGCTTGGCTCCGCTACCGGATAACCGAAAGGACATGGCTTAGGTGTTGCCACCTAGTGTCCGTTGGAGGCACTTGCCGCTCTGACTCCACGGACCTTATATGTACACGTATTATTCGTGCCCCTACATATATATATATATATATATATATATTTATATATATATATATATATATATATATATATATATATATATATATATATATATATATATGTAAAGGAAATTATGTGCATATCATAGAGAACACGACAGCCAGCCTTTCGGGTATTCCAGGAGATCCTTTATTTATGTGAACACAAATCCAACTGAACAACTGCTCCCGACCCGCCCCCTTTTATACCCTCCCCCAGCGTCCCAACGCTCGTACGACTGTGGCGAGGCGGTTCCGTACGAACTGTCTTTGTACGACCCGGCCCCGCCCGAGAGTGCAGCGACAGGGGAAGCCTCACTCGACCGTCCTCCCCTCTCCTGCCCGCTACAATATATATATATGTATATATATATATATATATATATATATATATATATATATATATATATATAAAAAAAATATATATATATATATATATATATATATATATATATATATATATATATATATATATATATATATATGAAGAGTTTCGTTGCAAAACGCAACAAATCCATTTTATGAGTTTTGAGATAATGTTGTATTTTTGATTTTGACAAATTGGTGAATAGAAAGCATTTTTCTTTAATAACTAATGATTGATGTTCAAAAGATAAAATACCTAGAAATCGATTTTTGAAATCTTTGGATTTTTTTTCTAGGAGAAAAAGGATGGTTTAATTTCAATTTTCAGTTTTTTTGCAAAACGCAATAAATCCAAAATCAGTTTTTCTGCATATGTCCATAAAATCAGTTATGGCCATTTTTTTTTCAATATAATTTTTTCTTGGTATAGTGGGACATACATGAAACACCAACAAGTAGCTTTTAAAAATCCTTGCATCTTTTTTCCTTGATTTAGAAATAGGATTTAATTTGCTCAATTTAGTTTTTTTGCAAAACGCAATAAATCCAAAAGCAGTTTTTTTGCAAAACGCAATAAATCCACAAAAATCATCGAACATGTTTTTTGTGTCCATATTTCAAATGCCTTCTAGATAAAATTGTTTTTTTATTTTCAAATAATGCTATTAACTATATAGAGCAAGATTGTATTCAATAAAGCCTTATTAAGACCGTAAACATGAAAGAATTAACAGTCCTACATACAAAAACAGTCTTTGGTGAGGTGGATTTATTGCGTTTTGCAAAAAAACTGCTTTTGGATTTATTGCGTTTTGCAAAAAAACTGAATTTTCGACAGGCCCTATTTACTAAATAAATATACTTTTCAATTTTTTTTTTCACAATTTTTTTTCAATTTACCCTACACAATACACCTGACCTATTTTCTCCCGATTTTGTATTTTGGCGCTTATTGCGTTTTGGAACCAAACTCTTCATATATATATATATATATATATATATATATATATATGGCCCAAAGTCCCCAGTTATGCAGGTTTGGGGCTGAGGAAGGACAGATCAGAACACTTGGAACACTTTTTGATACATCTCTAACCCTAGCAGTTCATTTTTTTTGCCTCACAAACTCTATTGTCTGTTTTCAAGTGACTCCGGGACCAAAATAAGGTGATTATGTGCATTATGTCTTAAAATACATCACAGCAACTACTGTAAATTCCCGCATACTACCCGCGGGTTTTTGGGGGAGAGAGGGGCACGTTGAACCACTTCTGCACATTTATTTTTTCCTGACCATATCAAGGTCATGTGAACTTTGATGTTGCATCTAGCAGCTACCTTATATCGTTGTACTATATGCCGACCTATGGCAGAGCAAGTAGGGTCATTTTTTGTATTTCTTTTGATTTTTTGAAAATTAAATCTTTGGGTGGTTCAATGTGCCCCATGCCCTGGGCAGGTTGACCTACCCACTGAGACACATTGAACCACTCATATTAAATAGTTCAAACAATCAGTAATATGGATAAATTATTGAAAGTTTAGGTGGAATTATTTGCTGTTGATACTTTTGCATAGGACTGAATGTAAAAAACACCTATCTAATGCACACAAGTCAGTCAATTACAGTTTCAAGAGTCGTGACTGGGTTGGTGCGTTACAGGTTTCCCTTTAGGTCAATATAAACCATCTTAAGAGGATTGCTGGATTGATGATCTAGGAATAAAGACACTATGAATATGCTACAAAAGAATCTATTACCACAATCAGCAAATTATGTATTTTATCATAACTGTAGAGTCAAATTGTACCTTCTTTGAATGTGTTTCTCTGTGAGCCCTAATTCTGATAAACTATGGGTTTATAAATATGAGGGCCCACTTGTTAGGTTATGCTATGGTAGACCCAGAGGTTGAACTAAGTAATATCTTCTCATCTCTCACCTACAAGCTGACAAGGTTAGGCTGCCCTCTGGTGAGGAGCAGTGATACCTTGTCCCTCTATGCACTGCGATGATCAGGTGCATTGTGTTAAATAATGGAACTAGTCCTTCAAGGCAGAAGTTGGGGCACCTTGAGCATGGTTCAAGGTGCCCCAATTTTTGTGGTTCAATGTACCCCATACCGAAGATTGTAGATAAGGTTGATGTAATTCAGATTACATAACACACTCAGGAGTAAAATCAGGTTCTACTCAAGCATTGAGATGTATAATTTGACCTGTATACAGATTTTAGGCCAGCTATGTTTTTCTATGACATGAGGACAAAAGTTCAACAATTGCATATCTACTTTCAAGGGCATAAATCCTTTAATGTTGTCCAGTTTTCCCCCGACATTCCAAACCAAGCATGATGCTGCTGCTCTGAACTGTCTATAAAAGGGGTGATGTGGTAAGAAAACTGCTGGGAAATTCCCAAAGGAATAGCAAAGAGAGGGAGTGGTTCAATGTGCCAAGGTGGTCACCGTGCCCCTCTCTCCCCTACGCGAACCAAACGCAGCTTTCATGCCTATATAGGGTGCGGGTTATACGAGGGGTTTTATTACTATAGAACAGTACTAAAATTGAAATTTTCAAATTCAAAAACAGGTTATAGGATTCCCTGAGTTGGGGTGCGGGTTATATGCAAGATGCGGGTAGTATGCGGGAATTTACGATAATAATTTTGTTTACAAACTGGGACAACATATATCTTAAGGCATACCAAGAATGGATACCCTCAGAAAAATAATATTTGAGATACAGCTCGATGAATTTTGAAGATTTATCAAAAATATTAAAATATCAACCACATACTCTCATTTTACCCTAGTTCACTCAAAATGGTTCAATTAATTGTCAAAATCACTCTACAATGTCCTGACCGTGTATACTTTAGGAAATATGGACCATTAAAATCCTTTGTTGAACCTACTTGGCACAGTACTGGCCTGGAAATCTGCTATTTCACCTTATTTCGGTTCCGGAGTCACCCGGCTGACTCTGGGACCAAAATAAAATATTGTATAAATGTAGGTTAAATCAGTGGAATCAGATTTCTGGTTTAGAGCATTACAAGGGGAGGGTAGGAAGCAGGGGCACTAAAGATAACTAAAATATATTGGATGTTAACAATTCTGTGTGGGTTTTACTATTATCAGCTAGGCGAGTGACTCCAGGACCAAAATAAGAGGGTGACTGCAGGACCAAAATAAAGTTTCCTTTTTCTGGCAAAAAGACACAATAGTTACCTTACAATCTAGGGTACAAGGGATACTGTTTGGATCTTGTTTATTTACTGTATAGGGGTATCAAAACGTAAGGACTTTTGAAAATGTTGCTGACAATACACACTTAAATGGCTGTGGAGAAAAAATTATTGTACATATCAAGTGAAAACCTCATGAATCGATTGACTATACCATAGGCCTAACAGAAAATGATATTTGGGATGGGCTGTTGTTTACTCAGTAGACATAGGAGACATGTAAAACATCTCATTTTAGCCTTTTAGACGTTTTTAGGGTTTTTTAGGGCTTTGGAGGGCCAGAAAATGAAAAAATTTGGATCATTACACAAAAAAAATCCTAAAAGTATAGGATGTTTTCTCACATATACCAAGAATTTGAAAAATTTTATACAAAGGATGTTATTTTGTAGGGGTATAAGGCCAAAAAGGGCCAGAAATAGCCAGAACTGCATAAGTCAGGAGTTTGTGCCATATACTGTAATGGCTTGGGGACAATCTTTTGAAAATCATTTTGGGCGCTCAGCGCAAAACCCCACCTCCACTCCCTGTTGTACAGACAGACACACTAATAATGAAGATGCAAAATTGTTGTTTTTTGAGTTTATAAAGCATTTTTATTTCACTTGGTGATTTTCAAAAAATACAGTACACTTCAAAGATGAGATGCATCACAATAAATATACATATAAATATGCAAATATCACGATGCGTTGTATGATGTTATTTACAATCTCATCAGCATTATCCACAAGTATGATTAATCAATTCCACCCTTTGAGCCGGGGTAGTCGGGGACGTTACAGTAGCCCTTTAATTTAAAGAAGAAGCACGTCAGGATTTGGATCATTTGTAGACAAATGTGAGGGTAAGGATGTAATTGATTAACTTAAGGCCTTTTTCAGATTAATCATGTATTATTTCTTCTGTTTTTTCAAACACCTATGCATCACAATGCATGCATGAGCACATGATCATGCATGCATGAGTGCATCACCGTGCATGCATGAGCACACCTCGATGCATGCATGAGCACATCCATACAAGCATAATTGCATATGATTGCATGAGTGCACATACATGCATGAGTGTATCACCAAGTATGAGCACACCGCCATGCATGAGGACCATACATGCATGAGCGCATCACCATGCAGGCATGACTGCATCACCATGCATGAATGATACAGTCATCAATTATATCTGAAGGCATTTGACCATTTCAAGATTTGGATTAAATTTACAATACTTTAACTTATCGTGTGTTAGCACACTTGTGTGTTGATAGTATTGGAATTAGAATATGCTAATTAGCCTATTAGAGACCTTAATAATGATAACTGGACATAAACTTTAGTATACTTTGGCTTTATATACTTTTTGAACACATTTTATGAGAGTACATGTAATGAATCAATAGCGAGGTATGAATATATGTGGGTAGCAAACATCTACCATAACCCATCGGGTAACTATATAATGTATATAATATTATGTAGATAGTCAGTGTTGGTTTACTGGGTAAAGTAGGAGGCCAATATATTGGCCACCGAGTGTGACACTGACGAAGGCACATATGAGTCGCACCCCACATAAATGGGCCAATTGGTGTTTTCCACCTTCCATGAGCTATAGAGTAAAGAAATCTGCACCTTAGGTCTTGTTGGTTTTGGCCAAGAGAGAACAGTCTAGCCTTCCAGAAAAAAAAAGAATTTTCATGTGTCGGACCAAAATTCTTTGATTTATGGCCCTCCAATGTAAAAAAAAAATACCCCAAAATTGGGGTTCCAGCCTCTTTTCTTTTTTTTCATGTGTCTCTCATAGTCAAGAAAAACATTACAATCACCTGAATCAAATAAGAAATCCTCTAAAAGGAGACCCACCCTACACAGAGGCCCATCTATGACAGGTGCCCCCCCCCCTATAGGCAGGAATCAATGATACACAAATCTCACTAGGTCAAAGAAATGTGAGTATTTAACAACTAGAAGTCAAATTTACAAAATAATCAATTATAACTTAACTTAGAAATTGATTTCCCTGTAATACACCTGATGAAGCTGTGAACAGCTGAAACTCTTCAAAACTCATACTCAACCATATACAGTGACTGATGATTGGCATACATTTTAAATACAATAATTTAGAATACCAAAATAAACAGAATATCCAACATTGGGAAAAGGATTGATCATCCTCAACTAAAAATTTCCAACTGTGGAGATGTTATAGTTATAATTCTGTTTTTTGGAAAAAATAAATGCCAGGATGTGACCTGCATTCTGCCATTGACCAATCATTGAGCCCCTTGTAAAAAAGTTGAGGTCATGTGACCCAAAGGCCTATTCAGGGCGGGAAGGACTTACTTGATTCAGTTCTGAGGGAGTAGTAGCAGGGACCACACTAATTCCTCGTCAAACGCATTCTATGGAACATACTTTGTTTTTTATGGGTGCTAAGTCCTACCAATTCTGTAATGTCCATAACGTTAACTTCATAAAAAAATGCCTGTTTTTTGCAATTAAAATGACAAAAAAGGGTGTCATTCTAGGTAAAACTATACATATTTTGGAAGTAGACACACTGAAGATGATACAAAGTGACTTTAATGATTAATAAAACAGTTTTTCATGAAGCTAGAGTAAAGTTGGTGAAATTGTGTAAATATTTTAACATGTTCAAGATTTTTGCAAAGTCCCCCGAGTGACAATATAAAAATGTTTTGTTTATGGTTTTCAAACTTGGTATGCCTGGTTATACATAGTGTGGCTACTTGTAAACCAAAGTAGAACTTACTGTGGTGTTTTTCAGATATATTATCCAGGGCGGATCCAGGATTTTGAAAAGGGGGGGGGGGATGTACAACCGTGATCTGCAGTAGCTGACGTGATCTGCAGTAGTGCAGATAAGGGCAGCCCATCCAACCGTGATCTGCATCAAATCAACGTGATCTGCATCAGCATATTGTGATCTGCTACAACCACCCAATCAGTATATACAGATTTATGTCAATATCAAAGAGTTTTCTACCCAAATTGACCGTTTTTGGAAAAATTAACCTTAGACCTGTAATTTTCAATACTTTTCTCGCCAAGATGGCCATTTTTAGAAAAAAAAATCTTTTGGCAATTTTAGGGAAGAAATGCCCCAACTGGAGCCTTGGTAATGTTAAACAATCATAGGTCCATACTTCCTAGGTGCTCCAGGTGGCCCCTGGGTAATATGACACAATCCCAAAATACTTCCTAGATGCCCCATATGCCCTTCTGCATAAATAACACTATTTACTTCTAGATACCTTGAGAAAAATAACACATATAGGCATACATGTCGTGATACTGATAGCATCAGGTAGAGGATGAGTTCCTTTTATGCAGAAACTGCTTTTTGAATCACATAAATTGATGCAGATCATGTTATTTTGATGCAGATCACGTTTGGAGGGTCTGCCGTTATCTGCACTACTGCAGATCACGTTAGTTAGTGCAGATCACGGTTGTACAGGGGTCCACCCCAGAAGTATGAAGTTTAATAAATTATCAGTGCGACGCGCGTCGAAAGCGACATGCTTGAACATTTTAGGGGGTTTGGGGGCATGCCCCCAAGGGTGAGAAATTTTAGAATATATAGATATCAATTGGTCCAATCTATAGCATTCTGGTCTACCTCAAGACTGAAAAAAATTGAAAAAATAGATGCCAATTGGTGCAATTTAAAGTATTCTGGTCTAACCCAAAGTTGACAAAATGTTAAAAATATGTTTTTCAATTGATGCACTTTATAGCATTGTGGTGAACCCCAAGGCTGAGAAAATTTTGAAAATATAGATGTCAATACATGTAGATGCAATCTATAGCATTCTGGTGAACTCCAAGGCTGAGAAAAATTTTGAGAAGATAAATGTCAATTGATGCAATTTAAAGCATTCTGGTATACCCCAAGGTTGAGAAAACTTTAAAAAATGTAAATCTATGTCAATAGATGCACTTCATAGCATTCTGATGTACCCAAAATTATGTTTAGTTTAGTAGGTAGATGTCCAGGGGTAGGATATGGATCTTCGGAGGGATCTAGGGTTTATGTGGCCCCTACTGATCTCCCTCAATGATGATTATAGCAGTGTAAACATGCTAGGAGTAACCACCTCATGTTCCCTGTCACCTTCTGTAGTTGGACAGTCCCATTCCAACGAGTCTGCACATACATCTTCTGTGTTTGTAGACTGACTTTCTGGTGGACATTCTTATGGGTCTACCAGCTGTCTACATATATAAAAAGGGAAGGTGTCTGGATCCCCTCGACCCCCCCCCCCTCTGAATCTGCCCCTGCATCAGGTTCTAAATGGATATCTGGGAGTGGAAATCTGGGAGTGGACATCTGGGAGTGGAGGTTCAGAAAATGTTGAAATATAGATGTCAATTGGTACACTCTCTAGCATTCTAGCATACTCCAAGGGTGAAAAAAAAAGAAAATATTGATGTCAATTGATGCACTTTATAGCACATCTGGGGGTGGACATCAGGGGTGGACCAAGAGGGGGGGTCCACCCTCAGCAAAGTCTATTTGAACAGCCTTATGGGCAGACCAAAAGGGGGGGTTCGGACCCCCCCTGGATCCGCCCCTGTTATCCGATGTTTAATATTTTTAGTGTAATGCCCGTAACGTTAACTCCAGGTTGTGTTTGAGAGTGAATAAAAACTGACCCTCTGGGAGTTAAGCTTTCCCTCGAGTGGATTCTGGGACCTCAGAAACTAGTCTTTCAAAAAGATAAACTTGTATAAAGATGAATTAAGTTTGGCGGAAAAAAATTGATTCAGATGTGGTACCAGATTAGTGAATTTTTAGGAATTCTGAATGATGCTCTTACACCTGATTCAGATCTCTAGCTGCCGTGATGTGCTATATCACCCCTTTTACAACCAGCCAGCTGGGCAGCCTGAGCTCCATCTCTACGTAGTGAGTAAGACCTGACTTTATGGGCATATGGACATCCTGCTGCCATCAGGGAGGCCTTCATGACCATCAACAGGTGAGCAGGGGTCATTGGAGAACTGTCTGGTAGGGTGAGGGTAGGTGTGAAGGGGTGAGCAGGATATGGTTGTACATACTGGTCCCAGGCCTGAGCCGGGCAGGCAGGTGACCAAGGAATTCGGGGCAGATCAAGGACGGTGGGGTTCATACCCGGTAGTATAGTTTTTGAAGATTTTGTCACAATCTGTAGGCCGGTAGGCGTGCTAGTGATATCACCTCTGAGCAAAGTGTGAGGCCCAGTCCACAATAGTGCAGACGGGGAGAGGAGGTTTGAAGCCCGGAGAAAGGGAAAGAAACCAACACATATGGCGGCCCTAAACGGGAGTGACGTGGGGTCCTGGGCCGGTTGGAGAGCCATGTGGACTAGATCATTTGGGGTTATAGCTGGTGAGGTGTTAGGGAGAGAAGGTGAGAGTCTGAAGGCACAAAGTGCCATTGTCTTGGCTTCCTGTGAGTGCATAAGAGATGAGTCTCCTCCTCTCTCTTTAATCCAGATCACCGCACCAGAGTTGTAGCACTTTCTGGAACACTTGCTCTTCAAAGAATTTGCCAAATATTGCTGGAACAGGCACGCATCAAGGAGGGAGGGTGATAGTATATCCACTCCGTAGTGAAGAGCAAAAGCATGTGTTATCCTTTTGTGGTGTGTCTGTTGTGCCTGTACATGGGTAAAATTTGACACAGGCGAAACGGCAACACAGCCGTTTTAGGTCGTTTTAAAAATCGACGGACACAGGAAAATCGGAGACAAAAATCGACCGCCAGGGATCTTTCTCTAAGTTCTTATTTACCTAAAAATCGACACAGTGACACAGTCCTTCTGCTAAAATTCGACACAGCGACATGGTCAAAATTGTGGGTACCCATGTAGAGGCACTCTGTTCTGAGATGGCAGCCTTATATGAGGCAATCGTCTGGTCGCCCAGAGGATTACCTGTAAGTATATAGCAGGAATTAGCCAAATTTGAAAGGGAGTCTCAGATGAAAGTGAAGAATGGGTGAGGGAGTGCAATCTCTCTCTTAACAAGTCCCCTCACTGCCACCTGCCTATCTGCATAGGCCTTCTTTTCTACATCATGGTATCTACTCAGAGCGTCAGCCAGGGGGATGAGTGCCCCAGGCTTGTGTCTTATCTCTATGGTGTGGTCTGAGACTGCAGCCTTCAACCAGAGATGCAGATGCTGAGGCCATGTTGTCGGTATAGACGACTATGATTGATGGATTGATTGATTTGTTTAACGTGCAGATGTACTTAAAGTACTTCACGAGACATATCTCAAGTTGGCGAGGAGTCATCCACAAATAGTGGTAGTCTGCCTTGCAGTAGTAGGACAGATATTTATATGCTGCTTGCCCAATACAGCAGTGACCGCATCTATGGATGATCAAATCTATGAAATGAATGACCGCATCTATAAGGTGAGGGAGAAAACCGCTACCGGGGCACATCCCCTACTCTTTTCGAAGGATAGCAAGTGTTCTTTTATTTGCCTGGCCTTACATACCTGGGCTAGTACCATAGTAGGCAGGGCCAGACAAACCACGGCCTTTGATATCTCAGATGTGGTTCACTGAGGAGGGATCCCATGCCAGACCACCAGCAAGAAGGCCCGGGCCCGCGCATATGGGCAGCGGCTGCCAAACAGCTCGCGTGACTGATCACAGCAATAAGACAAAAGACCCCTCAAGTTTTGTCGCCTTTTACGAATCCTGTATGCCCATTGGTATTATGGAAGGCTCCCGATGAAGTTATTCTACTCCTTCATGCCCCCATTATGAAGGTCCCCACTAACACAGGGGGAAGACGACTATGAGCATGCCGGCTGAGAAAGCAGGCCTGAGGGTCCTGTACGCTGTAACAATATTGACCGCCTCCAGTTGGGTAATGTTAGTATACCTCTTAGTCTTACAGTGTGGTGCACTGTAGGGAAGAGTGTAGTAAGCAGTGGTAGAATTCCCACCACCCCGAACAAGGGAGGAATCACACTCCAGGTGGAATTCTGCGAAGTCCATTTGACTTATCGGCGTACAACATGAACCACTTGACGTCAGCTCTAAAGCCGACAGGGAGGGGAACCAGTCCTGAGTCAGGGGCCTGTCTCAGGGTATCCAGGACACAACAGATGAAGCGATGTGTGTGTGGGACACACTTGGACACATGAACAAGTTTGCCAGTGAGCGACTGGATTTGATTTTGGGTGGCCTGCTTTTTGGACAACCAAGCTGTACACTCACTGAGAACCTCCCGGAGTTTGTGATCAGGGACAGACATTATTATCGGTCCTGTGTCAACATAGAATCCCAGGCAGTAACGGGGGACAACATTTGTGCGGGGCTAGCTGAAGTCCCAGCCTGTGACAGAGGGCAAGGAAGGCATTATAGGCCGTGAGTGCAAGGTCATATGTGAGCTCGGCACCTACAAAGTCGTCGAGATAGGCCAGGGTCTGGAAACCCTTTTTGCTCATGAGGTAGGTGACAGCAGACGTTGTGCGCTTATAGGCCATGCTACTAAGACGACAGCCAAAAGACGGACACAGATTAATATATATTAGTCCATTGACCTTAAAGCCCAGGAGGGAGATGTCACCTGGGTCCGTCCTGAGCTGTCTGTAGGCACGTGACATGTCCGCCTTCCATAAGAACGAGGCGAGCCCGAGTTGTTTCACACGAGTAGCCAAGTCCTCCACTGAGGGGAGGGTGTAGGGACAATGACAGCCTTCAAAACAGTTGTTTGTAATACCTAAGTTGACACTAGATCCCTCAGGGTATGAAAGGTCAAGTATCAATCGTCGGTCATTGGTGCCCTTTTTTGGCTGGGTGATAATAGGGGCTATGTGCATCCAAGGTTTGAAGGGAGGTTGTACAAAGGGGCTGGCCAGAGCACCATGTGCCAACTCCTTGTCAACAAAGTCCTGTATCTGTGAGACGTACGGGAGGGCAGAACTATGATTGGCCTTGTTGTAGTCAGGGCAGGGGGCATCTGTACGGCTGGTAGCTTGAGGGCGGGGTCTCCTTTGGCGATCATTGTTGTTGTTGGGGTAGGCAGAGGCCGACTGAGCGAGTGTCAGCACTCGTGACAGTGAGTGCAGACATCACCGGGGTGGGAGTAGCGGTGACAGTAGACATAGTAGAGGTCAAAGCAGTGACAGGTGCTGTCACAGTGGGCACACTACTGACAGGGATGACAGTCACCACAGCAGTAGTCGCAACGGTCATGGGAGGCTTTTCATCAGGAACCAGGACAGTCAACTTGGACAGCAGGGTCGTGGACAGTGTCTCGACTGAGCCAACACGTGTGTATAACTCACCAAGATGTGTTTCCAGCACGTCGACACAACCTAGAAGGGGCTCCGGCATGGGGGTGCCAGATGGCTGTGACCCCTGTGGATCTTTCCCGGCTACCGCCGCTTTTTGCGTCAGTTTTCTAGTACGAGCTGCGGCGCTAGTAGGCTTGGGAGCCTTCCCTCAAGTAGTTCCCGTGTCCCAGGCATAGTAGGGTAGGATTATTGACAAACAAAGACGAGAGAAACCAAAAATATTTTCAGTAACCTTCTTCTCCGGGAAATGTGTGAACGCAGTTGCGACGTCACCGCTGTGTGTGTAGTGTTATCCAGGGGGCGTTGCTGGTTGGGATCAGTGGATTCCAGCCACAGTCAGTGAAAGGAGTTCTTAGTCCATACCATTACCAGCCAAGTCATCAACTTACTGTCCAATATGCAAAATTTACAAATTTCCTGGCAGATTCTGATTCTCTGGAAAAAAGACTGCACAAGAAACATTTCAAGAATAAGTCTCACCTGGGTGAGTCACTTACATCCATGAAATAATGTATTTATCTTTCTATATTGTTTTATTAAACAGTAAGTGAAGAAATTGCGACCTCTTGACCGGGGGGTGTAAAAGATTTGGACCCCTCTTAGAAATTTTTTACCTGTTTTGACCCAAAAAGCCTATGTGTTACTATTCTTCAAAGGTCCCGTGCGCGCCAATTTTCGACCCTAAGGGGGGGTAAAAATTCTGACCCCTCGACCGGGGGAGGGGGGGATGTGTAAAGAATTTCGCTAAATGTTACAACTCCAATTTTAACATGCCTAGTTTTTTGTGGATCTGTTATTAATTCAGTTTTTTGTTGTTGAGAGAGAAGGGCGAAAAAATAGCTCTGATGTGCATTGGGTTCTACGCTGTACAACCGATCATCCGGCCTCATATAGCTCAAGGTAGGGTGGCTGGAGGGTCTGGATGATCGTTCAGTGCGAATCTGATCCTATGTTAAATGATTCTTTTATAATAGCTTGTCATTTTGTCTAGGGAGTAGATAGAGACTTCTAGTAAATTGGTATATTGAGATATTGAATGGGTCAATCTTATATGAGCTGGAATAAGCACAAAAATCTAGCATGTGATCCTAATCACAAAAGACACAGGTATTTGCTTTTCCATTGGATAAACCTACCCAAAGTCCCCTCCCCGAAGTGTGAGTGTAATTTGTGTGAGTGTAATATGTGTGAGTGTAATATGTGTGTAGTGTAATATGGGTGTAATGTAATATGTGTGTAGTGTAATATGCGTGAGTGTAATATGCGTGAGTGTAATATGTGTGTAGTGTAATATGTGTGAGTGTAATATGTATGAGTGTAATAAGTGTGAGTTTTGATGTTGAATCGCCTAGATTGAGTGCTTACAACCCCCCCCCCCCCCACATACACAGAGTGCCAATTCCCAATGATCAGGTACCTAATTCTAGTACAATACGTTATTTCTCATTTCTGACAACAGAATCATAATCTCCAGGAAACGCTGACCCACTTTGATAGGTCACATGCCTTATTTAATCAAATTCCAGGCGAGCAGGTGGGTGTGGGCAAGCAGTTGGGTGTGGGCAAGCAGGTGGCTGTGGGCAGGCAGGTGGCTGTGGGCGTCAGCGCCCTGCAGCACGTAACCGCCGTTTTACGTCTCAGCCATAAAGCGAACCGGTCGGAGTGTTAACGGCAACAGCATCTCCTTTTCTATTTTACCCTGTCAGTCGGCCTCGGGGCGGCGTGTGTTGCAGATGATTTTGACCGTAAAACCGATTTCGTCCAACCCCCGACCCTACCAGAGACATTTACTACAGTTTCGTCCACAGATACTATAATACCACTGATTATTCATGTACTGCGCGTCCTCTTTTGTCCTAATCACAAAAGACTCAGGTATTTGTTTTTCCATTGGATAAACCTACCTGAAGTCCCCTCCGATGTGTGAGTGTAAGATTGAACGTGTGATTAGCATCACAAATCACTCAGGGTCAGGGTGATCAAGTGATTGAATTAATGGACTAAACAACTGAATCCGTAAATATCATTTCAGGAACAATGAATTGTTTGTCAATTCTGAGAGCAGGAATGTATTCCTGGGTCAAAACTACCCTCAGATCATGTGTCACACTAGTACGTTATCATATTTCAGTAGGTGGGTGTGGCCAAACCGGTGGGTGTGGGCGAGCCGGTGGGTGTAGACAAGCCATTGAGTGTGGGTGAGCAAGTGCTTCTGGGCAAGCAGGTGGCTGTAGGCGTCAGAGCCCAGCAGTGCGTAATCCCCCTTTTACGTCTCGGCCGAAAAGCGAGTCGATCGGAGCGTCAGCAGCGACACCATCTCTGTTTCGCCGTGTCGGTCGGCCGCGGGGCAGCGTGTGCTAAAGTTGATTAACTCCCCCAGTCAATTACCTCCGCCTACATGGGAGGACCCTGAGTCAAATATATGTGAGTGTAATAGGTGTGAGTGTAATATGTGTAATACCCTAACTCATGTCCCAACCCCCAACCCTATACTGAATCTGGGACCTGCTGGCGAGCCCCCCAATTGTGAGGTCATTATGGCACACATTGATTATGGGCTCAAAAGGGCTCATTAAGGAAGCCCTTTGTCGGCCTTGCCAGTAGGTCCCAGATTCAGTATACCAGCAGTGCAGTAATTTATGTACTGCGCGTCTTCTTTTTGTCCACGGATCACTTCCTGCCCTCTTTTATCAAGTTTTAGGTCTTAAAAAAAAGTGTCTTACCCCTCGAGGAATCTAAGTTGGATTAACTACTACTGCAAAAAAGGACATAAAGGGTACATCAGTACATTCATGTTTGTCTACTAAGAATAGAAGGCTGTTTTTTTGTAACGTTTTTTTAATTGAATTTTTGAAGGTACCAAAAGTAGCTGTACATGTATCTTGTTGACATGACAGTGCAGGGAAAATGTTGAAGTTTATGGTACATTAAAGAAATATGACCTCAGCCGTATTTTTCACCCCCCAAAAAATCAGTGAACTTTTTTTTTTTCTCAACAGGGTGTCCCACCAAGGCGTCGTATAAGACACTCGTAGCAAAGCTACCTGTGTCAATGAATTGTATTACATAATGTAATCAAGAAGGGGCAATGTTGACAGACCTTCACATTTCGAACTCTTTACACATTAGAAATAAACTATAATCATATAGGACCTATGCAAGTCCATAAAAGCGGAGGATTTAAACATGGTTTGTATGCCTCGCTATGTCTTATACAGTTTAATGGTTAGAACTACAAGGTAGTCTAACCAAATATAGTCTTAACAAGGTAGCAAAGTGGTTTCGTGGAATAGATCAAAAAAGTTTGCCATGGGTGACAAAAAATGCTCGAAGGCTTAAAAGTGAGGCATGGACAAGGGAACTGTGCTTAGTTTAGGCCTACTCAGTAGTCAAGTGATAAATAGGGCCTACACATAGGCCTAGGCCTACAATATAGGCCTATATTGCTGGGGTCAGGGTCAAAATTGAATACTGTGGGCCTACTGTCTAGTCATAAAAATCTAACATTTAGCTCTATATCGACTGCATAGTGACATAGGCCCTACTTGTCTACTGGGAGAGTGTGCCATGTCGCTCTAAAGTTAAATGTCTCTATTTGTCTTCATAAGTTGACAGCTGAATTAATGATGAGATTTGAAAAAAGCAGGGAGATTGCCAAAATAGAGATGCTTTGAGCAGGATGGGCCTTGAGAGCACCCCCCCCCCCCCCCGCCCAGCCGTTGAGCCATGGGCCTAGGCCTAGTATAGCCTCTAGATCTATAACTAGGCCAAAAAAAAAAAGAGGTGTGTTTCCAGTAACATAGTCCTGGAGACATGACCCGGCCGGTCAGATTTTTTTTTTTTTGGGCTTCCTCCCCTGAAGACCTGTGATTACCGTGAATTCCTGAGTACATGTATTTGATTAGAATTTTTTTTTTTTTTTAATCCAGCAGGGGTGGTGCCCAGACCCCCAAGATTTCCCCTCTGGGTCCACCATTGTCTGATATTCCGGTTATCTATTTTTGGGGGAAAATTGACTTTTCACTCTAAAATCTTTGATAATTGTCTGATTTTACCTCTGGCGACACTTCAAAGTGTTGCCAGGAAACATACGAGATGACGACGCGTCCGCGCACGCGCAGTCAGTTTCAAGACTTCGCAGTTTCACGCAACGTCGGACTTCGTCGACTGCTTCAAAACTTTGTAAGTATTTCCAAATTATTTCGGTTTTAAGCCGAATTTCTTAGGAAATATAATTCTATCAATTATATTAGCGACTCAAGCCCCTGCTAGGCCTGAAATCGCTGGCCTTTTGGCCATTGTTTTAGCAATTACGAGCGACCTGCTATCGCCGTAAGTTGCTCACATATCAGTAACACTGGCTAAGCCAGCGTTCCATCCACGTCAACTGTTTTCCTTTCTGGAAAATAGAGTTAGCCCTTCTGGTAATTAAAGTTTTTGGGTTTTTTCAGAGCCATGTCGGATGCTAATGATAGTGGGACTGTGGATTCTGGCTCTAAGTCAAAGTTGATGAAGACGGTTGTGGTTATGCCAGCCGGGATGGATCTTGCAGAGACCCAACGTCCCCGTATGACGCTGCGCGAAGCACAAGAGATGGTTGGCATGGGAGCTACTACCAGCAATGTAAAATCTTTACTGGCTATGTCAAGAGCAAAGAAAGTAGGGTCTTCATCATCTACAGTTTCTCAAGGGATTGACCTTGGGGTTGGTGACAATATTTGTGATAATACCCAAAGGCTTGCTTATGATGGTCAAGGTCGTTTGTTACTTGATGGGGAGTTACTGCCAGCAAAACAGACCCTTTCTTGTGAAAATTCTGCTCATAAGGGTACACCAGCTAATACTAGTACCAGCACAGCTACAGTGAGAACACCAACGGTGTCTGTTCGGGAGGTTAATGTGAATTACAGCTCTCCTCTCACGAGTCCTGCCCATTTGTCTGCAAACCAGGTACCAGAAACCAGGTTTCAAACACCTGCTCCCCCAGGTTATTTACAACAACAACCTCCATATCAAGCTCAGACAATGAACACACAGCCTTTGCCAGGTTACCAACCGTTTCAGTTGCCATATCCTCAACCTGTATATCAACCTGTACAACAATGGGGACACCCACAGTGGGCTCAACCCCAAGCACTTTGGGGCACTCCCCCTCAGCCTCAGTGGGCTTATCAGCCAAATTGTTACCCAAATTATGCTCAGACTGCTCCTCAGGCCACAGCTGATCCTTCGCCGGCCGCTGACCATTGGGCCTCCACCTGGGAGGATGAGTACCAAGGGGGGAGCTGGGATGAAGAAGAGGAGGAGCAAGGGAATGAGGTTGGAAGACACCCTCCCGACCCCTCCTGGTGTCAAAACCAGACAACCAGACCATAACATTTCGGACAATGAGGATGATCCAGTGGTAGATAAACCGGCTAAGAGAAAGCGCCCTAGCGGTGCCTTGGCAGAATTAATGGAGGCGAAGCGCGTAAAGAAGGCTGAACTGAACAAAAGTAACGATATGGATCCTGATATGAGGGAGTGTATTCAAGGCCTGTTTAGTGATAGGATGGAGAGGACTGAGTGGCTAGCCTTGTTCACTAATTATGCACCTCCAAAGGATGAGGAGATTATGGTTGTGCCACAAGTAGAGCCAGAAATTGCTCAGATTTGCATAGATGGTAAGAATAAAACTCAGCACATCTTACCAGGCGATGATAACATTGCTAGATTACAGAAAAATCTGGTGGCAGCCTTGGTAGCGGTTGCCCCAGTGGGGGCTCTTATGTTGGAGATTGGTGACGGAAACCCCAGATTAGATGCACTCACAAAAAATCTAGTTGATGGACTCCATCTAATGACTGCAACAGTAAACACTTTGACAGCACAGCGTCGCGACAGATTTAAATTGGCTTTGGGCCCAAGCTATCATGACTTCTTGACACGATCCTCTAAAGACACTAGTTCCAGAAAGGCGCTTTTCGGGGGCGATGTCATCGAGGGGAAGAAAAAGCTAGATGAGCGAGTCAAGTGGGCAGCCTCTGTAGCTCGAGACAATCCAAGATTACAGTCCACAGACAAGAAGCAGAACAACGCACAGCCTTCCCATCGAGGCGGCCGTGGAGGCGGCGGCCGTGGAGGCGGCGGCCGTGGGGGCGGCGGCCGTGGTGCCGGTGGCCGTGGTGCCGGTGGCCGTGGTGCTGGCCGTGGTGGTCACTGGGGAGGCCAACAACAGATGAACCAGCAGAATAGGTTCTACCAAGCTACGCTGGGTGGCCCTCCTCCTCCTCCACCACCTCCTCCTCCCCAGCAGCAACAGCATAAGAAACCTCAGGATTTTCACAAGAGGGGCCACTAGGTGAGCAGGTGAGTTTCCCCTTATTGAATAATACTGTTCACAATTATAGAGCTGGTAACATTGCATTTTCTGTCAATTCTTGGATGTCAGTAACTAGGGATCCTTGGGTTATTGGCATGGTAAGAGGGGTTACCATACCTTTGGTGGAGGTACCCTACCAAGAGAGGGTACCTCATCCATATAAACTCTCACCAGAAGAGAGGGTTGCCATGACAGGGGAGGTGCAGAAATTGAAAGAGAAAGGGGTGGTTATACCAGTAGATGACGTTGAAGGACAATTTGTCTCATATGTATTTTTGAGACCTAAGCCTAACGGTCAGTTTAGGATCATTCTTGATCTCACCCTGATGAACAAACAAGTAGAGTATGAGCATTTTAAAATGGCGAGCCTACAGACAGCACTGGATATGATGAGACCAGGCTGCTGGATGGGGTCAGTAGATCTCAAAGATGCCTACTATTCTGTGGCCATAGATGAAAATTTTAGGAAGTTCCTAAGATTCTCATGGGAAGGCCAGTTATACGAGTTTGTAGGAATGCCTAACGGGTTAGCTTGTGCCCCTAGAATTTTCACAAAGGTTTTAACACCGGTCTATGCCAGGCTCAGACAAAAGGGCCACAACTTGTTCCCTTACATTGATGATTCTTTTGTTATGGCCTCTAACAAAGAACAGTGTAGGGAATCAACGCATAAATTATGTGAGTCGCTAGACAAGCTGGGGTTTGTAGTGCACCCAGAGAAGTCAGTTCTGGAGCCAAACCACAAAATAGTTTTCCTGGGATTTTGGCTGGATTCAGTGTCTATGACAGTTTCTCCAACATTGGAGAAAATAGAGAAACTGGATAGGGCTGCTAGACAAGTACTGGCACAGAATTGGGTAAGAATCAGAGAGGTAGCAGGGCTGGTAGGTCTGATGGTGGCATATACACCAGCCACAGAATATGGTGGTGGCCATAGGAAAGGACTGGAGCTAGATAAAAACTGGGCCTTGCAGGAGAATAAAGGAGATTTTGATGCATGGATGACAATAGGCCCCAGGGGTAAAGCAGATATAGAGTGGTGGTTGAACCATTTCCCGACTGCGTCGAGAAGAATTGACAAAGGTAACCCAGAAATCATCATGATGACTGATGCCTCTGAGGAAGGATGGGGTGCCCATAGGGGCACACTATCTACCGGTGGCAGGTTTAAGAAGGATGAAATAGGCTACCACATTAACATCCAAGAGCTGAGAGCAATCAAACTGGGGCTCAAGAGCTTGGTACCAGAAGTAGGAGTGCATGTGAAAATATTCACTGACAATACTACAGCGTTGGCATACACCAAGAACATGGGCGGTATCCGCTCTATTCTCTGTGATGATCAAGCTAGGCTGATTTGGGAGTGGGCAGAATCCAGGCGGAGCTGGCTCACCATAGCACATATTCCGGGGATAAAGAATGTGTTGGCAGATTACAAATCAAGAAAATTTTCTGATGACCTAGAATGGGAATTGGGACCTAAACTGTTTAAACAGATCTGCAAGAAATGGGGGACTCCTGAAGTAGATTTGTTTGCCTCTAGGATTAATAACAAACTAGACATGTTTGTATCATTAGACCCTGAACCAGAGGCCTGTGCAGTGGATGCATTCTCATTAGACTGGTCTAATGGTTTCCTCTACGTTTTTCCACCTTTCAGTCTAGTCGCGAGGGTTCTCCAGAAGTTGGAGAGGGACCAGGCCCGGGCCATCCTGGTGGTGCCAGAATGGCGAGGCCAATCCTGGTACGCAGCTCTTCAACGAGCAGAGGAGAGGATGATCTTCGCCCCCCGAAAGAACAACCTCTTCCCGCACGGCCGCCCCCAAAATTCGCTCAATCTAGGGTCCCTAAGGCTGGGGGCTTATGCTTTCTGTTAAACAAGAAATTAATATCAGAGGGTTATGATTTGGAGACCGTGGAGCTCATCCTAAACGCGTTTAGGGATTCCACGGCCACCACTTACAGCACTTACCTGCGTAAGTGGTGCGTCTTCTGCTTAGACAGGGACATTGAGGTGTTTTCCCCCAGTCTCCCCCAGGTGTGCCTCTTTTTGAAAGAGCTAGCCAAGGAAGGTTTAGGGTATTCAGCCCTAAACATTGCCCGTTCGGCTTTGTCAGCGATACTGACCACCTTTAACGGGGAGACTGTGGGGAAACACCAAAATGTCCGTTGGCTATTAAAGGGCCAGTATGAGAGAAAACCGTCCGGGGCCAAACACACAACCTTTTGGGACGTGTCTTTGGTCCTGAACTTGTTTAAAGAGTGGGGGAAAAATGAGGACCTGTCATGGAAACAGATCACACTCAAGCTAACTACTCTCCTCCTACTGGTCACAGGTAGAAGAGGTCAGCAGATCATCAACCTGGACATCAATGGTCTTGAGTTCAAAGAAGTAGTGATTTTCAAAATGTTCAAGCTAATGAAGCATAACCGGCCTGGGGACCCGTTAGATACCATTCTGATACGTGCATTCCCCGAAGATAAGCGGCTGTGCGTAGTAGAGGCACTTAAGGTTTACCTTCAGCGAACTAAAAATGTCAGGAAATTCTCTCAATTACTGCTGTCGTATATTTCTCCACATGAACCTATTGAGAGGAGTTCTCTTGCCCGTTGGACGCTAGCCACGATGCGTCTGGCGGGGATTGACACTACCGAGTATGGAGCTCACTCTACGCGGGGGGCTGCTGCGTCAGCTGCAAAAGCAGTGGGCCTCAATGTCAATTTGATCCTTAAGAATGCTGGCTGGAAAGGAGAAGACTCCTTTGCCCGTTTCTATGACAAGCGTGTAGAGTGGGATACAACCTCGGTGGGTCGGGGCTTATTATTAGCCTTGGGGTAGGTCAAAGCTGACCTACAGCACTGAGTATGACTACTAGTTCAAATTAGTGCTATGATAGTTTGATAGCTAAAAGTTATACAAGAACTATTTACTTGTGAAATTTAAGGATTTGAAAACAGACTAAGCTTAATCAAAGGGTCTTTTTCTTTTTCACAAGTATGTCTATGTACTGTTAATTGTTGTTTTAATGACTGACATTCATGTAAACTTGGTTTACAAATTGTACATAGGTGTTTTCAATATGAAAATTGTACATAGAATGAGTTATAAACAATTTCATCGATTGAAGTGTAAACTGTGTTTACAAATTGTACATATAAATAAATGATCAATGTAATTAGATTTGCGTGTCAAACTAACTTTTTTGATCATGGGGTGTTTGTTTATAGAGTGCTTTATAGTTCATTCCGGGCTTTAACTACTCTGAACCTCTCGTATGTTTCCTGGCAACACTTTGAAGTGTCGCCAGAGGTAAAATTTTATAATTTTACAAGACTTACCAGTAGGGTAAGTTGTAGTAAAATGTAGATTTTACCGAGGGCACACTTTCTAAAAAGAAAAGAAAAAAAAAATCGCCATTTCTGTCTTGGTAGACCCGGTCGGGTGACTGGAAACAAACCTTTTTTTTTTTGGGCCTTCCAGTGCCAAATAGATACATTTTAGTAGCGGCGAATAGATACATTTTAGTAGCGGCGAATTGCTACATTTTAGTAGCTGCGAATTGCAACATTTAAGTAGCGACGAATTGCTACATTTTAGTAGCGGTGATTTGATACATTGCACCCACTTCTGTCACTCTCCCACCAGAGGTTATCCCACTCGATGTGGGCTTTGACACAAATATCAAGGCATCGAATATCAGATTGTTATTTCATGGTGAATATGGACTGTCAAGCTTAAAGCAATGGGAGACCCGTTCCCCAAGGGGCCGTGCAATAACCCCAGGTCGTATTGCACGCTGTGGTCGTATTGCACGTTCCCAAGGGGAGTCGGGGGTCGCTATGGGGTCGCTATGGGGTCGCCATGGGGTCGCTACGCAATCGAGGGTCACGTGACTTGTGCGGAATTCAAAATGGCGTCCAGCGGAGGTAAACAAACACCGCAGAAGTAAGCAAACACCGCGGAAGTAAGCAAACATGGACTGTTAATGTATTCTAGGTTAAAATACCCTGAAATAAATACAGAGCGTCACTTAAAAGTCATCTCGTTGGTGGTCATTGCACTCGTGGTGCTAGGGCCGTATTGCACTCGGCCTACGGCCATCGTGCAATACGGCCCTAGCACCACTCATGCAATAACCACCAACTCAGTCACTTTAGCGTGCAGCTCTGTCTATATATTTGACGTTGTCAAGTGATATCTGACATTGTCAGGCACAATTACTACGTAGTCAAGGTTGTGAAAACAGGGCGACCTGATTGGTCTACAGCATGAATGAAAGTTGCATCACAAATTTCTAATACTTGTTTGGGGGCCCATGGGACTACGATGAATAATTCTAATTTTTGGGGGAAATGTTGCAAACTAAGAGCTAAAAACAAGTTTACTAGGGTAGTTTGATCCATGCTCTTCGATTCTCAAGTCATATTATAGGTATTACGACATTAGAATGGATCAAATCGGCCATTTACCGGCGTTATCGGCAGCGCCGACGTCAACAACTGCTCACGTGACCACTAAGCTGTGCGCTGATTGGACGCTCAGAATCACCCAGCAAGCACTGCCATTTTGGCGTCAGGCGGCAAGGAACTTTTCACGCATCGGACAAGTTATGAATGTTATGAAGGCTCAACTAAATTATTTAGGAGGGGGGGAACCAAATTTTCTGGGGCCTATGGCCATAAATCATGTATTGTACGTCCAAATATGCTTAGGCTTCGTTTCCATGCTCTATTTTAACCCCAAAATTGGCGATTAAAAAAAAAGATATCCGCAATGGCGGATCGCACTGAGTAAAAAACGCTACCGGCCGCCGTGTTCAACTCGAGTTTTCGCATAGTAATACTCATTGTAGCTTAATGAAAGTATGAAAATATGAACAACGAGACAATTCTGCATCCGACAAGTGGTGTAAGAGAGCTGAGTCTTCAGCCAAACTAATGTAAGGGCGAGTTTAGTTTTTATGGTTAAGCATGTTGACAGATATTGCCAGCGAGAGCGCTCGAGGACGTGCCCACTGTACGGCAACGTGAGACCGTCTCCCTTGTGAAGTCGTTCCCCGCTGCTACTGCAGTGGCGTCCGGCTAAGATTCATCCCGGGAGACGGTCTCACAAGTAAAATGGCGACTGGATTTCGGAATACATGATAGAAATATTTTTCCACTATGCAGAGTTAGTATGCCATGTTCTAGGCTGCAGAGCATTCTGCTTTATGACACATATAATACTATAACATGTATAGCACATGTTAGCACATGTAAAAAAGAAAAAGGAATAGGGACAATGTCATATTTTGGAGAAATAAAATGATATTCAGTTTTGGGAAAAGGAGGGTTTCGGCATTTTTTGGGGTGAAAACTGGAAAACTGATATATTTCATTAAATATTATATTGAGCCAAAATATAAATAGCATGTACGTTTAGGTCATGATTCTACATTTATTAACAACAGAAAGGGTACTTTTGGTTGCACAGGTGGCATTATATAGACATCTGAAAAATTTGAAAGTGCATAACTGTAAGCTACGTCGACCCAGCTGGTAGAATAGAAGCATGGTGGAGATGGTAAAAAGGTAAGGCTGAGGCCTCCTCGCTAATTATAATTACGGATATACATCCTCATATAGATATACGGCCAGGGACAGTATCACTAGGGTTGTGAGTGAGTAATGGATGTTTAACGCCATTTCAACAACTAAGGTCATATTCATGGCGATCACTAGGGTTGTTGTTTATAGTAGTTATAATAGATCTTGAAGGATACAATCTTGGTTCTAAAGCTTCTTCATAGTTTAACCCCCATGACCTTGACCTTTGTCAGTACGTGACGCATCTGGCTTCTAACATCCAACCAGAGAATGATGTGCAGGACGCAACTTGCTACGTTGGCAGCATGTAGTCTCAGCTGCAGCCACCTGGTGTCAAACTATAGGTACTACGGTACATGTTCCGCCTTATCAAAACAATCTCAGCATTTCCAGTAAATTGAAGGAAATACTCAACCTCAGGCTGTATAAAAATCAAATTCTTTATTGGCAATAGTCTATCCAACACGACATGGCTGATACAGCTGCTGGCGCCGGTGTGGCAGTATGACGGTGTGGCAGTATACAAGGATGGGATGAGAGAGAACTCTTACTGTAACTACAAATGTACACGTAAAGGACAGAGAACTCTTATTGTAACTACACCTAATGACAACAACCACCATACAAAAATACTTTTTTGCACACAATCCTGTTGTCAGACATGACCATACATTTCCAGTTTTGCTGTGTAAAACGGGCTTATTGTGAAAACAGGGAAATGGTCCACGAGTAACAAGGTGAGAATAAACTTGTTGCTATTTCTTCTTCTTAACAAATCGTCTTAAACTGACTGCAATGCATTGGATAGTCACGTGCTATTTTATAGAACACGAACTGCCAAAATATAATAAGACTAGTGGAGAAGCAAGGATACCATCGGGTGATTAGAATAACAATTTGGTGTGAGTATCGCGATCAATATGTATCTATGATTCCAACTTACTAGAAACGAGGTTTTGAACGGATTTCCTCAACTATTCAAACGAGATACACCGTTCGCTGTGGTTTGGTGATGTGGGAGCTGTACATATCAAATGTAACTTGTTCAACCTAGATACATATCTGATCAATGTACCCCAAATAGATTCAAGGAATTTCAAGAGTTTGCTGATTTGATTTATAATCGGGTATCGTAATCAAATATCTATCAATTGAATCGTTATTGCAAAAATGTAATTATATACTATACCACAAAGCAGTAACTGTCGGTATGGAAGACTATACTGTTTATCAGAGAAATAAATATTCTATCAGTGAGATCTCTAATTCAAAACACCAAGGTAGCCAACCACGTATTTGTGCAATTTGAACTGTAGCCTTTTTACATCAGATTGCTGGTGGCGCATATGGATCCACACAATCGATACCATGACGCAGAAACTTGTAAATACTTATTTAATTTTAATAGGTGTCTAGCTGAATGATCGTTACACTTTAATGTATGTTACATTCATGTCCGAGCAATATCCATGGCACCAAAATACATACCTTCATTTCAACTCTGTCGTAGAATTGCAAAGAACAGCGGGTACTCCGCGATTGTCGATAGCTATCTATGTGAGCAAGATAACACTGATCTCATCTGGATAAACAGACTCACCAGGGTCTAAGCTCTCTACAAAACTCTCCAGATTTCCTAGCTAAATAAATTACATTACCATATAAAGTGAATTGTTGCTGCCATGTGAGAGTTTAGCCCTCGCTCTACTATACAGGGAGAAACAAAGTGGAGAGCTACGAGCATTGACAAGGGTTTCACCCCCCGAGTTTAGGTTTTCATAATTACACATTTGAACCATGTTCAAAACTCAAAACAGAATATTTGTGAGAATATCTTCCCGTCATAACATTTCATACAACACTAACTTCATTTTCAACATTGCCTACTCGGAAAACTTATCGGGAAACTGAGCAGCGTTCATAATTCTCATTACAACTTCCACACATACACACGTTATGCTATCAAAGAAAAGACATCTGTACATACTTATGTACAACTTCGTCTATGTTCACTATACGATCTGCCCAGATATGACCACTGTACTTATAATTAAAGTGGCATTTACCACAATCCATTAATGATGCTCTATTTTATCAACACTTAATAAAAGTTTGACCACCAATCAATTGTAAAAATAATTCTAAAGTACATTTAACTAGACCATTAAAACACATGTGGCCGCTGATAAAATTCCCATGACATGCAATTACATACTTCAACAGATTAAAAATGGATCGTCTCAGCGTGTATATGTAGAGAGGAGGTACTGATGAGATGAGGTGGGTTCTGACGAACTGTGCTGGAGGTTGCGTGGTCTATAGGATGTAATGCTCACCACCAAACTCTCACACATGCCCTAGCTTAGAGATGATCAGCGGCTCCACGTAATAAGTCTCCTCTCTTCAGAGACGTGTTTTCTTGGGCAATAAGTCACTACAAACAGTTTGCAATACAAGGAGCGAGGAACAACCTGTCGTTCGTTCAAGACTACTTGGAGGCATGCCAGGCGCCCTCTTGAATTGGTCAACTTGAATTAAGCCTACACGTCCCTTATTTACTGTACTTTATAAATGGGTTTGCAGTAGATGTAAGTTCAGGTTAGTAGCAGGGGTGTTCTACCGAATAATCTGAAATGTGGATAGAAATGAGTTTCGTTATTAGAAATTGAAATCGTTGTAGGCACATCTCAGGCCAAACACAATTCACCACAAGAAAATCAGCCAAAAGTTTCCAATAAGTTTGTTTTTTTCCAATTATTGAATACATAGACAAATGCTAACGGCCAGTGATATTGCCTCTGATGTATTTCACGATTCTTTTCGCCTTTTTGTTTGTTGCTTTTTCTAATGAAGGAAAAACTACTTTTTCTTATAATATAGGGTTCCCACCAAAATTTCAGTCTGAAATTTCATGACATTGCCATGACATTTCATGACAAAAATCTCAATTTTCCATGACATGTATTACATTTTTGTGTGGGGTTAGGGGGCTTGGCCCCTGAGAAAATTTCTAAAATCTAGAAAGCAAATGGTACATTCTCAAGAGATTTTGTAATATTAATTCTATTATTTTCATTTTCCCTGACATTCCATGACACAAAACACATTTTAGCAAAATTCCATGACATTCCATGACAGCTTCAAATTCCATGACATTCCATGATTTCCATGACTTGTGGGAACCCTGTTCTTAGCCCATTGAATATGGCGGTTGGCCACATTGTATTCAATGGGGAGGGGGGGGGGGGCACTGTATACGACCCTTCCAGTACTTAACCAAAGTAAATAAATAAAAAGGAAAATGCAGTAAAGCTGTCAATGACAATAGAAATACATTTTAAACTGTCCCTAAACATATCTTGAAACATAGTTCTTTTCATTCAATGTATACTTTAGTTTAAAACCATGGATGAGTGTGACCTAGCACTACAACAAGGAGTCTAACTAGTGTACCTGTTTGACTGAAGCTTTGATGAACTCCTTCTTGTGGGAAAGATCGAAGCCTGGGAACTTGGCGTACACCTAGGTTAATGACAGAAATGCTTTAGAATAAATGCAGGTTATTTACCAAAACACACCTTGATGCACTCAATGTTTGAGAAAATATTACAGTAGTTTTATCACTGTTCAAATTCTGGATTCTTAATTGATCTTGCGAGAGGCCCATATTCATAACTTTTTTAGTGCTAAATATTATACATTTCAATGTACTCCCTGCACTCATACAAGGCCGACCACAGCTACTAAACGTGACCGTATGTTACTGGTACCTTCAGCATGCCAAAATCAATATCTGTTTACAATTTACAAACATAAGAAGCTTGACATTACTCGAGTGACCATAATTACGTTCTTGAGAAATTATCCACTGGTATTTCCTTCTGAAACTTCATCTCTAGACTATTCTCCACGTACCTGTTTACAAACCGTCTTCATGGTTACTTCCTCTAAGTTAGCCCCTTCTAGGATTTTCTTTACTGTATCCTTGATGTCGTCATCCTGTTTAACGCACAGAACGAGAGAATTAAGAACAATACAAAATAGCGGACCAATTAAGTGGCTGCAAAATATAGCAGCCTTTGACATATGCAGTTGATACGTTGATTTATTTCATTGAGAAAGCTTTTTAATTTTCTCTAGACATTTCCCTGACATACTAAATGTATCAAATTCACTCCACAATCGCAACCTAAAGCCAATGATTTTGATCTCGGTAATTTTGACCTAATTTCCAGTATTACTGGACATAGTGGGATACATTGTTGTAGTATATAAATGTGTCATATACATGTATGGGTTTGTTGGTAATAGATCATACCAGGTAGATATAGGGTATAATGGATTGCTGTCATGGTGGTTTTTCATCATTTTTGGCAAAGGAGGCTCTCACCGATATATGATTACAGAAGTCATAGTTCTGTAGGAATCAACCATCACCCTCCGGAGGATTCATAATATTTACCCCCACTCCCTTTTAACCTGTAGTAACACTTTTTCGACGAAAATGGTTGACACCTTTTGACACAAGTATCCCCCCCCCCCCCCCCTGACTTACCCTGTCAAACATTTAATGTCCCCACAGGCGGGTTACCAAAAGCGAACTAATTAACGATAGTGGAAATAAATGTCAGCTTATTGCACTTACTGATGGGGCCTTCTTCTTCTTCGGTGCTGCCTTTTTCCCTTTGTCCTTGGGTTTCTCCTCTTCCTCAGATTCGCTCTCTTCGTTTTTATCTTCATCAGATTCAGACTCCTCTGTTAGAAAGAACAGGTTGAACAATTACTCAATACATATACGCCCTCCATTTCACATGTAGCGGCTCCCTGTCCCGTCACATAGACTTTGAGAATGGGAGAAAACCACTAAGAAGCTGGTAGAATCATCAGATTGTGATAGTTGTTAAATGAATCGCAACCTCTGGAGGGTGTATAATGTGTAAAGATTGAGCGTGTGAGTAGCCTCACAGATGACTCAGGGTAAGCTGGAGCTGGAGCTTATCATGCACTTAGATATAGTACTCCCTGATAATCATTCATTGGTCAATTCTGGCATTAGAAATAAATTCCTTGTTAAAAAGTACCCTCAAGTCATGTGTCATACATGTATGTTATTCCTTTTTCAGGCCAGCAGGTGGCTGTGGGTAAGCAGGTGGGTATGGGAGAGCAGGTGGGTGTGGGTGTGCAGGTGGGTGTGGGCAACAGTCGCAGGCTGCGGGCTTGTACCGCCTTTTTGTCCTTTTCAAAAAGCGAGTCGATCGGACAATAAACGGCGGAGATACGCGTGGTACAATTTCATCTGCACACATTGAGATCTCCCGCAGTACCGGTACGAGAAGTACCAGTAGCGCCACTCTTTGACGTGTGGCATGCGCTAGCCTTGCTTCCACCTCTCCTGTAGCCTCGAAACCAAAAGAGTGGTGTCCAAGGTAAAACTGAAAAGCTAATTTTAAAATAAATAGCGGTTTAAAACTACATCTATAGTATAGAGTAACACTAATGTTAACTAAAGGAGTGGGCTATGTTAATAAAGAGCTAAAACATGTAGGCCTATGCATTAACAAGATTATTCTATATTTCTTTTCAATTTCAATTTTCTTATCATTTTCAATAGAGTCCCATAGGTAGGCCTACCAATTGAATCCCAAAGGTACCAGGGTGCTGTTTCTCCACGAATTTGCAGGGGTAACACTAACGCTGGCCCTTGAGCCAATGGCCCGTAATTTTGGGTTTGGGCCCGTCGTTTTATTCAGAATTACCTTCCCATTGGCCCAGGTGGCCCACAGGAAATTTTGCAAGATGTTTGAGGGGAATATACCTAATAAGTATAGGCAGGTAATATGTCGTTTGAAAGAGGAAAATGAGAGCAAATGAGCCAAGTTGAATTCATCTTAACCTAGATAAATCAGGAAAATATATGATTTTCTCTTTGAAAAAAGTTAAATTTGTTCCCGGGCCCACACCTGAAATTACGGGCCCATAGCTTTCTGGAGCTAAGGGCCTGGGTGGCCCACAACTGGAAAAGTTAGTGTCTACCCCTGAATTTGCGGATAAATATATCTTATTATAGTGTGAAAGACATTTGCAAAAAGTAACTACTTATATATTTTTGCCCCCAGTAAACTTTTTTTTTTAATAGAATTAAAATTAAAAACACCCTCATCATTTTTTCCTTGCCAGGCGATGAGAAACGACTTTTTCTTTGAGTGGCCTTATGTACGGTAGCATGAAACTACAGATGATGTGCATAGCCATATCTTCAATATGTAGGCCTATCATCTGTAACTAAGGCTAGTTCCTTGCTTTTTCTTTTTTCAACCATTGACATTGCTGGGTGATGTTCATTTATACCCCTCCCCCCCCCCCCCAATAGGACATGTTTCGTTCGCCCTTATTAGTAGATAGGCCTAATTACATGTTTTACAGTAGCTAAACCTAGGCTATGGCTTATTGGCTATATGCAATGTGCACCTACTCAGCTACTGGGTACGTAGGCCTAGCTAGCCTATAGGCCTATCTATGGCAACCCCTCTTGAAGGCTCTTAACTTTGTATTGGGGGGAGACAGGGTTATTCAGGGTTCCTGGTCAGCCTTTCCATAGGATGACAATTCGTCACCAGAGACGAGAACCCGGTCATCGCTTGATACGCTGACAATGCCGTCTCTCGTCTATGGCGCGCGGTGCACTGATTGGACGGGCCAGAATCACGCCGCAGACGTCGTCATTTGGGCGGCAGGCGGCAAGGAAACCCTGGCCCCCGTGGTTCCGCCGCCCCTAAATGCAATGATAAAATTGACCTGGCGCCTTTTAGACAAAATCTAACTCATCGTTCGCAAATATTGCTGTAACTGACTGATATTGACCAATACAGGTTGTTATTGATTGATTCCACCTCAAAATACCGCCCCAGGCAGCTAAATTGAGATATTTTGACCGTTCCAGTCGATTGACTTGCACTGACAACACTGCCAATTTGGGTGACCAATGAGACCTATGTCATAGGAAGGATTGAAATATGCACCGTGTCCTTAGGGACCATTGGTCACCCAAATTGGCAGCGTTGTCTATATATTTGCCTGCGCCGATCGCAAAACACCGCAGAACATGAAAACTACTTAAAAAAATGCCAACTTCACATCAAAATATTGTTTTGATGCTTAGTAATTTCAGCAAACTAAGAACAGGAGTTATCACCATTTTTAGTAGGGAATACAACATATAAGAGTGGGCTTGACCTAGTTTCACAGCGTTACAGAGAACATAGCCCACTCCAAAAATTAGGTAGATGTTTTTTTCTAATTTCCAGAGGGTATTTTTGATAAAGTAGAGGGCAATTTTAAATGAAGAGAGAGAAATACCAGCCAGATTTGGCTAAAACATCATTCCTCTCTTTCTGTTAACATGGGGTTCAATCTAGAGTTCATTTAGAGGGTAGCAATTTAACAGTAGTTAAAGAGTTTAGACAAAAGAGAGAAATTTGTACCCAAATATTGCAGCTCTTTTTCACAGGGAAGAAAAGAGATTTTTCTTTTCTTTTCGAAGGAAACTTTTGTGCCCCGATCTTGCCCATCCATCCCTTTGGTGATCTGATGTCTATCTATAACACAGGCTCAATTTTTATCCTGAGTCAACTACTTACTAACCAAACAGCATGCGTCAGAGTGGAGCGAGGACCAGTACTCAGGCCCTTTTTATTCCACCCGTGGCTGGCCCAGTTGGTAGTTATTACAAGAGACTTTTATTTGTTTTTTTAAGGTAGTTTAACGTCCCATCTACTAATGCAGAGGACTTACTCAGGCCGACTGGGCCTTATTATGAAATGACCGACAAACCTTTTTTCTTCTTGGGTGCAGCCTTTTTGGGTGCAGGTTTTTTGGGTTCTATCTTCGCCTTTTTCTTCTTTGGCTTCTCCTGATAAAAAAAAAAGTGAGATCCGTCTTTAGAAGTTTGAAATGTCACCATTTTGGCACGGGTTCTTAAAGAGTACCGCAAAGTCTCGCGTACTCACATAAGCCACACCCCTTACTTGAGAGAATTGTATAAGCCGAAATCTGGTGTTTGATTATTACTACTTTAGTACTTTAATATACTTCCAAAATTTCTCGTAAAAGCCGCACGTTTGGTATCAAATTAAAGCTAGTTCTGATTGGTGCGGCAGCTTTAACGCAAGACTTGACAGTAGCTTGAATATATCCTTTCGGGAAGTGGTGCTGTAATTTGAGATCCGTGAGCACATTTTACCGCTCCATATTTTTACATATTATCTAAATGGTATTTTGGCAGTACACATCTCACTTTCACCATTTTACAGACCAAATTTAAATATTTTTTTGGCTCACCTCCTCCTCAGATTCTGAGGCTGAGTCTTCTTTTTCGGACTCATCTGCATCCTCCTCCTCCTCCTCAACGGACTCTTCTTCCTCGGCATCCTCCTCCTCTCCACTGCCGTCTTCCTTCTTTGCCTTCTTCTTTGTTTCTTTTTTGGCCTTCTTTTCCTTGTCTCCCTTTGATTTCCGCTTACCTTTCTTGTCACCGTCCGCCTTAGACTTCCCTGACAACATGAATATGCAGACATACAATACTTACTACGCAATTGGTTTCCTCATCTGGTCTTTCTCTAATGTGAAATTGTAAGGATTCATCATTTGAGCATTAATTCGATTAAAGGAAACATTCACGGGTCCATGTGCGTCTCTAATGTGATTACGAGACAAAAATATAATTCAGGTGAACATACCTTGACAGAAAGCCACACATATTTGTGATCTTGATTTACTACTAAAACTGGTGTATAAACTGCCCCCCCCCCCTTGTGTCTACTCTATGCTCCTGAGCGCTACAGCGGTCACATATTTCCTGTACTAGTGTGGCAAGGAAATTTTGAAACAACTTTAAGCTTCTGCATCATAGTTCACTACACTTGTTGAAATTTGATGACCGATCATTATGTTTAAACTACTTTATTACATTAGCAACATCGAGTGATGGGCTGATTGTGACAAATTTGGATATGATTTCATGAAGATGATTCAAGATCACATAATTTTTGATTGTTGTATTTTTAAATCATTCATAAATAAATACACATTGCAAAAAACAAAAAGAAATAATATAAAGTGAGCACAACCCACTCTTTCACAGTGTTTTGTCTTTTTTTTTAATCTCATCTGTACTTACGTTTTCGCTTCTGTGGGACTGACTTTCCAGTGTCTTGTGGTTTTAGCAGGAATTCCATAATCCGAGTGACAAGCGCCTCTTTAGAACCACCACGCTCCAACGTTAGTGTCTCACATATCGGTTTGAGCATCTGGTTCGTCATTCTGGAAGGAATCATAAACTTATGTATCATATTGATGGGACAAAAACATTTATTAGGCCACTTGAAGTCAGCTTTTCGGATACCGCATGCAACATTTTAAAATGGGCTGCATTGTTCTTTTTTGGTCATCTTTTGTGAAAAAAAAAGTCCATAAAAGGGCGCATCTAAAATAAATGTCAGAATACAATATGCAAAATGTTAATACTGTAACGGGATCTGGGCTAAGATATACTCAGAAAGAAGAACACAACACAGGCAAGTATGACAAGAGTAATATTCACTATTGACTGTAAATCAGGTACAAGTATCAGGAATGATCAAAATGTAGCAATGACATAAGCGTTCCCGTGTTTCGGTGTGGAGCTACGAGCTGGACCAAGGCACGTCCTTCGTTGAGAATCACTTGATCAAAACTTGCCCTTCGCGCCCTTATAAAGGAGTCACAAGCGTCGTGCCCCCTAAAGGGGACGAGACGTACCTCAGCTGCACACCGGCTTCGCACCGCTACAATACATTGTACATGTATCTATTAATTGGTGTAGAAATGTAATTTAGAAGGCATTTTAGACCTTATCTTCACGTGTAGACCATCCAATGTTGAATAATTCTAGAAAAAAAGAAGGCCCTCCTGCACCTCCAGAAAAAGGTGAAACAAAATAAAATAAAATGCACCCTGCCGCATCCTATTTTTCCTAAAGAAAGTGTATGTAACGCTGATAATAAGTAAAGTGGCCTTAGATAGTTATTCCTTTCTAGTAGAAGAAGTTATCATGTTTACGTGTCTCCTGCTCAGTAGAAATGAATGAGGGCCAGAGATTTGTTCTACACTAGGTGGAGCTTCAAGTAGTCCAGGTAAACGAGATCCCACTTTTCATACAGGTTTTCTACAGGTGAGAAAACATGTATGGAAACTAGGATCGCGTTTACCTGGACTACTTGAAGCTCCATCTAGTGTAGAACAAATCTCAGGTCCTCATTAGTTCCCTCGTCCGCCACCAGTTAGCACCACCAGCATTGAGTATAGACTGGCGACTTGCCTTGGCCACACCCGGTATACTCCCACCCATAGCGCACTAGGGACCGACTACTAGTATACTGTCTAAGCCCAGTTAGTGGACGTGGTTTATGTGCAGGGTTCTCCCCACACAGCAACGACGCCGGCGGGCCGCCGGCGTACTTTTCATTGCCGCCGGTGTCAAATTACCACAGAATCGCCGCCGGTGTCATTTTAGCTTTCTATAGGTTTTTGAATTTTGAAAATCCATCAATTAGATCAGAAGTTATTGCAATTTTCGTATTTTTTTATCCAAAAGAAAAGACTTGTATGCATCGATTCAGATGCGGTACCATAAATTACTTGTATAAGCCTCATGCCCATCTCTATAGGAGAATCCTAAAAGCCTCACCTTGGGTCTGACTCGTATAAGCCGCTACTTCGACACGAGAATTTACGGTGTGATTTTTGAGTCTGTGGAGAACCCTGTATGTGATTGCTTGTAGGTTGTATAACAGTGTATCCATTCTGATTACCGGTAACGTGACCTGAAGCTGTTTGAGAAATGTCAGAATGGCCGGCAGAATGGCCATCGTAACAGGTTAGGCCCCCCAAAAAAAAGAAGTTGTGTTCAGGTAACATGGCCCAAAAAAATAGGGAAGGTAGGTCGATTTTTTTTTTTTTTTTTTAACCAATTTTTTTTAAAGGATTTTGAGACAAAATTCCTCCCATTTTCGTAAAATTTTCAGTAAAAAAAAAAATTTTGGGTGGAAAAATTACAAAAATGCCTTCCAAAAAAAAAGAAGAAAAAAAAAAGATTTGGGTAGGGCCAAAAAAATAGGGTCGCTAGGGATACCTGAACACAACTTTTCTTTTTCTTTTTTGGCCTTAAAGGGGATTCCTTACTTGCTTAGTATTTGTTGCTTCTTTTTATACTCGGTTGAATCTGCGTCGAATGAAAATCCATTGAACTTTCTGATGTTTTTTTTAACTGTAGACGCCTGAAATAACAACATATTTGGACATTGTTCTGGCTATGTTCACTGTTCAAAGAAAAAAGTCTGTATCATGGATTCATCACTAGGAGCAGTTTTTTACATATAATCTAATACTGAATATACATCCAATACTGTTTAAGTCAACCTTATTCGTTCATTTACAGATTACAACTTTTGCAATACTTAAACCGATAAAAGATTGAAAACGACGATATGTAATATTTAGACTAGTCGGACAAAGTGAATTGGACAGTTTATCAGTCTAGATAGCATTCGCAACGCCATAGATACTTACCTGACCAACTTTTCCAAAGAGAATTCTGTGAATAGGCTTGAGGTCATCGGCCAGATTTCTGTTCAGATGGTGCTCAACTGTTAAGAATGCAAGGGTTTTACAATTAACGACTTATTAATTCTTCAATGATTTATAAAACATACCTCAATAATTGTACCAATGAGGTAAAATTATTGAGGTATGTTTTATTCGTATTCAGCTTTATTTTGAATACACCTAAATTGATTTAAGTAGATCAAATTAAATGATGGAAACTCATATTATATCTAACTTTAGATTCTTTGTGAAAATGTTTCAATGCTTCTATGATTTTTTTAAAATTCTATATTTCTAAACGTTGCATTCACGGCCCTATTTTTGTTTTCATTTCCCGTTTTCAAATTATCTAAGCTACCCAGGAAAAAAGATTGAGCGGAATTCGAAGGACACTGATTAAACGGTATCAACTAAGCTGACCAAGGATCAAACACCCAACTTTTCGGAAAGGCCTAGCAAAATAAATTGTTTGTCTCTGGTAAACCGATACTACCGAAATAAGGCCGACCCTAATTTTTTTTTGACAACCTCAGAAAAAATATAAAGTGATTTCTTTTTTTTTCATGCAAATGTTAACAATTTTATGGTATTTTGCCCTAAAGATGTACAGTGTTCCCTGGGAGTTCTACACATATTTCACAAGAGTAATATGACTTCATGATAAGCATTTCTATCTCTCAATTTAACAATTATTTCGGATCCAAAGTAAGTCTAGACATATAGATTCTAAGCTTATTTGGGGGGAAAAATACATTAAAAAACGCCCGACATATTCTATCAAACAAGTTACCTGAAACACAAATCTATTTTGCTAAGCCTGAGAGTTAGCAACAAAAAGTTTCTACAAAAACCCAAGATAGCCACAACTCACTTGCAGCGATGTCTCCTAGCCTGGTACCACTTCCTTCTGGAATGTCAACATTAGTTTCCTTAGGCGTGGACACTGCTATCTCCAAGCGCTCCACTTTACGTTTTGTACGCTTCCCGGACTGAATAATTACTGGTTGTTCTAGTAGTCCAAGTTTAGGTTCTTCATCTTCTTCATCCTCTTCTTCTTCAGACTTCTCAACGACCTTTGCCTTTTTAGGAGTCCTTTTTGGTGTTTCTTTCTTGGGTGTTTCCTTCTTAGGTGTTTCCTTTTCCTCCTCCTCTTCCTCTTCTTCATCATCGTCCTCTCCCTCTTTATTGTTTTCCTCTTTCTCTTCTTTTTTGTCTACTGACTTCTTTTGCACCTCCTCTTCATCGCCAGATGAAGCCTTCTCAGATTCATTGTCCTCAGGAGCATCATCACTGACTTTATCATCTTTTGTAGTGTCTGACGTGGTCGGACCATCACCTCCAGCATCGATGTTCCCTGCAGACCCCGATTCGGTAGTATCCATTGGCTCCTCTTTTTGGGACTTTGCATCACCCTTTTCTTCCATCTGCAACGGAAAGATTCCAAATATTATATGTTCTTTTTTTTCGATAAAAGTAACTAGTATTATAAATCGAGCAGCTAGTGTTTCAATTTAAGGCCACTCAAAAGAAGAGATGGAACGTGTGATTTACATCACAAATGACTCAGGGTCAGTGATTGAATCGAGTGATTGGTTAATATAAGTGAAGATACGGGTTGCAGTGTTGCCACCGGTCCTCGTTCTGGCGTTCATGCAATTTGCCAAAAAAAAAACTACACATTTGGCCCATTTTCTTGAAAATAAAATATTTGAAGTATAAAATGCTTTAATTTAGGGCAAATTTCTCCACTTATCCTGAAGATAAAGTATAAACAAAGTATTTCATAAAAATTAACTATATATAGAGTACAAATTTGGAAAATTGCCGAAATAAAGCATTTACTTTTTTTTAAGTATCAAGTGGCAACACTGGGATTGAAGGTTAAAAGCATTTCACCAACAATGAATTATTTGTCAATTCTAGGAGCTCCTGGGAAAACCTGGGAGCTCCTGTGAGTCATCTTCCCGCCTTCACTTTCTGATTCCACTGTGCGCAAGACATTGAGATAATTCAGCTTAAAGCTGCAAAAAGGTCTTAGCAAAAAACGCCTCACATGACCAAACAAAATAGTGCCTCTACATGGGTATTCAGATTTCTGAGCGTGTCACTGCGTCTCTTTTAAGGGGAGACAGCGTGTCACTTTTACTTATAAATGACTAGGTATATAATAGCACATCAATCATCATGATACAAATTTTGAGATGTTTTTTGGTCATGTTTTCAATCTAATATTTGGACATATTGCAACCTGGGTATCGCCACTAGTATTGGTACTCACCAATGGCCTAAAAATATGATGAGAACGTTTCTCATTCTTTCTCTTTTTTTTAGTAGATAGCAAAATATACTTTTCGCAAACAATTTCTCATTTTAGAGGTCAAGAGTTAATTGTAGAAATATTGGGTAAAAGTTATTCCTACCCGGCTCAGGCTACCGGTAGACCAACTGCACTTCCTTACTGACATTGCCAGTTTAAGCTTTAATTTGATACCGTACCGAGTATGCTAACGGATGAATTATTCATTAATTACAGGGTGGGGAAGGGGAAATTTCACGCAGAGACATGAACAATTTTTACGCCCCACCCCTTGATAGCATGTGGACTATTTCATGCCCATCCTATCGACCTATGTTGTTGTTGTTGCAAACGTTTTTATTTTTATCCTTGGTACATAAATCAGGGGTTAGCTGATCTACCTCTATTAGGCAAAAAAAAAAAAAAATAGGTGTGTTTCCGGTAACATCATTTTTTAATAGCGCGGTGCCCCCGTTCTAAAGTTAGGTACTGGCGGCAGGGGTAGGGGGAGGTGGGGGGTAACTTCGGACATCCATACATAAGGGAATGTATGGAGAAGCTCACTTAGTATCATTGTTTCTGCTACAGTTTATTGATTATTATGATGAAACTTAACAAATGGGATCTCTATATCAAAAAGTATATGTTAAAAAAGATTGGGTAAAAATGACATTTTATTTCCATGGTTATGATAGTTGCATGGACATAACTCAGCTTCTAATGGGAATATTTGACAAATTCTTTCACTGTTGGAAAGCTGAGGTCAAGGAGATATTGATACCCATTGTCTATCAATACAATATTGGGTTTAAAAATTTTATTTTTTTTAAATATCAATACATCAATACCATTGTCCAGTCCATAATATATACAGGCAGTAATCTCATTATCCCTTTGAAGTTGACCCTCCTCTGCCATAAAATCCTCATTACCATCCCTCTATTTCCCCCACCACCCCCTCACAGCAGGAGGCCTGAGCTGCTCATTTAGGGATGAGGTGACAGATACCACCTACTGTGCCTTACCGACATACCTACCCTAAAATGACACAGAAATTCAGGAAAATGTTTCTAAATGAAATAAATCTTAGAAAAAGCTAAATGAAAGTCAAAAATAGTAAACCTACATCCTCACGTAGCCATTGATGTGCCTCTACATGGGTAAAAATCGACACGCGCAACACGGCCCCTTTAAAAATCGACACGTGCAACACGGCCCCTTTAAAAATCGACGGACACAGACATCTTTATAATGCCCTAGTATCTTCTGTATACATAAAAATCGACACATTGAAATGGCTCTTTTGCTAAAGATCGACACGGCGACATGGTCCCAATTTTAGGGACCCATGTGGAGGCACATTGATCCCCCCAATAATCATGCAAACTTAGGAGTAAATTGGTATACAAGAACATGTTTTAATCACATCTTTTGTTACATTGCTCTATAGAGGGTTTCAGACCTGGGTTGTCCGAGTTTTGTTAAATACATAGTTCAGGGCTGATGGTGACGTCACTGGGGCGGTCCCTTATTTGATGGGGCCTGGGCTAGGCTGGGAAATGCAAGCTAAACTAGGGCAGGTAGAATGTGAACAGTGTTCCAAAAGTCTAGTTGCAGTTAATATGAGGGTTTGGGATGTATAATAGAGTATAGTACAGTAAGGAAGTGCTCATTTTTAAACAACAGCGGGGGGGGGGTGTGAATTTGGACTCCTTGACTGGGGAGATGGGGTGTAAAAATTTGGGGTGGGTGTAAAAAAACGTCAATCTGTTTTGAGTGAAAAAGCCCCCACGTTACTATGCTACACGCGAACACGCACAATGTTTTAACAACAGGGCTGCCGCGGGGGTTTCACGTGGAGCGCACAAAACTTTTTACACTGCTCCCCTGGTCAAAGGGTCAAAAAAATTTACCCCTCCCCCTTCAGCGCCCTTTGAAGCATAGTAACGCGCTGGCTTTTTAAAAAAATTATTTGACCCCCCCCCCCCCCAAAGAGGGGTCCAATTTTTTTTTACACCCCCCCCCCCCCCCAAAGAGGGTTCCAAATTTTTTTGCCCCCCGCCCTTGATATAAAATGATAACTCCCTTACACCTTTCAATTTAGGGATATTTCTAACATATTTCTTCATTTGAAAAAGAGGGATTTTTCATGCTTCTTTTTCTTTTTGCCCCTGCCCCCTGAGAAATTTTGGGATCCAGTTCCCCCTGCAGAGCTCCCCCCGCCCCCAATTGTTTTCCTGTCAAAGCCTGTAATCCAACATCGGATTGAGGTAACCTAAGTAAACTACAGTACTAAAGCAACAACTTTCAGCCCCCCTCTGTAGCTTACACAATTTGCCAAAGTAAGGGGTGTGGCTTATGGGTGCGAATTACGGTGCTGTAAATTTAAGTGTATATATATATATATATATATGCGAGGGGAGATCGGGTAAGGGACAGGGAAGGCACTGGAAATGTCAGGGAAAATAATTATATCATTTTCATCTCTTCTGAATGTATATACGTGTATCTTATGACAAGTGACATACGGTATAACTTCTACCCAGACTTTGAGAATACTATGAGGTAAACCTAAACTCTTCGTGCCTCTGAAAAAAGAGATATTAGGGGGGAAAAAATTAAATTAACTTCTTTTTTTTTATTTAAAAAAAGAAAATACCAAAAATATCAAATTAGTTTTTTGGGTCGGCCCTGTTTTGCTAGGTAGGGTCGGGTGACCGGAAACACAACTTTTTTTGGGGGGCCTTAACCAAGTTGGCAGCCGGACCAATATGAAGTAAAATTACACATGAATATCGTAAGACGTGAGCCTTTGAATATTAAACATTAAACTGAGTGGTTCGCCTACCTGACCCTTTACCTATGTCTCTTTTGTCAATCTCTGTCTGTGTTTCAACCTAACTAACATACATTCGTCTTAATACGCCACAAACGGTGGCAATAGAAAGTTTAGAAACCAATGAAAAAAGTAATTAATACACAAATAGTCCGATTACACAGTTGTGTGGCCCTATGTCAGAGGTAGATCAGTATAGATTCCTGTGTCATGATATGATATGGTATGGCATAACATCAACATCAATAAATGTACAGATGTCAGATGAGGTTTCATGAGATTGACTTGAATAGGCAAGACGGAGGGCAGCAGAGTTCAAGAATGACCCGGTGTAGTCAATATGGCACTTTCACAGTTTGTGGTATGGGTCTACTTATATATTTTGTTCTTTGCCTGTGTACTTGGCAACTTGCACTCAGCGTTGGCTTACGTACGGTTGCCTTTCACTTTCAGGGATACCAATATCATTTATAAGGCCCCAACCTGGGTACAAATGCCATTTATTGTCTGGCCTCCAGTTGCCATGGACTATTTTGTCCACCTCCTTGCCAAAGGCAGCGAAAACTTTTCGCCCCCCCCCCCCCCCTTTGAACTATAGTAACGCGGAGGTTTTTTTTGCTAAGGCTAGGATGTATAATAGAGTATAGTACAGTAAGGAAGTGCTCATTTTTAAACAACAGCGGGGGGGGGGGGGATGTCTACCCCCCCCCCCCCTTAGGAGAAGTCGAAATGTGTCATGCCCTCCCCCACCCCACCCCCTGTCACTAACATTACTAGGCTAGTAACAATGTTTGTCAATTTTTAACATTTTTTATCAAAAAATGTGAAACAAAGAAATTCACCAAATAATGATTTTCATCATGACGCGCGCTGCGATGAGAAACCGGTACCGTAATTTTTTTTATGGCCTAAACAACTAGTTCTTCAGGGGCAGTCACACCGGACGCAGAAGCACCGCCATCTTTAGGTGGGGCATTTTGACACTGACAGCACTATGACTCAATATTAAAGTAAAGGTTTAGTGCAGCATTTTCACTTTGATATGTTGGCCCAGTGCAGAGGTGCCACTTTGTGGTGAAGGCAAGCTCTGAGGTACGGTATCACTTTTTGTTTGTTGGGCTAAGTGTGAGGACACATGCAACATGCCCCTCCTTTAAATGGCGGCCATTGGCATTGTAGCCGGATGCGTTTTTTACAGAAACGCATTTTCGGCCACACGAATAGGCATAGCAGTATCATAGCCCTATGCCTAGTAGGCTATGGCTATGCATAGCCTAGGATACACGGTTAGTGCCACTGCTGGCACTGCTGCAGTCGGGTCGATGTTTGTAAACACTCCCCGAAACAGTGACTCAGACTCAGTTCTAATACCATTCGACCTCCGTAACCAAATAGTTTGACCACATGATATTCGTCGCCCTCAACGATTTTGCACTGACAAGAAAGTGTGCAACACCATGCTTGCAACTGCACTGCAGCCGGCAACAATGACAGCATTTTTGAAATGGGAACCGGGTGAGATGTAGAGATGGGCATCCAAATATTTGGTTTGGGGCAAGCTAACCGAAAATCATACCACATGAAAGCTGGAATCTATGCCAACAGAATGTACTTTAAATAAATGAAATACAGTAAGTAGAAGCAAAGCTATGAATTTTTGAAATAGAAAAGTTAGGACTGATTTTCTGTCACTATTTTCTGGCCCTTATCAGCAGAGTGTGGGTAAATTAGGTCAATACACAGACCACTGAACACACACACTGAGTGGGACATTTTTTACCTTACCACTTCTCATTTTTGAACAAATAACAATAAAGAGAAGCCAGTCACACCAGCTTAAAGCAAACAGTTAGGTGATTCTGTGGATATATTTTTATGGTGATTTGACAATGCAAAGCTGATCATATCTTCATGGAAAGCCTAAATTCCTTGTCGCAGAGTAAAATCAGCATAGCAGGTTTTTTGCTATTTCATGCAAAACATGCCCTCACTCATTTGCTTTGAGAGCCTTTGAGACAACTCATAGGTAACAACTAATTTTAGATTCTTAGAGAGGACAAAATTGCGGACATTTTGAAAAGGGTTCGCAAAGGTGAGCCAGATTTCTATAATTTCAAAAATTACGTGAAAAAATTAAAATAGGGGGGGGTAATTAAAATTTTCAGAATTTTTTTTTTTTCACCACAATAATTTAAGTTGATATATTCAGATTCACACTGTGGTTTTAAATTAATCATTTAGTTAAGTGTTGAGGAAAGTACAACAGTTTTGAAAACTGGTGTTGTGCCAGAGCTTTAGAATTTCTCAACAAAATCACCCATACATACCCCAGCCTATTGACCAGACTATTCACTCCACATGAAAAAGCTCAACATATTCAGAATCAGTGAACTGTTTTATATAACATAGTAAAATCTTATCTCATTCCATGGAGGGAAAGTGCCTAAACCACCATTTTGAACATTGCCCAAATACTATAGTGGCAGATACGCGGGCGCTGTGTGTATTGAGGCTGTGCCCATCCCTATGAGATGTCCTTCTCGGACTCTCCCGCCACAGCCCACACCCGGCTTCTCTCGTTTAACTTTACGGAAACTCGATGTTGAACGCAAGATGCTGTGAAATATAAAGCCCAGAGATGAAAATTGATCGCATGATCTCATGATAAGTAAGGCGTAGATTGCAGCTATGATCATGGAAATTAGATGTAGAGCCGTCGTTTCCAGAAATAAGCCAGTCAAAATCGTTCTGCGGTAGATAAACCAGGCCAGTGACAGCCAATGTGCCATCATCATGGCCACTCGGCTGTTTTGATGAGATGCATCACTTGATTTTCTTTCTGGAACACACTGTTAGACCAGGCCCATTATACTAACCTTTACAAAAACATATTCTCTAACCATTAAACCATCTCAAATTAATATAGGATATATTTACGGGTACCTTTGCAGGAGATGATTCGGGGTTCTTTTCTAAGTCCGACATCCTCATTCACAGCTTCAGAAGCACAGAAATGGCGGGCTTGAATGGCCGCGTCCAATCACGGAGCTCGTTAGGAGACCACGGCCAACAGGGCGCCTACCCGTTAAGAAAGGCATCCGACGATTGGCGGATACGTTTTACTCATCTGCATCCGGTGACCTGGTGAATTTCGCGCCCTCTTTGAAGACGCTGGTTGTAGCGATGACAGGCCAATGCACGGGTGTTGCGTATTGTATCTGTCACTATGCTAAACAGGTGTTCGTAAATTTGCCATAGGATAGGCTCTGTAACTGTAAGTCAGAATCACAAATGGATGGTATGTATCTAAAGAGGAAACCCTAATCAATATATTGGTGGGTTAAGTTTTATAGATATAATTATTTAAAATGGGTGTGCAGCTATTGTTTGTTGGGATAATCTCGGTTTCTGCCAGACCGCCCTGCATCAATATTTGGTCAAATCAGGGTACTTTGAGCAGTATTCATTGTAATAAAGGGTATTCTCGTAAGTTCACACATGACAGAGGTTTACCATCAATATAAAGACATGATATGCTACAGTTTAAGACTATTTTGAGAAAAATCGGCCAATATTTAAAGCAAAAAGGGGTTCTGAAATACTCCGAAGTTTGACGCAATTTTTAGAGAAAAATATAAAATTGATAAGCTAACCCAACATATGACCTTATGCTACAATATGTTTATATTAAGAAAATGTTAGCTTGGTATATGTATGTAGCTGCGCTTTTCTGCGATTTTTGAATGAGTAATTACACTTTTTGGTAATTTTTTTAATTTTTAATTTTAATTTTGAAGTTTAACATGGGATCTGCAATACTTATAATTTTAGATATAAAACACCCCTTATATATGTCAATCCCCTAATTCTAAGCTTTAAGGTGATGTAATTGACTCAGGTAGCTCTGCTACCAGAGTCTTATACGACGCCTTGGTGAGACACTTGGCAAAATAATTTTCATCCATAGATAAACATGTGAAGGAAAAGAATAAAGTGAAAATAATTTAATGCATGATATAGCTGAACTTTTTGCCAATGCTGTCATGTAAAAAAATGCCATGTATTCCTACTTCCAGGGGCCAAGAAAATCAAATAAAGAAAACTTGACCAAAAACCAGAGTCCATTTTTTGATTGTAGACAAACATGAATGTACTGATGTAGACTTTATGTCCTTTTTTGCAGTAGTAGTTAATTCAATGTAAATGAAAATATTGGGGACTGTAAGACACTTTTATTAAGACCACAAAGTGAAAAACACAGGGTGGGAAACCAAAAGTAGACAAAAGAGGACGCGCGCTGCATAAATTACTGCACCGCGCATGCCCCTCAGTGCCAGACTTCCGGAAGACGCTACTGCCATGGTGAAACTGAGGACCGAGCCGCGTCCACATATAAGGTTTCTTTCTGCTTTACATCAAATATACTACGTTATACCACAGTGGGCACAGAGAAGGCTCCCTCACTGTATTTTGCATACAGCATGGTACTCGTCCTATAACTACTACATAATGCAAGCAGCATCTCCACATGCCTCATTTATTGTCTGTATCCTAAGAAGTGCTGTGCATGCAGGTGGGGGTTGGGAGGGGGGGTCAGGCTTGATTATCAGGCTTTATTATCAGGCTCGATTTTCAGGCTGGATTTTCAGGCTCAATTTTCAGGCTCACTTTTCAGGCTCGATTTTCAGGCTCAATTATCAGGCACACTTTTCAGGCTCGATTATCAGGCTCACTTTTTAGCCTGCAATGTTATGACAGACATGATTTCAGGGTAGTTTTGAACCAGGAATATGTTTCTGCTCTCACAGTTGACAAATACCGTAAAACCTCGCGTATAAGCCTAACTCACGTATAAGCCACACCCTGACTTTGGGCCGATCCTACAAGCCGCAGAGCCCATCTGAATGGTCCCTGGGAAAAACTCGCGTATAAGCCGCACCCCCAACTGTAGCCTAAGTCTGAATAACACATCAGGTCAGAGTCCTCCTGGTGGCCCTGTGTGGCCTCCTGGCAGCCCGTGCCGCCTCCCCGTGGCCCATGAAGCCTCTAACAACTTTCTTAGGCTGTACACCTACATGTGATGAAAGTTGCGACTATAGAGGCTATACCAAGACTCCAGTCAGGTTACGGCTTTCTCAGCTCATGGGTGCGTTGGGAGAGGGGGGGCTATATTAACGGCCCTATTGGTGCAACGTGTACACCGCACAGAAAGCTGTCATAGCTTCTTTAATGAGCCCTTTTGATCCCATAATCAATGTGTGCCATAATGACCTCACAGTTAGGGGGCTCACCAGCAGGTCCCAAATTCAGTATAGGGTTGGGGGTTGGGACATGAGTATTACACATAATACACTCACACATATTACACTCACACCTATTACACTCACACATATTTGACATCTGTAGCACTCGCCGCCCCGCGGCCGGCGGATACGGCGAAACAGAAACGCAGATGGTGTCGCTGCTGACGCTCCGATCGACTTGCTCTTCGACCGAGACGTAAAATGGGGGTTACGCGCCGCCAGGCGCTGACGCTCACAGCCACCTGCTTGCCCAGACGCACTTGCTCGCCCACACTCACTGGCTTGCCCACACCCACCGGCTCGCCCACACCCACCGGTTCACCCACACCCACCTGCTCAGCTGAAATATGATAACATACTAGTGTGACACATGATTTGAGGGTAGTTTTGACCCAGGAATACATTCCTGCTCTCAGAATTGATAAATAATTCATTGTTCCTGAAATAATATTTATGGATTCAGTCGTTTAGTCCATCAATTCAATCACTTTATCACCCTGACCCTGAGTGATTTGTGATGTTAATCACACATTCAATCTTTAAATAAACAGTGATTCATTAAATAATATCTTCCCTGTTTTTCTTCTCTTTATTGATACCCAGGTAACATGCCCAACTGGCGCCCAGTTGGGTTTACCTTGGGCAACCTTGGGCTGGACTGGGCTGTGTTTTGGGCTGGGTAAATCCATGGGCTTCAGTAGGGCCCCAGTTGGGCTAAGTGATTTTTAAAACATACTCTGTAAATATCCCTGGTATCTTGAATCATGCTCTCTATTTAAAAAAATCCAAGTATGAAAATGTTATAGTCACTTTGTGTAGGAAATGTATGATTGGGTTTTAGGTGGGCTTATACTGGGCTAATTTTAATTTTCACAAATGCTTTATGGAAGCCCCTTTCAGTATGAATCAAACTCTCTTTTAAAAAAGAAATTGATTAGAAATTTTATAATGGTGATTTTGCTGGAAAATCATAGTTGGGCTTTCTTTGGGCTTGATGTGGGCTTCTCAGCAAGTAGTTTGGAGCATTGACACTAGATGGCCATGTGGTTCTAAGCTTTGACACTAGATGGCCTCTGTATACCATGTAGAGAGAATTCCTCCAATTCAAAATAACTTCTTCATAAATACAATGAAGCCAAAATGGGTCATGTAGTTAATACATGTATAATAATGAAGATATTTTAATGCAGTTTGATAATATATGGAAGCTTCTATTTTATTGTGTAAATTAAGGTAGACAATGAAGTATTCACCTGAAGACCCCTATCCTGGGGTTCAAAATTAACTATAAGACATGGACCCACATATCCTGAAGGTATTGGCTAAAGATTTGATGGCTTATATGAAATAGCCACTTGCACAAGTCTTATCTTTGCTGACTTGAACTTGATGAATACATTTTCTATCTTCCATGTAGAAAATGTTTGACTTGGAAGGCTTCCTGCAGGGATATCCAAGCTGAATATTAACTTGGGCCAGCCCAACCTGTGCCCATCCCAAGCCCAGTTAGACATAAGTCATTAAGATATAAGGCAATATATTAATTAAAATCAATTACCAGATTGCCCTATTATGTAAGTTATAAACCTAAAATATGAAAGTGGGGCCCGTCTGGGGCCCAGCTGGGGCCCAGTTTAAATGAATATGGTACAATATGGCCGGGGGGGGGGGGACTGCCAGCAATGTCCTCTTTGATGACTGTAGACACAGACCAACACTGGAATATATACATGTACTAACCTACTGTTATTGTATTAGCCTACTAAAACTTTAACAATATTCTATTAAATGAGCATTCGGGCAGCATTCACAAGTGTGTTGAGGTTGTAATACTAAATGTAAACCCTTATTCTCGGGCCTTTATTGCTTACTGTCAGCACAACACTTTCCCACGTTAGCACTACGGTGGCTGCAGAGGGTTACGGTGTCCTTAAATTTGTGGATTTTATCATTTTAAAAAACCCACTCATAATGCTTTCCTGTCCATAATACTCTCAATGAGAATAGCAAACAATGATCATAGAGGCTAAGTGCTAGGCATTGTTTTGACTGCAGTAGCTTTGTTTTCACACTTGTTGCCTTGTGGAACATGAAGCGATTGGAGACCAAGGTGCTAAATGCTTTGAGGCATTGTTACGGCATTGTTAGCATTGCCGGACAGGGTGGGAGTGGGAGGGTACAGGTGTGTTCTGACTGGGGGCATACTGACCGACCGACTTATCACAGCAATATGTAATGCTAAATACACATGGTGCACCAAAAAGCATCAACCGATACCGGAAGCATAAATAACCGATATATCAATGACAATTAGTATGTAATTAAAACTGTCCCAACTGAGAAGAGGCCGATAATTGAGACAACCGACTTATCAAAGACCGATATATCGCGACCTCACTGTATATGACATAAAATGACTAAATCAAATTTTTACTATAACCCCAACTACCTGAGTCTCTTGTGATTAGGATCACATGTTAGATTTTTGGTTTGTAAATCGGCCTTTTCAATCAAATTCTATGAGCATTTTTGTACAGTGGTGCCCAATGACACCGCACGCAGTGCATGTTTAAGGGTCGGTCTTATCTCAATATTTTGGCAAATATGCTGGGCAGGGAATGGCAGAAAGTATTTTACAATATTGATATTCAAAGTGCCATAGAATCTCTTCTAATAGGAATTTTAACTTGCTGTAAAGTTCTATGAAAAGCTGCTTTCATCGCGCTTCGTTTGAGCTATTTCATATGTAATTCTGGTGGGATCCTACTTTTGGGCTGTCATCGCTACTGGTTGATTAGATTGAGGTCCCGCTATACCAGTTTATAGAGCCGAGAGTTGGAGAGTGGTGGTCATTTTTTACTGAGGCTTGTCAGGCAGGTGAGAGATGGAAACACAAGCCTCGAGCATATACCGGTTTATTTTTTGGAAATACAAGAAATCCTATGCTTTTAATAGCATTGATGTCCCCATTGAATACAATATGTGGCCGTATTCAATGGGTTAGGAAAAGATAGTTTTTTCTTCATAAGGGAGTGCTCATTTTTTAACAACAGGGAGGGGGGTGGTCGATTTGGGGGGGGGGGGGGTAAAAAATTTGGACCCCTTGACCGGGGGGGGGGTAAAAAATTTAGACCCCTCTTAGGGGGGGTGAAAAAAATTCAACCTGTTTTGAGGGGAAAAGCCCGCGCGTTACTATGCTACAAAGGGGCGCGAACGCGCGCGATTTTCGGCCTGCCGGGGGGGGGGGGGTAAAAAATTTCTACCCCTCTAGCGGGGGGGGTAAAATAATTTCGCGCGCTTTGCGCGAAATCTCACCGCCCCCCCCTGTTGTTAAAAAAATGAGCACTCCTGTAGTGTTTGACTACCACACCTATGTACGACGTAGTAGGCCAAGGCGGGAACGCTCACAGACGCCGTATAGGTGCGCCATCTAGAGAGTAAATAAAGAACCACTACGACGGACAATATGGGCGGCTAGACCGCGTACGTTATGACTCCTGTGTTAATCTCTTCATACACCACATTCTGGCGACGATTGATGGGATAAAAGTACTCATGAGGAGGCACTTTAAAGTGTGTGGATGATGGAGATCGAGGAGGACAAGTGTGACAAGTCAGGTGGGTGCAGTGAGGCAGGAGACAAGTCGGACTGTCAGTGTAACTGTGAACGTGAAGCCATGCCTAAAGCAGCCCATGCTCGATTTGTGAACTTGTTAGTTGTGCAGGAAGCCAGGCAGGAAATCAGAGGAAGTCCTGTTAAATCAGAGGAAGTCCTGTTAAGTCAGAGGAAGTCCTGTTAAATCAGAGGACGTTCGGTTCAATCAGGTGACGTCATGTTAAATCAGGTGATGTCATGTTAAATCAGTGGACGACTTGTTAGGTTAAATCCGGTACTCAAGTTGTTGGTTAAATCCAGGAGCAGGTTAAATCCAGTCAATGCTCAAACTGTTGGTTAAATCCAGGAGCAGGTTAAATCCAGTCAATGCTCAAACTGTTGGTTAAATCCAGGAGCAGGTTAAATCCAGTCAATGCTCAAACTGTTGGTTAAATCCAGGAGCAGGTTAAATCCAGTCAATGCTCAAACTGTTGGTTAAATCCAGGAGCAGGTTAAATCCAGTCAATGCTCAACCCGTTGGTTAAATCCAGGAGTCATGTTAGATCCAGGGCTCAACCCAATGTTAAATCATGACTATGAACATAGATCTACCTGGTATGTGTCTGAGGATGCACCCAGCGTCCGGGGACGCACCCAGCGTCCGGAGACGCACCCATCATCCAGGGACGCACCCAGCGTCCGGAGACGCACCCAGCGTCCGGAGACACGCACCCAGCGTCCGGAGACGCACCCAGCGTCCGGAGACGCACCCAGCATCCGGAGACGCACCCAGCGTCCGGAGACGCACCCAGCGTACCCGGTTCAACTGTCTGGGGAGGACCCAGTGTACCCAGTTCAACTGTCTGGGGAGGACCCAGTGTACCCATCTCAACTGTCTGGGGAGGACCCAGCAACACCAAGCGTTATCGTGGGGGAAGCCAAAGAACCCTTAGGAAGAGTGACTTGCTGTTTATCTAAGATGGATGAGAGACTTTGATTATTAGGCCTATGTGAATGATATATGTTCTGGCCATGTTTTACAGTGAAGGGACTTTGGTTATTCTGACAATTACAAGTGAAAGGAAAAGAACAATCTTAAAGTGAAAGTGACTCCTTAATTTATTTGGCCTTGTTGGAAGGTATAGGCCTACTTTATCTTTCAGGTTATTATATGTTTATATCAGAAGACTCAAGGAAAACAATTGACATTGCAAAGAGACTTTATTTGGATGTGTTAAACACTCATCACCATTTACTCAAAGACTCAAGTTACACTGTTATTGCTAAAGTGTCCATTCTATTGCAGCATTGTATAAGGTGGTGATCCTGCTTATTATTTAAACAAGGGGAGAGATGTAGTGTTTGACTACCACACCTATGTACGACGTAGTAGGCCAAGGCGGGAATGCTCACAGACGCCGTATAGGTGCGCCATCTAGAGAGTAAATAAAGAACCACTACGACGGACAATATGGGCGGCTAGACCGCGTACGTTATGACTCCTGTGTTAATCTCTTCATACACCACAACTCCCTAAAATGGCTTCAAATAAAAAATAAACACAAATGCCAACTACATTATAATACAATATCTGATGTATTTCACTCGTGGGGGCTGGGGCATATCCCACTCAGCCTGTGGCTTTGTGGGATAATATCAGGGGCGGATCCAGGGGGGGGGGCGCAAGGGGCGCGCCTCCCCCCATTTTTTTGGTAAATTTTAATTTAGATGGTTCAACACCCCCAATGCTGTAGGTATTACGGCGCCCCCCATTTCCCAAATTCCCTCATCCGCCCCTGGATATGGCCCCAGCCCCCACTCGTGAAGTACAACAGAGATGGTATCAATGGGCGTTGGCATTTGTCTATATATTTTTCGACATAGGCCTATATATAGGATGGGCGGGAAGATGGGTCATCGCGTAGGGTTCAGATCGGTGCAGACTGATATTTCTGACTGAAAGGTAAGAACTCGGTTTTGGTTTTATAATGAAGGGGGGGGGGGGGGGGGTAGATGGGGGGGGGGTGTCGCATGTCGATTTTAAGAAATGACCATGTCACATCCCAGCAAGCAACGGTACGTTGGGCCAACGTCAGCAGGTCGCAAGCAACATTCTAACGTTGGCACACGTCTGCCAACGTTGGTACAACGTTGGTAAATTGACGTTGTACAAACTTTGGCAATACTCCCAATGTTTTGCCAACGTTGATACAACGGAGGATAAATAATGTCATTCCAACGTTGGCATAATGCTGTATCTCCAACCTCCACCAGATGGCATTGGAGGTTGTAAGAAGATACTTTCCCCAGCAGATACATTATCTCTCTCAGAATTGGCTAATAATTGGGGGTCATGGGTGTTTTATATAGCATTTGAAACCAAGTATGTTCTCTTTATAATCCAATGTATTCCTTATTACCACCTTTAATATGTTATATAAAAGAATCCTGGCAATATTCCGATAAGGACACCTTTTTGTAGGCAATGACAGGTAGATAAAGTGTAGGGAAAGGATAAGAATCTGTATCACTTCTTGGCCATTCAAGCTGAGATTAAGGTGAAATGAAAATAGAGAAATACTCTTAAATGATGATTGCTCACAGCCATTAGGCCTATATGATGAGCAAACTATGTTCACTTATTCTCTCCAATCACACATTAATAATCAAAGTTGCATAAACACCACAAACAAATGTCATATTTAACCATAAAGTGGTAGGGTAGACGTTGGCACAACGTCAATATCTGACGTTGGTACAACGTTAAGCCAACGTCATGCCAATGGCGACGTTGGCGACGTTGGCACATAGTAGAAATCGCCGGCCAAAAGGTAGTTGTGACAACGTCAATGTCCAACGTCATGCCAATGCCAGCTAACGTTGAACCAACGTTGGTACAACGTCAGAATGCTAGCTGGGATGTCACCAAGGAAAAGGCCATGTCACTAGTGTCATTAAGGAAAAGAATTTAGGGGCATAGAGAGAGTTATAATTGGGGGTCTTGGGGCCACAGGCCCCAGGAAAATTTAGGGATTTGAAAACCCACAGGGACCAAATTTGAAGAAAGGGTTTGGTAGCCTTCTTCACTCTAGGGGCTTATATGAGATTCTTTTTTCATGTCACTAAGCCCCATATGTCACATGCCGATTTTATATTAAGAAATGCCCATGTCACATGTCACTTAACTGGCCATGTCCCGTGTCGATTTTAAGAAATGACCATGTCGCCATGTCGATTTTAAGAAATGCCCATGTCGCCATGTCGATTTTGGGGGTCTATACCCATTACAATACAGTCAACGCCCTCCTAACGACCACCCCTCTAGAGCGACCACCTCACCATTGCGACCACTTTTCAAAGTCTCAACCGTTTTCCCCTTTATTTAGATATTTAAAAAAAGTCCCCCTCAGGCCTTTAATGCCACCACAAACGACGTGTTTGGATCAGCTGTCTCGATCATCTGATCCGATCAGAGCATATCAAACATGTTTGATATGCTCTGATCCGATCAGTGGGAGTCCCGCAAACAGTGGGGGTCTGTGTAAAGTTAGGGAATTTTGGACTAAAATATCATGCAGATATAGACACACTCTGGACTCAATGAAGTGCAAGTCATCTCTGTTTATTCAGTAAGGGTTCAGCAGCAGTAGACAATGCTGGCTTCTGATTGGTCGATGATATAGACATAATACTATGACATCTCCCCTTTTAATACCAGAAGTCTCTTGTCGACAGTCTCATAGTTGGGGGTCCAGAGGGGCCCCCCCTGAGGTCACAAAGTCGCCTCTTTTAAAGGCTACAGGTCATAAAGTCGCCTTTTAAAAAAAATATCCAGGTCGCAGGTCACTTTTTTACTATATATCAGTATGGCCATTTGAAAACAGCAGGTCGCAGGTCACAAAAATTAATGGTCCAGGTCGAAAAGTCACCTGGAAAACGGCCCAGGTCGCCAGGTCGCCTTTTACCCCTCTGGAGCCACATAGTTTTCTGTTACATTACTTTTATCAATATGTTATTTCAAACTGACTTTTCAATATGGCTGTTCTTTATGACTGTTTGTTATGACTGTATGACTCAGAAACTACTTATTTTCTATTAAGCGATCTGGCCTCTTAACACTTCTGGTTGAGCGGCGAAGTTCAGGTGTGGCAGAAGCTGCTGATTGACTAGTCCCTGAATCAACAGAACCAGAAGCACCAGGTGTCTCTACAGGACCTGGCATTGGACTCGCACAATATGTTTGCGGGTCTCGAACTGGTTTCTTGGGTGTCACAGTTGGAGTTGGGATAGCTGGTTGGAGATGTTGTGTGTTTCTCCTAGTTGTTCCAGTCTCTGTCTGCACGACATACAACCTTGGTGTGTCAGCTGCACTGCTAACAACTCCCGGCCGATTCCAGCCCTTCTGGTTGTCGTCCTTCATGACGATGCTCTCGCCCGGCTGCAATGGCTGCAGGGGACGAACGCCATGTCGATGATTATAATGCTCTGCATAAGTCTCCTTAGTTGCCTGATCTCTGTGAAGAACAGCCTCTCGTTCAGGCCACCTAGGCTCTAGGGTTGCTGGAAGCACTGGCAGGGTTGTCTGGATATGACGACCCAACATAAGCTTAGATGGGCTACATCCAGTTGCTGCTATCGGTGTGTCTCTGTAAACCATCAGACCTAACCAAGGGTCTGTTTGGCTGAGAATCCACTTGGCAGTCTGTACGGCATGCTCTACCTCCCCATTTGCATTCGGGAGATATGGGCTAGAGGTGATATGACTAAACCTGTGCTTTAGCCCCAGCTTCTTGAAGTCACCAGAGATAAACTGGGGACCATTGTCTGAAACCACTTCCTTTGGTGACCCAAACCTAGCAAACACATCCTCCATTCTACTCGTTACTGACTCTGCTGTTGTCCTATAAAGGCGTGATACCTCAATCCACCTTGAGTAATAGTCAACTAACACAAGGTAATCCTTGCCTTTGAACTGACAGAGATCTGCCCCAACCCTCTGCCATGGACCTTGAGGCAAAGGTGTAGGAAGCAGTGGCTCCTTTCGTTAGGTTGGTCTGGCTATCTGGCAGGGCTCACATGCGCTAACGATCGTTTTTACATCCGTAGTGAGGCCTGGCCACCAAACTCCAAGTCTGGCCCTCTCTAGACACTTTGTAAGGCCTTGGTGTCCGTCATGAATCCTGCTAAGGATCTCATGTCTCATGACAACTGGAATCACAATCCTGTTGCCAAACACCAATAGACCGTCTGTTACAGATAACATCGCTCTATGAGCATACAACTCGTGTAAACTCTCGGGCACATCCTTCTGATATTTTGGCCATCCTGTCAGGGTAAAGACTATCGCTGCTTGTAACACTGAGTCATTCTGCGTCGCTGCTCTCGGATCGTCTCTTTTCTGAGGTGATGCAGGGAACCCAGCTACGACGTATTGAACATAGAGATCAACATCCTCAGCTGTGCTGCTTAAGGCATTTGTTGACATCGGACTCCTGGATAGGGCATCAGAAACATACATGTCCTTCCCAGGTATGTACTTCGCTTGCGCGTTGTACCTCATGAGTCTCATGAGAAGTCTCTGGCACCTCAGCGGCACATTATCCAGGTCTCTAGAATTTATGAGAGGTACTAGCGGTTTGTGATCAGTCTCCAGTGTGAAGGATTCCAATCCGCATAGGAACCGGTCTACTCCATCTAGAACCTCCATCATTTTTCGCATGAATATTTCTGGCGCTGACGTGATACCAAAAGGTGAGCGCTTGAAACAGTACCTCCCAAATGGGGTTAAGAACGTTGTCAGTTCCTGGCTTTCCACATCAAGTGGGATTTGGTAGAATCCACTGGCAGCATCTAAACATGAGAACATTTCTATACATAATATACTGACCTACTTTAACATCATTTGCATAATTTGCATATTTTGTGCTCTAAACTATGCTCATAAACTAAATTTCAACTTGTAATCTAGACTTGCAGTACAATTATACAAATTATGCAAATCAGGTAAAATAGGTCCATATTAGAATATTAGAATATGGGGCTGCATTTCAATTGAATGTTCAATGTATTCAGAATATGAGAGTCTGCTGTAAAATTTGATACAGAATTTAGAGCTTTTCAACTTGACCTAGTTTTTATATAGTCTATAATTGGTTTACCGGTAGGAGTTAAATAAAAGGGCATTGGCGGCCCTATTCTAATTATCATTCTAAATAATATTACTATCATAGATCTATCAGTCAACCAGTAGGTTGAGTAGTAATTCTCATATGTAACTGCTATTATGTTAATATAAGTAATATATGAATGAGAAGACACAAGGCAGGGGTGTGGTGGAAAATGTACAAATATCAGCCTTTTATTACTGAATAGTACCACAAATACATCACAACAAAAGAAGTCACACTCACTCTTTTTCGTGACACATGTCTCAAGACCCAACATCAGTCTAGCGTCTTCCGGATTGCGAGTGGATAAATTTTATCCTCTTGTAAACTGATCAAATAGTGGCCGCTGGCCGAGGATCGCCGGTCCCTCATCGGCTTGACGCCTGACTGACATAGCTATTGAGACTTTACACTCCTGGAGTCTTATATCGCAAAAACAATCAACATTAGTCGACCCCCCAGGTAAGGACTGAGTCCAATAAATATCAACAACATTATCATAATACATATCAACATTTTCACAATAAATATCATACAGAAAACCCAATCTCGTGAGGTTAACAGTATTGAAATTTTGAGTTTATCATTAATCACAGTATAACCAATGGGGAAAAAGACCCAAGCCAGCCTAGTGGATCACCACCTTTAGCGCCCTGAACCAGACCACTTAGTAAGGCTCGGACACACCAAGGGGAGTTAGGCATATCTTGCAGGTATACTGAATAGCTGAAGCGACCAAACTGGTCATTTTAAGCAGAATTTACCTTAATCTGCACATACCCGGTATGGGAGGAGACCGTGGAGGCGGTAATATTGTGCGGCAAAGCCGTCATATGGGAGATCCTTAGAAGGTCCCTGTACCCAAGAAGGGCTGAAACCAAGAACAACAGGTCGTCCTGGTTAGATAAATCTAACAGCTTAAAAATACACATCATATCATTAGGAGTCAAAGGGTATCTCTCAACCCTGGAGACCTTGGCAGACCGCTCAATACCATTTAGGGTCTGTTTTAAAAGGAAGCCTTCGCTAAAATCAGAAAAATCCCTCAACTTTTGGAAGTACCGAACCCCCGAAATATAATTTCTTATTGAGACGGGCATAAAGTCTCAGACAAATGGCAGAACAAGGTAAGTTTTTTAATTCAAACTGCCTACAAAAAGAATTATACCTTTTCACCTGAGCACTTCGAGTCACCCTAGTGGCTGGCGCTACCCCCACCTCCGCATACCGACCCTGAGCCATGAGGAGGCTGGTGAGTTTATTTACTGAGAATAGAAGGCATATTAGTGTCTTTCAAATATAGGTCACATTTTTCAGGAACCCCCTGTATGGTAGCCTAGAGAGGTGGTCAGCCAAAACATTATCTTTTGTGTTAATGTAGGAAGCATGTAACTCCATATTATGAATAAAGCACAGCCAATATAATTCCCTTAACCATTCCATACATAATTTAGTTTTGCTACGACCCGTATTTATCATGGCAAGTACCTGCATATTGTCCGTTACCACGCTTACTTTCCTGTTAGTATACTTTTGAACCCACCTCTTTAGCCCAACCACAACAGGCCAAAGTTCATAAACATTAATGTTCTTTTTGTGAACCCTAATATTATCCATCTGGGGAGCGTCAAGCTGGTGAGACTTGCTAATACCGGTAGGCACACTGTGGCCGTCCCAAACACCATAAAAATAATCGTCTCCACTCCATGCGCCGAAACCGCGGGTAGAGGCGTCAGATACCATAGGATCAGAGTGAATAACCTTTCTCATAAGGGCCCGACAATTAAAAACGTCACAAAATTGTCTCCACCATTGAAGGTCTTTCTTCGTCTCCTCATCTAGGAATATTGCCCTGCATGGTCTAACCCTAGCGCAGAGATCGTAAAGGCGCCTGCTATAGATCCAACCCCCCCTAACAATTTGGGCGCAGAAAGTCATAAGGCCGCCCACCTTCTGGAGCCTTTTCTTGGAAACATATACCATACCTAAACACTCATCCAGGGCTGAGGAGAACCTATCAACCTTAACAATGAGGGAGAGACAATTCCATTTTTTCCGAATCTATAGTGGTTCCTAAGAAGACAGTGACCTTACTGGGCTCAGTCACTTTATTTAAAAGAGACCTGAAAACCTAAGAACTACATTACTTCTATTAAAATGTCCTGTGCCTCCTGCACTCATCCTCACCCTTAGCTAATATGATAAAATCGTCTAAGTAATTAACAATCAGATCCACACCATAGCCTTTTGCTACAGCAACCACAAAGTCGGACAAGGAATTTAAAATGTTGGGCGCACATCTCAACCCAAAACTCAGCCTGTTGTTAACGTAATACTCTAGACCCTGACCCTGATGCCAAGCGAAACCTTGGTAGCCTACATGGGGACCATATACAGATACACTGCGGTACGCTGACTTTAAATCCACCACACAAGAAAACATATCTTTTTCCAACAATTCCACTACAGTGTTAACTGAATTATAGGAGAAAGGGACATAAGTCTCCTTCATATAATTATTAATACATTTTTTCTCGGGCATTGAACAATCTGTGATAGGCCCAAGTTTCCCATTCGATTTTTCTACACCCCCTAAGGCGTGAACACACCTAGGTGGCGACTCTACCTTTGTAACAAAACCATCCTTGGTTGCCTGGTCCACAATGGCACACATTTCCTCAAGAAAATCCCCCTCCAGAATTGTCTTATAATTACTGCAACGGTACGAGGTATCACAAGACTCATCAACTATTTTAAAGCCTTGAACGACTCCCTCCCAAATAAATTTTGCCCAGTCAGGTTTGCCTACACACACATTCCCTTTCCCGGAAATAAAATTAGCAAATCTGCACGGCTTTAGTTGGGAGAATTCACAAGCAATCCTGTGGGTGCATGAACAAGAACCAGCCAGACATGTACTTAACACGATAATATCCGGGAGAGTACCCCCCCCCCCCCTCAATAGTATAGAGCAGTTTCCCACCCTCGGGCTCAGCCAACTTGCTCACCCCGGGTGGGTCACTAATAGGATCAGAAATAATCGCCTGCTGCAGAGCACCACCTTCACATACTGCTTGATCTATACTACTGTAATAAACGAGACTTTGTTCCTTATAATACTGGTAATGCTATTAAGTAAAGAACAAGGTCGACACAGTTCGGATCAAGTGTACAGGTTGCAAATCTAAGGTTTATTCAGGAACCTAGACAGGCGTAGCTATTTCAGTGCGAACTCCCTGTAGAGTTCGGAGCAGGTCAGTGGGCTTGTAGCCGATATGATCAACAGGGCCTCTGTCCAGATCGGATCCAGAGTGACCGACGAGTCCCATTGGACGCTGGCTATATATAGGCGACTAGCCTGCGCGCGCACACGCAGACCGGAAGCCTATAGCGACCTCTGTCCATACTCCAAGCCCGGCTGAAGGGTTCGGACAGAGTTCGCAACACAGTGTCCAACAGAACCCGCCATATGATTAACGCTTAACCCTAGCCCCTACACCACTCACAGTCGGCGGCGCCCGCTGCAGGTCGACAAAGTCACATACTACTCCCTGCACCAATTGAGGGTTATTGTCGTCTAGCACCACACTCAAACTGACTCCCCTATTCACCTTACTCCTGGCACAAAAACAGGCGCCTGGGGGTTTAAAAAATATTTTCTTTTACATGGAGAGAATATGGGGGCAAGTGGATTCAAATAGACACCATGGTCCACTCCCGCTGTACTAGCAGGGAGAGATTGTTAAGCATTAACATGAGCAGAACATATTTTACCGACGACAACCAACTGCTCACATCTGCTCGGGAAGACCTACTTTATGGTCTTAGAGCCTGAGCAACACGTAGAACCATGGCTTGCCGAACGGCAGAACATGCACACATGGGGATATTTTGTATTGTGCTAGTTTACACACCTCCTCTTTGTTATACATGAAGCATGCCCTTTTATCATTAGAGTTGCTCGCCCCACCGCTAGACTTTTTGGACGGGCTGCTCTTGCCCGCCACCACGGTAGCGTCAAAACTAAAGTAACACAGGACATCAGTGTTCTTACTGTGGCTGAATGCCTCAACCCCATCTACATTGGCTCTTGTACGAACAGCCTTATCATAATTAGAGCAGAAGGCCTGTATATGCGAGTCATAGCCTTTTCACATAACACTTCAACATGCTCAAGTACTGAGAGAATGGCCTCAATTGGCTCACCCTGCTCTAACAGAACCCTAACTGTCCTAGTATTAATAAGGAAGAGAGATTCTACACTATCAATCTTAATACTGCGTTCTAGGAAGTTACGTTGATCAAATGGTTCATAGTCACTACCTTTGGGTTTAACTACAGAGTAGTGACCGTTGCATCGATGACGACCCTCCAAAACTGACGACCCTCTCGAGGACGACCTGGAGCGCCTTCCTTCATCCAGCGTGGTGGCGATAAAGGTGATGGCTGTCTCCTCCGAGGTCTAGCCCCACCTTGATCCACCTCTTCACCCTTCTCTAGTGTGGCCTGGATGCTGCCCAGTGTCGACGACAGCCTGTCCAAGGTCCCCTCCACCGACGATAAACGACTCGCCATCGTCATCAGGTCGTCACTCGCTCTCTTCAACGACTTCTTCATCTGGTCGTCACCTCTGGCCGACGGTAAAGATCCGCCTGAGCCCTCAGCGGCCTCATCGTGGGCCGGAGTTGGGGTCTTTTTCGCTGGGGATTTCCTCTTACCCATGTTGACTTCTCTACGACTTCTCTACGACTTCTTCACGTCTTCAATTTTTCAAAACACCGAGAGATCCGTTTTCATTGATCGTATAGCCCCAACTGTCAATATTTGACGCGAGTGGTCTTGTGTAGTGACGTAACACCTACTGGAAGTCTCCATGATGACGTGACGACCTATGATGTCACGCCCCGGATGATGGCGCCATCTGACAGGGGATGGACGAACTACCTCCCACGACGATGGCGCCACCAGTGGTCAGCCCTGGAACAAGTCGTTCCCGGTGAGGGAACTGCCACGCCTTCCTGGAATTATACTGGTATAGGGTTATACAGTGTAAAATGGCCTTACAATTCAAAATTCCAGGTGCCTCACATTTTTTACTGAAAAGGCACCTATCAAAGTATATGGTGACTGGGTGTTATGCATTTTAAACAAGTCAAACTTGTGATCTAGATTTTGAGCACAAATATGAAAATTATGCAAATGAGGTTGAAAATAGCGGCAACCAGCTAGAGACGTGTGAGAGGGGGCTCCCGGGGTTTTGAGCAGAAAACATAGTCAAACTTATCGGAGAGGACTGGAACTTCACAATAGTTGGTACATAAACATACCTAGAATCGCCATGGCAGTACAAGGGCGTGGAGGAGGAGGAAGGAGACAACCGCCGAGGCTCTCAAAAGAAGACGACATTCTGGCCCTGGACGCTAGCCCGGCAGATGTCATATCGGCAGTCAACGCCTTGGCAAGGCGAATGACAACACAGGAAAAAGCTACTGCTGGCATATTGGAAACCTTAGCCACGATCAACGCGACTGCTACAAAGAATGCCGAGACCTTTGAGGGGATCCACGCTAGAGGTGACTGAAAAGGCCTTCAAAAAACATGCCGAGGTGTCAAGCGCACAGACTCGTATGTTGACAGCGCACCAGACGAGGTTTGACAGGATGGACGAGGAATGTAAAAAGCAAGTCGTAATTCTTGAAGGGGTCAAGGAAAATGAGGGTGAAAATCTTCATACAGTTGTCAGTGGGTTATTTAATGACACACAAGTTTGCTGGAACATCGAACAGGTTGATTCAATTACGAGAATAGGGAAACTCCAGATGCGAAACAACGGGCGAGGGCCAAACCGGAACCAAGATGGCGGCGCCCAGGCCAGACAAGGAGACGATCTACAACGGCAGCGAAGACAAAACTGCAGGGCGATAAAGGTAGTATTCTCAAAGAAGCACCTCAAATCGGAGCTCATGAAGGGACTGAAATTCCTAAAGGGCAAGGTACAGTGGTTAAACGTGTCGGTGGGGGACGAGCTGAATGAACGAGAGAGAAGAGAATTCATCGACTTACGCTCTATCTACTTCCTAGCTAAGGAATGTGGGTATGACACACGCTTACGTCAAAGAGCAGTAATCATAGAGAAGGTGAGCTACCCACACTATAGGCTGAACGATTTGCCCCAGGAGGACTTAAATTTGGAAGCAGCAACCCAGGTGTACACAGACGACGGACTTATGTTTAGGTCGAGCCATCACAGGTTCTCAAACCTATATCCCTGTAACATCAAATACCAAGACACCGACTACAATTGTGTAGAACAAGCTTTCCAAGCCACCAGAGCAAAGGAATGTGGTAGCAGAAAAACACACGACGAGATTATGATCCAAGAATGCCCCTACGAAATGATGACCATCGGTAAGCAGGTAAAGGACACAACAGCGTGGGCCAAAATGGCTGAAAAAACTCTATTTGACATCAACAAGATCAAATTCTCCAACCCTGATTTTGAAGAATACCTACAGAGCACAGAGACACTAAGGTTATACGAGGCCAGCCTGCACCCAGTATGGGGGTGTGGCTACCACCTTGGACAGGCAGCTCAGTGCGTCGACAGAAACATCCCCGGCGCCAACCTACATGGCAAGATACTTGAAAGAATTCGAGCAGAGCAACGTCCTGAGGTTCAAGAGGAAGAAGAGGCTCCCGAAAATCCAGCACAACAAGACGCAGACGGCACTTAAAACTACCACCACATAGCCCAGAGACTGTCATATTTCATATTTTATTATATTTTCTTCCTTGTAAAACGCCTAACTATATTTTGGGTCAAAATGATTGTAATTCCTAGTGTATCTTTTTTATTTTTTTCATTGAAAATTTAATTCTAGTTTGTTTGATTAATACCGGTAATATATTTGTAAAGATCATATCTTACTTTTGGACTAAGCAAATAACATTATAGAATCATGGGAAATAGCCTGTAGTATAGGCTACATATACCGATACTGAAACATGTTCAAATAAATTCTTGACATAATGAAATCTATGTATAAAATGAAATCATGTAGACATTTCAGGCTTAAATACCACACGTTTTTCTACTCTAATTTGTATATTTGGTACTTTATATACCGGTATTCATGGTCTTTGAAAACTGTTGACGTATGAAAAATGATTTCTGATTTGTATTAACATTGTCATGCCTTGTACTATAATTTGAATCTCAGAACTGATTTATACCGGTACACACACAGTCTACGAAAGACTTCTGAAATATTGAAATAATGTACAAATGTATTATTTGAAGAGGTATTTTGATTTGTGTTGACAATTGTTACATGTAGCACTTGACTCGGTTTCTGAATCGACTTATACCGGTACATTGTACATTGTACTGTAATAATGTATACATGTATTTTTGATAACTTACTTTTGATTCTAGTATCAGACCAGTATCAGTTACTATTTTTATGTTCTCAAGAGAGATCTGGTCCCACCGAGAAAATAAGTAAATGGAATTTCTACGGTGTAAGCAAAACAAAGGGGACCCTACTTTTTCATCTCCTAGAGTGAAATTTTACATGGGTGGCCATCAGAGCCTTACGCCTTTGTCAGGGGGGTATGGTTTTTTTTGGGGATATCTTTTATATTTTTTGATCACTCGAAACAGGCAAAATGTATGTAGTTTGTATGTTAATGTGGTACAGGGACGTGTAGGCTGGGTCATTTTGAGCAAAAACTGGAATTCAAGTTTCTCCCAAGATAATGGGTGAATGGCCAAATTTCAGAAAGGGGTTCTCCATGGTGCATCTAAATGCTAGAAGTGTTAGAAATAAGCAAACTAATATTAGACTAGAATTACTAAAAAAAGACATTGATATTATTTTGTTTTCCGAAACATGGCTAAATGAAGACGATGAGGATAATTTGTATACTTTCCCACGCTACAACATGTATAGGTTGGGCAGGATTAGTATTTACCGAGGCGGTGGACTTTGTGCACATGTAGATGAAGGGCTCTCATGCTCAGCTGATAAATTCAGTCACTTGAACCGAACAAATGTGGACATAGAAATCCAATGGTTGTTATCTTTTAAAGGCACAGAAAAAAAGTCCATTGTATGTAATGTATACAGACCACCTGGAGGTTCCATAGTAAATTTCTGCGACACGATTAAGGCATTGTTACTTCAAGTTCAAAATATACAAAACTATGATTTATTTATCCTTGGTGATTTTAATGTGAATATCCTGGAAAACAGTGCTCAAAAAGACATGCTTTATGAATGTTTTGACCAATTTAATTGCAGACAATTGGTGCACTCGATCACCACTACCTCAGGTTCAAACACAGGGATAGATCTTATTTTCACTAACTGTATGGAGATCGCCTCCAGTGGACCACTGAACGTACATTTAAGCGACCATCTACCCATTCATGTTATAAAAAAACAAATGTATGAAAAGCCCACATTCAGGTCATTCACCGGTAGGTCATACAGAAATTATGACAAGGTCAAATATTTACAAAGCATAGAGGCGTGTGACTGGTCATACTTTGATGAATGTGAAGATCCATCGGAATGTTGGGAAGTGTATGAGAACATGCTGAAAAGGATGTTAGACGTGTCTTGTCCAGTGAAACCCTTCAAAGTTAAAGATAAAGCAGACCCCTGGATGACCAACTATCTAATAGAAAGATCAAACGACAAAAATAATCTCCTACTAGAAGCAAGAAATTCAACATGTATATTAACTTGGCATCAAGCTAGAAATTTAAGAAATGAAGTAAATTTAGAATTAGATGTTGCAAAAAAGAAATACTATAATGAACTTTCAGAAAATAATTTAAAAGATTCAAAAAAGTTCTGGTCTATTCTAAAAGAAATAATCCCTTCGAGCAAATCTGGCACTAAACAAATTAATTTAGTAGATGAATCCACAAACCCAGTACCAGGGGAAGACACGTCAGCATATATAAATAAGTTCTTCGCTCAGATAGGTTCAAAATTAGCTGAAAAGCATACTGAGCCGTTTGAATTTATGGGTTCTAGATGTCAAGAAAACATGAGTGATCTGACCTTTAGTGACGAAGACATTGTTAAGTGTGTACGAGAGCTAGATGCCTCTAAGTCTTCAGCCATACAGTACTTACCCACATCTATATTTAAAGATGCAATTCTGCATAATCCAGCTCGTTTTATTAAGATAATACGCTTGTGTTTGAGAAATGATGTTTTTCCAGACAAATGGAAAGTCGCAACGGTCACTCCTCTACCCAAGGGGGGGGGGGACATGACTAATGTATCTAATTATAGGCCTATAAGTGTTCTTCCTGCCCCAGGAAAGATCTTTGAGAGACTCATCCACACGTCAATGTCCACCCACCTAGAAAAAAACAAAATTTTGACGGAAAACCAGAGCGGGTATCAAAAAGGCAAATCAACTTTAGACTCAATCTCAAATCTGATCGATGATATTTTAATAAATAGAAATAAGGGAAACATTAGTCTGGCAGCCTTCATCGACATCAAGAAGGCTTTTGATTCAGTAAATTACTCAATATTACTAAAGAAATTAGAAGAATATGGGATAAGAAATAAAAACTACCGGTTAATAGAAAATTACTTAACAAATCAAAAACAATGTACAGTCGCAAATAATATTAAATCTACCCTTCTTCCCTTGACGTGTGGCGTTCCTCAGGGGTCTATCCTAGGCCCCCTATTTTTTCTCTTGTATATAAATGATTGTATAAAAAAATGATGACACCCACAAAACTGTATTATATGCGGATGACTCCGTCCTATATGTAACTGGCAAGGACAGGGATGTACAGTAAAATCTCGTTATAAGGAGCGCCTTTTGGCAAGGCAAATTTGCTCGTTGTAACCAACTTCCTTGTAACCGATTTTGTTAAATAATACATTAAAATTTGGCTATAATGAGCATGGATGTAATGAGCACTGGCTTATAACGGGCATCTCATGTCATACTAATACTCTGTTCTTCTCTTATATATTTCTATAGTAAAGAAACTTTGTTATAGTGAACCAGACTTGTTCTAAGAAACCCCCTCCCCCCTGCCCCTTCCCACCTCACAGGTCCGTACCTGCCCCCCCCCCCCTCCCCTGGGCAAGCCACATCACAAGAAGAAGCCATGACATAGTCCCCCGCCCACCCCCCCTCCCCCCTGCCCCTTCCCACCTTACAGGTCCGTTCCTGCCCCCCCCCCTCCCCTGGGCAAGCCACATCACAAGAAGAAGCCATGACATAGTCCCCTGCCCCCCCCCCCTTCCCCCCTGCCCCTTCCCACCTCACAGGTCCGTACCTGCCCCCCCCCCCTCAACTGGGCAAGCCACATCACAAGAAGAAGCCGTGACATAGTCCCCGCCCCCCCCCCACCCCTAACGAATTCACACCTCACAGGTCCATACCTTCCCTGGGCCGGCCGTCTCAAAAAGTGCTCCTTAAAAACGATTTTTCATGAGAATTGCTCCTTATATCAGGGTTATTTTACTATAGAAATGTATGAAAAAGATATTGGCAGGGCAAATGTGCTCCTTATAACCGTCTGCTCCTTATATCCGTCCTCCTTATAACGAGATTATACTGTACTAGCAAACAGACTAGAGCAAGCTCTATCTACTTTTGTTCATTGGACCAAGATTAATAAGCTAACGATTAATGAGTCTAAAACTAAGGTGATGACCTTCGCGTCCCGCAAAAAGTTAAACAAATTAAATAAGCCAAAAATAGCTATGAATAATGTGGAGTTAAAATGTGTAATTTCCTATAAGTATTTAGGCATGATTCTTGACGAAGAATTGAATTTCAATATTCATGTGAGAAATATGATAAATAATCTCTGATTTAAATCTATTTTACTGTATAAAGTGAGAGACTTCATGGCCGAAACAGCACTTATGAAGGTGTACGAGTCACATGTACTACCGGTAATGGATTACTGTGATATATTGTATACGGGTTGTAACACGGATATACAAGCCCAGCTACAACGAGTTCAAAACAAATGTATAAAAACCTGTAAGTCAATGCATATACTAACACCCACAGAAGTAGTCCACGCAAAGGCTAATTTGCCAACCCTTGTAAATAGAAGAAGGTATCATGCAAAGCTATATGCTCATAAAAGGGCCTCTCAAGAAAAATTTGTAAGACAACATGTACGCGAAACACGCCAATCTGTAGCTCCAGTATTAAAATATGACACTCCAAAATGCAGGTCATACGAGTACAGTCCACAAGTAGTATGTGCACGGGAATGAAACTCCTTAGACACAGACTTTAGAAATAAAATTGTGTTTGAAGAATTCAAAAACCTAGCAAAAAAGGACCTAGTCAGCAGCATTCCTGTATTAGAAGAAGACGTAGCCTAAGAGTACTTTAAGTATTTTAAATGGGGGGGGGGGGGGGTTGTGAGCAGAGATTTAAAGGTAAAATATACATTGCCGCTGTGACATTTTCCAAACATTACTTGTGTAATAAACGATACTTTGTCTCTTTATGATATTGGTAGAGTATCAATTAAAGAACAAAGTCGACACAGTTCGGATCAAGTGTTACAGGTTGCAAATCGGGTTTATTCAGAAAACCTAGACAAGCAGTATCTATGTGTGCGAACTCCCTATAGAGTTCGGAACGGGTCAGTAGGCTAATCAGCCGTATTGATCACAGGGTCTCCTTGCCAGCGTGGCTCAGAGTAACCGACGAGTACCGTCAGATGCTGGGTATATATAGGCAGCCAGCCTGCGCGCGCACACGCAGACCGGAAGCCTATAGCGACCTCTGTCCATACCCCAAGCCCGGGGTAGGTGCTGCCACCTACCGTCGGACTGAAGGGTTCGGACTGAGCTCGCAACACAACATCCAACAGCACTCGTCATATAACATACCCGTATAACCCTAGCCCCTACACTACCCCCTACCAGATAATAACCGGGAGGTAAAAAATTAATTAAGGTTAAAGTCCGAAAACACTTCGGACTGGCATTATCTTATAAATACCACCTTAGGGGTTTATTAAAGTTATACCTTACAAACAATATGACGTATACTGTTGAACACAAAAAGGTATTAATTACACACATTTCTACATATATAGACCGTAATGACAATTACGCCCCATTCCCTAGGATAAATGGAGTTAATCTATACATATAGTATACAAACACTTGAAAAAGTACAATATCACAGTAAAAAAAAATTTCGTCCCTTCAGGACCCCGAGCTAATTAAACTCGTAACGAATAATACTTATAAGTGATAAACAATATCACTTCTTTAAAGTTTTAAAGACATATTAAAGTATTATTACAAAAAGACATCATACATGGTTTTGTAGTGAAGATCCGGATCCTCTGTTGATGGTGTTGCATTCCGCCCGGCTTTCAGAACCTACTTCGTTCAGCTCTTACTCACCGGAACGAGAAAGTTCATAGCTCATGCTCGGGAGCTTTTTAGGTGATAAAATAGAGAGAAAAAAATAGTCCTGCCTCCAGGCGATCTTCGGACTCATAATTAGGAGCACTCGGTCCTGATATCCATAGTTTATATAAAAAAACATCCTGTATCGGATCCATGTTGGTAAAGTGCTCCAGTCCCGAGTTCAGCGTCCCCTCCGGATCTCCTTGTCCTCCTCCGTCAGTACCACCTGGCAGACTGGATCCTTGCGTAGCCAGCCTGCCGCGTTCCTCTGTCCGGACACTCCTAAACCCTTCCTAAGGGTTTTGCTTGTAGGGTTGGTATACTTAGGATACCCCCCCTTTTCTCCTAATCGGCTCCTAGAATAGGATGATCTAGTCCGACTCGTCTCCGGAACCGGGTTGAGCCGGCTCCTCTTCCTCCTCGGAGTCCGACGCCGCTTCCGCCAGAGTCAGCTCCTGGAGCCAGAGCTCGATTTGAGCCCGAGTTCCATCCCACTCGTGCATTTCATGCGCGAAGCAGTCCCGGAACCGACGACGTTCGTGGTCCAGCTTTTCCTCGGCGTTCTTAACTGCCAGCTTCTGCTTCTTCCTTTCGGTTTTAGCAGCACATCGTTCAGTCCGAGCGTTTTCACGCTCTTCCTGTACGGACTCCGTAGCCGCTGCCTTCTGGGTAGCGACCTCCCTCTGATGGAGATGATGCACCGTGTTTAAGGACAACATCGCCACCTCCTGACTCAGGCCAGCAAGCAACCGATGAAAATTGTCTTGCCATTGACCGAAGGCCTCCTGTCCGGCTTCATAGGAAGTGAAGTCGGCGGGAGGGAACGAAGGAGGGCTCTTCAGTCGCAAGACTAGACGCCCCTCCTCTGCGGTCTCGGGTGGGAGATCCGGGGTCTGAACTGGCTTCGGCGTTTTCTTTGCTGGAGCCTTCGTCTTACCGGTCTGGGTTAGAGTCTGCGACTCATCACCCGGAACCATGTTATTTTCGGGGAACTCCTCTGCGAAGGACCCCATCGTGCTGGAGTTCGGATCCTCCGGATCAGACCGAGGTGGCCTGCCCTGGGGACCCTTCTTCCAGTCAGTCGTGTGAGAGGTGAATGCCGGCCCTTTATAGCCCGGATCCGCCTTCTCCATAACGGATTTCCTTTCATCCGTTTTGGCCTTCTTAGAGTCGGCCTGCTCGGAAGACCCACTAGGTCTCTTCTGAGCGCGCCGCACCTTTCGCGTGCTGGTACGCTTCTGGTACTCCTCGAATTCATCGAAGAGCTCACCTTCCGGAACCCGGTTGTAGTTGCCGTCCGGGTTTACCTTGTAAAAGACCCGGACCTTTCCTCTCTCGTTGGTGCCAAAATCCACCTCGAGATTCTCATTTCGGCCCACTACTGGAGGGAAGTGGGAGTAGACTTCCTGATGGGCTGTCTGGATGCGTTCCGCTGCGACATCCAGAGCCAACCCGTGCTGCTTAGCAAGATGCCTCTAGTGTAGAACCAGCCACCATTCGGACAACCCTTGCTCTGCTTCGTACCCACACTCAAGCAGTCATACCGCATGTAGTGACGCAAATGAAAGCGGGTAATATGCCTTGTGTACCGAACCTTGCTAGGCCAAGTTCGGGGCGTTTCCAGTGTCTCGTCGACGTTCAGACAAGGCTCAAAGGGGCACTTGCTAAATGGATGCCATCTAGCCATAGCCCATGCTAACTTAGCTTTCTGGAAAGGCGAATGGTATTTGGTACTACCATTTCGGACCTTGTCCAGAAGCTCAAAGTGGTACAACTGTACCGACTTCTCGAGTGGATCCGTCTTAATCCACTCCTCGTCATCAGAGAGACCGTCAGGACCCACTTCCTCCGGAATGTGTGAGGCCCGCTTGTCCTTGACGCAGTCGTTCACACACATGGGTTTAAAATATTTAAACCCACTTGCAGCATTGGCTCGGAGTGCATTCCGGACCAGAACCTGAAGTTCGTCGTCCGGGAGAGAATTTTCATCCAATCCCTTTAGAACCGCTTCTACCTCCTCGTCGGATCGACCCCCCTTCCGAGAGGTTACCTTGATGGTCTCTCGTAGGTATTGGTCCCTCCGATTGGCCTTTTCCATTTGACTGGTGTCTACAGACCTAGCCGCGGCCGTGTTCTGTTGGAGCATTTCCTCCTCCAGAGTGGCATCCAGAATGGACTCTTTGGTCTTCTGCTCCATACTCCGAGCCAGCTTCATTGCTGGCGTCAGAAGTCTCCTCTTCTCCCGCCGGCTATGCACGGTCTTGAATTCCGCTGCAGTTTGCAGGTCGTACTCCAAGGCCGCGATAAGTTCGGGAGGTCCCTCGGTCTCAGCAACTAAGCGAGCTGTCTCTGACTGTTTGCTAAGATCGTTCATGGCCGCCGTTAGGCGATCTGGGAACCAAGCCGGGAACCTGGCAGACAACTCGTCCAGCCCCCGGAAGGTTCGCATTTGGATCAGATCGAAGGATCTGACCTCTGTGGCGCTCATCTGATCGATGATAGCACCTCGGAGCAGGGATGGGACGTCGGCGTCCTCCTTCTCCCATGCGTCATGCTGATGTGGAGCGAGGATTTGCACCCCCGATCCAGTTGGACCACCACCTGCAGCCTGGTCCAGTTTCCCGGCTTCCTCCGAAATATCCATGGTATTGGATGGTTCCAGAGCAGGCTCGGTAGACTGTGGAGGAGTATCCACTCGGACGGGTACCTCTTTTGGAGGAGGTAACTCCACCCGAACGGGTATCTCCTTCCTTGGCTCCAGGGGAGTCGGGAGGTTAAATGTGATGCCAGACAGCACATCCTGCACTACCTGAACCGTATGGGCTGCGGATGCTGTATCCATAGCTTCCTCGGTTTGAGGTGCCTCGGGAGGAACTACCGTTTTTGGACGGGCTCCCCCATGTCCCTTCGTACCAGCCATCGCAGCGGCTGTAGCAGCTACTGCTGAGCTGTTGTCCAGCCCTCGCGAGAAGGACAACACGTCAACGGCTGAGGTCGGAGCAGCTGTGGTTACAGCTGCCTTCCCACTACCTTTCCCCTTGGCCGGGATCGGTAGGTTGGACTTACTGGGACCCGGAGTCTTGACAGCTTTAGTGCTGTCGGACGTCGGCCCCTTCCCCGGCTGGTCCTTAGCACCAGGCTTCGGATCAGCTTTCTTTTGACCCTTAGGCGCCTTCGTAGCAGGAGCCTTGGGGTCCACCGTCTTCGGATCCTTGGAGGCCGCTGCAGTAGCAGCCTTGGAACCCGGCTTCTTCGTACTCGCAGTACTTTCCTTCTTCGGAGCGGGCTTTTTAGGCTCGTCCTTTCCCGGAGGCTTCTTTCCCACACCAGTGTGTTTGATAGCCTTAGTGCTAGCCTTAGTATCGGCCGACTTGGACCGATCTCGGGTAGCACCCTTCCCACCGCGCGTCCTCGGACGTGAAGTGTCGGAATCACTCCCACTCCCCATAGACAGTTTGCGAGCAACCGTCTTCTGGAGGTTTGGTGATATGCTGAGACTGCATATCCGGGAGGGACGTGCAGTCGTCTCGGAAGGATCCGCCGCTACCTGGGTGTAGGCGAGTCCTTGCAGCACTCCGGAGTCCTCGCTGCCGTCCGGCGACGGGGACTTTCGGATCGGGGACACGGCCGGATCTACACGGAGCTCCGCCAGTGTCTGGCTCAACTCATCACCACTAGGGCTCTGAGCATCCATTGCCTCCTCGGTGGCGGATGCCACCTCGGAGTGTCCGGTGAGTTCGGATTGACGGAGCTGTTGCTCGGCCATCCTCACTTCGGCAGAGTGTCTTTCGACGGGAGTTTTGACGGGGAAAACACTAGTTCCCCGTCTCCCTCTTTGTCTCAGACGCACCAGGAAAGAGTACTCACTGCTTACAACTCTTTTACTGACTTTTCTCCTCTTCTAGCCGTCCAAACCACCAACTTCCACGCTGCCGACCAACACCGCTATTGACCGGGGCGAGCCCAAAATCAATATGGCGTTCCCTCGCTTTTGTTTTTAAAACAAAGCGCATGCGCAGCGTCTCGCGTGATTGGACGCGATCCCGTCACCCGGTGTGACCCAATTACTGTTTAATCAGGTCACGACCTTTCCCGCCCGCAGCTCGGGCTCGGGGGATCACACTGCTACGTAGGCGGCTCACAAAAGTCAAAATATACTTCGAATAAAGAGCTCATCAGGAGTATTAGTGGATATTTATGGGAAATCGAAGATTACCCCACCGGATTATCCGTCCACCACCCTCGGGGAGCACTCTTACATTCTTTTCATATTGACTCTGAGCGCCCCTGTTGGTAACATACATATAACACATAGGACAACACAGGACACCACACTCGTTGTGTAAACAAGCTAGGTTACGGCCCCTCTAGCCACCAGCCTTGGGCTTCGCCGAACGGGTTTCCCGTCCACCTCTCGTAACCTGGCCGAAGGACACTCGTTCTTAACTAAAACTCCAGCCTTGATTTTAGTTTTCCGTGCCCTTCTTCCTTCGCCTGCCGAGACTTTCTTTTTCACGGTCTTCCGGAGCTTCTTTTGTACCACTCTCTTAGGGGTATCCACTGACACCCCTTCCAAAGGTACAAATTTAGCCTCCGAAGTTCCCTTCTCCACCTCCGTTTCCGGGGTGAGCTCCCTTCCAGCCCAAGTACGCAACCGAGCCACATGGCTCGTCCGGATGCGTCCTGCTTCGGACTGAATCAACACAGTCGTTTGACTGATACATTTAACCACGGTGTGTGGTCCATCCCAGTTATTCGCCAGCTTGACGTTGCAGAGCGGTTCGTGTAGGCGGATCACTCTATCCCCCACTACGAATCGTCGCAACTTCAATCCGGTGTCGTAACCCACCTTCTGCCAATTCGCAGCTTTGAGCAAATGAGCCCTAACTGTTTCGTAGGCAAATTTGAACCTCTCTCGTAGAGATTCCACAAATAGCACCGTACATGGTGCTTCCGGACTGATCCCTACCACCCCGAATACCAAATCCGCCGGCATGATCAAGTCCTCTCCGAACACCAAGAGGTTCGGTGTGCAATTTGTCGAAGTGTGGACCGTATTGTTATACGCATGCACCACAAATTCGCATTGATCATCCCAATCATCCATATGGGAGTTCACTAATGGCTTCAAAACCTGGATCAAGGTCCGATTGAACCGCTCCACCTGCCCGTCGGACTGTGGCTGGTACGGATTGGTCCGAGTTTTGCATATAGCCAACTGATGGCACATAGCTGTCCATAGTTTGGACTCAAATTCTCTCCCTTGATCGCTATGTAACATCAAAGGAGCCCCCAAATGGAGGATCCACCCCTTCACCAATGCTTCCGCACAAGTAGCAGCGGTATGATCCTCGAGTGGGTACACTCGGGTGTATTTCGTATAGTAGTCCGAGACCACCATCATTCACGTATTACCTTTTGGAGTTGGTTTAACTCCACTGATAATGTCCACAGCTATTCGAGCAAATCTCACTCCGAATAGCTCTTGTTGCAGTGGCAATTTTCCTAATCCAGGACCAGGTTTGCCTAAACAACAGGCCGGACAGGTCTCGATCCACCTTAAAAGGTCGCCTGACATGCCGGGCCAGTAGTATCTCCGACTCAGCCTTTCCAACGAGCGTTTCTTTCCGAAATGCCCACTAGTGGAATGGCCGTGGCAGTAGTACAGGATGTCTTTCCTCATAGCAGCAGGGATTACCATTTGTAACACCCTCCGCTTTCCGGGACAAGTCTTCCACCTGCACAACAACGAGTCTCGGACCTCCAGTTCGTGGAACTGAGCCAAGAAACGTCGCATTTCGCGGTTTTCCAGTGATATTTCGGGTCTCACTGGACAGACCCCAGTAGGGACAAGTTCCCTCAGTCGTGCTATGGTAGGATCGGCCATCTGGTACGTCCTTATAGTGTCGGTGGACCAATCCAACAGGTTTTGCAACAACCCATCATAAGGCAAACGCACACTTGCTACCACAGCATTGTGAGCACCACAATCCCCACACTCCGGACGCACACAACGGCGTACCGGACGTCTACTCAGACAGTCAGCATTAATATGCTTCGTGCCCGCTCGGTGCTGGATATGAGAGTTTTCCAGTCCGAACTCGCTGAGGTGATTCAACCACCGACCAATCATTCCCTCGGCGTCCTTAAAATTAAGGAGCCATCTCAAGGCCGAATGATCGGTACGGAGTGTGAAATTTCCTCCATATAAGAAGTGCCGAAACTTCTTCGTGTACACCACTACTGCGAGCAGCTCTCGCTTGGTAGTACAATAATTTCTCTGTGCCTTGTTCATACTGTTACTAGCGAACGCCAGCGGGACCTCTACTCCGTCCTGGATTTGGGACAATGCGGCCCCGATGCTCTCATTGCTCGCATCAGTGTCAAGGATGAAATGCCCCTTCTCCGTAGGGTATCTCAGCACCGGGGTGGTTCGGAACAACGCCTTAATCTCTTTGAAGGCTTCATTCTGTTCCATCTTTTTTTCTCCCCGGAGTCCAATGGCTCAACCGTTGTAATGGCTGAGACACCCTAGAGAATCCGGGGATGAAGTCCCTGTAATAGGAACAGAACCCTAAAAAGGATCTGATATCCTTTGGTCCTTTTGGAACTTCCCAAGTCTCCACAGTCTCCAACTTAGCCGGATCAGCCTGAACACCTTCGGTGGAGATGATCCGGCCCAAATAGACCATGGACTTCCGAAAAAGTTCACATTTCTTCGGCTTTAATGTCAAGCCATTGGACCGAATTCGTTCCAAAACCTCTCCGAGGTTCAACGCACACTCTTCAAAAGTCTTGCCAAAGACAATGACGTCATCCAAGTATACCAAACACTTGCGCCACAACAGATCACTCAGAAGAGTTTCCATCATAGCCTCAAAAGTGGCCGGGGCGTTGCACAACCCGAAGGGCATCAGCTCAAACTGATACAGTCCAATGTGACTTGTAAAAGCCGTTTTCTCCTTATCCTCCTCCTTCATCCCGATCTGCCAATATCCGGACTGCAAATCAAGGGTGCAGAACCATTGGTTCCCACCCAAGGAGTCCAGAGTCTCATCAATCCGGGGGAGAGGATATGCATTTTTCTTGGTTACCCCATTCAGGCGCCTATAGTCGATACAAAATCGGATAGACCCGTCCTTCTTAGTAACCATCTGGACCGGGCTGGACCAGGGGCTAGTGCTAGGCACGATCACCTTTTGTTCCAACATGGTCTTCACTTGTTCCTCTACCACCGCTTTCTTACCCAAAGGCAAGCGTCGGTAAGGCATCTTGAAAGGCTGTGCATCACCCGTATTGATAGAATGCAACACTTTGTCGGTTCGGCCCAAAGGCTCCCCCTCCACCTGCCATGCATCCTGATACTTCACTACCAGCCTCCTTAGGGAATCGAGATCCCTCCGATCCGTCAAATCCGTTTCGGAGATCATTTTCTCAAGTCCCTTACTCAGAACGGTCGGAGAAGGGTCACCCTTCATGCTCACCTGTCCAGCAGGCATCACTGCCTCACTGGTGAACACCTTCCCCAGTATTGTATCTTTCCTTAGATACTTCGGTTCCAACCCGGGGTTAGAGACCGGCACTACAGTCCAAGCACCATCACCCACTAGGGTATCCATGCCCGTCAAACCGATACTACCCAACATGGCCACATCCGGCTCCACAACTGCCTCTTCCTCTCTCCTAAGCCCCTTGCTTCGGACCAGCACGACACACGTCTGTCCGGGAGGAATCTTCACAGTTTGGACCACCGTTGCCACTGTCGACACTTGTCGGAGCACACATTGCTCTACCGCACGGTAAGGGTGCTCTATCAGGAGTACCCCTGTACCCGGATTCAGGACCGCGTCATACAACGCCGAAAAATCCAATCCGAGTATACCGTCGTCTGCAATATCCGCAATGGTGGGAGAAGCCACATACTCCTTCCCTCCAATTCGGAGCGGTATGAACGCGCGCCCATACGTCTGCATACTTGATCCATCGGCCGAACAGGCGTTTACCCTCGTTTTGAAGTTATCACGACTATCCGGCATAAGAGCATAGAAGTTAGAGGAGATAAAGGAGTGGCTAGCTCCCGTATCTACTAAAAATTCGCCCGCTCTACCGGCCACAGTAACAGACACATACCACCGCCTCCCCCCCAGCGGAGACGGGTTTACAGTAAAGCGTTTAAAATCCTTCGGAGCAGCCAAATCAAGGCCATGTTTCTTCAAATGGTCGAAACATGGATGATCCGGGGAAAGCTGTGTACTCCCTACCCACACGGTGTCTGTGACAGCCGCAACTTCCTCGTTCCGATCCGTAATGGGCCTCCCTGCCTCATTGCCGGGCAACTGTTGGACTGGAATGTTAACCAGGCCGGCATCCGAGCCCCTCAAGCTCGAAGCCACCCCTGATTCCCTTCCTGCCTTCGGAATTTCACTAGGCTCTACCTCTCTGGTATGTTGGCGTACATCATATGCAGGGGTCGTCCGCTCGCCTTCTCGGACCACCCCCTCTAGTTTCCCTCCTTCCCGGGAACTTTCGGAGTCAGAGCCGTACACTCCGCAGCAAAGTGACCGATCTCCAGGCACCTATAGCACTTGGCGGTCCGCCGATTGATCTTCCTCCGGTTAGGCTGTGTAGCCCCCTGAATGGAAGTCGTCATCTTCTCAAACAGCGATGTGAAAAACGCTGCGTCCATTATCGGAGCTTTTGGGTCCGATGATTCCTTCTTCGGAGGAGGGTTTCCACCCCCTTCCGGCTTCCTATTTTTCCACGGCGTTTTAGAGGAATTCCCATTCCTCTTAAACTGAGCCGCAGAAGCTATCGCCCCCTCTTCCTCACTGCCCGAACCATCAGACTGCTCCGGAGAACACTCTATAATGGCCGAGGCCCGGGTGGGCACCCGGTCCCCTAACAGTGACTTCTTGAGAGCATGTATGTCGATGGCCTTAAAAAGGTCATCTAATGACGTATCAGCTCTCCAGGTATCATACACCACATGTTGTATTTCTGGGTCCCTCAGTCCAGCAACAAACTGAGAGAACAATTCCTTAGAGAATAAGGCATCATGGATTCCTGAAGCTGGATGTACCTTCTTCAGGAGTCTCATCAGTGCAAGTCCGAAAACCCTCGGGGCCTCGTGCTTGCCTTGCACTCGCTTCTTAAAAGCGACCATCGGGTCAATCCGAGCGGAGTCTCCGTATAGGATAGTTCCGATCTCTACCAGTTGTTTGAAAGTGCCGCGGGGTCCGCATTCATCTTTCCACTGCTCCACGGCCATCAGGCCATCTCCCAAGCGCAATCCCTTACAGACATACGGAATTGCATCCTGTTGATCCCACCCACTGAGGTTGATGTCCTCAACGGTGGCTCCCAACCACTCTTCCCAAGAGTTTTTCTGCCAGTAGGGAAAAGGCTCGCTAGCAATGCGTCTAGCAGCGTTGGATGAACCCCTAATTTTAGAGGTTATCGCCAGGCATTTGGAAATGGAAGCCGAGGCGTCCTTTTCTGTACCCACGTTGTGCAATCCGATCCCAGCTATTGCTGGGTTTGTATCGTACAACTCTTGCAATTCTGTACTCAGAATTGTTCTCCTTGGAGCCCTCCTCGGACTCTTTGTGCCCGGAGTCGTCCCCGGAGTAGCGCCTCTGGTAGGCACGTTATTCTGCCTCTCCAGATAGGTCTGGTAGGTACCATACGACACCAAATCCTTAGTGGGGTCCACACCTTGACTGAACCACCAATTCTTCTCCTGGTCAGTCATATACTGACACTGCTGGGCCAGAGCAAGCAATCGCTGATGCGCCGCTTTCTCTTTCTCCAGTTCCTTGGCCTGTCTATCAGCCTCCTCCTCTTGCTGTGCCTCCGCCAATTTAGCTTTTGCAGCTTCCCCGGCCGCTCGGAGCCCTTCTTGTCGAGCTCTCAGAACCGCCGCCTCCTGCTCTGCTAATTCCTCAGCGAGGGCTGCATTTTCCTTCATGCGTTCCTGTTGCTGCTCAAGAGCAGCCTGCTGCTTGCGATACACATCTCGCCTCTCCAATTCCAAGTTTTTCTGTTCATTGAACAGTATGTTTGCTTGGCATTCTCGCCATTGCGACAAACTCGAGGGAGTTAAGTCGGTCTTGGCCGCCTTATCTTGTTCGGATGCTTTCTTCAAGCGTTCCGAATCCAGTTGCTGCTCATCCAGTTTCAACTGAGAACGTGGACTCCGCACCAACTCCGATAATGACCTTCCCCTGCCCGCCGTGTTTACACCCGTCGGAGCCGAAAAGACCTGCTTCGGAATTGGACGGATACCACTGATACCCACCCTAGGTGAGTAATCACTCGCCCTACCTCTACCCCTTGCTCGGCCAACCTTTAGTGGTCGTCCTGGCGTTGAAGTAGACAAGGCACCTTCTACAGTCATCCCACGTCCCATAGGAAGATTTGGGGTGTCTGTAAAACTCCTGTAATGAGGACCTTTCGGACTGTCATTATCAGCGGAAGCATACGAGGTACTGCTATCCTGTATACTCTCCCTGGTCTCTGACAAAAATTTCTCCAAAGAAGTTCTTTTTGCCTTCAGAATGTCACATTCTGACAGTAGACTTCGGCGAGCCTCCCGTAAGTCTTCAGTGTCCCGAACAAGTTCTGATCGGGTCTCCTCTGCTTCATGGATGACGGCATCTCGGGCCGCACAAATCTGATTCAGATCAGTGTTTGCCTGAACAAAGTCGGAACGGAGTCCTTGTAGATCAGCCTGTTTCTGATCGAACTCCACTCGAACCCTGCTAAGTGATTGCACCAGCTTCTCGTTCTCCTCCAACAGAGTTGAAAGCCTTGCGTCTTTCTCCTTGATTTTGGAAGCTCTATGTGTGACTGCACCTTCCAATGCAATCAGACTGCTTTTCCATTCATTCGACTGTTTCTGAATGGTCAACAACTCCATTTGGGCCATTTGCACACGCTCCTGTATTCTGGCCTCTCTCATGTCGTCGAAACGACGTTCCTCCAAGATGGTAGCCCTCCGTGGATTCGGAGCGGCTGATCTTGACCCACCAACGTTGAACATTGACAGGCTCATTTCATCTAATGAGTAATTCATTATTTCGGGACCCTTGTATCCCAAAAATGCGCTTGTCCTGGATGGAACATTCGCACTCCTGCGGGTATCTGCCTCCTTAATGGCATCTAACCCCTCCGGTGATAAGGCTGACGCCTCATCGGGAGACCTCGCTGCTCCGTCCAGAGCAGGAGGTCTGCGCTACTGCACAGGCTAACCTGCGTTTCACTCAGAACTGGTCACGGCACCAGTGTAATAAACGATACTTTGTCTCTTTATGATATTGGTAGAGTATCAATTAAAGAACAAAGTCGACACAGTTCGGATCAAGTGTTACAGGTTGCAAATCGGGTTTATTCAGAAAACCTAGACAAGCAGTATCTATGTGTGCGAACTCCCTATAGAGTTCGGAACGGGTCAGTAGGCTAATCAGCCGTATTGATCACAGGGTCTCCTTGCCAGCGTGGCTCAGAGTAACCGACGAGTACCGTCAGATGCTGGGTATATATAGGCAGCCAGCCTGCGCGCGCACACGCAGACCGGAAGCCTATAGCGACCTCTGTCCATACCCCAAGCCCGGGGTAGGTGCTGCCACCTACCGTCGGACTGAAGGGTTCGGACTGAGCTCGCAACACAACATCCAACAGCACTCGTCATATAACATACCCGTATAACCCTAGCCCCTACACTTGTTATTCCTTTACAAACTTTTAATGTCGTTGTGTACTCATGTAATGACTATAGCAAGCAACAGTTTAACTGATCGGTATAGTCATTGACTTTATTTCACCGAATATATGTTCAATCTTTTCTCTAAGGAACCATACTGTACTAAAAGGACAGACAACCCAGTCAAACTAATGTAAAATATCACACTGATGTTGAAATATGTATTTTTGACGTATAAGTCATGGTATATATCTTGAACAAACAGAGAAAAGCACAAAGGAAAATTCGCTGTACAAGTCTCCAAAAATCTGGTGAATAAAGTTGAATATTTACTTAAAAAATAAGTTGGTTTATCTAACTTAGACAATTAGGGGACTTCAGTCATATATGGGGCTACATTCAAATTCAAAATCCAATATTTTTCACCATAGCTTAGCCTACATATATAGAATTCAGAGCTTTTCATTCTGACCTAGTTTTAGATTGTCAAAAAGGACCTAATAATGCTAAATTCCATGTGCCTCCCATCCTGAAATAAAAAGTACCCTACAAAGTATGTTGGGACCAAATTATATCATTCTATCACAAAATGAACAATCATCCACATATTGGGAGCTAAGGAACCCCACTACAAGTGGAATACAAGCTAATGGTGTAGCTTATCAGGTGATACTTGTCCATTTGCTAAACATTGGCACCATGTTTGGTGCTGTTCTTTTGATACATTACACCTATCATCTCTAGCCATTTTCTGACAGACTTTAGTGAAGAATCTATGGGTTGATTCCTTTTAATGAAGGGATTATCTTGCAAGCAAGTCCCCAATATCCAACTTGATAGTTTCAACCCTATTGAGATATAATATGCTAATTATATATTAAGGATCCTGAGAAATATCCTAAGTTACCTAACTAAAGTAATTGACTGTTATGATAAACATCTTGATGCCTTGTTTTAGGTCGAAATGATGTCTAGGATCTCTGTAAATAGTCTCACCAAGTGGGGTGCTTTTACTCTGGTATGGAACTATAAATCTCTTTCATATTTTTTTCTGCACTATTTATATAATTATATAGAAAGATGTGGAGCGATTCTCAAGGGGTTTCTATGGTTTTATGAGATTGTATCCAGTATCCTTAAGAAGCCATACCATCCTTAAGACCGTATAGACCTACCACTGCATACAAAAAGGTGTCGTCATGGTAATGTAACCAGCATTCTGTTATGTCATTAGGAAAGTTGGTAATTCCCGCGTACTACCCGCATCTAGCGTATAACCCGCACCCCCAACTCAGGAGAATCATATAACCCGATTTTGGATCTGAAAATTCATATTTGAGTAGTGTTCTATAGTGATAAAAACCCTCGTATAACCCGCACCCTGTATAGGCATGTCTGGTATCAAAAGAAAGCTGAGTTTGGTTCGCGTACAACCCGCGGGTAGTACGCGGGAATTTACGGTAATCATGTTATAGCATATAAATGGAATATACTTGGCTTTAAAACCTATGTAGCCCACCCACATGAGGCCAAATTAATTGTCAATCATAACGAGAGATAAAGGGTCTGCTGGGCAAGATCTATTCTCACAACCTTCAATGCCCTCTAGTGGAGGTTGGAGATGCAACGTTGGGCCAACGTTTATATTTTTCCCATTGCAGGGAGTTTTGCCAACGTTGGTCCAACATAAATTTGCCAATGGTGTACTCTCCAACGTTGGCATTTCAACAGTGGCACAACATAGTTTTGGCCGGTGGCATTCCATTTTAGCCAACGTCAGCATGCCAACGTCAGCATGCCAACGTCAGCATGCCCACGTCAGCATGCCAACGTCAGCATACCAATGTTGGGCCAACATTATGCCAACTGTCATATGTTGACGTTGTACCAACGTTGGCATTTTAAAGTTATTGCCTGTGATGGTGCCAACCATTGCCAACGTTGGCCCAACGTAACCTTGCTAGCTGGGCCTCTAAGAGACCAGATGGATGGCCTATCGTGAGCTGCTCCTGTAATACTCCAGGTGGCACTGCTGCTTTCCTACCAGCACTGCACAGCCTGTGCTCTGCTCAGGTTCGCTATGTCATAAGATTCTACCGTGAGGCATTCCCAGCTAACAAAAAAACGTTTTCCTAACGGTTGGAAAACGTTTGCTGGAGGTTTACAAACGTTGGCAAAAAACCTTTAGAAAACGTTTTAAAACGTTAAAGGCTGATTCTCACCAATCCAGTGCAACTGTCCTATTTAGACATTGACAGCCTGTAAACATGCAGGAAATGTATTATGTTGATGTTTACTAATCTTATCAGATCGGGGACAGATAGGGCTTTAAGGGCAACCCCGGTTTTGCCCATCTAAAACCATTATTAAGGGTCTGGGAGCCCAAAAACAAGCAAAAATGGAGTTTTTTTGTGGATTTTCGCAATGGATTAATGTAGTACCATATAGAATGAGCACGATTGAAGGCTGATGTAAATTTTCCCATATTTCTTAGATAGAATACCAATGAATGAAATGTTAGAGCTGCTTGAAGAATGCATTGTGTCTACATTTCAATATAGGAATTGACTGAATCTAACTGTGTAATTTTATGAGGAATCGAGTGATGCATGACAACACCTCCTATAGCTTTCCCCAGAAATACTTTACAATCTAACCAAAGGTTGCTATGAAATACTTAGTACCAATATATATCCAAATAAAAAAAAAAATTGAGAAAATATTGCAAACACCTGGTAATAGAGTCAAATGAATTCCACATTGGCAGCACTGTGTAGTTTCATGAGGAATCGAGTGACACAGTATCTATTACCATAGCTCCCACAATAATGATATTTAACTACCCATTTCATACATCAAACAAGTCTTTAACAAGGCGGATGTTATACCAAAATAATAGAATTCAGTAGTATCGCTGAGGGGTGCTAGGTTGCTCTATGTATGTGCGGAAGAATCGAGTGACACACAAAATCGAGTGACACCTAGTAAATATAATTACGATAGCTGCCACAATAATTACATGTTACCACCCATTTTACATGTCAATTATGTCTTTGATGAGGGAGAACGATTTGTCAAAAAGACAGACATTAGCTATACATATGTAAGGTGGTAAGTTGTTCTATATTCAGGTGGGAAAATGTCACGTGACCAGGTGGACGGCTAGGCTTTGCGAGGGGCGGAATATGATCGATTGCACAGTTAATACGTAAATTTTCAACCTAGTTCTAGCAGTCAACCTGTGTTAAAGAACTGAGAGTTAAATGAAATAGCCTAATGAGTGCACAGACGAGAAAATCATTGCGAATATCAAGTCACCGGTTGGCACCCGCCTGCTCTGAAACAACAACAACAAAGATGGCGGAACCTGACGCTCCACTGCCCAGACTACCGAGTTTGACAGAGAAATCAACGCCAAAGGAAGTGCTTAGAAAGGTAATTGAGCTGGAACTAAGACTTACCCAACAAGAATCTATGTCCTACAAAACGGCGACACTCCTGGATGGAATTGAGAAAAGGGTCAAAGCGAACGAGGTGAAGGCAACCGGGGAAGCCACACGTATCGACTCCATAAAAAGTGAAGGCGAAGAAACCAAAACAAAGGTGGGCGATATTGAGGCAGCGGTAAATACGAACACTGAAGACATCAAAATTCTCTCTGAAACCTCCTCTAAATTGCAGACTGACTCTGACACATACGGGGAGAAATTTCTGAAACAGGATAATGTATTAAAACGCAGAGTCTTGGTCTTGGAAAACCTACCGGAAGACACCCCGGGCAGTCTTCGAGATACTTTGGACCAACTATTCAATGATGTGGGTTTAAAGCATGACAATAGCTCTGCTGAGTCGATCTATCGTAGAGGGAGGAAGCCACAACCCCCACCCCCTGGCAACCCCAACAGACCCAAATACAAGCCAAGACCGCGCCCAGTGGTCATCAATTTCTCATCTGCCCAATATAAGAACCAAATATTTGCAAACATCAAGAAGCTGAAGGAGAATGACGACTGGAATGGTGTGCATCTCTCAGACGACATCTCGGTGGAGGAGAAGAACATACAAAGGGACCTGCGCTCTCTGCAAGCGCTGGGGAGGTCAAAAAATGTTGAATGCACAGTGAGGGGCTCAACAATCATTGTAGCTGGTCAAGTATTTAACTATGATGAAATCAACAAAATCCCCTTTGACATCTCGTTGGAAAATGCAAAAATGGTAAAGACACCTGATGGCTATGCTTTCCAGAGCCCTCATGCAGTATTCTCCAACCTATATAAATGTCCCATTAGATATGAGGGGCAGAACTTCGACTCCACAGAACGAGCATTTTGCTCCAAGATGTGTATTATCAGTGACAATATGGCATTGCATAGAAGAGTGATGACGGTGAAAACTCCCATGGACTGTATGTTTGCGGCAAAAAACTGCAAAAAAACTGCTGAGTGGTACGACATGGAAGATGACGTCATGATTGCCCTCCAGAAGATTAAGTATGAGGATCCCACAAGACGTAAAACTCTAACAGACACTCGTGGACACCACTTGTATGAAGCCACTTTGGACAGGCGTTACGGATGTGGCTTCCACCTTGGTCAAAGAGAGGACATCACCATTGAGAACATTCAGTTCGGCAACCGTCTTGGTGAAATCCTGGAAGACCTGAGAGCCTCAATCACTGGTGAACCTATCCTACCCAAGAAGGATGAAGCCAGACGACTGAAGAAACAGTGTGAAGATGCACTCCAACCCAACAACCACCAGCCACCACCGCCTACTCCTGTTGTAGTCCAAATATAAATTCCTATCTAAACATTAAAGTAAAATAAGTATACACTTGCTGATCAACAAAATTGGTATTAAGTATAAATCTCAGTAAAATTTCTTCAAAGTCAAACCCCTTTTACCGGTACAAACATAGAATGTATACACCTCAACTAGATACCACCCTAGATTAACTATTTATATTTTTTACGATCCTAGTTACATTGTAAAATCCTGACAAACGCCAAAATGATACCAGTATTTGAAAACTGAATGAGGGACTGAGTGTGAATTCAGATGTAATCTTATTCTGTAGCATTGTATACTTAATGATGTAATCCTATTCTGTAGCATTGTATACTTAATGATGTAAATTGATCCCTACCGGTACTCTGTTTATCTGAGATTGAGGTCGACTTAAAGAAATACCGGTACTATATGTATATGTGTATATATATTATATATTATGTACTACAATATACTAGGTAATAAGGATTGCTCTGGTGATCAACTTACCGGTACTATATTATTGTGTTGACCACACTTATTTTGTTGACGTGAAATGACAATGTATTAGATTTCGTCGGTGTCTCAATTACTTATAATGTTTTTCCAAGTAATCAGCATAATCCGGTGTATTACTTATTAACCGTGTCTACTCATCTTGGGTTTATAAATTAACTTTTCATGATTACTCTATTAAATGTGACAAGTGATCTTAATTGTGCCTTTGATTGTATGTTCGCCCTGTATCTTATCTTACCAACATCAGGTCTAAAGTAATCTGTGTTAATCCCTTTCCTGGCGACATAAAGGTCTATGCCATGAAAGGGATTCTGAGAATACCCGGTAATATATGTTCTGTAAGGAGAGGAACGACAACTTTATATACTTTATAAAGTATTGTTTGGTGATTTTGTAAAGGGGGATGGAGAATCGATGGATCTCTGTCTCCCTCCTTAGCTGAAGTAAGCGGTTCCAGGGGACTCAAGTTCCTACATTTAAATGCCCGTAGTTTTAAAGCCAACTATGCCAAAATTTGTATTGAATTATCAAATTCCAAATTTGAGTTACTGTCCTTTTCGGAAACCTGGTTTAAATGTGAAGATGATGAAACTGATTATCAGTTGGCTGGCTATGTAAGGTATAGACAAGACAGACAGGTCATTGTTGATGATAAAACCAAAACTGGTGGTGGAGTATGTATGTATATCAAGAAGTATATTGACCATGTTTATAATTATCTTCCTGTATTACATGCCTCTGACGAGCAAATTGAGATACAAAACTTACTAATTTGTAAGGAAGATATGAAGAAGATCTTGGTTATAAATATTTATCGTCCACCCGAGGGGGATAAAAACCAGTTTGTTACCAGGATTTCTGATATGTTATCTGATGTGGATAATTTGGAGGATTATGAAATTATCATGATGGGAGATATGAATTTTAATGTACTTGAAGATTGTGACTTGGTTAATAATTTGTTAAACAAATTGAAATTGTTTGGCCTCTCCCAGGAAATTAATGAACCAACTAGGAAAAATGCTGCCCTGGATTTACTTTTTACAAATCTCAGACGTAATTTCCTGACTTCTGGAGTTTTTAATATCCATATTTCGGACCATTTTCCAATTTATCTTGTACGCAAGAAAATTAATGTGAAGATTCCAAAAGTCACGATTCAAGGCCGATCTTATATCAAACTGACTGATGTAGTACTGCTAAGAGAATTAGATGATTATGATTGGGCGAGATTTAATGATTCTCAAGATGCTGAGGAATGTTGGATTGAATTTGAAAATTGTATACGCTACATACTCGATAAACATTGTCCTTTAAAAGAATTCTTAATCCCTGAATATAGAGAACCATGGTTTACTCAGGATGTTTACGAGCAAATAAGGGACAAAAATATTAAAGCTGCCGCCGCGAGGCTCAGTGGAGCTGTGTTAGACTGGGATATTGCTGACAGGGCAAAAAATGCTTGTAATAAGAAAATTGAGCGAATGAGACATACTTTCTTCAAGGACCAACTGGAGAGTTACAAGAAAGATCCTAAAGCCTTTTGGCGAGTAATTAACAATCTTATCCCGGGTCAACCAAATAAACCAAAAGATATCCAGCTAATAAATCACAATTCAGATACCAAAGACAAAATCCCCACAGAAGATATTCCAAATTTCATAAACAATTATTTTACCCAGATTGGTCCTGAACTGGCGAAAGATTTTCATGTGCCCTGGCGCCAATATGACGAGGTGATTGCCCCAGACATTGAACCTTTTAAAACCAACTTGCAAGAAGTAAACAAACTAATAAATGAAATTAACGTCAATAAATCCTCAGCAATCGAAAATATTTCTTCCAAAATTCTGAAAAAAGCTTTTAAACACCTCCCACTCAAAATGGTCAAAATTTTCAATCTCACCTTTTCGACGAACAAAATTCCATCCGCATGGAAAATTTCCAAGGTAACCCCCATTCCCAAATCTGGCGACACTAACTTGGTTAATAATTACCGACCTATCTCTCTTCTCCCTTTACCTTGCAAGTTGTTGGAAAAAATAGTTCATAATAGAGTATATGGTTTCTTCACCAAAGAAAATGTTTTGACTAACGCACAGGGTGGTTTCCGCAGAGGTTTTAACACAGTTAATACCTTGGCTTCCTTCACAGATGACATAAAAAGAGAGTTAAATGTTGGCAATAACACAATTGCTGCATTTATAGATCTGCGTAAGGCATTTGACACCGTCGACCACTCTGTTTTATTACGCAAAATACATCATTATGGGATAAGGTCTAATAATTATCACTGGTTCGAAAATTATCTAAGTGATAGGAAACTGTGTTAGCTAATGGTATTCTCTCCACTAGGGAAAGAATAACCTGTGGGGTCCCACAGGGGTCGATTTTAGGCCCCTTATTATTTTTATTGTATGTAAATGACGTAGTAAAATGCATCAAAAACTGTAAAATTAAATTGTATGCAGATGATACTGTGATTTATGTTGCTAAACATGATTTTGAGACAGCTAGTGAGCTTTTGCAAACAGATTTGGAGTGTTACTCAACCTGGTGTCAACAAAACAAACTATCAGTAAACGCTACCAAAACCAAAATTATGATATTTTCGGCCAGCAATAAGAAACTCAAGACTCTGGATGTAAGGATAACTCTGGATGACAAGATCCTACAAGTGGTTCCAAGTTATAAATACTTAGGGGTTATCCTAGATCCACTATTAACTTATAAATTACATCTAAATTCAACTTCCAAAACAGTCGCCTACAAAACTTACAAACTATGTAATCTAAAACCCTTCCTGAATCGTAAATTATCAATTAGAATATATAAAGCTACAATAGTACCATATTTTGATTATGCTGACATTCTCTTTACAACCACCCATGACACTCTTCTAAAACCACTCCAGTATGCTCAAAATAGATGTCTCAAAATTTGCTTAAAGTATCCTCATCTCACCCCTACAGATAAAGTACATAGAGATGCAAAATGTAATTACCTTGTGGACCGAAGAAGAATTCACATGGAAAACTTTATGTATTTAAGATCCCGTGATGATAGATTTATTGATAAAAGGAATATTCATACGAGAGCTTTTGATGGTCCAATTGTGAGGGTCCTCCACTCAAACTCGGCAACCTACTCAAGGAGTGTTGAGTTCCATGGAGCCGTGATGTGGAATGACCTCCCACCTGCTAGAAGGAACGCTGCCTCATTTTTAGAATTTAAAGCTAAAAGCTTAAATATTTTGGAAGCCCTAAGGGGCTAAGGTGGGGGGTCATACCACCAAACCTTACTACATAATACACATAGCCTGTTTAAACTGACAAAATCACCATCAAAATTTCCATTGTGTTTACATACACCCACCTATGTTTAACTGTTGACCAGCTCAAAAGTTCCTTTATTCTTCAAACCACCTGTTAATGCGGTTAACTCATTCTCTTCTTATTATTCTAATGTACCATACCCCGTATTTACATGCTTTGTCTTATTATGGAAGTCAGATAGGCCTGAAAATCAACCCTTACACTGTTAAAGTGGGGATGATGGCCTTATCTTTCATTTATTTGTCATTAGATTTGTTCTTTACATGTATATCAGCCGATCGAAGTGGCTGTTTGATTGCTTAAGTGCAAACGTTAGTACCGGTATTCTCCATATTGATTGAAATAATACCAATATTCAGACATTTTGTACATGCATTATGGGCAATGAATGAAATGTGCCTTGGACACGGATTGATATTCTCAAGAAAATAAACACGACCATGTAACTCTATATTGACAAATAAAATGATATAAAACCAAAAAAAAAAAATCTATGTGCGGAAGAATCGAGTGACACACAAAATCGAGTGACACCAAGTAAATATATGTTCAGTCAACTCCCTACTGATGACAGTCCCTCTATTATAGCCCCACCGCCACTGCTACCATATTTAGAAAGTACTAACTAATTTTCCATTTGTTTTTATGTTAAAAGATTCCTTCCAATGGGATCATCCAACCCTCCAACCACTAGTATCTCAGTCCAAAAGTACATATTTCTCCCTCTCATGTGACCACTTTGCAAAGTGAGTAAATCCAAGAGTACACTTAAGAGATGTTCTAACTCCCTTTATAGGGCTGATTCTCATCAAACAAGTGCAACCGGGTAATTTGACTTTTGCAGGCTGTACATCTTCTGAAATTTTATTTTATTGATATTTGTCTATTCTATCACGTCTGGCTTGGATTGGGCTACAAGGGCAACCCTAGTTTTGGGGGTGAGAGACCAAAAAGGCAAAAATAAGTTTTTTTCCCGCTCGCTTTTGGCATTTTCAAATACTATATTATGTGTCCAAAAAAATATTAAAGAGCATTGTGTCTATTCCTATGATTTTCCTATAGAATACTGATAGGAGAAATGCTGGAGTCCTTTAAGGTGTTAATTATGTGTAGGTTCTGTGGGCTCATTTCAACTTACAAGTGTGACCCACGTGTGATAGTGAACCAACCTCATCAAATAGTATGCATTGATGATGCTTAAAAAGAGGCTCTCATTTTGTTATGGACATGGTTACACAAGTTGCTTAAAAAGTTGAACTGAAATGAGCTGATATTTTATGAAGATTGTAATAAATCTGTGGTAAACACAGGCTATTATGCTAGTGAGCACATCTGAAAGCATGGGGTTCTTTGATACACTCTACACCAATGATCAAGCTGCTATCTTCAAATACGGAAGAATCGAGTGACGCACATAGATTTCATGGATATCAAAAATGAATATGAATTTTCTGCAGATCTCATCTGTATGTGTACATTTGACATGTATTTGATGTTTATATTTAAAATAATAACTACATTCTGCTGGATAAGTCCAGAGTAATTAATGCTATCTGATTTAATTACTGTCTGAGTCTAAATGAGGAATCTTTACAGCCATGGGGAGGGCACTGGGTGTAGTGCCAAGCCTATGTCCCAACTACATGTCGCAAGGGGATGTATTTGACTACTTGTTCCAGTTGAGATTAGAAATATCCAGCATAGTTTCAATGCTAAGAGCTAAATAGAAGTTAGTATAGTAAAAATGTTTTGTTTTTTCCGGAAAAGCAAACTTTCACCCATCTCATCACAAAAGAAAAAATAACAAGATATGTCGTAAACTATATCAGAAACAGTATAGATAGGCTGCCCAACCTGTTTTGTTTACAATATAATTGCGTAATGCTGCAAAATAACCTTAAATCTAGATAGAAAAATGATTATCTATGAGAGAGTATATGCGTCACTCGATTCCTCATGAGTTGGTGACATAGTGACTTTGCCTGGTTACCATAGCAACAGTTTTCTGATTTAACGGTGCCCACTTCGTACATAGATGGCCCAAGACCCATACTATCCATAGACAAAAGGAATTTATCTGCACACAAATTTGGTTTTTACACCCTCCCCTGGCCAGTTGCACTGGATTGGTGAGAATCAGCCTAAAACGTTGACAGAAACAAACGTTTGTTTGAGAACGTTTTATAACGTTTTTGTAACGTTTGGAAATAGTTTATATAAGAACACTGGTATCATCTTGATGCATGAATACAGTCCTGGAGATTATGACTCCCCATGCCTGCATTAATCCATCATGGCCCTATATTACATGCTTGTATACTATCCCAACTACTAAATGGTCAGAATGATAGACCGATAATGCTGTGAGATAAAGTTGCCAGCACTGCATTCTCAGCTAACAAAAACCGTTAGGAAAACGTTTGTAGGAGGTTTGCAAACGTTTGGGAAAACGTTTACAAAATATTAAAACGTTGACACAAAAAAATGTTTGCAAAAAATAGTTTTATAAATGTTTGCAAACGGTTTGCAAAAGGTTTGGATGCAAACTTTTGCAGACAACTTTGGATGACCATCTAAAAGACAGGCTGAGAACCGAACCCAGGATCTATAGATTGGGAGTCCCAGGCTCTCCTTCATGAGCTAACGAGGCTGATGGCAGAGGAACCATATAAGCCTGAAGGGATTTTTATCAAGACAATAAAAGCATAGCCCATTAAAGCGGCCTCCCCACTGAGTCCCAGATACTATGTAGCTAGTGCTACCCTCTCATGGCATATGTCACGGCGACATGGACTTTTTGGGTTTAGTGACATGCGACATGAGGAATTTAAGAGTTAGTGACATGGGACAACAAGGTGACATGGCCATTTCTTATAATCTACAGGGCGACATGGCCATTTCTTAAAATTGACAAGTGAAATTGGGACCCCCCATCCAGACCCCCAATAATAGCACACCAGCTGTTCAGATCTCCACCGAAATCTGTAGTGTAGTTGTTATGATGCCTGCATTGCAATCGGAGGATCGGGAGTTCTATCCCAGAAGGTATCATGACCTTTTCTCGAAAAAAAGTATAGTTATCTTTTTTTTTGGGGGGGGGGGGGGGAGGTATCCTAAAATAGCATTATACCGGTAGTCTAATTTTCACATAGAGGATAACAGAGGAATATGGTATTTAAGCAGCAATGTCCATTGTTTTAAAACATTATAACACAAACGTTTGTTTCCAAACCATATACAAACATTTCAAAACGTTCTAACACAAACGTTTGTTTCCAAACCAAAAACAAACGTCTTAAAACGTTCTAGAGAAGTTTTTTGTTAGCTGGGTTGGCCAATGAACCAGTCAGGTCATTTTGAGATGTAATATGAAAGAAGCATTACCTCCCACCATGTGTTAAACTTTCCAATGGCTCCCTCGGTATCCATATTGCAGGTCAACAACAGAGCTTTTTTACTTTTGGATTACAAATGTTTATGGTTTTTTTATGATTCCTGAATAGTTTGGAAGACAACAGATTTCACAATAGGTATACTTGGAATCCCATGTTGAATAACCCTTTTCTGCATATGAATTTGGAAATAAGCAATACCCTGATACAAACACCTGTTCCCTAAATGTCATAACAATATGTAAGCCTGCCACTGACTAATGTTCACACACACAGGCTGCTCAGGCCATCTTTTATTGATAACTTGGATTACCTGCGCTCAGGGCAAATATTTTGGGGGGCGGGAGGAAAACAGAGGGGGGGAAAAGCTGCCCTTCAGGGGGAGCTGGGAAAAAAAGTCTTCTTTTGGCTATCAAATGAAGGTATACTTATTGAGAAATATTGCCAACTTTGAAGGCCCAATTCTGGGTATTTGCTAGTCAGTATCTACCCCTTTTTTTATTTGCTTTCATTCTCAAAAAATCCCAGCGGAATAAAACGGCCTCACATGCTGGCTGCATCACGTTAAACAGTTATTTCCAGCCAGATATGAAGTCAGCCAAGGGATGCATTTCTCTACCCTGCAAACAGTAGCGGAAGAGATTCCTACCTATAAGGAGGAGCCAACTTAGTTGGGACATGAGGCATAACATTGGGATAGCAAAACCTATATCACCTCCCTCCCCCAAAAATTAATAGACAAATGCCAACGCCCATTGATACTGTCTCTGTCATGTCCCCCCCCCCCTCAATGTGATGGGCCCCATATGGACTATAAACTGACTACCCACCTTTAGACCCATGTGGGGCCCGGTATGCAAGTGCTCTCCTTGACCCTACTTCTTTTCTATTGGTATGTCTCACTTGAGGCGTAAACTTGGCTTCATATTGAAAAGATTGTACTAAGACTATTTTGCCAAATAAAAATCATCAGATACAATGCAATACTGACTGGCCTGGTAGATATACATTGTACTAACTGGTCTGTACTGATAATTTGCTTTCTTATCCTAATTCAATCACACTGTATCGTTATGCCTTTCTTAAGGCTCAACATATTAATCCTGTGGTACTTCACACAATTTAATACGTTGCACAGAGAGAATTAAAGGCGTCGCCATGACTCTTTTTTTATCATAGTCAACTCTAGTTGACTCTGGTAGCAGAGTCATGATGACTAGGGTAGGTTCACCACTTTCAACCGGTCTGATCCATGTTTTTTCATGAGCTACCTTTCAGATCTAATTGCTCCTAGAGTTTTTTGTGCATATCCTTCAGAATTGAACCAAACTTTAGGTATTGCTCTGGAGAATAACATTCATGATGATTTACAATGCCATATACCAGTTTACAGTATTTAATTCCATGATTTATCTGAGTATTCAGAATTGCCAAAATGCACCTTGAGTCAGCCATATTACAACCACCAGAAATATGTAGAATGAACCAGTAATTTCCTGATTTTCATCAATGAATTGGCTGACATGAATGCATGCATCATATATCAATATGTTACAACTAACAATAGAGAAGAAAACAATTTATTGAATGTGGAATAATCAAGACAAAGTCGGTACTGTACTTCAGGTAAATACAAATGCATTATGAGCTATCAATACAAGCAGATCTTACTTGTATGAGCAATGAGGACTAAATGTAACATTATAGACATGCAGTATGGAGTTCTATTGAATATATCACGGGCTCTGCCCCCTCACCCCCTTCTCTCCCTCTTTTTGCATTTCACCCTTTCCCTCTATGCACCACACAAGTAGGCCTGCTATCCTTAACTCTTTCCTGCCGGCTCTATGATAATTTAAACTCTCCAGAATACGGCACATTGAAGCCCTAGACCCAGCAGTATGAATATAATATAGGGTTATCTTGAGGTTGATATGAGAATAGGTATTTGTGATACATGTTTTCCTATGACTGATTTGCAATATTTATGTAATTTCCTTTCATATGGTACCATAATAGCAGGTTATATCTGATCAAAAATTCTATTGTGGATGCTCAGGATGATAGCATTTGATACCAAAAATGCCCTCTTGATAGTGCATTAATGCACTAGCCGTTTTTACCAGGTAGTGCATAAATGCACTAGCCGGCTGGAAAGAGTTAACCTTCTAGTATAAGAGGATATTCTGGGAGGATGAAGTATTCACAAGGGTAGGGGGAAAGTTGTTCAACAAAAATTTAGGGTGAGGGAATTCCAGGGGGGATTCTAGAGAAGAAAATCCCATGGTTGACTTAGGGTATGAGGTGGCTGACTTAGGGTGAATTCATGACTGACATAAGGTGAAATGGGTATACCTTACGAAATCAGCCCTAAATATAATTTAGGAAATTAATTTTGCTCAATAAAGTCATGATTTGTGTAATTTAGATACACATCCAGCTCACAAACTAATCGACTCTTTGTATGAAAGGGACAAATACTTCAAATCAACTACCAAAGAGTATGAACAGTGGAGAGATTCTCATTCTCTGTTTGTCAAAACAGGTCAAACAGGGATACTTTTCACTGATTTTACAGTATGAAAAAGAGTGATGATGCAGATGCAATGTGCAGTATATACATGTATTTGGAAAACACTTCAATTCTTTAATTCTTAAGAGTTTATTGTCACCAGATGCATACTGAACTTGTTATTTCATGTCAAAAGTGGTTGACTCAAGGTATGAGTTTGACTTAGGATGAACCTACCCTATGGTGGAGGGGTCACAGCTACTCCAGTCATATCCCTTGCTCCTTGTACAAATTGATTCTACCTCTTGACTCTATCAGTGCAGTTGACTCTACCCACAGCAGAGTCATTTGTAAGTTGACCCTTCATAAAGAGTCAAATAAAAAATGTGCTGACTCTGATAGTAGTTGCATATGAAACTACCTGGTGGGGCAACCAACACTAGTTTGGTACCAGTAGCCACTATCTATAGTTTAGATACCGTATTTCCTCGTTTACAAGCTGGGCCTCGAATATAAGCCTGCCCCGTATATATATATTAAAAAAAAGTTACTGGGTCTAAGCCCCGAATATAAGCCGGGGTAGGATCAATTAAAACATTAATTGGCACGTATCTAGTCATAACCCCCCTTCTAATAAGAGCAATTCTTGTAGCTATACAAAGCCAGGTTGCTTTAAAGCCTCAGTATCCTCTTTTTGCTCCTATAGCTTGCTAATTTGCATGGTAAGACCCGCCTACATAAGGTAGGACCAGCCTATACATATCACTGCGGTTTAAGTTATGCAAAGGGCTGGGTATGTAGGTCGATCATCTGAAGTGGCCTCTTTGTATTATTACCAACAACGTGGCTATGGTTGGATTATATGGGATGTTTACTGTATATCAATTTCTTGTTACATACATTTGTTTTTCCTCATCTAAGATCTCAGGTTTGGTAATATACTGTGTGAAGAATGTGACAAGCATCTCAACAAAGGCTACATATGCCCTACTATGCCTGACTATGCATAAGCAATATTAACTCTTTCCTGCCGGCCTTATGATAATTTAAACCCGGTACATTAGGACCCTAAACCCAGCAGTATGGATATAATTATAGGGTTATATTGAGGTTGGTATGAGAATAGATAGTTTTGATACATGTGGCCAGGTGAGGGAGAACGTGCCTCCGGGGGGGGGGGGGGTTTAGTACTGGTTTTGGCCACCAGGGGGCAGTATATGGGTAAAACACTGAAAAATATACTAAAAAATGCTTGAAACCAACTTTTCATGGGGAATCCAGTGATATGCTTAGAATTATTCCATCTCCACTGAAAACGTTCCATTTTTGGGATGCAAAAGGAACATTTGTTGCCATGGAAACATGGACAATTGGCATATATAGCAATTTCTGGTTGCCATGGAAACACTCCATTATTCCAAATGGGAATGTTTTGCCACAAATGTTTTTGAAAATTCCACAAGGAACTCAGAATCGAAAACAGACCTCAGGAATTCCCTCTAGAACCAATTTTATGATAAAAACATCAGATGTCTTTGGTTATTTTTCAACAAAACTGTATTTTTTACATTATTAGTATTCATAATAGGATATAGTGGGTTTAGAGCTTATTTGCCATTTTCAGTTGTACACACCAACCCCCGTTTGACAAGCAGTTCCAGCAAAACTACTTGGAATATTTTAGCTCAAGATATCTCATTTTAAAGCCTGTAACATAAACTTTGAAAAGCCATTTCCCCACTGGAGGCACGTTTTCCCTCACCTGGCCACAGTCAAGTTTTCCAATGACTGATTTGCAATCTGCATGTAATTTCCTTTTATATGGTACCATAATAGCAGGTTATGTCTGATCAAAATATTTATTGTGGGTGCTCAGGATAATAGAATTTGATACCAAAAATGCCCTCTTCATAGTGCATTAATGCACTAGGCTGGAAAGAGTTCAATTCAATTTCAATTTAAAATTGTTTATTATACTGAGCATACAATCTATGAATTAATATAGGAATCACTTGGATTGCTCAGTTAGGAGCAAGAAGGCTTTGTATTCTTCCTTAAATCTAACAACAATTTTGATGATCATATAAAACCTTTCTTTTAGCTTTGTTTGTATTTGGAAGGATTTAAGAACCCTGTGTCTAGATTAGACCATTCCAGGTTAATGTATATTAACTGATCCACTACCGGTAGTAGATGGTAGTATTGTTTAAAGTTGATCACTCGGATATGGGAGGGGGCCATCTCAAAAAGACAACTCCGAAAGTAAAACAATAGTTTAGGCCTGTTATTTTTCTTCTTTGAGCACTCTTTGTAGTTTAAGTATAGATCAGTCTGTATACTGATTGAATATGCACCAGTTGTGATTGTATCTCATTCACCTAGAGTAACAACCTACTACCGCTACTCTTAACCACAGCCCTATAATTTTAGCGCTGTGGCCATGTGTGCACACGGACATGTCCCGCCCTTTGATGTGTCTTGTATTGTAACTACTGTATTGTTATGGATATTGATTATATTGGTATTACTGAAACTTGGTTAAAACCTTGCATTCCTGATAGTCTATTAACTATTAATAATTATGTTTTGTTTAGAAATGACCGGTTATATGCCACAAGGGGAGGGGTTGGTTGCTATGTGAATAGTGTGTGCACCCCTTATACTGAAATCTGTGATGAACTGTGTGTATCGACTCCTGATATTGAATGTCTATGCATCGTCACTAAATATCCTAATCAAAAGTACCGTATGATTTTTGTTGTCTACCGCTCACCTAATGGGTCGGTGAAGAACTGTTATAAATTCCTATCTGATTCCCTTCTGAGTAACATTGTTGGTAATAAGGAAATTTGGATTATGGGTGATATAAATGTAGATTGTAGAAGTCGAAATTCAGTAAAATTTAGGCGCATGACAAGTTTTTTAAGGAAAACCGGTTTAAAATCATTGATTACCATGCCTACATATTACCATAGATTTGGAAAATCGTGTTTGGACCATATTTATACGAATTGTAAGAATGTGTCATTGTCCGGTCTGATAAATGAAATCATAGGGGATCACGTACCGGTCTTTGTTGTTAAAAAACAAGCTAGAATTCCAAAACAACCTTTTATTAATATTAAGTGCCGTAGCTATAAGAATTACAGTAAAGATTCCTCAATTAACTTTGTTAGGCAAACAGACTGGGACCGTGAGTTGCACGAAATCTCAGTAGATGAGTACTATCAAACTTTTATAGAAGTTATTAATAGATATTTAGATGATACGCTACCGGTAAAGCAATTAAGGGTTAGGGAACGTCAGCTATTTTTCGACAGGGAGGTTTCGAATCTTATCAGTCTCAGAAAGCGCCTCCTGAGGAGAGCCCGTTGTGCTGATGAGTTGGAACACCGAGCCCTCATCAAGGAGTCCAAACGCTTGATGGCACAAAGTAACTTAATCTTAAAAAATAAAAGGCTTGCTTATATAGCTACATGTTTGGATAGATTTAAATGTGACCCTAAGAGGTTCTGGGCAGTGGTGAGGGAAATTTGGGCTGGAAAAAAGCCTAAAATTGTGATGCGCCTTGAGGATAGTGATGGAGTCCCAATTGAGTGTAACGAGACTGCCGCTTTTATTAACAATTATTATGTGGGAATTGCTAGCACAGGTTTTTGTTAATAATGCCCCATATGTAAATACCATCGATCATCAACCGAACCCCTTTAACTTTGAAGATTGTAACACCCCATTAGCTCTTAAATTGTGTAAATCTATAAAGGGTCACAAAGAGTCTGGTGTCAGATATATAAGATTTTATGTCCTAAGGGACTGTCTGACTGAAAAGCCTGACCTCATGGGTGCACTGATTAACTGTTCAATACAACAAAGTACCATGCCTGCTATACTGAAAGTTGCGTGTGTTATTCCACTTCCTAAATCTGGTAGTTTAAAGAATGTCTCCAATTGGCGCCCTGTAAGCACATTGAATGTACTATCAAAGTTAATTGAAAAATATGTTCATGGTCAACTGTTGTCCCACATACTTGATAATGATCTGATTTCAGTGTACCAGTATGGATTTATGCCCCGTAGATCGACAATAGATGCAATATTTAGATTAATTCAATTACTTTATGAGATTAGAAATTCAGGTGAGATTGGTGCTGTTGTATTTTTGGACCTACGTAAGGCCTTCGATACGGTCAATCACTTAATACTTATTAATAAATTAGAGGGGCTAGGTTGTGATAGAGATAGTCTGGCTTGGTTTACAAGCTATTTATCTAATAGAAGTCAAGTTACTTTAGCCAATAACGTCCATCTGGCCCGTCCACAATTACCTGTGGTGTCCCCCAAGGATCAGTCCTGGGGCCACTCTTGTTTATCTGCTATATAAATGACATTGTAAACTGTATTACCAACTGTGATTATTTCCTCTATGCCGATGATGTGGCGGTTGTGGTTCGGGGTAAGAGTTTAGATATTATGTTAAATTTGTTACAAGAAGATCTGGACAGAATTGGGTCCTGTTGCAATAAACATATGTTAACTGTAAATGCTGAGAAAACAAAGGTACTGTGGACATATTCATCGAGAAACCCTATTGACCTAACGGGGCTGGACCTATTCTTGAATAACAATAAGCTTGCTATTGTCAATGAGTTCAACTATCTAGGGGTCTTGGTGGACTTTGACCTAACATTTGTTCCACAGATACGTAAAGTATTTAATATAAGTACGGCGAAATATAATCAATTGCGATATGTTAAGAAATATGCGACAACCACCGTAGCGCTATCGATATATAAACAGATTATCCTTCCTGTGTTCGAATATGGGGACTTTTTGGTAGAAAGTGGCCCTGATTGGGCGCCAAGATGTCTGCAGGTTGTTCAAAATAATTGTCTTAGAATCTGTCATTCCATACCTGATCCCCGGGACATGAGGACTGGTGACCTACATGAAATTTCTTTGCTAAACAAGCTGGTGGTGAGAAGGAGAAAGCATCTTCTTTGCCATATATTTAAGTGGTCGAGGGATGTTAACAATACTGTACCTATGAGAAGGTATCTGAGAAGTAATTCTAAAGTGAAGTTAAAAGTAGCCCGACCAAAGGGTGAGCTCTATAGGTCAAGTCCTCTGTACCGCGGAATGCTTTCTTGGGATGAATTAGACCATAAATTGCATCACTGTATTAACATGACTGCATTTAAATCAGCATGTTAACAATATGTTTCATAATAGATTCCAGTACAAGTGAACATTTGTAATATATGTGTACTTTTGTACAGTAGTGTACCCACTGATGTTGACTGTGTTCTATGCTTGGAAAAGAATCATGTGCATAAACTTAATTCCTAACTGTGTTCTCGGCGGATATGTGTACTAGAGCAATTCTTTGTTTGACCAATGGCTAATCAGTGTAAAGAGCAAATAGGTAATGCATTTTGATGCCAACGTGAAGTAATGATAATTGATGTAAACTGACTCTATTCAATGCTCGTGGAAACCATTTACAACCACCGCTCTAAGTGATCTTTATTCATGTCCATCTGTGATTGTTGTTAAATTGTATATTTGTTAACTGACTGTTGCCTTAAAATCTTCTGTGTCAAGAAATATGGTCAATAAACTTTACAAAACTCAAACTCAAAACTTAGATGATAATACTTAGGGGGGGAGGGGGGAAGGATGAATTGTTGACAGATTTATGAGCAAATACCGTTTACAATTATGTTCACACTAATGTAGCACAAACTAAATATTCTTTTAAGGAATCACATCTCAATAAATTCTGGAAGCACAGGTGCATAAATAAACGCCAACCACATAATAATATTGGATATGCCATAACATTGGATTATACAGGAACTGTTATATTACAGGAGCCTGACATATTCACAAGTCTACCAAACTGATACAGGACAAATATTGTTCAAGACTCAAATTACTGGAGTCCATCATGTAAAGGGAGCCGTCCATAAATGACATCATGCTTTTTTGGACCATTTTTGACCCCCCCCCCCTCGTCATGTTTCGTCATGCAACCCTCGACCCCCCTAAAAATATGACGTCATGCAGAGCGTACCCCCCCCCCCAGCATGGTAATTGGTATAAACATAGAAACAGTGTGTCAGCGAAAGCTTTACTGCTCCCCTTTGGGTTTATAAAGGATGTTATATATTACTAGCTGACAGGGGGGACATGTTTGATGAATTTACCCACAAGAACCAATTAGCTGAAAGTATTTTTTAACAAAAGAACACCATATTTCACACATACGCCTGCAATATTAAACCCTTGGCCATATTTCTTGGCCTGTCAAATCATCAAAATTGATCTGCTAGCAATTATAGGTTAGCTATTTCAGTTTAAGTGACATTTTGACAATCATTGTTAATAATGGCATGAAATAAACAGAAAGAAGCCCTTGTAGAGTTCACAACTGAAGGGCATTTGATGAGGCTCGTGAAATAACCTTCAGTGAGGAACTATACTCCTGACGCTTTGTCTATGCATGTAATTACAAAGATAGGAACTTGCCTAATCAAAAGGCATTATGAATAGAGATAGGGTAACCTATCTTTTCCACAATTAGACAGAGTCCACTTTTTAAGAGTTTCAAGAAGAGGGGATAGTGAATTTTCAATTTGATATTAGTAAAGATATTTCCCACCCCCTTAGGCATAAAAACATGTCAAAAAATAATTTTCCTTCCCCTTCATACAATTTTGATATGCTACAGAATCCACCCCACCCCCGGCCAACTCTACTGCCCCTGAGGGGAAGGGGGGATGAAATGCAGGAGATGGGGAATTTTGGGGAAGGGGGAACGGAAGGGCAGGGGTAGACATTAACGCTGGCCTGGGAACCAATGGCCTGTAGTTTTGGGTATGGGCCCACAGTTTTCTCAAAAGTTATATTCCTATTGGCCCCGGTGGCCCACAGGAGTGGAGCCAGAAATTACTAGGACCAATATAATCATTGTATGTGTCCACTAGGATATCAGCCATTCAGGTTTGCTATTGATATTGTTTAACCCTGGAAACCTATAACTTTTCCCTTAAGAAATGTAAAATAAATATTCCTGGCCCGCAGATTTACACTTTTGAAGCTACGGGCCTGGGTGGACCATGGCCAATATCTTCACTAATATTTCCTGTTTCCACATGACTTTATTTTCCTTGCTTTCCCTCCTTTCCTCTGGAATAATTTTTTTTCAAACATGACGTCATGCACCAAATGACCCCCCCCCTCCCCCCCTTGTCATGTTTCGTCATGGTACATGGTACCCCCCCTCCCCCCCTCCAGCATGACGTCATTTATGGACAGCCCCAAGGCAGTGTAGGTGTTTTAGTGATTGAGTACATATACCTTTAATCACCAAATGATTAAGCATCTTAACAATGAAGCAAACCCAGTTATATTACCTAGGAATGGTATACTATAGCAAGAGCCCTTTCAAAACAAAAACAAATACAAGTTGTATCATTACTCAAAATGCGTCATTAGTAAACTGTGTATCATAACTCCACAATTGCACAAACCATTCTTTACCAATTTTCTCAAGGAATTTTTAAATGACAATTTTGTTTCAGACAATCTAACTGAGGGAGGGATCATATTCCATTCATCATATGCATTATTAGGTGGTGATTTACGTGGCCCATAGAATCAGGCTGGTTTAACGTGTAGTAGGTGCTGGTGAGTGTGTAGACCACTGCACTGCATTAACCCATAGGGTCAGCTTGAATCAAAGAGGATCACAACGAGGTGCATAATGCATTAAAACACTATGCAGCTCTTAAAGTGCTAGGTTTGCCATGTCGCCATACAAACCTTAACTTGGGCATACTCTATGAGGTTCTGACTGTCTCATTAAATGTAGCACATATTACTTTATTATATAGAACTGTTATGATGTTAAAACATGATCATTCTACTTAGAATGCAGGTCCTGCTTGAAACCACAGTTGGTGCTCTAAATCCACTGGTTAATTGGTGTTGGTTAATGTAAAGTATATGATGATGAAAACAGCATCAGTAATATCAATCATCAGCTCATCCGTAGTCATAATGATATTGCAAAACCCTGTTTTGTTGATCACACTCTGAGGCATATGAACACACCATATCTAGATACAACAACTGAACGATCATCCCTTCAGAGCCATTCATTATTTAACTCTTTCCAGCCGGCTAGTGCATTTAAGCACTACCTGGTAAAAAAAGGGCTATAGTGCATTAATGCACTATGAAGAGGGCATTTTTGGTATCAAATACATGTACTGTTATCCTGAGCACCCACAATAAATATTTTGATCAGACATAACCTGCTATTATGGTACCATATAAAAGGAAATTACATGCAGATTGCAAATCAGTCATTGGAAAACATGTATCAAAACTACCTATTCTCATATCAACCTCAATATAACCCTATAATTATATACATTAAGAACTAAAGTCCCTTTACGCAGTAACCATCATATGTCTATAAAATTGACATGACAATCCAGTCACTGCGAATGAGGAAAACAGGGTTGCATGCTTTTAATCATGTTAGACGGTCACATGCGTGCGTGATAAACACTTGACATGTTCTGCTGACGCTTGTACTGGGCTGGCTGACATGGGGGGAGGTGTCTCATGTTACCACCAGCTGATACATTGTACAAAGAGTCTAATCAGAATTGTAGTTCACCCTAGGACACAGCTTACACTAGCCGTAATATCTAGTATGACTCTGTGTGGGCCCTGCACACCATAATGACGCTAGCTTATTATTAGGCTACACATGCATATACCCCACATTCCTCTCTATATATAGTTGTCATCATACAGGGCTTGTTAGGGACTAATGATTAATCTAATTAGCACGGCTACATTTATTGTTCTACACGGAGACATAATATTTTGTGAGATTACTTTTCTCTTATAAATCCGTGAGCAACTGATCAAACTACAAGATTCTATTCAAACATGCATGCTCTCGATAAATTGATCTCGCCTAGCTGGTAAAGTCCATTTTACGGTAGTTGTAATTTCCTTTGATTGATATTAATGTAACAATCTAAATTATCTAAGGACAAGGGCTCCAGGCGATCCAATATTTAACTGACAAATCTCTCTCAAGTCCAAAGTGTCCAGAGCCTGCCATTGAAGAAGGTGTTTATTGTAACGTTTGTCGTATTGAATTAGAATCATGAAGAATCATGATGAACTCAGTCAACTTTAAAGCCTCAGTATCCTCGCATTTAGCCACACCTTTTTGCTCCTATAGCTTGCTAATTTGCATTGTAAGACCCGCCTACATGCCACTACAGTTCAAGTTATGTAGGTTTGTAGTACGGATACTGTAGAGCTTCCTACTACTAGGCCCGGCTACCAGGCCGGTCCCCATGCATGATTAGGGAGTGATCATTTTTTTACAACAGGGGGGGGGTGGCGGGTTTCTGCATGGAGCACGCAAAATCTTTTACACCCCCCTGGTCGAGGGGTCAAAAAATATTTACCCCCCCCCCCTTACGGCCGAAAATCGGCTCGCGCGCAGGCCCTTTGAAGCATAGTAACACGCGGGCTTTTTGGCTCAAAACAGGTTAAATCATTTTGACCCCCCCCCCCCCAAGAGGGGTCCAAATTGTTTTGCCCCCTCCCCCGGTCAAGGGGTCCAAATTTGTTTGCCCCCCCCTCAAACCCACCACCCCCCCAGCTGTAGAACCGTGATGAGTACCCGGGGGGCCACTCTCAAATTTATGGATACCATGTGCGTGCATCATCCTGAATTTGGACCCCTTTTAGTAGGCCCAACTGCCATCAAAAACACCCCTTTTGGCGGGATATCCTCCCTAAAAGGGAAGAAAACTATACCCCTTTCTGGACAATCCCCTTGAAATGGCCAAAATCACACCCCTTTTGGTGGGATACTCGATAACCTGGCAAAAAACACACCCCTTTTGGCGGGATACTACTTTAAACTGGCAAAAGCTATACCCCTTTTAGCGGGATAACTACCTAAAATTTGGACAAATTCACACAAAACATATCCCTTTTCTGAAGGATTTTTGTATGTTTTGATTGGATATTTTTGGCCAAAAAACATACCCCTTTTGCCCAAAAATGGCTCAAAAAGCACCCCTATTGGCGGGCCCGCCAATGGGGCCCAAAAACTACCCCTTGCCCGCTACTTTGTGTACGGACATGGCTACTATAAAACATATAGGGAGTGCCCCCCCCACTGGGATGTGTATCAACGACTCTTGACCAAGAGCCTATTACATCGTGGAGGTCGGCATTGCAGTCATAGCTATAATAACATGTTTGAATGGGCAATCCATATGCCCTTATGCCCTTATAAGGTACATAGTATTGGAGGTAGGCAAAGAGGGAGGGGCACAAGGGTGTCACGGCAATGCCCTCTAGTGTTATCTGAGCATGTCCAAACACGAGGATACTAGGGCTTTAATAGAAGTAACACGTTAAAAAGGGACATGACATGTACTGTAGGGCAAGCTGGCTACAGAGTTACCAAACCAACATACAGTAAGATGACCACATGCCAGTCTCATACTACAAGAGGCTCTTTCAGAACAGACTCGTCAGTCGTCATATTGCGATTTTCGTCAATATTGCAATATTTGCAATTGACGAGGGTATTTGTAGCTGGCAGAATGTGCTATTTCCATAAATTTTCTATACATTTGTATAGGAAATCTTGTGAAATAAATTTTACTATTGGTCGTAAAACAGGATTCGTCACGTCACCATTTGCCTACGACCACGTCAGTCGGTCTGAATGAGCCTCCTGATTACAAACAGCAATGCAAACTAATTATGATGGCTTACACAACCACTGTATAAGTCAATTAAGCTCATTAGCCTGTTTACCTCCCTCCCGCCATGCTTCTTGGGTTCAAGGATAGCTTTGGGTTTGCTGTGGAGTATTCCATGGCCAATGCTTTACATACTGATACCTGTCACAAGCTGTTCTCAATGAGTTGTCATTGACAGATTGAAAGCGCCAACATCAAAATCATTTTTCACTTTTCATTTCACACTTTGACTTTGCTTCTTTACCAAAAGATACCTGTCACAATCTGTTCTGAGGAGTTGACAGACAGACAGCATCCATATTCAAAAGCACTGTTCATTTTTCATAAACACTTTTCACTTTCTAGATCATTTTTCAGAATCACCTTATTAAATCACTTTTCAGTTTGCACCTTCACTGGGCCTCCGTATCAACTGCATGCCAGTATTATACAATCTATTCCCGTAGCCTATTATCATAATTTCTATTATGAAATAATTATTGCGTGTTCATCACCAACGGATAGACCTAATTAGAAATGTGCTGTATTGTATAATCCCAACGATGGAAATCTCACGCCAACCCCCAATGCTTCACGTGCTTGAGATGAAAAGGCTAACACTAGCAACTATGTTTCTCTTATTTCTCTCTTGACTGCATGCACCACAGCATGAGCGTGAGCCTCTAAGCCTCCCGGGGCGATTGATACGGTGGGCTACTAATAGGAGAAGGGTGCGTTACTAGAAGTCCCCTCTCCATTTTGAGTCCCCTCTCTCCTTTCAAGCTTTGATGCCAATATAATGCATAGAGAACTATAGCTGTAGTATAACTAGTACTAGTACTTTTGACAAAAATAATCAATATTAGGTACTAATTATATCATTCTTTTACCAACCCAGAGGGGGGGGGGATTCCCGACAATTCCCACCCGGACATATCCCACCCTAAGTGTGTGAATGATGTCTACAACTGGGGATACCTGCCAATTGCCATAGCTTATTACCCCTCGATTACCCACCGGAAGTCGAAAATCCACCCTTGAACTTGAACGTGTGCAGTCCGTGTCCATACCCAGTAAACACAACGACGTTGGTCAGACGTAAATCTACGTTGAATTTTGGTCTGAACTACGTAATTTTAGTAGGTTTATCAACGTCAAAACGTTAAGGTTTATTTACCAATCTCAAACCTGCAGGTCTGATTTACGTAGCTCCTGAAGACGTAAATCTATGTTTAACACATTACATATAATTCTACATAGTGGGACTCAGACAAAGACTTGTAATATATTGCAGACAAATTTACATTTACAAACAATATTCATACAAAGTAACTACTATCATTTTCAATCTCATCTCATTCTACATAGTATATTCTTGTAGTACAATTGCACAGCCTGACAGTATAGATCTGTTGAATAGTTTTGGCTGCAGAGAGGCTTTGTATTTCTTCCATTACCACCAATGTGGTGTCCTCACAGTAAAGTGCCTCAAAGCACCTATTCATGCACAATACTTTAATCGCCTGTCCTTTATATATAAATATTCTATTGAATGCGGTTTATTTGCATGATATTGAATTCACAATTAATGAGAATTTACTGCTTGAATGTGGTAGATTTGTTAAGGAACTGTAATATACTCTCCATAATTGATAGTGCTGCCACCTAGTGTGACACGGAAAAGTCATCTACCCAATTGAAGTTGAAAAGTTATGTCTTTTTTAACGTAGATCTACGTAGAATTTCTACGTCTGAATGAGGTAGATCAACGTAAATCAGACGTCTACATCTGTTGAACGTAAATAAACCTTAACATTTTGACGTCTACAAACCTTCCAAAATTACCAATCTCAAACCTTTTGGCTGGACATCTACCTAGAGAAACCTCTGAGCTACGTTGGAACTACGTAGGGTGTTTACTGGGTACCCCTCTATATACGCCCTGGGGGCTAATTCATAAAAATGAAAGGAGTGAGAATTGTAATTCACACCAAAAACGAGCATGAAAGGAGCAACCCACAACATGGTCTTCAATTATTCTCCTTTATGATTTCCTGTTGCAATTCGAAATGTTTTTGAGAATTATTCTGCACATTTCTCGAATGGAGGTAGAATAAGAAAGACCCATGTCGTTTTCTAAGGAATTACCATGAACAAAATAAGCTGGGAGTGTCAATTGATTAGCCTTTGATCAAAGTGGTGTCTATTATACACTGCATAACTATATGTAGACCAATCAGGGCGCCCTATTTTTACAACCTTGACAACATAGTAAAGCTGCTTGACAACATCAAATATCACTTGACAACATCAAATATCGATCTGATATTTGATCCCATGATGTTTGCGTCAAAGCCCACCTCGAGTGGGATAAAAGTCAATATCGTGGCTTTGGGCTGATATCACATCCGGGCCTTTTGGCTAAGATAAATGTGTGTTTATGGAACTGGAAAATGCCTGCAAAATGTCTTCGACAGACCAGGTGTTGTCAAATATTGACATAAAATAGACATCATTCTATGATGTCTAAAAATATACTGTCTCTCAGAGGTATCCTAATCATGCTAGCTGATTTACAATCACTAGTGTGGGCGGGTATAGTCAAAACTGGTATAAAAGTCACCCCTACAACATGCCTCCCTAATGTCCTGTAAATATCTTCATATCACATCTTTCTGATATGTGTAAATGTTTATGGTTTAGACATCTTTTACAGCTGGTCATATATATATATATATATGTCACTATTGTTAGGTTAAAAGGTATCATCGCTGAGCATGTCTTTTTTATGTAAATATTTTTATGTAAAATACACACATGAAAAAAACATGCCAGAAACCATGTACAAATCATTTGCATATGAGACATCTTGGTGATCAAAACCGACATCATTAAATGATGTCATCACCCATCACAGAATTATGTATAAAAGATGCCATTTACTACGAGTTTTGTTAGCTGGTGTGCAACTTGCATTGGAATGGTTGAATTATATTGCCTGTCTGTTGTGTTTTATCAATAATAGCCTGCGAAATAAATAGGCAATGGATTTGCAGCTGAAATGTTGATTTCCATTAGACGGTTGCTTTTTAGGTTATCATTCTACCAAATCTGAGATTATATCAAGATTTATTAACGCAACTCCAGTTCCTTTAATCAACCTGAAGATGCACGCTGATGGTAATGAAGAGCATTTAACGCATTACTACGTCTTCATCGGATTATTACTAGATCAAACCCCATCATCAGGATATAACACTTTTCACAGCAGAGTGGATCTCATCTTGCAGGGATTTAGTGGTCGCTATTAATGACAGTTAGTGTGTGGGTTAATTCCTGGTGATGTATATTTTAAGGAGAAGCAAGGCAACATTGGCTCGAAGGATAAAAGACAATTACATTGTCAAGGTTCGTTTCCTGTACCATTAACTCACGTCCGCTGCTTTGGAATCTGCATAATTGAATTTCAACAGCAAACAGTGCCCTGCCTGTCAAGTAGGAAACGGATATAGCATGGCTACTAGATCGGATCTGCAAAAAGTCTCGAACTGAAAAGCGGGCCTTGACAAAAAGCTGAACCCTCATAGTCTTACGCATGTGCAGCAGTCTTAAACCTATACTACCTAACTTTCCGAGACACCTCCAATGTTCAAGACTACGCGGGATATGCTTAGAGGCCTACATATTGTTGTTTTAAACAAGAAAACGGGGGTAAGAGGCAGAGCCCCCCCCCCCCCCCACATAGACATATATGTATACGCCTACATGTACTATAATACTTTCGCTCACAGAATTACTGGGGGAAAGCACTTTTTTTTAAACATACTGCATGAAACATATAGCCGTCCTCATATATGGACGTGGTCACCTCTCCCATACTGATAATAATGGACCTGGAAATGTTAGTCACTACAGACTCATTTCTATAGTCACATGAATGTAGCAAAAACGACTATACCAAGTTAGTCACCTATGTCTAACATAAGTTAGTCATATAATCAACCTATAGTCAGCCATTAAATCGGCTGATTTGGGCCATATAGTCAAGTGACTATGAATTTAATGGTTTCATGGTCTAAAGTAGTCACTATGACTAATAGATGTAGTCAATCATGAGAAACATGGGAAACTTAAGTACTGAAGACAGGTCAAGGTTCAGCAGTGTAGAGCAAGGCAGAGCAAAGCTATGTAGAGTAGAGCAGGACAGTGTAAGGCAGAGTAAGGCAGAGCAAAGTAATGGAGACTAGAGCAAGGCAGGGTAAGGCAGAGCTGAGTAATGTAGAGCAGAGCAGAGCAGAGTAATGTAGAGTATAGTAGGGTAGATCAAGGCAGAATAAGGCAGGGCAAAATAATGTAGAGCAGGGCAGGACAGGGCAGAGCAAAGCAGAGCAAGCAGAGCAGAGTAGTGTGGAGTAAAGCAGGGTAGATCAAGGCAGAATAAGGCAGAGCAAAATAATGTAGATTAGAACAAGGCAGAGCAAAACAGACTGAGATAGATCAGAGTAATGTAGAGAAGGGCAGAGCAGTGTAATGTAGAGTAAGGCAGAGCACAGTAATGTACATTAGAGCCAGGCAGAGTAAGGCAGGGCAAGTCAGAGCAGATTGATGTATAGTGGAGCAGGGCAGAACAAGTCAAAGAAGTGTATTGTAGAGCAGAATAGTCCAGAACAGGCAGGTGACAGGATAGGATGAGGCAGGGCAGGGGATGGGCTAGGATAGGACAGGGCAGAGACAGGCTAGGAGGACGCAGGGCAGGGACAGGCTAGAATGAAGCAGGGCAGGGACAGGCTAGGATAAAGCAGGGCAGGAGACAGGCTAGGATAAAGCAGGGCAGGGACAGGCTAGGATAAAGCAGTGCAGGTGACAGGCTAGGAAAAGGCAGGGCAGGGGACAAGCTAGGATAAGGCAGCAAGGGGACAGGCTAGGATAAGGCAGGCCAGGTGAGAGGCTAGGGTATACTGTAAACAGTTACTGTATTTAAACAGCACAATGTGCTGTACATTTACAGCACTTTTTGCTGTAGTTGATATTACAGCGCTATTTGCTGTATGATTACAGCATTATGTACTGTAAATTGGGTCTACAGCAATGTTACTGTACATTTACAGTACATTGTGCAGTAGATTTCTGTCACTAGGGGGCAGCAGTATACCATTTTTGTAGTAATTATTCTGCCCAACCCTTTCCTGTGTCAGATAAAGCCTCACAAACTCTTAAGACATTGTAGAATAAGAATGGATGAGAGAGACTGAATGCAGTTATCATAAAGTGTATTGATATTTGCATAACTGTGTTGAATAATACAAAAACCAGCAAAAGTATAGAATAGACACCACATTGGTGGGAAAAGTTAAATGCTTAAATGCATGGACTGGGAGAAAACTGGTATCACAAACAGTTCAGCTGTATTAAAGCAGGATTAAACCATTACATTGTGTAATGTGCATCCTAGCTCAAATTGAACTAATGCAGGAAAGGTAATCTCCTTGCATGCATATTAATTGATGTAAATTGATGATAATAATAATATGAAACTGCGGTTTGCCTACAGTAGAACTTTACAGCACCCAGTCGCTGTACATGTACAGCAAAATCTACTGGTACAAAAGTAGATGTTGCTGTAATAAAGTAGATGTTGCTGTAAATTTACAGTAGAAGTTACTGTACATATAGAGCAAGTCAGTTGCTGTACACCTACAGCAAAATCTACTGGAATAAAAGTTGGCAGCAACTTTTGCTGTAGGTGTACAGTACTTACTTCTTACAGTGTTATAAGGCAGGGCAGGGGACAAGCTATGATAAGGCAAGGCAGGGGACAGGCTAGGATAAGGCAGGACAGGTGACACTGACAGGCTCCTGTGTAGGCCTACCATGCTCTGTCAGTCTTGACATACACTGTTCATGTATTTCTATTTTATCAAATTGAAACAAAATACCATGATAACTCTATCAAACATGAGAAACATGCATCCTATAACATCTTAAGTGGTCATAGTCAACTGTAACATAATATATACCAAGCAGGGATATTCATAGAACAGTGGTTTAGGAGAGGATGTGGCTACCTGAAGTCCATGGACCATTCAAATTTGAACCCTAACTGTTTCCTGTGCACACATTCCTGTGACATCATCAATTTGTGTGATCCACATATAGTCACTCCTGACTATCTTTATGACTAATATGTGACCAAGTTGTATAGTCCTTTGACTACGGGGGTCAACATATGATGGTATAGTCAGTACTGACTATAGGTTTTATTATTAGTGCGACTGGAAAAATGTAAAAAAACTAAAACATTCTTCATTCCTTCTGGGACGTAATAATAATAATAATAGAGAGATAGAAGGGACAGGAAATGGCTGGCAATGCATTGGGGATGTCAGGGAAAGGGCAGTGGAAGTTGGGGAATGCAATAGCAACATACAGCTGCTGAGTGCCCAGTTCCACGTGGAATTTCCGATGCTGTGCCAGATATACAAATAATCAATCAAGCCAGTGATATTACATTTCTAGAAGTCAATAAAATGCAATCAGTAGCGTTGCAGTGCTCCTAAACCTGCATGTTCCCGGCATAAATAACTAATATGTAGAAGTGGGTCTCGGTGATTGTGGGTGTGTGTGCAAAAAAGGCGGGTCATGAATTCTAACTTGTGCTTTCATGTTACCCTTGACAATCCAGGGGACAATATGAGACGTGGTGACCTAGGTGCAGGTTAGAGGTCGGCCTCCAGACGGCTACAACAGGAATCCTATAACATGAGCAGAGTGGGTGCCGAGTGGTGGTGGAGCAGCTCCGGGTTACCACCAGAGGTAAGCCCCTTTCCCACCAGCCACCTCCAGTACCACTTACCGCCTCCTCAGAGTGCCCTGGTCTGCCTCTCCTCCCCCAGCTGCATGTTGGTCAGCTTGGAGACTGTTGGAGCACCTACATACGAAAACCATGCAAGAAACGTTGTTTTCTTGAGCAGCTACTCTAAACCGATACGAATCAACCTCGTCGATGTTTTTTGCCACCTTCACCACTCCATTATAATCGTATACTAATCTAAGTATGGATTTTGAGGGGAAATGCCACAAAGTATCTCCAAATGTAAAAAAAAGAACGCAAATGCCATCTACATTGATACTTCTCTGATAGATTTCACCCGTGACCGGCTTGGTGGGATACTGTCCTAGCCCCGACTCGTGAAATACAACAGAGACGGTGTCAATTTGCGTTGGTAGGCCTATAGTTTATTTTTCATCCTTTGTTCACTTCCCATCTCCTCTTTCACCTGTGAGACTAAAAGGTCACATGTCCACACGCCATACTTACTAATGGTTAGATGCAGGATACCCCTATGCAAGGCTAGGTTGACGTTTTTATTGGAACATGATTAATTCTGACAACCTCAGAGAACTGTTTCTCCACGTAATAAATACGAAGGTCTGTATAATACGGATAATACGGCCTATTTAAAACTATTTCTGCTCGTTAAATGTGTTGCTAACCCCCTCCCTCCCTCCCTCCTACGACCGTATATTGAGCAAACAGAAATAGTTTCTTCCGCATTTTATGGACCATTTTTTAATGGATACGGACACTCCGTATTATGTGGAGAAACAGCACCCTGGGGAGTAGAATTGATGTCTTGATACCAGTAATAGAGAGATTTTTACAGAATATGTTACTCCTGAAAACACTAATGTCCAGCCGATGTGAAATCGCAAGTTTCGGGTATTGTTACTTTCTTGTTTATCTGTTGTTTTAACATGACACTAGTACAGGCGATCTTAGATTTTCCTCGGGAGCTCAGTCATTGATTGGTTGTCATCATCATGCCAGTACAGCCTGTTCAAACGGGAAAACAAGAGGGGAGACATAAGCAATCGATAAAGGACGTTTTATATCTCGTATGGTGTTTATAAAAATTCTGATAAAACTTAATTTCAAAGCTCATATTGTATATTCCAGAGAACATCCACATATCTATTATGAATTAAATATAATTATTTTACCTAGATCTGTGCAAGCTCATGTATTCGTGTTCATTACATGTGGAGAATGATAGTCTCTTTAGTTAAGCATAGGAAGACCTAATACTTTCAGGGGCAGTCTTTTCTACATCTTTTTCACCCGCAGGACATTCGGTCCTGCAGATTTTCTATCCCGGTTAAGTTTCCGCAGGACCGGATACGTGTACCAACGTTTTACTGAGGGGCAATATTAGAAAGCCACACACACACTTCTCACACATTAAAAAGGAAAACTTAGTATTTATCAAATAAATGATAGTACGATCTTTTCAAAAAATACGATTTTGAACCTCTCCTTATTGGTGAATGAAAAGTTTGCTGCCCTGCTAAATGAAAGACGAAAATTGAAATTATTGAATATAATACTCCATGTGGGTGCGAGGCTTTTTGTTCTTACTTTACTTTTACTTTCTTACTTAACTTAATTCCTCATAGTTGCCGTTTCAACATAATTTTATTTTTGAATTTTATTTTTGAATTTTCGGTCCGGCCACACTGGGCTTTTGCCGGACTATTTAAACAATCTGCCGGACATTTCCCATGTCCGGTAGGATTTCGAAAAGACGGCGGGGTGTACATAGATTAGATCCCATTCTTCAGCTATGAACCGAATCTTTAGATTACAATCTTCACCAATAACCACAAAGATACAGAGCTCTAGACCATAATGCGTCCTAATTCGCTCGGCTTTAGGTTGAATCGCACTTGACTCTGCCTCGTGAAATACGAACCAATCAGCTAACGAAGAAACAGCAGTTTGGAATCATGCTCGCGAAGTTCTGACTATTTATTTCACCCATATCAGAGTAAATGTCACACACACATATGCAGTTTCCATCTTAAGTAGAGCTAGTCCCATGAGCTGACACTATCCTCTGCTTATAAGGTAATGGCAAGTGAGTGAATAATATGCCATATAATGTTGAGTTACTTACGCCTAATTTGGCTTCTGGCGGGTACATTATGCAGCGCTGAGCTAGTTTGTCACACAATAAATTGCATCCTGGTACTTTTAATCTACATTCGATGTCACGCAAACACTGGTAGCCCTCGGCCTGTTTCTCACCGCATGCCAATGAACCAGCCTGTAAGCGTGAATTGGACATACGCAGCACATGTATAATACGTACGTTTATGTACACAGCATCCTGTGCAAATAAAATATTGTACCCAAAGTCTGATCAGAACGGACATTATGTCTGCTTTAGTAAATTGAAACCTTCATGACATCCACTGATAAACCGCCATAATCGTACTGCCATGGGATGTTATCAGTGTTTTGTTTTGCATTAAAAATAATCATGGATGAGGGAAGCAATTTCATTTTTGTTAAATTATTTATGTTTTTATTGTCTCGATAGATTTTGGAACAGCATACAAAATGAAGGCATTGTTATAAACTATGAAGTAACTTTAAGTATGGATAAGTAATTTTGGCTCTAAGTTATGAGGGAGTTTTTACCAGATCAAGTCCATTGATTCTGAATAATTATCATCGGCCTGAATTTATTTACTCTATCAGGATTGAGAATTGCATTGTATCAATCTATTTCTAGATTGGCTTGTATGTCAGGCATCCGTATAGTGTTGGTAACCTGATACAAACAGCATCTAATCAAATCTAAGATTAGCTGAAAGCTACATACTACCCAGAGTGTCATAGCTACCGAAGTCTTTACAGTTCATGGTCTGTATGATAGGTACCTCTGTGGGGTGTTTCACAAGGGGGACATAAAATTAATTGTAGAATAAGTGTTTCTATAGGAGGTGTTAATTGTATATAACCACTAAGACTGACATTTGGTTGTATCAATTGCATACTGCTTATAAAAGGTGTTTCACAAAGGTCTACAACCAAGATGTTAAGCCAGGGTCTTTGGCTTACAATCTAGATACAACTAATGTATAAGTGTTTCACAATGCATATTAGTGTGGAGCTCATACCATCCCCGCTAATATTTTCCTTACATATTTTTTCACGTTTTTTTCATGCAACATATGTGTCATACTACACACAAAAATCCCTGCAAATATATGTTTATTCAGGATGAAAATTAACTGGTTATACACATTTAAACAACACTTATGTTGATCCTATGTGATCATCATACAAGGGGAGCGTATTTAAGATTAATGCTACATGGTCATTAAGGTTGACTTTTACCAAATGTCTTAAGTTTGTGTTTCACAAGCCACATTATTATCTTCAATTGTATCTAAGTATATGACCATAGATACAATTGAAACTTAAAATCAAGTTGGTCTTAGAAAACATGTAAAATTAATTGTATCTATTTTCCCTTGTGAAACACCCCACAGGCATGGCTTATTATGAAGAACAGTAATGAACAATAACAGTAAATCCCCTTAGAGCCTTAGAGCATGTTGATATGAAATAAGATGAATGTCACATCTTTTAATCATTACAAATAGTCACTAAGGATTACATAGTTTGTTAATATTTGAGACAATTCTTCAGTTACACTATAAACAGTGTTGCTGTTAGCACTGCGTTAAGGTGGATCGCTATCCTTGGATTTCTCCAAATTCTTAAAGCTATCAGAATGGGCTAATATTGCATAGCCAGATACATATATACATTCCCTCAGCTGTGTTAAAAGTTTAGATCATTTCAAGCAAAATTGTGCATTTTGTAATAATTTGAATATTTGATATATTGGTAACTGCTAATATTTCCTATTTTTAAACATGAGCTAGTAAATTGCAGATATTTACTATCAAGGTATTTGCTATAATATTACTCAAAATAACCAAGGGTATAAATCATGACAATTTTATACATAGATTTTTGTCATTTTACCCATCATGCAACGCCATAATTATATATTTAATTTAGTCATTTTTTGGCATTATTTTCCATTTTCAAAGGCCCAAAAACCTTAAAATATGCCCGGGACCCCCTATCAAAATTACATTTATATGTTAGCAAATGATCTGAACTATTTTCTGGGTAAGTTTAATAAAGATCTGTTAATATTGAATGCTATCTTTAGATAATAAGGCTACAAATAATGACGATTTCTTTGTACTCTTTCCCTAAACATCATATTTTTACCCAGAATGCCATGGCATAAACCTGTAAAATTATTTTTACAGTAAAGGGGAACATATAGGAGTTTCACATGTAATGTTTTACATTTCTGCACATAATGGTTGATATGAAAAGAAATCATGGAAGTTTTCACTTTTTTTTCTCATTTTCAGAAAAAATGTAAATACTTTAATTTTTCAAAATTCTATATTTTAAAAAGTAGTTCAGGACCCCCTATTTTTCTTTGGATTTTCCGATTCTATATGATTTAAACTGCCGGTAAAAATAAAATTGCGAAATTCTGTTAACTTTCAGTGACTTTGACCCAAGGGTAGCGACCCACCTTAAATAAAGAGTGACTTGATTTCTAAGACTACCGAAAATTACAGTGTGTTCGAATCATCTTTGAATCTATCAATCATTCTCATGTGAAGTTAACATTCAGCAGTAATTGAACGTCCATTTTGGGGGATTTTCATCTGCATTAAGTGTACATTCTATCATGAATGATATAGATAGCAATCAGGGATAGGAAAACAATCGGCCACCTACGTCTTTTCCATAACTTTCCACATGTTCTCCATCACCGCTACCAAGAGGGGCAGGAATCACCTGTTAAGAGATGCGTGTTTAGGTGTACGAAATAACCTCATTGTACATGAAATATATCACTTTTGTCTATTGTATGCTATTAAGTAAACATGATGTACACCTTGCCAATAACAGAATAATTGGCGTAAAGTCATATGTATATATGGTAGTCTATTAATTCATATGAATCAATAATCAACTGCATTCATAAAGGTTGAATCTATGGCAAGTTATATTAGAATAATTGCGAACCAGATAGGATCAGATAGGGAGTATCGTTCACAGTATAGCCTCTATTGATTCCTTCCTATGTATAAAGACATAATTAACTAAGTGTACTGGTACCTGTGTTACGAAGATGGTTATCAGCAACAAGCAGGAAAACTTCAACATGATGTCTGGATGTCCTCCGTTTTATCGTCGGCCTGAATCGGAAATCTAGAATAGAGAGAGTGTGTATCTACGTTTCATCTTATTCATTTATCCTACACGCCAGGTGCTATTCAACACCTGGTCTGGGATTAAAACATATCGTGATCAAACATCAGTGATCAATTAAACTGAAGACGGGACAATATTTGTTGGTCGTCTGATACACAGCCGTGCTGACTATACGGATTATTGGCAATGCCGTTATTATTTATTCGTATTAGATTTATTATTTCATGGAAACCATCTGTACATGGCGTGATGCGTATTCATTAAAAAGCCAGCACACCGCCCACCAAGGCTGCATAACGAGCATCTGAGAGATAAATGAGACAAATATTTCCGAGGCGAATGCATCTATACATAATTCTACTACATACTATATTCATATTTTTGTTAGACAATGTCACATGTGATATATTTCATTGTGATAGCTACCCCATGTTATGCCCTATGTAAATTTGAACTTCCAATTATTTAATCACAAAGATTTTGATCAGCTTAAATACACATATCCATTTCAACGTGCCCCATGACCACAGGAGGTGGGAATCCTGTACAAGTATGGGTATTTGCAGTCCAACATCTGAAACTGAATGGCCCCATGCCATGAAAAATACAACACTATTGATTGTGAAAATATTTACTCATACAGTCATCCAGTTTGGAGTGCTCGCCAAATCGCCTACACACAGTGGTGTGAAAATGGGCCTTGGATGTCTTTGTTGGTAGTGAGAATAGGCCTTCGTAGGCTATTGTTATGTGTAAAAATTCTCTTTGGTAGACTTTGTATACTGTGTGAAGATGGGCCTTGGTAGCATTTGCAATGTGTGAAAATAGGCCTTGGTAGATTTAGTGATGGAAAACCTCCGCGGAGGTGTAGGTTTTACTGCAAATACTACACCTCCAAGGAGGTTTTCTAGCTTATACTCCATCATATGGATCATATTGAAGTCATCCTGGTACATTAGATGGGGTATTCATGCTATTTATTGTGTTTCATATTAGAGAACGTCATGTGGTTAGAGTGGGATTCGTGCCCACACATTCTACCTGTGCTGATTCAAGCTCTTATATAAGGGGTGGGTGGCTTGTCATGGGTGAATGGCATGTGAATTACGCAATAAAATAGTGACCTTTAGCATATATTGATACGTTGAGGACATGAGCCCTCATAGTATAGTGGTCATGATTAAGGACTCTCCACCTAGGGGAAGTGAGATCGAATCACCAAACTGTCAGAACGTTTTTAGTTCTTTTTTCATTTATATTATTTTAATACATCTTTCTACAAGAGTGACTTGTACATGTATTACTATATTCTCTCATCAGGTTAACTTTTGCATTAATGGTCCATATTAATGTTAGATGGGAAACTTTGGTTAACTAATTAGTACATGTATCATGCTACTACACATAGGTCTGCCTCTGTGGCCAACCTGTTAGAGTGATGCACTATGAATGCTGTCTGCTTTACAATCCTGGATTCGAGTCCCACTAAAAGCAGGGTTTTAAGGAGAAATGGCCCCACAAAACCTCCTCCGGAGGTTATGTGAAAAAACCTCCGCTCAGAGTCTGCAAAACCTCCGCTCAGAGTCTCCAAAATCTCCGCTCAGTGTCCCCAAAACCTCCGCTCAGTATCTCCATAGAAGAATATGAAAATAAACCTACTGAGTGAACAATAGAGTGCACGCCCAGGCGGAGTATAAGTCTTTATATAGTGTGAGAGGATGGGCCTTGGTAAGTGTCAAAATTTAGCTCTAGTAGCCTTTGTATACTGTGATGATGGGCCTTGGTATCCTTTATCATTATGTGAAAATGGGCCTAAGTAGTAATTTTAGTGTGTGAAAATGGGCCTTGATAGCCCTCTTTCTTGTGTTAGACACGCGAATCATTTTACCTTCCCTTCCTGTTTCCTATATTTTACCAAAGATATTCTTGGGCTATGGATGCATGAGCGGGGGGATCCCCATGTTGATTTTAAGAGCTCAACGTTAGTATATCCGATCACTGGTGTTCTAAAAATGGACCATACTTCATATACTGCACTCTTTATTTACTCTCATTCCATAAATTGACTTTGTAACAATTGGATCGTCTTTGACCGGGTGACGTCTTTGACCGGGTGACGTCTTTGACCGGGTGACGTCTTTGACCGGGTGACGTCTTTGACCGGGTGACGTCTTTGACCGGGAAACGTTATTATAGCATAAATTAGACCTACATAGTAAGAAATGGGTGGAAAAAGTCAAAGGATATTTTCACACTATATGAAAGGAAATTTATTTAAAGGCGCACTGAACCCACGACATCATTTGCGTACAAAACTCGGCAGGGTTAGGTCCTGGGTTCAGTGCGCCTTTAAAGTTTGTTATATTTATATGTAGGCTCTTTTACATGCATTGTAGCATAATGCTATATTTCTTCCTCTGCCTGGTCAAAGACATCACTTTCTATATTATGTGGAATTTGAATAGGTACACTGTCCAAAATATTATGCAATTACCATCCACATATTTTCTCTAATAATAGAGATATGGGGGGGGACCCCTTTCGAGCCTCCCGGTCAAAGACGTCACCCGGCCAAAGACGTCACCCAGTCAAAGACGATCCAATTGTTACAAAGTCGTGAGACTGAGCCTTCTGAACGGGCCTATGGCTAGACCCAGGCAAGTATCAGCGTCAGGCCATGTCCCCAATAGAACACGTATTTTGTCCGTTATTCTAAATGCTTTACGAAAGTGTTTAGATTCTAAACATATTTGAACTAAATATTTTTATATGTGTAGAATCTAAACACTTAATAGTACTGTGTTTAGATTCCAAACACTTATCTAAACACTACCGGTATTTCGAAAAGTGTTTAGCATTTAAAGCCGTGTCGACTTTAGGGGTTTACCCCCAGATTGTCATCAAAAACACATCTAACAATAACCAACTCTGGTGCATCCGAAGCTATTCGTTTTCACAGAGGGTTAAAGGTAAGAACACTGGTGACCCTCTTAATTCTATATATATCTGGATCATATTATTGTCCTTTTGCAGTGACAAAATAAATGCTTTGCGACTTTACAGACCCCAACAATTAACACTTTAATCAAAACCCATCATATAGTCTACTACTCAAAGATGACATGGGTCTAAGCGTCGATGGCGTTTAGGTTGCAGGGCATTTCATGGAGACACTGCTCTAAGAAAACTTAGAATATTAGGTAGCCTAAAATGATATCACTTTAGTGTGAACTATAGTACCTAGCATGACGCCTCAGCAAATTCATGGGTAATCTTACCCTGCTAGTAAGGCGTACATCTCGAGTTATTAAATTAGCCCGGAGAGATGAGTCATGAACGGACCCACGTCATACTGACATTTTCACCCCTCAAGCAAGATCATAAGTAATCCCGAGAGAGCGTCCGAGAGGGCTGCTCAGAGGCCGGTGGCGCGGCGTGGGATGTCGGGGTGGGGTGGAGATGATTGCTGCAGTGGGGACCTGAGTGCTTGCAGTTGAATATAAAGGGGCCAGGCAGACCGGAAAAAGCCTTAAGGTCAGTGGTCAAGCTGCAAATAGAACAGTGCTTCCGGGTCACGTATGGTCTGTGTACGGGAAAGCCCTTCTGTGTGGACATCCTTCATTTATGGTATCTTGTGTGGCCATTCTGATGTTTTCTACATTCTTTTTTATATACTTTTTAAAGCCCAAATCTTCATGATATTCATTCTATCTGTAACTTCAAGTTACTTCAGGATACCTTGGCTTTTATCATGTGCCCACATGCTTGATGTGATAAATTGTGATGAGTATATAATTATAGTGTAATATCGGTGTAATATACGGCATTCTCACCACTCGCACTTACCACATAGCAGACTAGAACAGTACTATAATTGTGAGTGTGATACGCTCGGTGAGAATGCCACTTTAATGAAATTATAGAAAATGTCTGTGTCGCAGTTTAGTGAGGTCCCGGTGAACCCATCGGCTGTGCCTGGGCTTGACGAGTACACTAAGAACTTGAATAGCCATATGGATTCTATTATGGTACTTAGTAGTTCATTTTTATCAGCTTACTTCTGTCATCTGATATAATTACGTATATAGACCTATAGCACATATAGGTCTAAGAAAAAGGCCCTGAACAATTTACAAGGAGGCGTGGGATCTGGCCTGGTCGGATTCTATTCCTTTTTTGTACTTTTGTAGCTTGCACGTAGATAGGCATGGAATTTGATCTTCAGATATCCCCTTGTTCTGGAGCTATCGCTGGGGTTTAACTCCATTCATATTTCTGTGCCCTTTTGGACATTAAAAGGGAAAACTGTAGCTCTCTCCTAAGCCCTAGACGCTCAACATCACAGATTGCATATACATGTAGCTTGTATGTGCTGTATATATGCGCAGTCATATTTTTCTTTTTGGATCTCTCAAACAGAAAAATGCCCTAGAAAAGACCACATAATGGGGGTATCGTCTTCTTTGTATGCTATGGTTGAAACATCCTTCATTTGCTTCCTGTGTTTTGATATCCAGCTTGAGGATTTAGTGTGGTACAGTGGTAGCAGTATTATTAATGTGACTTTCAAGCTTCAGGGTGTTGTCTAGTGTAACACCTAGGTATTTGTATTCCGCTGGGGCTCCCAGATATTCTGGAGCTTGAGTTCTCTTTAATCAGTTACATATAAACAATGTGAGTACTATATTGTGCGACAAACTCAGCTTCCAAATGTTTAATATCTGGCTTCTTATTGATCAACAACAGGCCCGTAACTATGGGGGGTTCGTCGGTTCGGCCTAGCTGGCCTGAGAATGGAGATTACTAGCTCCATGCTAGATACACATCAGGCTTCACTGTGATCCCTGGGACGAACAAAAATTATCAAAAATTATTAATTTTGTAGCATTTAATAGAAATAATAGGTTAAAAAAACATACTATTATTGAGAAAAAAAAGTTCGCCCCGCCCCTCACACTGAAGTTTAAAATAGTTATTACAACCATGTGTAGAGAGCTAAGCAATCCTATGGATGGTGCAGTGGCAAAATCAAATCATAGTTATTTTTCTATACAAATCCTATATAGCATACTGGTAAGCTTTAAAAAAGTAAAGTTAATTTCCATACAAAATTGTTATGGTATTGATGTTGACATGTCATGGGTAGTATGTGTTTCGAATTACAAGAGGATTGTACTGCTAGTTAACAATCTATGACACCATTTGCAGTATAGCATTTGTGACAAACGTACATATTAGTGATCTTTTTTAAATGGTTATGACTCAAAACATACACAAAGAAAATGATCTGAGAAAAATTATTCATGCTCTATGTAACATGTAGATACATTACATGTAATACCAAACTCCAAGTATGTATTCCTTGAACTAGGTATGGGGTAAAAATGGCAGAATGGCCATTTTCAGTGGTAAGGGATTGGTATTTCTGCCATGTTAGAGGGTACTATATTTCAATACAAATATGTCTGAACATATTCTGAAGATATTTATGAAATGTCCATATATAGTTGATTGGGAAATATCTTTTTTCAACTGTGAATTGTCATCAAAATAAGTGTAATATCACTCTGAAATTGGCCCATTGGCTATTGAAAATGAAATATTTTAAATGGCTTAAACTTTTATTTTTGGAAAATTCATATAAAATTAACTACTCAACGGATCTTAACATAGTTACCATCATTCTTCAGCATTCTTTATCAGCTTCCTAACCAGTATAACAAAGGGTCTCTTCAAACTATTCGTGGTACCTACTCACTGAGACTAGACCATCACGCAATGGAATCTGTTGTAGGTAGGTATGTAGAAAGGTACATTTATCCTGCCTGATGTTGTTCTGATGTTGACCTGTGACCCAGTTAGCTTTCAAACACTGGGAGACAAAGGAACAGGCTCATATTTAGAATAAATAAGGATGTTAATAGCACCAATTGTCACAATCATACATATCCCATGTTTGTTATCCTTCATCATATTATTATTAAGACGGTAACGTGTGGTTATATATATATATATATATATATAGTCAGAATTTTGAAAAATGTCACTTTCTGGGGCCAAAAGGGAATAAAAATGAAAATTTAAAAAACTCAATTCATCTTAATACAAGTTTGTTATATTGAAAGATTTATATCCTGGGTGTCTGAAAACCCTGATTGGCACAATCAATTCCTAGGATTGCAGTTTTTATCGACCAGCAAACACAATCTAGAATAAAAGTGTCGGACCTTACAACAAAAATCACAGAGCAGTGTAAAAATGTCTGGAAAACACCACAGTAACTCCTTATTGTGTTTTCAAGTAGTCACAGTATATATAATATTGCATACCAGGTTTGATAATCACCGTTCAAAAACTTTTCATTTTGTGGATCAGCATACTTTGTAAAACCCTTGAAAATGCTGAAACTTTTACCAAACATCACCAACTTTACTCTACATAGCTCAAAAGTGTCTTGCTTATCATCTAGCTCACTGTGTGTTATCTTCACTATGCATACTTTTAATTTCATGTATCATTTTACGTGTATAAAGATCATTCTTCATATTTTAATCATGTAATTGAGGTTCAAATGATAAAAGTGTCGGACCTTACACAAGTACCATTTTTCATGAGAAGGGCTATAGTGAACATTTTGTCATCAATAACCTGGTGAAAACTCTTGTATCTGTGAAGTAACACCTATATCTAAGAAGACATGAAGTTTGTTGTTGTCTTAGTGGACATGGGGGAATAATGAAATGTGTCTAATAGGTGAGAATCATGTTTTGAGGGGAATTCTCAGACTTTGGCAAGTCAGAAATCAAAGAATTTTGATTGGACTTGTGATAATTTACATTTTTATGAAGGTATACAGTATTACCTTTTATATGAAATAACAAAGAGCACAACTGATGCAGGCACTTTAATACTGTAGCTGCTTTAAGGTGAAAAATATAAAAGTGTCGGACCTTACATTAGAGTGTCGGACCTTACATGAATACATGAAAACAGCCCTACCCAATATCCAGAAGCTTAGTTATGCTGCTATTACTGTCCAGATTGAACAGACATGTTGTAACTATAGATATACATTCTTAGAATCACTAGGTGTTTGGTATTTTCATATTTATAGAGGATTAAAGACGTAAGGTCCGACACTTTTATCGCCATCCAAAATCACTCTGTTGGTTGTGGGCTAGTGAATGATATGCCTATCCTCATAACTTTTTTTCCAGTTTTAGTACCGTTAGGCCCCACAAGATTCAAAGTACAATTGGTATTTGGTGGCTTTTATATGAAGGTCATTTGAGGCTCTAAATATAAAAGTGTCGGACCTTACATGAGTACCATTTCACATATATGAAGGGCTATGGTGAAAAGTTTGTAAGGAATACTTCAGTTAAAACTCTTAAATCTGGGAAGTAAGGTATCTTTCTGATAGAATATGCTGTTTGGAAAGGGATGTGGTCATCTCAATTGACATGGATGATATATAATCCATGTCTAATTAGGTGGAAATCACATTTTGGGAGCATTTTTCTACTTAGGGAGGTCAGAAATCTAATGATCTCCTTTAGAGGGGTGAACATTTACATTTTTCTGAAAGGCTATAGTGTTCCCTATTACATTAAATCACAAAAAACAACATTGGTGTGGGTATGTTTATACTGTGGCTGATTGAAGGCCAAAAAGTATAAAAGTGTCGGACCTTACATAAAAGTGTCGGACCTTACATTAATCCTTGAAAACAGCCCTACCCAATGTATAGAAGCAAAGTTAGTCTGCTATTACTGTCCAGATTGAACAAACATGTACACACTATTGATATACATTGCTTAGAATTGATATATTTGTTGTATTTCTTTAATTAATAGAGGATTTAAGACGTAAGGTCCGACACTTGTATTTTGTTCCAAAATCACTCTTTTGGGCCTGGGCTCGTGACAAATGAGCGCATTCTAACAATTTTTTCCCCAGCTTTACTACCCATAGGCCCCTCAAGATGGAATGTAAAAAGAATATTTAGTGAACTATCTTAGTGTGTCATTTGAAGCTCTAAAAATAAAAGTGTCGGGCCTTACACAAGTGCCATTTTGTGATAGAAGGGCTGTGGAGGAAAATTTGGGAGAAACATCTCAATAAAACTTCCTGATTCTGTGAGGTAACACATATACCTAATAAAATATGTTGAATAGTAAGGGTTGTGACTGCTTCAGTTAAGGTGGGGGACTTATGAAAAAAAGAAAAATGGCCTGGAAACCCGTTTTTGGGCTATTTTTCAACTTTGAGGGGCCATAAATCAAAGGAATTTCACTTAACACATGAAATTTTACATTTTTCTGAAAGCCTAGAGTGTCCCCTCTAACATGAAATCAAGAAGAACCAGTTTGGTGCAGGCATTTTTATTCTATAGCCGATGGAAGGTGAAAAACACTAGAAAACACCCAAAAGTGGCATTTTTCAAAATTCTGACCCATTAATTATATATATATATATATATATATATATATACATACATATATATATATATATATATATATATATATATATATATATATGGATCCATCCAATATATGTTATACAGGATTGGCTGGGGTATTGACGGAAGAACTCGCCAGGTGGCACCACCGAAGGCCGCTCTATAAACTCTTTCATGCAGGAGACCTTTCATCACTTTAGCTACTCCAGCATTGACGATGTAGTTAAGGTTCTAGAGCCCGGTATGTACATGTCGGTCTCGGATGTCTCTAGCGCGTATCGCTCAATAATGATAAGGCCTAGTGATCGTGAGTACCAGGGCCTTGAATGGGAAGTGCACGGCAAGCCTACTTTCTTGGTGGACAACTTCCTGTCCTTTGGTACCAGAATGGCCGCTTTCCTGTTCAATCGGATTACGGACAGCATCACACGCTACATGCGCTCGCATGGATACACATGCTTCAACTACTTAGATGACCTATTAGTCCTCGGCCGGTCGTTCTCTGAATGCCAGGCCGGTCAGCTATTCCTCCACAGCACCCTGAGGTCACTAGGTTTCTACATCGCCTATAAGAAAGTGTTGTCACCCTCTCAGATCCAGGTGTATCTAGGCGTAGAGATAGACTCTTTAACTATGGAACTACGCCTGCCTAGGGACAAGCTAGCCAAACTTCACACCGAGCTGCTCTTCTTTGCTGGTCGCCGTAGGGCGACAAGGAAGCAGCTTCGTCGCCTGTGTGGGGTTTTAGCCCACTGCTCAACCCTGGTCAGGGGGGGGCAGAACTTTCTCCCACAGAATTATAGCTATGTTGTCAGCATTCACAGGGGGTAAAAGGTACATCACCCTATCCACAGCCTTCTTCGAAGATCTAGACTGGTGGCAGCGGTTCGCCTCATGGTTTAACGGTAGTGCGAATATCATTGCAGCGACCCCCCAGGCGTGCGCGGACCTCTACATGGACGCGTCGGGTGTGGGGTACGGTGTACACTACGGTACAGATTGGCTGTGCGCGGGGTGGTACTGTGACCTATCCATGAACATCGATTATCATAATCATTGCCTCCCCTGTCCTGATGTATTTGTGCCTGATAACATTAATGTCCAGGAGCTGTTTCCCATCCTAATGGCCATACAGAGATGGGGTCCCTCCTGGAGAGATAGGAAGGTCATCTGCTTTTCTGACAATACCCATGTGGTCAGTGCGCTTAATAAAGGAAAAAGCGCTAATAAGCACGCTATGACCTTCCTAAGACAACTTTTTTGGCTTTCTGTACTCTACAATTGTCAGCTGACGGCAGTTCACATTGCTGGCAAACTCAACGTCGTCGCTGATGCTCTATCTCGAGTGCTGTTACCCCCACATAACCTACCACTTTTCATCTGTTGCAGCGGGGAACAGACTCGGGGTAGAGCTCGACGCCCGGGCGGCAGAGATCAGAGCGCACGCGTGGAGTGTCGCGACATGGAAGACTAAGTGTAGTCAGTGGAAAAGATACATTAATTTCTGCGCGAAGACCGACTCACCTGTTCTCCCCACTACCCAGCGCGTTATGTGTCGGTACATTGTGTACTTGTCAGCTGACGTGAAATACGCCACTATTGATAACTATGTGAGTGCGGTCCTGAGTCTCAATTCGCACTATGGTTATGATGTTTCATCAATTCGTGGAAACTTTATATTCCGGAGTACCATGTCGGGGCTGAGGAGGATCCTTGGCGATCCAACCCCTATTCGGGTAACCCTTTCGGTGTCCCAATTGTTAGCCATGTTTGGCTTTGTAAATATTCATGATATCAATGACAGAGCCATGTGGGCCTGTGTAGCTGTGAGCTTCAGGACCCTACTTAGGAAAAGCAACCTTGTGCAAGGCTCTACGGCAAACCCAGGCACACATTGCCTCCGTCGCAGCGCTGTCAAGTTCACCCCTTGGGGGATGTTGGTCACAGTATCCAGCTCCAAGACCATCCAATACGGTCAGCGTGTTCATCAAATCCCGGTGGCTGCGGTCGATGGGTCACCGCTGTGTGCTGTGAGCCTCCTGAAGACCCACTTTCTGGACCTGCCTTCTTCGAACCCTGACTCACCTGCCTTCTTGGTCAGGCTTAGGGGCTCTGTAACACCTCTACAGTACCCGAGGCTCCTGACCTTCCTAAAGAAACTCTTACGACTCATCGGAGTGGACACGGAGCGAGCAGGTGTCCACTCGCTCAGGAGATCCGGGGCAGCGTTCATGCACCTGTGCGGTGTCCCACTGGAGGATATCCGGTTCACCGGGGACTGGGCGAGTCTCTCTGCCCTCATATATTTGACCAAGCCCCTGAGGACCCGGATTCTTACGGACTGTGCCATTGCTAAAGCAATTTCCTCCAGCTTCTAGGCTTCCTCTAATGGTTATTATAAAAATAGACTTGGATAGACTTTGACTCGGTGGTTGCCGGTCTATATTTACGACCATCTCAGGCCCAACCGCAGTTATCCCCGTTTGTCCCTTCTATGCTCATCTCCTCCTAGTCAATGGATCCATCTAATATATGTTATACAGGATTGGCTGGGGTATTGACGGAAGAACTCGCCAGGTGGCACCACTCTCACCATCTACCTGGGCCACCTGGCCGCTCACCCCAGCCAGTGCCTCATGTCCACCCACCTGGGTGCCAGGACAGACTCAGTTTTTTTTGTTTTTTTTTCTAATATATACATTTACACTTTACGTTATTACTTGTTAATAAATAGGCCGGTCTATATTTACGACCATCTCAGGCCCAACCGCAGTTATCCCCGTTTGTCCCTTCTATGCTCATCTCCTCCTGGTCAATATATATATATATATATATATATATATATATATATATATATATATATATATATATTGTCCTATGGGTAAATGAGATAGAGATGACAAATTCATCTTCAAATCTTCATCTTCAGATGAGTGGATACACTTTTGCCCAAGGTCCTGCCTAGAACAACAAGAGGCACATTATTTATTACATTTGAAACAACAAAAAGCAAAACTGTACCGATCCAGGTAGATTGAACAGAAGGGACTTAAGACAACTTTCCCCACCTGGTGGTCGGTGCATGAACTATGAAGTATGAGGCACAGTATGTGTGTACAATATACACTGATATTCCCGTGTCAGTAATATCTAGTTCATATTGTCCTATGGGTAAATGAGATGTTGAGTGTTGAAGCGTCTGCGTACGCTCGTATTGACATGATTGTTTTAATGTATAAATGTAGTGTAGTCAGAAGTTGCGTAAATTGTGATTAATGTTATGTGGCTGTGATGGGCAATCCCAAACCCATATATATTTTTCGTATTTAAAACCAAAAACCGAATACAGGTTTATTGGTAAGGGTTTTGAGCAACCAATGCTGGATACCTGGGCATTGTCTCATACCGTAATATAATGTTGGAGTACATTGTATAAGGGTCAGATGTCAAATTTGATATGAATACTAGATAATAGACTATACAGCTGAACTGTTTTTGAATTTTGAAATGAATGGACTGAAACCCTGCTAAGCGCAGATTGCCACTACGGATACTCGCTTCATTACCTAACTGTCTTTGTCCTGTTTTTTCTGTGTAGGGACTAATGAAGAGTTCCTATCTGTTTTCTCGCTATTGTCTAATGCTATGTTTTTTGCCATAAAGATGTGATATAGATATATGATTGTATGTAAACACATGACGGACATTTGAAAGGCGCAACTTGTTGTGAAATTTTCTGTCAATAAACTTAATCAAACTAAAAAAAAACACAAAAAACCTCATAAATGCACAACACATCCGGTGGCAACAACGGGTCAACCTGACGTGTAGCACTACAAAGCAGTCTCTTTGCACCATAACTGGTTGATTTTATCAAGAAATTATCAATGTCCACATGATCAATGCCCATGTAATCATGCAACACCCAAAGGCTTGAAATCTAGTTCTTTATCGACACAAAACATAACCATTTCATCAAGTGAACAATGTATAAACACACTATTGTAACAGTAGCTGGGAGAACAGGAAATGAATATTCGTCACAAAAAGCATAGTATCTGTTCCATCTTGTATTGTATGCTTTTTTTAGTGTTACCGGCCCAACACTCCTCACGGACCTCCATCCAATCGTCCACCAAGGCCACCAGCTCTACAACAACAATCAACAAAACCGGGTATAGAATTCTTGCATACCTCAACACAATCAGGAATGTTAAGGTGGGTGTTCACCCTGATTCCGAGGAAAATACATTTATGCATTATTTGCCCAAAATATGTTGGAACTATGTCTAGGACACATCAAATTGACCGTATTTAATGTGTCTTTCAGATTAGCTCCATTTTATAAAGTTTTGATAGCTATGGAATGTGAATGGAACAAAAATGTTCTTTTTAGCTTCTTTTCAGGTCAATTGCATTATGGGGTAGAAATGCTAGATAATTGCTAGGTCTCCTAATTCTATACTAATCTAGGTGTGGTTTCCTGGAACCGTTTTTTTTCTTTTAATAAAATACCAATTATTAAGGTGTACAGAGCTGTTTAAAGTTGCATAGTTACCAAAAAATGGTGATTTTCAGTGTTTTTTTTGGTGAAAATCACCACTTTTTGGTAACTAGGTAATTTTGAACAGCTCTGTAGACATTAATAATTGGAATTTTACTAAAAGAAGAAAAACGGCCCCAGGAAATGACACCTAGATCACTATTCAGTCATTAAAGATGAAAGTTATATTCATGTTCTAACCCATAACGGAATTTAAGTGAAAAGAAGCTAAAAAAGAATGTTTTTGTTCCATTCACATTCCACAACCATCAAACCCCTGTAAAATGGAACTAATTTGAAAGAGATGATAGCTATGATAAAATTGATGTAACCTACACATAGTTCCAAGATGTCTATGTCAAATAATGCATGACTATGTTTGCATCTGAATTAGGGTGAACACCTACCTTAAGTCTCGACAAACAATCTGGAATCAAATTGTCCACCCCTGGTGTGTATATATATATATATATATATATATATATATATATATATATATATATATATATATATATATATATATATATATATATATATATATTCTTTTTTTATTTATTTATTTATTTTTTATCTTTATTTTTTTAATTTTACGTGCGATATCTGAGAAACGAGATTGGGACCCCCTATTTATTTTCTGAAAGTATATAGGGGCCTATACTCTTTGGAACATTTAATATGGTGAAATCGCGGTTTATATTTTTAGCCTATACCCGCCTATATATGTATGGGTACATTTGGTATATGGAGCTTGCTAACAAAGCACTCATTATAGTTTAATATACGATGTTCCATGCACATCCGGTTTTTCATGACTCCCTTATACTGCCCATTAACTGACCATCGTCACTGACGGCCAACCACCGTGACTGAGGGTGGGGTCCCACCCAACAAACAACGCCTAATAACCAACATGCCAAAGCTTTTATTTCCTAACTCTATTATTTGCTCCTCCCCCACGCTCAATACCTGATAATTAAGTCCATTGCTCTCTGGGGGCGTGTGACCTTGAAGTAGACACACATGTAGGGTGTTTCACAAGGGAGGTACACAAATGAGTTCGGGTCTTGTTATTGTGTATTGCCAACTTTTCATTAACTTGTTATTTAAGTCCAATACCGGGCCGACATGAACCCTCAAATATAAACTGCTTATACATGAGCCGTGTTGTCACAAACGATGAAGTAAAAGAAATAACAGACAAATTTACCTAATATAGCCAACATGATACCCAGCATAGCACCAAGCACGTGAACGCCCTGGAGTAGGGAGCGGTTCGCCACCAGAGCTATTTTCAACCACACTAATGTCTCCTCTCTTCTTTCTTATAGATTATTATATTAATATATCTTATATACTACCAGTACCGTAATATAATGGTAATGGACTACCAGGTACCCTATCTAAGAGTTGTCATAGTTACAGCTAGCCTATATGGAGTAGTTATCTATATACTTACGGGCCCGAGTGCCTAACCTAGTATTATTGTATTATGGTTGGATACGAGTTCCTTGTCTCCGCTATTGGTCAGGTCATTCGCGCGCGCCAAACCTCTGTTACCCGGTAAGGAGCGCCCCCTATGTTATGTATCTAGGCTGAGTGTGTACGTTGGTTACCACCTTTGTTTACGCCAGAGCGCCGCCCAGAGAGGTGGGACAGCTCGTTGCTCGCTTGCTTTGTGTCATATTTACCGTGGTTAGTTAATTAATTTTTTGATTTAAACCACAGCCATGCAGCCCTGCAGGAGCTGCGCCTTTGTTTATGACCATCGTAAGTCGGCGTGTCCCCAATGTGCTAAACCCACACACTCTAAAGGTGGGTTGGACGAGGAGGAAGACGAAGCCTTTGAATTACGCAAGGCAGAGGAGCCGGGATCCCCAGCAATGGATAGGGATCAGAATGTTTCTCTGCAGCTTAAACTGGCGGAGGAGAAGCAAGCCATACTGAAGCGCAAGCTAGAGATGAAGGCGCTGGAGGAGCGTCTGGCGGCGATCTAACTTGCAGAACTCAAAACTAGAGGAGGAGTTGGCTTCGGGCCAAAATGGCGGACCGGGAAAGAAGCCAGACCCGCAGAAGCCAGTGGTGCCGCCTCCAGGGTTTAAGCCTAAGCCCCTGGGGACCGGATCGACGCTGGAGGGTGAACATGGCTTCCAACGTCAACTGTATTACGCAGACGGATCGTTGGCTTCGGCTTCAGGAGGCAGCACGACAGCGGCGACAACTCTTCAAGCTGGACTGGAGTCTGTTGGTTTAGGCTTACAGGCTCTGGGTTTAGCGACTTCAGATGTCAACAGCGCTGGACTTCCCATGCAAGGTGAGGGTGGTGGCATGTCTGGCTTCCATTGGACGAGTGAATCGGCCCGCAGAAAGCGATCACGTCATTGGATCCGTCCAGATTTTCATCTACCTTTAGATAAAAGCTATGAGGAGATGTCCTACCGGGAATTAGTATACGGTATGGTGTGTGTCACTGAGTGTATCATAAAAGCAAATGACGCACGGTTCGATGTCCAGGGTTATTTGGAACATTTTAAATATATAACCCTAAAGGAGATTAGACCCACCTACATGCCCAAGGCAGTGGCAAGGTATGAACATGACGTTACATCCAAGGTGGCTTCAGGAGAGATCAAGTTCACGGCGGCAGAGCACACGGCAAACGCCACTTACTTTGGTATCGAAAGCACCAAGGCTTATGTGGAAGCCATGCGACTCCTTCAGGGTCCGTCTCAGTCAACGAAGCCAGGTGGCTCCAACAAGCCTTCAACGCCGAGAATATGGTGCCCTGATGATGTCTGCGCTAGTTGGAACTTTACTTCGTGTCAGTATAACCCCTGCCATAAACAACATGTGTGCTGCGTGTGTAGAGGCTCACACAGAGCAAAAGGTGGTTGCAGTTACAATAGTGGCAGTCAGCATGGTCAGCAGCATCAAAACAGGAGCCTACAGTCTTCATTCTACCCACAGAACCAAGGCACCAACCAAGGTTACACCTCTTCAAACCCCCATCAGCAGCAGGGGGGGGTACAGGTAGACGCCGACGAAGGGCGCACCTATGATGTGAACAATTATGGTCTGATCCGCGAGGACAGAGTCATATGTATGGACAGTGTCAGCGATTTACTGGTCGCTTATATAGATTACAAGCCTTTGTGGGATATCAATTGTGTACATAATGTTTCTAATGTTCAATCGCAGTTTAAGCCTTGTGGTTGGAAAAATATGTTGTCGGGGGGGATAATGATGTGTACGGTACCTGGGATCCAGATAGCTTGTTCCTATTGGACGGGGTTATGCATGGCTTCAAGATTGTTGACCCACTGGTTGACATTCCCTCTTATGAATGTATTAATTATGCCTCCGCTACAGGCGAAGCTTTCATGAATGATATTATTTTGAAAGAGGTTAATACCGGTAAACTTAGTATTGTAGATAGGAAACCGCATTGTGTACATGCTCTGGGGGCTGTTGAGAAGTCTTCTGGTGGCTTTCGTCCCATCACTGACGCTAGCAGGCCTGAGGGCATATCTATTAATAATCATATGTCGAGCACGTTCAATAATTTCAAGTTTTGTAGTATCGACGACATCTGTGAGAGTTTAACCCTGAATTGTTTTTTGGCGGTAACAGATATAGAGGCTGCATACCGTACATGTATGATTCGTCCTGGAGACAGAAAGTTTCAGGGTTTGGCCTGGAGTGTGGGTGGTCAAGACGTGTACTTAGAAGATAATTTCTTGTCATTCGGTGCTCGAGCCTCCCCCTACATATTTAACAATTTGACTGACGCTGTTACTAGATATATGAACGCAAATGGTTTCAAGTGTTATAGTTATTTGGATGATTTTCTTCTCATCAGTGATAGTTTTGAATCATGTAAAGAGGCTCAATTGGCTCTTCATGCCCTACTACGGTCATAAGGGTTTAATATCTCTTACAAAAAGGTTCTATCACCTTCCAGAGTCCAACGGTATTTGGGCATTATTATAGACACTATTCAAATGAAATTGTTACTACCGGATGAAAAGATGCTCAGGTTGAAGGAGGAGCTCGCGTTTTTTGCTGGTCGCCGTCAGGCGACACGCAAGCAAATTCAGAGGCTATGTGGCATCATAGGTCATTGCTCTACGGTAGTAAGAGGTGGAAGAACTTTTTCTCATAGAATTATTGGTTTATTGTCTGGTTTCACTACCGGTAGGAGACGTATTACCCTCACCAAGAACTTTTTTCTTGACCTACAATGGTGGAGAGATTTCGCCACTTGGTTTAATGGAGAGGCCAAGATGGTGGGCAGAAGGGTACAAGACAATGTGAACATATACACTGACGCTTCAGGATCGGGTTTTGGAGCCCATTGGGGAGGAGACTGGCTGGCGGGCATGTGGAACATGGACTTAGATGCTGAGAGGGACGGCCACAACCACCTCTCACATTGCCCGGGGGAAGACATCCCTGATAATATTAATGTCCAAGAACTCTACCCGGTACTGGAGTCTCTCTGGAGGTGGGGTCCTGCCTGGAGGAACTGTGGTGTCATTTGCTTTTCTGATAATACACAAGTTGTCACAGGCCTAAATACTGGAAAGAGTTGTAATAATTATGCTATGTCTATGCTACGTAGAATTTTCTGGTTAAGTGTATTATTTAATTGTCATATTGTGAGTGTACATGTCCCAGGGAAGATGAATGTGATTGCAGATGCTCTGTCTCGTATGTATGAAAATAATATGAAGATCCCTACGGGTTTGTGCTGTTGCAGATGTGTGAGCAGCCAAGCAGAAAGGATGGTCCCCGCGGGATTAGTTCCGATTTTAGCCACCAGGGGGCGCCACTTTGGCCTAAAATGAAAGAATTAGGCTAAAAATTGCTCTTGGGTACTTTTTTCTAGAGAATTCAATAGGATTACATAAAACATTCAATTTTTGGTAAAAAACTTCTATATTTGGAAGGTAAAAGGAACGTTTTAAAGCCTAAATGGGTATGCTTGTTGATATGTGTTGCCATGGAAACATGATTTTTATTCCAAATAGAGGAAATTAAGACATAAATTGATAATATGATTTCTGAGGATTGCCATGGTGAAAACAAAATAAAATTACCATTCCTAGATCAAATTTTATGACTTAAAGAATGAAAATGTATCATAAATTTCTTATTATCATAGATAATGCTAATTAAATAGGGATATCTTGGAAAATATGAGACATAGAGCTTATTGGGATTTTGGAAAGGGTGATGCCCACACATTTTCATGAAGCCATTTCTCAAGAACTAGAAATAATATCTTCTAGTGTAATATATCACTGGAAAGCTTATGACATCAATTTCAAAGTTGGCTTTTTCCTCGGACTACCCTTTTCCCTTGCCTGTACACATGTACTCCAGTTGCGACGACGACTAGAGACGAAGGCAGCCAAAGTTAGATCGTATTGTTGGTCAGAGTCGACTTGGCGTACGAAAGCTTCCCAATGGAAGAAGTATATTTCTTTCTGTGCCCTAATTATGGTGGCAGTGGTCCCAACTACTGTAGATGTTATGTGCAAGTTCATTGTGTTCTTATCAGACTCCCTATGCTATGTGAGCATCGATAATTATGTGTCTGGTGTCATTAGTTTAAATAAGTATTTTGGCTATGATGTCTCGGATATTAGGTTGAATTTTATTTTTTCAACTACTCTAAAAGGCCTCAGGAGACTGCTAGGGGATCCTGTACCGACTCGTGTTACCTTAACGCTAGAGAATTTATTGACTATGTTTATGCATGTAGACTGCTTGAGTGTAAATGAAAGATGTATGTGGGCATGTATAGCCACGAGCTTTCGTTCCCTGTTAAGAAAGTGTAACCTTGTACCTAATAATCTCAAACTGGAGGGTCATTTCCTACGCAGGAGTTCTCTTACTTTTAAACCATGGGGTGTTTTGCTTAGAGTCTCGAGCTCTAAAACTATCCAATATGGTCAGCGTATACATGTCATCCCTCTCACTTATGCTATAGGCTCACCTTTGTGTGCTGCAACTCTGTAAGCTAAACTTTTCAATGACTGTCCCTCTTCCACTAGAGATTCACCTGTATTTATGCTAAAGGTGTCAGGGGTATTGGTACCTCTTACCTACCCGGTACTTAATAATTATTTGAAGAGACTGTTATCAACTATAAATATGGATGTCAAAGGAGCAGGATGCCATTCTCTTAGGCGTTCTGGTGCTGCTTTTCTCCATAGCTGTGGTGTCCCACTGGAGGACATTAGGCAGACGGGTGATTGGGCTAGCCTCACTGCTTTAATTTATTTGGCTAAGCCGTTGTCTTCTAGAATTAATTTAGATAGGATGGTAGTTGACGCTATGTGTAAAAAATGATATGTATGTTATAGTATTATATGGTTTTGTAATTCTGGGTGTTGGCAGGTTTAATCCAGCCCAAGTCCATATAATGTATTGTGCTTTATTCACTATCAGAATTACCTTTTACCAATGGTTGGGTACTAGTTCCTTGTCTCCGCTATTGGTCAGGTCATTCGCGCGCGCAAAACCTCTGTTACCCGGTAAGGAGCGCCCCCTATGTTATGTATCTAGGCTGAGTGTGTACCTGGGTTACCACCTTTGTTTACGCCAGAGCGCCACCCAGAGAGGTGGGACAGCTCGTTGCTCGCTTGCTTTGTGTCATATTTACCGTGGTTAGTTAATTAATTTTTTTTCCTTTTTTCAATTGGCTTATAGGGTCAATGCATATCTAATAAAGAGGCAGGTTTAATCCAGCCCAAGTCCATATAATGTATTGTGCTTTATTCACTATCAGAATTACCTTTTACCAATAACATATTATTGTATTATAACATAATACTATTATTCCACCCCCTATGCCAAGTTTATATATAAAGTGAAGTAGATTAGAAACGGACATAAATGGCGTATGTTCATATTTGATATAGATGTTTTATTTTGACCATGAGTTTGCATTAGTATCTACAATTGCATCCAAGTATACAAGCATAGATATTAGTGGAACCCTTGTGAAACACCCCCTACACTGACCCTAGTATGAGCCTACGGCGGTGTGTGTGTGGGGGTGTGTGTGGGTGGGGGTGTGGGAGTATGGGCGGGGGAGGGGGGGGGGGGGGGTAAGTGGATAGTGATGTCCAGTCAGCCTCACCTGTGATCTATAGTCCTGTCGTTGTGAGACGATAATGGTGAGACACACACTTTTCCTTGACCCACAAACAATAATGTCATCCCCATAATGTTATACCAAGAGACCTAGCGGGGTAACCCTATACCTTCCTCCGTACAATGTACTAATCTTCAATGTCCCATACCTAGCATCACAGACAGCAGTTGTTACTTGTGGGTCTTTTGTATCCCGGTGCTTGTATATTTGGAACCAGGTGTTTTCAGGGAAAATGATAATGCCGGGTCGAAAATCATTCGTTTGTGCGACCTTGTTTACATGTACCGCAACACATGGGCTTAATCTATGCCCCCCCCTCCAAAAGAAAAACATCCCCCCCCCCTTCCTCAGATCATCCCTCAAACAAGTGTTAAGTTTTGAATGTGTTCTTTATAATCTTGACCAGCTATTGAATAAAACAATTTAGCCTACTTATTGCCATACTATGAGTAATGGCTAGTCATTCTGAGTCCAAGATCTGGGTTATTATCAAAAGCTTAAATAATCATATGATTAATCGTATTTTTTACGAATGCAGTTAGTAGTAGAAATACGACCAAGGCTTCTTGTGGAATACTTTTCCTACGATTAATCGTATCTCTTCATTGTGAAACACCCTACAGGGAGGTGAAAGGGGGTATCATGGGGAAGTTAAAGTGTGTGTAAGGATCTTAGAAGTGAGAAGTAGGTCTTTTCTGTTGAGAGATGAGTTTTATGCAGGTAACTCTCATTTCGAGGTGATAATTGGGTTATTTTTGAAACACTAGATTTGAAAAAGTTTTTTGAATACTCAAACTTCGATTTCAGGGGTGAACATTTGGCTTGCCACTACTGAAACTTCGATATCGAGGGTGAATAAATGACTGGTCACAGCAGTCTCCATGCAGCTGGTCGGGGTGGGAGAAGGAGGGCAAATACGGGATAGCTCTCCCAGGTGAGAGGACAAACGTTTAGAGCGTTACCTTAATCTTGAATCTTAATTTTGATTCAGTGTCTTACTGTCAGTATCTTATATCTTAAATCTTAGTCCAGTATCTTAAGATCGGGCAGTAATACTTTTAAGATAGTCATAATATGCCATAAAACATCATAATAAACTATGATACAAATAATTCATAAATACACCACAAACGTCATAATACGTCACAAATATGTCATGAATACGTCACAAATACATCCCGAATACTTCACTATACATCACAATTATCTGACAAATACGATAGAACGATTTCTTTGTGGGGGGGGGGGGGGCTAGTGGGATGAGGGCCCAGTGGTGAGGTCCAGTATCGTGGCTGCAGATGGGTCAAAAGCGACCTGGCGACCTGGGCCGTTTTGGAGGCAACTTTTGACCTCAGGCAATAATAAAAGCGACCTAGCGACTTTTGGGAAAAAAATAGGATAAAGGGTCCAAAAAAAGCGACTTTGTGACCTGGACCCCTTAATTTCGGCGACTTTCCGACCTCAGGGGGGGGACCCCTTTGCACCCCCGGTATCTAGGGGTCTGTATCGTGGGGACTTGAATCCCGATGGGGTACCATGGTTTGCTGTGAACAGTGTATGCAATTGCTGCTTGATTTAAGATGATGCAAGGAAAAAGGAAATCTGACATGCCAGAACTTGTTCCACAGAGAGGGTGTTGGAAACCAATCCTTTTTTAAACCTATTCTTCAATATATTTACTATCCTCCCCCTGTTGGTAAAAACTGAGCACTCCCTGATAACACCATTAAGAGCGCAACTTGAAAGCAACATTTTGAGACTTAGAGACTTCACCTAGGCCCTATTATATATGTTTCAAATGGATTTGAGACCATTTTGAAAGATAGGGACATGACAAAAATATTTGTGACTTAGGGACTTCAGATTGGCCCTATGTCTCAAACCGTTTTGAGGGATATAGGGACTGTTTAGCACATAGGGACTTGACCTGGTCCCTATCTCACAAGCGGCCTAATTTTGAGGGATAGGGATCTTTTGATGCATCACAGGGAGGTGTGGAAAATGCCCTGATAGTGATACATAGGAAATGTATTTTAGCCGGAAAGTTTGAAGTATATAGTGTTAAAATATCCATTAACCTTTTCCCCCCATTTCTGTGTACATAGCTCCCATTTCAGCCATTTTAAAACTTGCTGGTCAAAGACTACACCGGTCAAAGACGACACCGGTCAAAGACGACACCCGGTCAAAGACATTTCAATTGTTACAAACTCATAAGACACGGCCATAAGTATGTGGCCACTTAGGCAATGCCTAGTTCACTACCGTAAAACCTCGCGTATAAGCCGCGGCTTGTACGCGAATCAGACTCAGCTTTCTTTTGATACCAAACATGCCTACATAGGGTGCGGCTTATACGAGAGTTTTTATAGGTATACTACAGTACCAAATTAACAATTCTCAGATGGCCTCTGCGGCTTATAGGATCGCACCAAACTCAAGGTGCGGCTTATACGCGAGTTAGGCTTATACGCGAGGTTTTACGGTAGTATCTTTTTTTTGTATAACGCGGTATAATTTAAACATATAACCATAACCCCCCCCCCTCCCCATAATCAAGACACATGTGACAGCACTTTATAGTCCTCACATAGCACATAACTCTTCCTTTGATGATTTCACGACGATTTTCTTCCAAATTACTCTCTAAAAAACATTTCAAATGCTCTTCATATCCCCCATTTTATAAACATATATGATCAAGATTAGTATAGGTATTTATCAGTATGCTACCTTGGGTAGGCGAGGTATATTCCATTGTTGTATAGTAGGTGGTTTCTAGTGGGGACCTCTAGTGACAAAATGATGTCCTCAAAATGATCACCTCATGCAGTAATCGCAGGAGAATTAAAATTGTTTTAGGGCTAAATCATTTTTGCCCTGTCCCTATTATACAGCATTGTATTGCCAATACCCCACAAATTAGTATTGGACAAGGCAAACCCAATAAAATACATATGCTTTCTATGCCCTTTTATATCTTGTAAAACCAATTCCAATAACCCCCAGCAATAACCGCAGCGATAACTTACTTAATATTCTCGCCCATAGGGTAGATTCACCACTTTCGGACGCTCGTTGGCACTACAAACGTGACCCCTTTTCTCTGGGCTACAGTTTGCTTAATATTACACTTAGAGCTGTTATCATGATACTTTCGGAGAGAAGAGTGTTGAAACATTATATCCATTCACTAATAAATGTGTTTTCATACATTATATTATAAAACATTCCTCATCAAAGTTGAAGAATTTAAAGTCCCAATTTCATCTGATGTCGGACACTTTGAATTCCCTTTTTTTTTTTTTCAAGTACTAGGGACAAATCTACCTTTCTATGATGGCAAGCATAGCATACTCTATCCAAGGTTTGAACATAACTCAGGATATTCAACATATCTGAATTGAAATATACTTTTAACACAATTAAAGATGTCCAATATAGAAAAGCTATAAATATTTCCTTTAGACTGACAAAACTTGATATTTTCTTACCCATGGAATCTAAGGATCTTTATTGAGCAATATGGGATTAATATTTCATTCTGGCAGAGTTATTGCCTTGTTTCCCTCATATTTATGGTGAAGAGAAAACACAAGGCACAGTGATGTCCGTCTCATGATGAAATTTGATCATGTCTTTAAATGTCTGCAAATGTTATTTTCTAAAAATCATTATGTATTTCTTTTGCTATATTATACTTAAAAATACATATACCTTTTGGTCCAGTATTGGTTTTATAGCCTAGGTGTAGATATTTTTGCAGAATTTAGCATTACAGCACACCTGTCCGACTTTGGGTCCATGTAATTCTACAAATTAGGCATTAGTTCCTCACCACGAAACAGGCCTACTTCAGTGCATGATTATGCACAGATAATACTGATTCGCATACATGTTATTTTCTTTAATGGTAAGCAGAACATTTAGATTTTCCTATGACATGCACATATAGGACATATAACTTACCATATATCATGATATTTAATGCTAAAAGTGTCCGACTTAAGGTGTGTGTCCGTCTTTGGGTGAATCTACCCTAAGTAAAGTGAATCACAAGTATCGCTTTCACCATTGAGGCCACATTTGACAATTGTAATCATCAGTTGAACGCGCCTACCTTAATACATCGTATCATCTCAATCGATGGTTCTATTATCTCTTACTTGTAGCCGTGACGTTCATGTACTGTAAGTTTGTTATGTATAATATTGTCGTGCTGCTTTTTTCTTTAGTTATATCGATCCAGTGGAAGCTCAAAAAACATCAGTTTAAAAACTTTGATACCAAATGTAATACAACGAACCCAAAAATACGCGCTGCTGTAGTATATTTATTATCCTGTAAACAAACCATAGATGCTACTATAGTATATACTGTAAAGCTGCTGCAGCTTCTACCATAAAAAGTATACTTTTGCAACCTTAGGCCACTTAAAAACGATTATCAGCTTTGCGGATACTTTTTGGAAAAAAGGGTGAGGGCGGGAGGCTTCTTTTTTATGTTATACTTTTTTCTGGGAGTGCGGGAGGGCTTTTTTTCTTTTTTTCCTTCTCATTTACTGTCAGCACAAAGAAATAAGACTAAAAACGCCCTTTAAATTGCATTTCTACCACAATTAATGGCCGAGAAATTGAAAATATTGCAAGTGTATTGCTGATCTTTTCCTCCATGCTGCCATTTTTGGTGATTTATTTTTCTAAAAAGTGAAAAAAAGAATCAATGCGGCCATATTTTAAGGGTGCATGCGTGCGGTATCCGCAAAGCTGGTATTCATTTTTAAGTGGCCTTATTTGAAACTCAATTACAAAGATCGTGTCACTATAGATTTCGGGGCTGCTGATGGCCTAACTATAAGAACCATTATCCATCCAATTAGGTGTGTTTTTACATATAAAAGCGTTATATCTAACAGCTGCCAGTATAAATTCAAAGAGCGTAATTATAGACTTCAAACCTATTTCAATATTCTAACCTAATAAGGTAATAAGATTGATTTTGATAAAAAATGTCATAGCACAATCCAATATAGAAAAGCTGTAATACTCTCCCTGCACCTTGTGACGTCACACATGGCCAAAGCTGATAAGATCGGTGTATGGAGTTCAATCTGCCTTAAAGTAGGGCCCACAAGACACTGAAGGTGGCAGGTCGAATTTTTTATTGAGGTTATTGAGGCATATGAGGGCTCACTGAACATAAAAGACATTATATAATCCTGATATACCAGGAAGACACAGAATACTCTGAACATACCCCCATCGAAAAAAGTAACATTTATTTTGAACATTCCCCCTCTAAACAGGTTATTTCCCAAAATAAAAGCCAGCTTTCATATTGAAACAATTAGATGGCGGTTATGTGAATTCCATAGTAAGACAGATTGAAAAGTACGCTACAGATCAGCAATCTGATTTAAGCCCATTAGATGAGCCCAAAATATATATTGACTTTACAAGAAAAAGTCCTTGTGCTATCCCCCTCCCCCAAATACCATAACAATCAACTTGCCTTCCACCCTATCCAAAATATTAAGTGAATAGCCACTCCATCCCACCTCACCCCTCAGTGCCTTACCCTGCCCTTGGGTTGTTTGAATTTGAGTTTGGCAATATTTCACTTGTAAGTTACATTTACAAGTGAAGTCTTTCAAACTTATGCCAACAAAGTGAACATGTATTCAATATCCGGTTCCGTTACTTTACACTCAAAGTTCTAACAGTGAATACCATCACAAAACAATTTAAACAGGTAGTAAAGCGAATGAATCATATATCAGATACCTAGACAAACATTTATGACTACACAGTCTGGCTGTCTGATCATCGAGTTTTAGTCTTTAGGGTAGATTCACCACTTTCGGACGCTCGTTGGCACTACAAACGTGACCCCTTTTCTCTGGGCTACAGTTTGCTTAATATTACACTTAGAGCTATTATCATGATACTTTCGGAGAGAAGAGTGTTGAAACATTATATCCATTCACTAATAAATGTGTTTTCATACATTATATTATAAAACATTCCTCATCAAAGTTGAAGAATTTAAAGTCCCAATTTCACCTGATGTCGGACACTTTGGATTCCCTTTGGGTTTTTTCAAGTACTAGGGACAAATCTACCTTTTCTATGATGGCAAGCATAGCATACTCTATCCAAGGTTTGAACATAACTCAGGATATTCAACATATCTGAATTTGAAATATACTTTTAACACAATTAAAGATGTCCAATATAGAAAAGCTATAAATATTTCCTTTAGACTGACAAAACTTGATATTTTCTTACCCATGGAATTTAGGATCTTTATTGAGCAATATGGGATTAATATTTCATTCTGGCAGAGTTATTGCCTTGCTTCCCTCATATTTATGGTGAAGGGAAAACACAAGGCACAGTGATGTCCGTCTCATGATGAAATTTGATCATGTCTTGATCAGGCTTGTATCATACTCTCAGTATGCATATACATATGCATATCACATCGGACACGTTTGAACATTCACATACCTTATATCATATGTACTTAGTACATTTATCCATAGTGCATCAGAAGCAAATACATCCTTACTTCCTCATTTGGTTGACAAATTTATCATATGTTTCTAATTTCTGGATCTCACTATCCAAGCTATTCCAGGCAAGGTGTCCTCTATATTTATACTCTAACTCTTTCTATAGCATTCGCCCCTCAGTCTTTGCACTTTCAGTTTAATTTTATTATTCCCTCTTAATGCACATGCAGGAACAACAACACTATCAGGGTCACGTGACAATCTGTACATGCGACACAATAATGATGCTGTTCGTCTCTCCTTCAACATTTTCGAGGTACATCTAGTATGGAAATCGAACCTACTGATGGAGCGCGGGTCCCAGATATGCAGGCAATGGTTTTGTATCATCTGAATTTCCGACACCAATGTGTCAGGGCCACTATCCAGGATAGCATCCCCATATTGAAGGGTTGGTAGTATCATGGTCTAGTATAGCACTAGCAGAATAGCCAGCTCACTATCCATATACCTACAGAGGTTTCTGAGACTGTACAATGTTTGGTTGCCCAAACCAATCACTTTATTGCAATGGTCTTTGAAACTCAGTACTGAGTCAATAATGGCCCCAAGGTAGTTGAATTTGCCCACAATCTCTAGCTGTACCCCATTCAGGTAGATAGGGTAATCAGTGAAGTCCACCATAAAATTGTTGTTTTCTCAACATTTATAGTCAGTTTTATAGTCTCGGCACCATACAGCAATACGGTCCAAGTCATCTTGCAACATTGCCATTGTAAGTGCTGGATCACGGTTGCTACTCTGCCCCCTCAAAGATACATTGGTCCCAAAGAGTATCTAGCAGATTTGGTCTGATCTTTGGAAAATTTATTCGATATTTTTTCTTGGGTAAATTCGACTACACAGAGAAAAGAAGTGGAATCACGGTGACTCTCAAATAGTCCCGATCACTGAGGTATCTCCCCATGACTCTAAAGTGACTCCCTATCATTAGGGAGTCTAAGTGTACTGATTCCCTTTGCATTGAGTCAATCAGAAGTCAAAATGGGACAACACCATAAAAACGGGAGTCAAATCTGGGTGACACTATTATTGTAGGGAGTCCAAATAGGTGATGCAAGGAGATCTTAACAGCTCCCTTCTCCTTGGTTTCATCATTTACATCAACCTGAATAGTGGGAAAATCTTTACTGTACCTTACTTCTACTTCTACTAGCTTCTACTGTACCTTATTTTGGTCTATTTCACATAATGAAATAGTATTTTCTTTAGTGCATATACTTATTATCAGACATTCCTACTATTAGCATAAGAAATTACTAAGTTCTGTCGGAGCAGATGAAGAGGGCCATTTTAAAACCATTATGACAGGCACCGTTCTGAGAAAAACTCTACAAATTATATTGCGAGGCCCTCTAGTGGAAGAGCTCAGGACTGGTGAGATATTGATAAGTTTAAGTCAGGATAGTTTAGGAAGTCAAAAGAGAGTCGGCTACACATCACTCCCTATGGAGTTGTGACTCCCCCGTATGGAGTCCTCCAGTTCATGATTCCATAACACGGGAGTCAATGCGAGGTAGGGAGTCAATTAGCTATGACTCTCTTAGAACAGGAGTCATTATAGAGTTATCATAGAGTCCCACTAATATTAGGGAGTCACTTTAGAGTCCTGGGGAGAGTTACCTCAGTGATTGGGGCTGGACTCCCATTTGAGAGTTACTGTGATTCTACTTCTCTCTGTGTATAATTACATTTTTTGCCTCATGATAACCAGACTAGTATTTTTGAAATCCCCATGTTCTTAACTTTCCGATGATGTGTAAATAATAATTGTAATCGTATTCCTTCAAATTCGATTGTGGTCCCTACTAAAAGTTAGCACATGCATAAGCACAGCACATTCAAATTCGTCATGGAACATCTTACTGGTTCCATTACGATAGCTCAGATTTGTAGTGGGGAAAATCACACTGTTTCATAACGAATTATACCACCATCAGTGATATTGTGCTCAATTTGCACTGCATACCACATGCACTGTTCCCTAAATCCGTATCGGAATAGCTACAATGCATGCACGTTTGTATTGGAACACCATGCACGGCGTGGACATTGTGCTCGCACAAACGTTTAGGCAAATTGAACTCCGTATTAGGTTCTAACATGTTAAGGGGTGGTGCCACGTGTTTGCACACAGCAGATCTAAATGGTTGGACAAGATAACACTGAGCCTCTTTGTCTAGTCTAATGCCTCCCTATAATGTTCTTGCATTTTCTTTTGGCTGGGCGGGTAGTCATTTTGATGACCGAATCCCGTTAAAAGTTACCGTTTTCTAGATATATCTCCAATTAAACATACCAGATGTGAGTTGGCCAATATACATCTGAAGAATAGGCCAATATTGGCATTCTGATATTGGCACACCGCTGCATGTTTGACCACTTGCCCAGTACAATTAACCAATAATATATGGATAACGGGCACACGAGGGGATGTATTCACTAATATTCCACAATAATTATTACTGTTATTTGTCACGCATAATCATTTTAGAAAAGGCCATCTACCGTATGTCTTTTCAATCCATCACAATCGCATTCCCAAAAGAGATAGAAATCACACAAACTGTAATACTACCATTTAGGACATATATAATTTCATTACCCACAGATAAGGTGTCATCACGTTATTTTTGACAAAGTTTCGGTTGTTTCATGCAGTAAATGGCACTTTTAGATATTGAATTTCATGAATTGTATGGTTGCTATGTCTGGGATAGTGTTGCGTCTATAAATGTTGAATTTCATCTCCGTCGGAAACTTAGAAAGTCAATTTACACTAGCCTATATTAATTATAGGTGCATGGACAACCCAAAGATACGAGGTATGGTTGCTACGTTTAGGCTAGCTTGCGTCCATACATACGTCACCCGTACTAATCAGTGCTAATGTGTTTGTGCACAGTTAGACTCCATCTGTATTACAATCTAATTTACGTGGTGCCTTCAGAAAACATATCCTACATACTCTGTAATATACAGCCGTATGCCTCTCACCACATTACACCATATTCATTGGTACCATGAGTACGTTGAAAGACATTCTCCTATTCAGAGGTACTTAATGGGATACTTCTGCCACAGGTCATTATGTAACAGAAGGCTGTGTCTCACGAACTTGGGCCAATGTTTTCGTCTCTGACCGGGTGCCAGCTCTGACCGGGTGCCAGCTCAGACTGGGTACCAGCTCTGACCGGCGTGAATAAAAACAGATTATTTAGGGCAGATGTAGATAGAATTTGGCTGTCAGAGCTGGCACCCAGTCAGAGCCGGCACCCGGTCAGAGCTGGCACCCGGTCAGAGCTGGCACCCGGTCAGAGACGAAAACATTGGCCCAAGTTCGTGAGACACAGCCAGAAGTAGATCAGCACTCACACCTGGCTGCCTGCTGAAACCTTGGACCATTGCATGTAGGGAGGGAGTGGTCAATTCTTATCAACGAGGGGTGGGCGGGGGGCTTGTGTGATGAGAGGCAATGGCCAGTACCTACTTCTAGATATTGTCCTCGGATATTCTAGATGTTAGCCCTATTATTAAGACCAGTAAGAAGCGAAATTGTTGTAAGGATGAATTGCATTTTTTAACAATAGTATTATCCAATTTTTGCTGTTTACTGTATTTCTTCCCATCTCAGATGCTCCTCAACAACCACAATCATAAATATTATTTGGTGGTTCTTCTCTGTTTTAATATACTTTACTTGGCTGCTGATCTTTTGTTTTTTGTCTATTCTTGATCATGTATCAGTACAAACAAACCAAGGATTATGTAAATATTGCTTATAAGGACTCACCTTTATGTACAAGTAACTCACACTGACTATGTCTTACCATAAGTATAAGCAACTCGAACTGACTGTGTCTTACTATGTACAAGGAACTCAAACTGACTAGAGTACCGTGGGGTATTACTGGCAGGGGGGGTATTACTGGCACCCTGGCAGTGTTGTGTGGATTTCTTGCTAGGCAAATTGACTTAGGGTAGCCAATGATAATTCAAGACATTTTGGGGACATATCCTCTTACCTTAAAAGACAAAAAGAAAATGGAAATAAAACTTTGTGATGAGGATAATTGCCTTCAACATTTTGATCATTGAGTCATTAAGCTCAATATTGGTGCAGTTATAGGTTTTGCCAATATGTAAGAGGAATTGGATCCAGATTCCCAGCTTCACCTATATGTGTTTTCGTAAATTGTAAGCAGAATTCCATAGCCAATTTATGTCCTCTGTCTGCTAGAACAATCATTTTTGAACTGGGTCTCATTGCCCCCAAGATGGCGGGGGTGCCAGTAATACCAACAGATTTGTACAGTTTTGGGTATTACTGGCACGCGTCTTACTGTCATCCTTTTAGTTAAGATGAGCATGACAATAATCAGTTATTGATTCTTTCTTTGACACTGCATTGTATATTTATATGTTTGGTTTAAGAGCAAAGCTGTTTCTTTAGTAATTTGGATATTTGGGTACCCAAAACAACATTCACAAATAATTTCACTGCAATCCTGTGAGGTCCAAGTCTGTGTTTGGGTGTATATCAATGACATATGAGTGTTGCAGGTCAGGATGTCTCTGACTTTAAGTCCTTAATTGTTAACACATAATTGTGTGTCCCCAACATGGTCGGTTTATATTTTTGTAAAACTATGGCTTTTTGTAAGGAAAGCATAAGGGTGCCAGTAATACCCCCAGTCATGCCAGTAATACCAACAAAACCCTGAATCATTCAAACATAAATTTTCATATGATAACATATATTATTTTGCCTGTAACTGATGGAAAATGTGACAAAGTCCGTGCTCCATGGATGGGAAAAGAGAAATTCTCAAAAAATCTCATGGAAATCGCACCAGGGGGAAAAACTCCTTAGGGTGCCAGTAATACCCCACGGTACTCTATGCCTTATCATGTTCAAGGTACTCACCCAATTGGATGACCACATCTTTTTTTCACTGTTTTATTGTACATATTATAGTTCCTTTCTCTTGTGTCGCCTGTTATGATTGAGCCAGAGGAGCGTGAATATTTCATGAGATTTGGGCAATAAACCCATTAAAAATGATAACGCTCCCCAACTTTGGGAGAACCATATAACCCGCACCAGTGTTCTGGAAATTGTCATTTAGTACTGTACTATACTGCCAAAAAAACTCGTATTAAATTACCTGCACATAGACCTTGAGAATTTTGTAGAACCCACACTGAGGGTTTGGTTCGCATATGGCCCGCGGGTTATACGCAAAGGTTTGTATTGTGTCACAGGACTATTTCCTTGAAGAAAAATATCATGGTAGATCTAGTTTTCAAATATCTATATCTGAGATAGAATATGAGTATAGCACCTGTGAATGTATGGACCAAGGGGAGAAATAGTTATCAACAGAACACATGAATAAAGGTAAACATGAGTATGAATATATATGGACCACACTGTAAAAAGTTGTTGTTCGTGAACAGCAAAATTTGCTGTAAATGTACAGTACTTTAGCTGTAAAGAATAATACAGCAAATTTTACTGCCCATGTACAATTTTGTTACTGTAGATGCAGGTTACGCTAGTGACTTGTAGATCGACAGCACTTCTCCCTGTAATATGTACACGAGAGGTCGTGGGATTGATCCTTGGTCTATCCACCTCTCATTAGGGATCTTTAGCAACAAGGCTGTAGCTCATTTAATACAGACATGGCAGAGGTAGCTTATATGTCTCCAACACCACAGGTGATGAGTCAATCCTTGGTTGAGCCACTTCTCTTGTTTTACCTACATCGACCTAAAATTCGTTTTTCCCTCACATAGATGATCAAAAATATCACCAGCACTGGGAGGCGAACCCCAGACCTTTACAAATTATAATTAATCAGTTGAGCAGTACACTGCAAAAGAGGTGTTTAGATCCTAAACACAATCCTAAACACATCCCTCCCCGTTTTTGTCAACACAATATGTTCCTAAACATGTTTAGACTAATAATATGTTTGGCTCAGTGCTTAGACATTTATGTGTTTAAAGCAATGTGTTTAGGACAGTGACGTGTTTAGAATTAAAGAATTTAGCATATTATTGTGTTTATCTGTCAAGTGTTGAAGGATAAACGTGGTGTGCCTAGAGATGTAGATTATTATTATGTTTAGATATATATATTACTTTTTTCCCCATTATAGTGTCTTGAAGAGACTTCTAGCAGCCCCCCCCCTTAGGGCAATATGTGCATCACTATATCACATATGCCTCTACTTTAACATAGATACAACCTTGAGTCAATACAACAGACCTTCAGGGAAGATAATACTTTATCCATTCTTGAAGTTCTTAACCCCTTCCACACGGTAAGCCAATATATTGCACAAAATTGCGTTGAGTTACAAGAAACCCAGTGGTGAAGGGGTTAAAAGAGGTGTCTATGTAGCAGATGTATCTTTATTGCATCGTAATTATCGCGATATAGCATTCAACCCCTGAATCCTGCAATGTGTATTATTATCCTTTTGTATCCCATGCAATTTAAGTTAATTAACTCAGATTTAAGCAGCTTTACATCCACATTAACATTTGAGTGGTTTTAGAAACTACAGTCAACCACAGAGCTGCCATCTGGTATGTGTTTGATATACTATGATCTAAACACTACATGTTTACATCCTAAACACCATTCTTTCATACTGTTTAAATACTAAACATCTAAACATATTCAATATAACTGTTTAGGTGTTTAGAATAAATGTGTATAATTCCTAAACAGAGGGATTCACAGACACAATCCTAGTAAAATGTTTAGACTTTAAACATGTTTAGACCTAAACATGTTTAAAACCTAAGCACCTTTTTTGCAGTGTAGAGTAGAGATATATCCCAATATGAATGTTTGTAACACCGGCTCTGTGGCGCAACGGATCAGGGCCCGTCTCCAACATCACAGGTCCTGAGTTCAATCCTTGGTCGAGCCACTTCTCTTGTTTTACCTACATCCACCTAAATTCGTTTTTCCCTCACATGGATGATGAAAAATATTACCAGCACTGGGAGGTGAACCCAGGACCTTCAGACTATGATTTACAATCATTTGCTGGACAGTAACTAACAGAATAAGCTGCTGTCCCTGTACAGTACATAGTGCTGTAAATACATGTATACAAAAGCTCTACAGCACAATCTACAGGAACCAACGTTGCCCCCAGTATTTGGTGTACAGGAACACTACTTACTTCTAACAGTGCAGTTTGTAATAATGCCTGAGTGTTGGTTATAATCACCAGCTGCACAGGAGATTGATGGAAAGGGCCAATTTGAAACCACATGGTTAGGTGACCTCACCATGATATACCCATACACCTGGATCATTAATCTAAACTTAATTTTTAATTGTCTGTGTCTTGTTTTAATATGCATATTTCACAACAGCACATCCCATATAAGTAGTATAGTATGTATCGGAACGGGACTATAGTTAAGTACTGTTTATTACTCAATCGACATGCAGCCAATCAGAGGCCTCCATTTGGTCACGTGACCGGAAGTGACCTACTTAGGGGATTAGTGGTGCATTCTGGGTAACCCTGCAGCCAATCAGAGGCCACCATTTGGTCACGTGACCGGAAGTGACCTACTTAGGGGATTAGTGGTGCATTCTGGGTAACCTACTGACCTACTTAGGGGACCGGAAGTGACGTCATATGACCTAATTTAGGATCACGTGACCGGAAGTGACCTGATGAGTCACGTGAGCGGAAGTGACGTCACATGACCTAATGGCCGACCGGAAGTGAGTGACCTCATTGAGGATCACGTGACCGGAAGTGACTTGATTGATCACGTGAGCGGAAGAAGAAGTTTTTTGTTTAGGAAGTGAGGGTCTTTAGGATCACGTGACTGGAAGCGACGTCGTCACATGAGTGACGCTTTAAGAGACTGCGCGACTTACTAGTAAAAGAAGACGTATGAAAATAAAAACACAACAATATTTTATTTTATTTTTTTTATTTCTTTTTTTTTCAATCTTGATAAACACTCTATTTTTGAAAAGATGCACACGCTTATTTTTTTTTTTTTCATATCTCTAAAGGACTCGTTGTCACACCGTCAGAATGCACGCGACGCTTATAATACAAGTAGCGCACGCCGTCTTTCTCTATGGTGTAGGTGACCATTTTGTTTCGCACCACTTTGAAGTTTCTATTTACAGCAATGAGAGTTTTTCGTTGGCGAAGAACATCCAAGAAGTCGTCTGGTTCCTGAGGGTTTTGTTTCTTCTGTACGCCTTTTGCACTCCATTTTTTGGATTTTCTTTCACCGGTGTCGCTGACTCGATCGTAGCAAATGTAAGTCTTAGGGTTGAGACTTAGGATCCCGTCACCTTCCCACTCCGCTTTCATAAGCCCCGAAGTTCTCAGATCGTGAAGGTACCGTCTCTCACAACATCCGCCGGGCGGCGGACACCATTCTCGCACTCTTTCCGTTTTTGTCTTCACGAAAAGCTCTAAGTGATCGTCGCACACCGCTGTCGGAAGCCACTTTCGTTTCTCTCTGAAGTACGTCTCTCTCAGGCGAGGTTTGACTAGGTCATCCAACGTGTCACCGCTGAGAGCCATGTAAAGACTGTCGGTGTCCATTTGACAAAGGGCATAATCGCGCCGATCGACGAATCTATCCAAGAAGTCGTATGTGAACTCTAACATTTTCAACTTCGCGTACTGGTATACCATGAACCCTATTTGAATAGGGAGGTTGTTGTTGACTGTTTTCGGTTGTAGTTCGACTTCAAACAGATCGGAACTCAACTCGGACGCCTTTTTGAAGCGCCACGAATTGGCCAATAGTTCGAACTTCCGACTGTCAGTGTATCTCACCGCCGTGTGTTTTTCTTTGTTGCAGATTGTTTTACCGTACGTAGCGTTTCCCATTAACTTGTAACAGTCTGACAGAATTTTCTCGTTCTCGTTCACGTCGCCACGTCTTCGCGCCGCCGTTACTTCGTCCGCGAAACCGGCAAAGGAGCGTTTAGGTAGGTATTCTACCACCAGCTGCACTTTGGTGACTATCAAACCGTGCTCTAAATACCACTTGAGAAGCGGCGTTCCCAAGAGAATATTTTTTCCGTGGTAACTCCCTATCAGACATCTCTGAGGCATGTTCAACAGCTTTTCTTCCTGCGCAAAGTCTGACATGTGAGGTCCTATGTCCGATTTTGAAACGGTCGCGTTCTTGAAAACGGGGGTCATTTCTTCGAAGTAGTCTCGTAGGTGAGGCGGCGTAGTGATGTCCACTTGAACTAAACCGAACATTTTCTCCTCTTTCACAGCGGAAAGGATGTCGCTCTCGCTCATCGCGTTTCGAGACACTTTCAAAGCGTCAACCTTCCAGCGTTGTTGGGAGGCCTTGACCCGCTCTCTCGACGCTTCATCTCTCGCCATTCGCACTCCCACACGACGACCAGCTTGTGACCTAGCGCTTTCAAGTAAGCGCTAACTCTGGTCGTTCTGTCGCGTCTCTCCTCTCTCAGTGAAGCGCACTGATATCGGTGCGACGGTATGCACTCGTGAGCGTGGAACCAACACCCGTGAAACTGGAAAACCGTATTAGAGGCCGCGTGAAACCCGTCCACGCGAATTCTCCGACAGCCTACAACCATCTCGCCGCCGTTCAAAGCGTGGCGCAGTTTCACGTCGCGGTCGTGCTCTACGAAGCGTAACCACTCCAAAGCGCTGTGAGAGTTTCTTTGCCTAATTTCGGGCTTGAACTCGGTCTCGGGCCGTCTCACCGCGTAATAGCCCGTGCAGTGCGCTTCGCTCATGCAGCGCAAGTACAGAGAGTTAGCGTCTAGTCCTAGGATGTGTTGGCACGGTCTCGCTTCTTCGCCGTACTTGTGCTCCCTTATCCGCGTGGTGCCCTTCTCGTGAAATCTATGGAAGATGATGGAAGGACCGCCGACTAGATTTTCTTTGATCAGAGCGTGGAGGACGGCGTCGAACTGGGGGAACGTTGTGAACGCGTCTTCTAGGTTTTGGAAGAGGAACCGTAAAGTCAAACCGGCGAGAGAAACTCCGTCTTTCAACATGTCAATGCCGCGATCTTGGAAAAATTTAGCGTGATTTTTCAGAGCTTCTATGAAAGGTTTGACGTCTTTGTTGTTGTAGTGGATCAAGTAGTCTTCCATAGTTTGCATCTTCTCGTCGGACCAAACTTTCTGACATGCGGCGTAGTCGGATTCGGACATTTTGACGCCCGTCAGCTCGCTGTCGAAAGCCGATCTCGGTGGCAGCGTTCTGTTTGCCAGTTTCCTGGTAGACGTCATCCATTCGTAAGGAAAGTGACCTTTCTCTTCGTTCCTGGTGAAAGCTCGCAAATAGGTCGCGTAGTTGTAACCGGGTGCCAAATAGTTGACTACGTCCAAGAAAACCGTGTGCTGTGTGTAAACCGCCAAGTATTGATTGCTTCTCTTTATGACGCTGAATTCTTGGTTTCTTCGGTCTCCGGAGGCGAAGAACGAGTGAAGGCGTATTTTGATCAGGTTCAAGTCGTAACGCCCCGAGTTGAAGCCCACGACTGGAGCTTGACGGATGTATCTCAGAAGACGCTTCTTCAGTTGAACTAACGGGTGTCTGGTCTGAGCCGCAGCGAAGCCGCCTGGAGAAGGGGTGAACGTCGCCTCCTCCAGCAGGAGAGCTTCACCTATCGCCGCATCTAACTTCGCTAAGGTCGGTCGGTAAAGTTCTAGCACAGCTTCCCCGATGACTTTGGCGTTCTCGTTTATGTGATTTAAAACTCGGTCCAACAAGGGGTCGGAATCTGCGTCGGATTCTCTGACGAAGCAGACGGGCCCCTCCCACCCCGGAAAGTCGGATGCGACGCTAGCCGACAAAGGGACGTGATCCCACAGCAGGGACACGTGTTCCGTCGACGGTTCTTTGCACGGTCTGAAGAAAGCCTCGAAATCGAAGGCGATCTTGTAAGGGTAGATTCCGGAATGTCCGTCGGGGGGAAAAATGGAGAAGTCTGCTAGCGCTTCGAAAATCGTTCTCGAATTTTGGTAGATGCCACCTACGTAGCGCAACTTGACTTGTCGGCAAGAGGAAAGCTGGTTCCTGTGTCTCTTCAGCAAGAACTCGGTGGTGAACGCCGCCTTACACTTGCAACATTCGTATATGCCCGCGTACGCGTTGAAGTCCGTGACGAGAGAGACGTGCAAACCGCCTTTCGCCGTCAGGTGTAGGTTGACTTTACCTCGGGCGGCCAGAGTTCTGGAAGGCGGTCTGATCAGAGTAACGCGTCTTCTCAACTTCCGCCCCGGCACTTGACGCGACGCGGTGTAAACCGCTATCTGTACGTCAAACAAGTTCTCTAACGCGGGTAAGTCGCGGATGTTCAGACCCGGAAAGGATTCAGGTGTGGCAGCGGGACAGAACTGACGTAACAAATCTGAAGCGCGCTTGCTGGTGTTGTATAAGTGAAAGGAAATGCAGCGGAAGATGCAGAGGTTGTCCTTGTTGGGAAAATCTAACACGCCGCTTCTCTTTCCAACTCAACCGGCCTGAGTGATCCTACCGCCTATGGGGAATTCCCCCGGTCCCATGTAAACGCAAATGTTCAAATTGGTAGGAAAAAGAACGTGCCACTTGGTGTCAGCGTCGCAAAGTTTCCGTACTTCCTCGCAAGCGACAGTGTTTTCCATCTTTGAGAGGAGCTCTTCCAAAGTTTCTGAATTAGTTATAGTAGGGAGCGGTTGTATGAGAGTTGCGTTGTTCTGGGAGGCGTGAAAGTAGCGCAGTTTGCTCTTGTCTTCTCTGTGTTGTAAGAGTAAGCCTACCGAGAAACCCACTTTGTATCTGAATCTTTGTGTCAAGTGAATGCGACGCATAGTATCTACAGCGTCACTCAACTCGCCGGTTGGTAGCCTGAAGTTTGTTACACTCACGCGAGTCCCGTGCATCCTGACGCCCGTTTGTATCGCAGGCCAATTCGCCGTGAACGTTTCCTCCCCGTTCGGTACAGCACATATGCGCGGAGGGACGGTCACCCCGTCCAGAGATTCGCGTCGACAGGCGATCTTTCGGCAATCGCCTTCGCCGCATAGAGGGCAAAACTTACGTACTACTCTACAATTTTCTACGTGTCTCTCGTGGTTGTACGGTCTTTTAAACATTTTGAAACACTTTTCGCATACGTACTGTGTCATGTTTTTTTTCACTCAGTTACCAACTACTTAGCCGTCTAACTATCTATCTATCTATCAATCTATCTGTCTATCTATCTATCTATTTATCTTTCTGTCTGCTGTCTGTGTATCCGTCTGTCTGTCTCATACAGCGTACGTCAAACGCTGTGTGTGTGTGTGTGTGTGTGCGCGCGTGAGCGTTGAGCGTCTCTCATTCCGAATCTATGCCGAGATATTTCAGAATGATCTCTGTTTTGTCATCCAACTCTTTGAGCGCTCTGGCGGACAGCGTCACTCCCTGCTGTGTGGGTTTTTTGTCAGGACCTTCGTACTTGCGCACGTGGACGAGGTTCTTACCGCTGTAGTAGCTCACAGCTGCGTACACTTCGCCCTCCTCATCCAGCACTGCGAACCAGGGGGTGTGATTAGGTTTTCCTTGCGCGGCCGCTGTGTCGCGTATGCGCACCACTGCGCTGATATCGGCGATGCGTGCTATTAGCTCGCGCAGCGCGTCAGCCGTGAAGTGCACTCGCTTGCTTCTGGTCAGAGACGCCTCTTTCACCTGGCCGTCTTTTGTGTAGCGCGGCCTCCTAGACAGTCTAGCCACGTCCTCCCAGATCTCCAGCGTCAAAGCTCCGTCTAAGCAGAACTCTAACCCGAGATGACGGGAGAAGGTTTTCTCTGCTTCTTCTCGTCCATCTCGTTCTTTTTCTTGTATTTTTCTCTTCTTACTAGGCCTTGTTGTTCTGGAACTCACCTTAGAACGTTTCACACCCGCAGGATGAGTAACACCATCAGCGTGAGCTGAATCAGCAGCAGAACCGATAGCAGGAGCAGCGTCAGCGCTGGTGGTATCCGAGGCCTCGTTGTTGGAACAGCGCAGCCACACGCCGTCGGTGCTGAGTGTAGCGGTAGAAGATGAAGCGCCGCCGCCCTCGTAAGGTGGCGGTGAGGGCAGTCGCCACGGACCGGACGGGACGCTACTAGTGGAGGAAGTGAGGTCGAAAGGTCGAAGAGGGAAGCCGAAAAACGTACCGCCCACCCCTTTCCCTTCGGGTTGTTCGTACGCCTCGTCGTCAGCGTCGTTCTCTGTCTCACCCTGTTGCTGCTGCTCCTCCTCCTCCTCCTCTTCTTCTCGGTTTAGGGGCTGAGTGTCCGAATAGCTGTCACTCTCAGCGCGAGCGGCGTCGAGGGCGTCGGTCGATGTAGTGGTGGAGGAGAGGGGCTGTGCAACGTGCGGCAGGTCATCAAAGTCATCAACAGTAGTGGGGAGGTAAAAACCCGGTTGCCAGTACTGCGCTGTGCCAGGAGCGTTGTCGTCAGTAGTAGTAGCGGTAGCAGCAGGTGCAGCAGAAGCAGCAGCAGCAGCAGCAGCAGCAGCAGCAGCAGCAGCAGCAGCAGCAGCAGCAGCAGACGCAACAGTAGCAGGCGCAGCAGCCTCAGCAGGCGCAGCAGTAGCAGGCGCAGCGGTAGCAGGTGCAGCAGCAGCAGCAGCCGCAGCAGGCGGGGCGGCAGTAGCAGCGGCAGCGCGCTTAGCAGCAACGTGTACCGTCGCGAGTGTAACAACGTCGCTAGCACGACGACTACTACCAGTAGTACTACTACTACTACTACTACTACTACTACTAGTACTACTACTGCTACTACTACTGCTACTACTACTACTACTGCCGCGAGCGCTCGCTACAGCGGGAGGGTGATAAGACCAAGCGGCTGCGGCGGTAGTCTCATTTTCAGTAGCAAGAGGAGGCACTGACGCTAAACGAGCGCTGTTCCGCGTAGTCTTCTTGTTCTTGGACGGCGCTAGGTGTTGTCTTTTGCTCATGGTGGTGACTGTAGAGAGCAGCAAAAGAATGAGTGAGTGAATGGAGGTTTCCAGACCCCTTATATACGCCTTCTCGCTTCTAGAGCTAAGCTACTTACTGACCCTGTTCAGCTGCCGCCGGCTGGCCGGCGGCCATTCACAAAGAGAAACAAAAGACATAAGGCATGACGTTTTCAGCTGGATCCCTTTCCCCCCTTTTGAGAGATCGACTGTCATGAGCTAAGCCGCTTACCACCCTGTTCAGCAATTCAACGCGCATTAGCTGTATAAAGGATTAAGCGGTTGCTGCCGTCGACTGACCGGCGGCCATTCACAAAGACATAAGGTATGACGTTTTCAGCTGGATCCCTTTCCCCTCTTTTTTTTTGAGGGATCCACTGTCATGAGCTAAGCCACTTACCACCCTGTTCAGCCATTCAGCGCGCGTTAGCTGTATAAAGGATTAACGGTGATGAGCTTAGAGTGTGTATACAAAAAAAAAAACTACAGGAGGCGTGTGGCGTGAAGCAGGACCCCCCTAAGACGAACGTGTCTGTCTGTGAGTAGAGGCGTGTGCATGTGGTGAGCGACTTAAGTGTAAGACAAAAAAAAAATCACCACCTCCTGCCGTGGTGAGTAGACCGGGCCGGCCAGGCGGCGGCCGGCTAGTTCAATAGGGAGGGGTGACAGCTGACTAAGGCTGTGCATGAAAAAAATCCGATTTTCACCTGACCTCTGACGTTTGTTACAATGAATGTCAGAGGGAGGGAGACGTCCTCAGGTAGGGGGTAGGAGGTAAGGCTATGGATGAGGAAGAAACACCGTTTTCAGCTGGTCTCCACGGATAGCGATGACACACCCCTCGTCATCTAAGCTCTTAAGGAGCGGAGCGGTTGAAAAAGCGTCATGCGGACAGGTCGCTACACAGCTGGAGTGCTGTTGGAAATGGGATTAAACTCCCTCTGTATAAAAAGCTCTGATTTCTGTTGGAAAAAAACCATATCGCCTCTGACCACAGTAACGTCTACTACCACCACCGCCGCCACCACCGCCGCCGCCGCCGCCGCCGCCGCCGCCGCCGCCGCCGCCGCCAAGACGAGACGAGATGGCTCAAGCTATTCCACTTTCAAGCTCGCCTTCACCGCCTTGTCCACCTGAAAAAAAGTTAATGCGGCTTGACGACGTGAGACGCGCGAGGCAGACCGATGGGGAGAACAGAGAGGTAGGACAGCGGCGGTTAGCCTATAGCGACGCCTTGCTTCGTCAACTAGGTAAAGAGTTGAGCGGCTGTTGGAGAGAGTTGGGCAGTAGCTTAAAAGTTACCGCCGCCCGTATGGATGCTCTAGTAGAGCGCAGTGTCAAGACACCGGAGGAGCTGTGTACGGCGATGTTCCGAGTCTGGTGGGGTGAAACCCCGCATCGTCATAGATGGGGAGAGCTCGGTCGCGTCTTCACCCGCATTAGACGCGTGGAACTGTTGGCTCAGTGGATGTCCCTTCTCCACAGACAGGGGTTGGATTTCGAAAACCCCGACTCGCGCGCGATGCATAAGCACTTGGGCACCCTCGGCAGACGTCTAGGTGGCAGGTGGAAAGAGGTGGGGGACCATTTAAAATTGTCGCCTGAGAGGTTAGATAAGATCGCTGAAGAATGCGAATACGGAGGAAGTCCCGCTGAGTGGGCCTTCCGAGTGTTGAAAATGTGGCAAGATGAAGCTGACGGTGCCGGCGGTACACCTTTTGAACTCCTTCCAGTGTTGACTGAGGACATGGGAAAGTTTGACCTCGGCATCGCGATATTACTTGACTTTATCAAGCAAGAAACAACGAGAACGACGGACATGTGAATTGTTGTGTTTTATTTTCATACGTCTTCTTTATTAGTAAGTAAAAAAAAAAATATCATAACAATTAAGACGCGCGCCCTCTTAAAGTGTCACTTCCTCCAGTCGCAGCTGATCGCCTCATCGAAGCACGTGATAAACAAAAAAAAAACGAAGAGACACGCTTCTTCCTCTCGAGAGGAAGAAGCGTGTCTCTCGATTGAAATCTTTTTCTTTTCTTTTTTTCTTAAAAGAGACAAACGCCCCTTAGAGTGCCCCCCCACCCCCCTAGAGTGCCCCCCTCCCCCCTCCCCCCCCCTCCCCCCCCCACCACTCGCCCCATGCATCCTAAAAGCGCCCCCCTCCCCATGCATCTTAAAGGGGCCCCCCTCCCCTTCCCTCCCCTCCCCTCCCCTCCCCCCCCCTTTATACACTCTAAAGAACGCTTCTACCTAGTTCAATAAGTCACTTCCAGTCGCTCGTAAAACAATAAAAAATGAAAAAAAAAAAAAAACTTATATCGTAGTGTTTTTTATTAGTTTACCGAAAAAAATAAGAGACTCGCCTCCTTCTCCTCCTCCTCCTCCTCCTCCTCCTCCTCCTCCTCCTCCTCCTCCTCCAAAAAAAAAGATATCACATTTTAAAGCGCGTGACCCCTTAAAGACGCTCATCTCTTCATTAAGTCGCGTGACGTCACTTCTTCTTCTTCTTCTTCCGGTCACGTGATCAATCAGGTCACTTCCGGTCACGTGATCCTCAATCAGGTCACTCACTTCCGGTTGGCCATTAGGTCATGTGACGTCACTTCCGGTCACGTGACTCATCAGGTCACTTCCGATCCTAAAGTAGGTCATATGACCTCACTTCCGGTCCCCTAAGTAGGTCATATGACGTCACTTCCGGTCCATAAGTAGGTCATATGACCTCACTTCCGGTCACGTGACCAAATGGCGGCCTCTGATTGGCTAACTAGGTCACGTGACGTCACCACTAATCCCCTAAGTAGGTCACTTCCGGTCACGTGACCAAATGGAGGCCTCTGATTGGCTGCAGGTCGATTGAGTAATAAACAGTACTTAACTATAGTCCCGTTCCGATACATACAATACTACTCATATAAATAGAAACAATCAGGTATATATAACCTTCACTATACGATGGGCAGATTTGCTCCCCAACACAGGTATCTTGCTATCACACTACAATATGCTATAAAGGCATGTTCTTTCTTACATTGTTCTATCGCAGAGGCTGTTCACCATGGAGACCTGCTGCGGGAGGGGACATAATAAGTGGAATGTGCCAAAGGGGGTTGGTACTTGAAAATCAAAGGAGATTCAAAGGCCAGGCCCAGCACAGCAGCACTGGCGTTTCCTGGAGGCAATGAGAGTTGAGTTTCTCCACACGTGTCAATAGGTTGCACAATTTAAAAAATGGCACATGCGTCATTTGCGCTCCACCAGGCACTGTCAAGCCGTCCCTTATTAAGGGGCGGCAGCTGGTAGCAATAGGCCGTCAATGCGGGTCCCCGGGGGAAGAATGTACACGAGGAGCCAAGAGTATAGAATGCCTATGCCTATGCCAGGCAGGTCATTTGGTGCATCATCCAAGCTGGCAAAAGCATGTTATACAGATTGGGAACGAACGTAATACGTCAAGGCGTTGCAAATATTTCTGGCTGTATCTCATGAGATCGATATACAACCCAGCCAACAAAAAACGTTTTCCAAACGTTTGCAAACGTTTTTAAAACGTTTGGATGCAAATTTTTTCTATAGGTTTGTACAGTAAAGGTTTTCCTCCAAAACGTTTGCAATCGTTTGGAAAACGTTTTTTGTTAGCTGGGAAGTTGTTAGTTTTTGACCGGGTGACGTCTTTGACTGGGTGACGTCTTTAATCGCCGAAATAGGGCCTATATATATATGTATACTATCAACTTGTATCGATCTCATGAGACATAGCCTTCTGAGAAAAACTATTAATTATATGTGTTGGTTTATAGGGGGCGGGACACTAATACCAGAATTATATTAACATTGAATAACCTGTTTGGATGCAAATCTAATTGCACCGTAAAATAATGTATAATATTATGAAGGTAACTATAGAATATTCTATTTGGTCGAAATATCGTTTTTCTCTGGCCTCTAATGTCTCAAACCAATATGTAATATAAACATAACTTTATCATAATTATATCAGGCCACCAATAGGCCTGAGGCTCTCTCGTGCCACTATAGCAGATATGTTGGAACCAACAGAAATGTTTAATAATGTCCAAACAATGTGTTTTAATAACGTCTGGATGATAAACCAAGATCATTTTACACATACTGTAATAGCTCATATAAGTACCCGCGCTTACTTATTTCAAGTAGGCTTTACCCCGGCGCTTAGATGAGACAGTTGCCTATTCAAGACAGGTGCTTATTAAAGACCAGCATTTGTTGCATTACCCATGACTCTAATAATTTTCAGTGAGAAACATACAGTAGACATACCATTGTACAGTGGTGGTTATCATATAGTCAATTCACAAAATAAAATGCAATGGTTAACTTGTTATAATTGTAGTTTCCCTGTTGCGAACTTTGAGTGACTGAACATATTCTTCTACAACCGTGAGCAGACAGAGATAACAAATAACCAAGAAATATGCCTTACTGTGGCCTGACTTATCCCTAATCAAGCTAATCCCTTCAGCAATGCGGCCCATAGTGTTCTATTTCTACGACATCCCCTAAACAATGTCTGTATTATACCGTGTGTTTGACCTTATACTTTAGGTAGTGGTTCTAGTTTTTATGCATGGGATATGAACGATGGAGGTCAGTAGTTGTTTAACCAGGGTGCTAATATTTCGAATGTTTACCAGGCTTCTTGGTAGCTCTTGACATGTCTGCCCCCGTATATCACGTTGTATAGGGGACAGGGTTACCCAACACAAGCACTTCGTTTCATGGATGTGGACCTGGACCTTTCTCATTTCTATATACATGTGTTACACATGGCCATAAAAGAACTCTCTTATAAACTACATACTGCAGTGCGCATTTACTTGAACCAAGCACCTCTCTCATATACATTAATTTATTGCACACTGTATTGCACATGGACCTGAACCGAGCACCTCTCATATACGATACACTACCTTACTAATGGATCTGAACATAGCACCTGTTTCATTGTACTTCACACTGTCATGCAAATGGACCAGAACCTAACACCTTTTCCATATACTAGTACTACCCAACTGTTCAGCATAACCATAAAGAAGCACCTTTTTAATATACTACACACGCTGTTAAACATGCCCCAAAGTAGGCACTTATTTTATATACTACACATGCTGTTGAACATGGCCATGAACAAGCACCTCTTTCATATAATATACACGCTGTTAAACATGCCACAAAATAACGGTAAGCACTTCTTTTATGTACTACACACGCTGTTGAACATAGCCATGCACAAGCACTTCTTTCATATACTATACACACGCTGTTATACATGCCACGAAATAAGCACCTTTTTCATATACTACACACGCTGTTAAACATACACCGGAGATTATGGAGCATGATTATTCATACGACAGCGGGCAGGGAGAACAAAGCATTTCACACCTCTTGTATACTGCATACAGCTAGTGGTATGAATAAGTTATAGGCATTGTACCAAGCTGTAGGGGTATTCAGTGAAGGGAGCCTATAAGGTTCCCTTCACTGTATTTCGCGTACAGCTTGGCACTCGTCCTATAACTACTTCGTACAATAGTAAATTAACATTAGCCCAAGTACTGGCCTCTTAATGTATAGTGAGGCATATGCATATTCAACCAGTGACGCACACATGCTAATGGAGCACTGTCGCGTCTGTCTTAAGCCGAGAAACCTGTTGGCACTGTGATTGGCGTGTGGAATAAATGGGCCAGCACACAGCCATACCCTGCCGTGCGGACCACCCACCACTAAGGAGGCGGAGCGCGTTATTGCTTTACTGCTCGCCCACCTGCTCTTGTCCCCACAAGTCCCACCCGTGAGCAGCTCCCCGCACGGCTTCTATATAGCTCCTGCCCCACAGCGCACCAGTCCTTTTCCGCGTGAGACGAGCTCAAGTTAACCTCTCAGACACACAACAGTATCGGTAAGTTAATGAACCCTACTCTTATACAAATGTACCACATTGATGTTGTTTGCTTTTAGCATGATTCATGGATTATAGAGAGATTACTTGTTCTTGGGGATTTATGACGTTTTCACTTGTTCGCATGTGCTTAAATATTGAAATTCCATAGATCACTTTATATAAAAAAGGACTTTTCACAAAAACCTGAGAAAATGCAATGTAATAATGCGTAATGTTATAGCCTGTGATTTTGGTACTTTACAGACTGGGTCTTACTTATCCATATAAAAACGGGGATTTTTCTAGCCGGAATTAAGAGAAACATAGGAAATCATTTGAAAAGCAATGGTTTATGGGAGACAGAAAAGTTTTAATTCATTGAAATAGAGGTCCATAAACCTTAATTCCCCACGAAAAACGACTTCCCGGTTATAGATAGTGTTTATGGATGGTTTCGGCAATGCCATGCACAGCAATATTAATAACGGTATCGAATTAACACCTGGAGGTTTGTCAAGGACTCAACCATCCCGAGCACTAACGGTACCCAATATTTCGGGTGTTTTGATTGTAATGTGATATGACTGAAATGTGATTGTAAATGTTTTGCAGTTAATGAAACCAGAGGTTTGTAATAAGCAAAATGACTGAGACCGTTCCTCATCAAAGTAATGTTACCGAATATCAGCTGGGTTTATCATGGGCCCAATTTCATGATTTGAATGATTGCGTTTTCAGACGGAAGGGATCCGGTGACATTTGACATCAATAATTGATTAGATTATTTAGCTTAGTAGATCATTATAGACCTTCAGACTCACCATGTCAGACTCATAGTGTTGATAAAGAACAGCAGATGTCTCCCTAATTAGCGTGGCCATTAAATGCATGGATCTAGGGGATACCATATTACTATTTAAAAAAATAAACTCCAGAGTGTCAATAATATTAGCCTATCTATTTCAGAACCATTTGATTCCCATTTGATTCTGATCTAGGCAATCTGTGTTTATTGTCGTTTGCTTTTCATATCTTGTCTTTTTGTAATGTTCCAAATTCCCGTATGATTGGACTTTGATATGACTTGGCCATCTGCGTGATTTTCCAAATTACAAACATTCAGCTGTTACCATATTTGTCTGCACCTTCTATAGCTTCTACCTTGGGAAACTTGTCATGTAAATGAGTCTTGTGAAGTTAGTGTGTTAGTATTAACTTGGTATAATGGTGCACTAGTCCAGTTGCCAGCTTGATAACCTTGCAGAAAAACCCCCCGAAGAGGTTATGACTGATTTGGGTACAGGAAGTCCTATACTTTCAGAATCTTGACGATGCCCGGCTGGCATCGTTGAGCGTTTTCCGAAATTCAAGATGGCGTCCAAGATGGCTGACGAAAATGTTTAAAGTCATAAATCAGTCAATTCTTATGTGATTTGCATGTGTAATACCTCTAAATTGGGTTTTTTGGGCATGCCTGATTGATTAAAAGAGTCAAAAAGTCATTTGAGTAGGTATCCATGGTGATAGCTGGTTTCCATAGCAACCAGCATGCCGATTCTTATACAAAATATATATTGTTATAAGAAATTTGTGATTTCTCAACACCTACACTCATGTAGTATCTCAAATTAAAGGTCTCATTGAGATACATCATTTTAACATAGTTTTAGAGTTGTCACAGGTCCTAGGTAACCATGGCAACCAGAAATCAACAACAGTAATGCCTAATGATTGATGCCGAGACATTATCATCCTTACTGATAACTGCAAATACATGACAGAACAACCAACATGGCCACCAGATACTAATTCTCTGCTTGATGTCAAAATGTCACCTGAGTGGTTATCTATGGAGATGGGTCAATTCCATAGCAACCAATATGCTTATATGCAGAAAGTTTGATTTCATGTTATGATTTTTACCAAATGTGCACTTTTTATCATAGATCCCGAAAACTCACATCTTTTAACATGTTATTAATTGCTACTGCTACAGTAAAACTTTATGAACACCTTGTTACCAGCAAGATTAGTTCGTTATAAACGAATTTCGTAGTAACCAAACTCAGCATTTGTAAGTAGGTTTGTATCCTCCCACCCCTACCACTTTCAAGGGGGCATAGAGGGGGGGGGGGCTGACGGAGGTGTGGGGGGTAGGGGAGGCTGCAGGACAGGTAAGGGGCCGTGGGGTCACTTCCTATCACGGAAAATGCTCCCCTTTTCACAAGAAATTAGGCAAAAAGAATGAATTTACTATTTAAAGACAGGTAGAGGGGTCTTGAAGGTGGGGAAGGGGCAAGGCAGGTGGGGGGGGTAGGACAGTGCTCGGAGTTCAAAGCACTGAAGTCCCCTCACCCAGTCCCCTGGCCAGTGGTCGGAGTTCAAAGCACTGAAGTCCCCCCACCCAGTCCCCTGGTCAGTGGTCGGAGTTCAAAGCACTGAAGTCCCCTCACTCAGTCCCCTGGTCAGTGGTCGGAGTTCAAAGCACTGAAGTCGCACCTCCCCTCACTCAGTCCCCTGGTCAGTGGTCGGAGTTCAAAGCACTGAGGAGAGGCAGGTGAGGTAGAAGGGGCATAGTTTTGGAAGTGTGATGGTGGGGAGGTGGGGAGATGAGAGCGGCATTGTGTTGGAGGTGTGGGGGTGGGGAGGTAAGGGGAGTGGCGATGGGTGGGGGGGGGGCAAAGGACTGAGGTCACTAGTGGTCGGAGTTGATGGGACTGAGGTCCCCTCTATCACCTAAATTATACTTCTAAAGGTCAGATTTTACTTCGTTATAAATAGTACTTCATTATAAAGAAGTTTTCCTAATATAGAAATGTTAAGGAGAAAGTCAGGTATTTGTAAATACGTTCGTTATAAACAAAATTCGTTGTAACAGAGTTTGTAATAACGAAGTTTTACTGTACCATGGTAACTAAAAATAATTTTTCTGCTGTACATACTGAATCTGGGACCTGCTGGCAAGCCTCCTGACTAAGAGGTGATGTCAAGTCATATTAGTGGTGTCTATAAGATGCCTCCTCGGACCTCCCATTAATCTATGATGTTTACAGTCATTAAAGCAGCTCATACCCTGCCAGTCCTCCTATAGTGCACTTATTATTAGCATGCCCCTCTGTCGTCCTGGCTGCCCCTTTGTCGGCCTGGCCAGCCCCTTTGTTGGCCTGGACAGCTAGTGAATGATGCAGTATAGCTGTTCAATATCAGCAATACACAAACATATCAACATGCGGATGTGTATTATTACTGTGTATTACTCCAGTCTGCTGACAAACCTTATACAGATACAAAATGTATAAAGCTATAACAGTTTGTAACTATTTGCTTGATGGTTAACTTAGTAGCACACAATAATGGCTTCAGTCACTATCTGACTGAATACTACAATCAATGTGGTCATCTACAATGGTTCCCTCCTCCGGATTGTCCACCATAGCATCATTTGGATGGGACATTAAGTAGGTGAATCAATGATCTGACATTTACACATATCTGTGCAGTTCAATCAAGCATGATCATCAGCAAGTAACATCTTCATGAACAGCATGGGTCTTAGGAAGAACAGCTACATTTTGAGGATAGTTGATGGAAGAATATGAATCATATTTGGCAATGGTGTGGGGATAACACTTTATTGCTGTATGCAAAGACCAGTCAAATAGCAGAGGGTCTTGTTCTGGAAGTTCTGAAGACATAGCACCCCCTCAGGTTAGCAGAATAATGACACCGGTGTCATAAGAGATGACATGTATCCTTTGATTTTACTACACAGATGTAGCTTGATTGGTCATGATTGCATTGGCTTGTTCATTTGTGATGCTTGATCATGTAGCTGTATTCTCCTGTTTAAAGAGGAGTCTTTGAATTTCTCAGTTCTTGAGAATCAATATCGATAGAGCCTGATTGATTCCAATTGATCCATTGACACTTCTGTGTCAACTGAATCTGCCTATCTATGACCTTTTCCAGTTCACAGCCATGACAGTTACATAACTGGTGTCAATGAAACCATCTGAAAGCTTTCTCATGTAATCTTTCATAGAAAACTTTGCCAGTCTAACTTCATCTTTGCACTTTTAGGCCAATATTTCTGTGACAATGTTGAACAGTGAGGCTGAATGCCCCTTTTGATGCTTGAGGTGTACATGGCTATTGATATTCTCACATAGCTTCTTTCTGTCCTTTTCATATTTTGTTATGCGTGCCTGGATTTATTCCTTCTGTATGTTGGCGACAGTGTATCAGTCTTTGCGAAAACTTTTTCAGCATACAGGACAGTCGGTCCTGCAGCTAGCCAATTTAGCAGGACCGGAAAGATTTTTGCAGGACCGAATACCAAAATCAAAGTTTTGCATACTTTTTAGAATAGAATAACATTTATAAAGGAATGATAACAAAAAATGCTCATGACATGCTCTGAATTTGCTTGATAATATTAGTGTGCACTCTAAAACTTGCAACTTCAGTTCTAGTTGGAATATTTGAAAAATTCCTTCAATTTAGGAAAGCCCAGAATGTGGTGGACATCTGGTCCTGCAACTCTAGTCATTCTGCCGGACCAGAGCCATTTTAGGTGGACATTGCCACTGTCCGGCACGTTTTGGCAAAGACTGGTGTATCAATACTCCCTAAGTCTCTTATAGTGCTTAACAGCTAGCTGTAAACAGCAGGATCAGTGCCAACTAGTTTGTGACATTCTCATTTGAGGTTATGTTAGTCAGTACAAACCACACTGCATTGGAACTGATGGGTTGCATGGTGTGCTTGCCCTGGATCAACTTGCCTTGGATCAAAAGAGGCCGGTTGTTTTCTAGGGTCAGGCCAGTAAAAGTTGGTGGGAAGGGAGATCAGGGGTCAGATTATAGTGGTTACCATGGATGATGAAAGGCTGCAGACACAGGGTATTTGGATTGCTGACACTGACCAGAGAGACATAGTGCCTAAAAGCGCGTGGGAGTGGTAATTTGAACTACCTCTATGTCAATCATTATGGATTATTGTTGTTGAATTCCAGTTGTCATGGTCAGAGTTGAATGATTGATCGATTTGTTTAATGTCCAGATGTACATCAAGTACCTCACGGGACATATCTCAAGTTAGCGAGGTAGCCTTCCACAAATAGTAGTAGTCTTGCCTATCAGTGAGACAGATATTTATATGCTTGCCTAATACAGCAGTGACTGCATCTATGGATGATTGAATGTATGAAATGAATGACCGCATCTATGAGGTGAGAGGGAAAACCGCTACCAGGCCACGTACCCTGCTCTTTTCATAGGATAGCAAGCGTTCTTTTATTTGCATAGTCCTACATACCCGGGCTAGTACTATAGTAGGCAGGGCCAGAGAAAACCATAGCCTTTGATATCTCAGACATGGTTCTCTGAGGAAAGATCACAAGAAAGACCACCAGCAAGTTATTCTACTCATTCATGGCCCCATCATGGAGGTCCCCACTAACACAGGGGGAAGTTGTCATGGTTACCCAGTACCCATGACAACTGTGGAACAATATTAACATCATGCATTTCAGTGAGACCTTTACTTTTAGATATCAAATGACAATATCATGTTAAGAAAAGACAATTTCCTCAATACAAAATATATTTTGAGTTAAAATCATGTTTTGAGTTAAAATGTTGGTTGCTCTGGAAATGATGCATCACCATGGATACCCACTCAAATGACTTTTTGACATTAAGGAGAGAGTATATTGTGGCCATGTTGGTTGTTCTGTCATGTATTCACAGTTATCAGTAAGGATGATAATGTTTCGGCATCAATCATTAGGCATTGCTGTTGTTGATTTTTGGTTGCCATGGTTACCTAGGACCTGTGACAACTCTAAAACTATGTTAAAATGGTGTGTCTCAATGAGACCTTTAATTTGAGATATTACATGAGTGTAGGTGTTGAGAAATGACAAATTTCTTATAACAATATATATTTTGTATTAGAATCAGCATGCTAGTTGCTATGGAAACACGCTATCACCATGGATACCTATTCAATTGACTTTTTGACATTTTTAATCAATCAGGCATGCCCAAAAACCCCAATTTAGAGGTATCACACATGCAAATCACATATGAATTGACTGATTTATGACTTTAAACATTTTCGTCAGCCATCTTGGACGCCATCTTGAATTTCGGAAAACGCTCAATGATGCCAGCCGGGCATCGTCAAGATTCTGAAAGTATATGACTTCCTGTACCCAAATCAGTCATAACCTCTTCGGGGGATTTTATTGCAAGGTTGCAAGGATAATCCCCTCCTGGCAACTGGACTACACAGGTACCAGATGTGGAATTCGAACCCACGCTTGTTAGATCTAGTAACCTGCGTCCACAGGTGAAATAGGGGCAACAGGTATTTCAGTTTAATGATGTAATTTAACATACTCTGGATTTATGCATTTTTCCATCATTTTGTTGGGATTGATGGACTTTTGTGAGAGTGCAAAAAACAATTGTTCTGACGCCAAAGAGTTCATTTGGTCAACCACGTTCCTGTATATAGTAAGGCCGTTTTATTCTGAAGACATAGATTACTGGATTTTACAACCAACATTTAGCAGCCGACAGTTAAAGAATATGAAAAAAAACTATTTTCATCATTCTTTTGCAATATTGGTATCAATACTTGGCGGTGGCCAGAAGGAAAAGTAGCTTGGAAATCTTGGTTAACAAGATCGGGGCTCTGAATTAGAATCTTTTTCAGTTTTTCAGACCTTTTTTTGGGGGGGGGGGGACGTGGGCAGACAGAGGCAACAACTCCTTTTCCATATTCCTCCGTGACCGAGTTTCTCAGTAATCATTATTAGTTTATGGTAAATGGCCTACCATGTACCATAAACCAGTGGCACATTTAGAGGGGTTGTACGTCCCCCTCTTTTGTTGGAAATCGACCACCTTTTGATGCAATACTTTGCCAGGAAGGTACTGCTTTGCAATAGCATGCACCCCCCTTTTCAACATCCTGGATCTACCACTGATGAAGATATGGGTATTGGGCCAATTGAACAGTTAGCCATTTCCATACACAGAGTGAACGATGGCAAGCGTGAGGTCATGTCCCTAGCAGCAGGCCTGCACGGCGTCAATTTGGTTTTAGCTCAGATTGGCTGTTTGAAGTTGGGCAAAACTGAGCTGGGTTTCATGTTAGGCAGATGGCTGGTCTGAAGTGTGGCCCTGACCAGGCTGCTGGATTTGGGCTCAGATAGTTTCAAAGTGGGCTGCCTGACTGGGCCCAGATCAGTTTCCAAGTGGGCTGCCCTTTGTGGGCTCCGTTCAGTTTCAAAGTGGGATTCCCTATTTGGGCTCAGATCAGTTATAAATAGGTACCGCGCATAAGCGAGTCATAGCTGCGAAATCGCCGATCCTCAGAGCAAAAATGTCAATCTTTACAAGCCTCCAGAGGCCAGGAAAATTAATGTACAGAAATCTCAAACCCCTCAACAGAAAGATATGGATCTGCTAGTTTGAAATATCATTAGTATTACGTAGGTTGTACTTGCTATGCATGTGCAAATGGGTCTTCACTGGGGGTCACTTTGGGTCAAATTACAGGTTTTGTCACCTGTTTTCCTGCAGCTGATTTGACTCTCTGTCATATAAACTGGATTTCCCATTGCACCATACATTGCATATGAAATATACCAGCACCAATGATTAGGATACACATCAGGCTTCACTGTGGTCCCCGGGACGAACAAAAATTATTAAAATTTATTACTTTTGTAGCATTTAATAGAAAATAATAGGTTAAAAAACATATTATTATTGAAAAAAAATGTTCGTCCCGCCCCTCACACTGAAGTTCAAAATAGTTATTACAATCATGTGAAGAGAGCTAAGCAATCCTATGGATGGTGCAGTGGCAAAATTAAATCATAGTTATTTTTCTATACAAATCCTATATAGCATACTGGTAAGCTTGAAAAAAATAAAGTTAATTTTCATAAAAAATTATTATGGTATTGATGTTGACATGTCATGGGTAGTATGTGTTTCGAATTACAAGAGGATTGGACTGCTAGTTAAAAATCTATGGCACCATTTGCAGTATAGCATTTGTGACAAACGTACATATTAGTGATCTTGCCATTTTAAAAGGAATATGACTCAAAAGATACACATAGGAAATGATCTGAGAAAAATTATTCATGCTCTATGTAACATGTAGATACATTACATGTAATACCAAAGTCCTCAAGCATGTATTTCTTGAACTAGGTATGGGGTCAAAATGGCAGAATGGCCATTTTCAGTGGTAAGGGATTGGCATATCTGCCGTGTTAGAGGGTACAGTATTTCAATACAAATATGTCTGAACATATTCTGAAGATATTTATGCAATGTCCATATATAGTTGACTGGGAAATATCTTTTTTCAACTTAGAACTGTCATCAAAATAAGTGTAATATCACTCTGAAATTGGCCCATTGGCTATTGAAAATGAAAGATGCTAAATGGCTGAAACTTTTATTTTTGGAAAATTTATATAAAATTAACTACTGAACGGATCTTAACATAGTTACCATCATTCTTCAGCATTCTTTATCAGCTTCCTAACCAATATGACCATTTTGTTCAGGGAAGGGTTTTTTCAAACTATCCGTGGTACCTATTATAAAGTGGGCTGCCTGTGTTGGTTTCATACTGGACAGATGGCTGGGCTGAAGTGTGGCCGCAATCAGGCTTCTCATTTTGGGCTCAGATCAGTTTCAATGCGGGCTTTCCAGGTGAAATTGACATTTTAACAATGATACAAGAAAAGGTTAAAGTGGTGTACAGATACTTGTCTATGCTGCATGTAGCTTAAACCCAATAAGAGGCCTAATTGATACTTCCATAATTGGAAAGGAAGAGTATGATTGTGCATGAGGGTTGATTACCAGAAACTAGGATATCTCATTTTAACAATTACAAGAAAGTTTTGGGGAATGATTGAATACATTCTAAAAACCCATAAATATCAGGTGGCGCTGTGGCACCAAATTGTCCAAAGTGGGCAGCCCATCCGAAAAACCGATCTGAGCCCAAAGTGGACAACCGATCCAAAACCCGATCTGCGCCCATCATGGGCAACCCGTTTGGGGCCATACCAAAGCCCAGTGCCCTAAACCACAATTGCAAACATGGTGTGGCCCTGTCTGAGGGTGGTCCAGTATACCTATAGGCTCTTTTCAAAGGACCTAGTGGAGTCCGGCATAATTATATTCGTGAACAGTGAAAATACAACTACCCCAGGCAACTACCACTGAAAGTCCACCAAAGACACATTTTTAATAAACCAGGGTATTAATGAATCAGGAAAGAATTAGAACTGCTAGCGAGGTAGATTTCTATAACAAAATTTAACTCATATTAATACATGTATAATAAGATTATGCTATCTATCATTGTTGATTGATATGTCAACATTATCTCCATGTATCGGCAATTGCCGTAGGAAAGAAGCTAAGATCCATCCCTTCCCTACCTAGTTTTTTCCCTCTTTTGGCCTATACCAGTCTTAATTAATATAGTCGTGAAGTAAAACAAAGCTATAGAAAATAGTCACTGACTGCAGAGATGAAGATAGACAAGCCCATTAGGGAAATGTGATGTGATTTCCCCATTTCGTATGGTATAAATAGGCAATCACAGAGTTCTGAGAAACGTCCATGTTCTGCTACGAAAGTGAAAACACCCATTACGCATATATATATATATATATATATATATATATATATATATATATATATATATATATATATATAGAGAGAGAGAGAGAGAGAGAGAGAGAGAGAGAGAGATAGATAGATAATTAGATAGATAGATAGATAATTAGATAGATAGATAGATAGATAGATAGATAGATAGATAGATAGATAGATAGATAGATAGATAGATATGGATATAGACGCATAAGGTGCATGTGGAAAAGATGCAAACATATGTAGAGAAAATTAATATAGAGAAAAAGCTATATGCAATTGAAAATTCGTAGTAAAACAGTCGTTTCAAAATAATATATCCACAGCGTATTTGTTGATGGTCTATTCGGTGGTCGACATGTATTTTAGGGGCGTTAGGGTTATTCCATTCGAAATCAGCCACTAGAGAACACCATATATCTGCTATGTGGATGAGAAGACTGTGGGCGAGGAGAAGGCAATACGAGGACTCCGCGACACTCTCAGCGCCTTCTAGTGTCATTGCCCTGTCCTCCAGGTGCAACTGCCTCCAGCACATAGCAGGCATTATTAAGGCGGTATTCAGTCTCCCCCTATTATTGCTGCTCCACCTGATGGACAGATAGGCCACCTCTGACCTTGATGGTCCCTCCTGAGCAGGACACAAACAGGCCAGGGCTGCGGCGGGGACAGTAGCCTTTACCCTGGGGGAATACCTGCAGTAATATGGAGGCACAGTGCACTAGATCAAAGCTTCACGCCTCAAGCTAAAGAGGAACCAGCATTTATGAGGATGTCCTTCCGTGTTTAGTAGCACCTGAAAGGTGTCAGTAACCCTGGGCACAGTGCTGACACCTACTTTTTTGTTATACAGCGGGGTACTACTGGTCTCCTGGTATTATGGCTTCCAGAGGAGGCTAGAGTATGGAATCTTATATTAGATCTGTGGCCTTATATATATATATATATATATATATATATATATATATATATATATATATATATATATATATATTGTTTGTGCCCTTTTCCTTCTTAATTGCTGCACTATTGTGGAAGAATGAATTCACAAGATCTTGCATAAACTATATAAGAGTTACGCATTTGTAGACCAGCATTTGTCCCATTGTATTCCTTATTGTGATTTAAAGGGTATAAGAGTTGTTTCATTCACTCTTGTTGATGTATCCTTTCGTTGTATCTATTCCATAACAGACTCGGATTATAGACCAATTAATGTCCTAAAGGTCAAATCCCACAACGCGAAAAATGTTAAATCCCCACTTCGGGCGTCATCTTAAAGTCTTAATAGTACTCACCATTATTAAAGAAAGAAAAAAAAGGAAAAGAAGAACGGGGGTTGGGGGGCCGAGCCTCCCTATTAGGACTAGATTGGGTTCCGTTATTAAGATTATGGGAAAAGTGGGTTTTTTAAGATTACGCACATCATGGGCGGCATCTAGTGACTCCGCAGGTTCGTCCCCACGTGCGATCACTACGGATGAATTTGTGTAATCCTGGCTCAGGTCATCATTTTGGTGACATACTTTGCAACCAGGGACTCAATTAAACAATACCCATTAATCTCGATTATTGATTTGCTATGCACACAAGGCCTATTATGAGGGCTAAACGTGTAGTCAGTTAGATATCTCATGATGGGAGGAGGGGATAGATGTAGAGAGAGAACTAATTCATGGACAATGACATAATCTAATTGATTAGCCAGGGTCACTATTCTGATTACTCAACTACCCAAATCCCTTTCAGGAAACAGTGATAGCTCTGGGGCACCACATATGATAACCTAGTGAGTACACGAGTACTACCCTGGAAACAAATTCCCGTGAATTCCCCCTGAATAACACGGGTTGAACTGGGGTCAGTCCCGGGAATAACCCGGGTTCTATTCCCGTGATATCATGGGATTCTGTGAGCAAAATCTCCCGTTATATCACGGGATTTTGTTAAAGAGGGGTGCATGGGTTTGAATCCCATACTAGTAGACCTGAATAGTTCTAGTGAACCTGTCTAGTGTGATTTATCTAAATATTCTTACAAAAACATCCACATACATTCCTTTTGACCACTAACAATCTTATATATGCTGGTCCTGTTCAGGAACTAAACCCGCTACCCTTAGACCCATAGTCCAGTGCTCTAGCGACTTACTTACTGGGACATGTATTGGGAGAGGTACATGACCTGTGACCAATGGTGACTGTACCATAATATATTATGTATAATTACAGTTGATAAAGAGAGAAGCAGGCTTGCTGAATGGTTGATGCATGGAAAGGTAATAGGGACCTGTAGCAATGTTGACGCAGCCCATTTAGAGAAGATGTAGCCTATGCCTGTAACACTGCTATGTTTGCGTTTATTAGGGACCTTTAGCAAACACCTAAAAGCTCAATAAACACAGACGCAGCAGTGCTGAAGGCATGTGATACGTCTGCGTTTAATGAGCTACATTGGGTTTGTTAAAGGTCCCTAATGAGATATGTCAGGTTGCTAAAGGTCCCTAATGTTTCATTTTTTTGTATCTGTCATTTAGAAAACATTTCTTTCACACCAACATGTAGAAGATTTTTAACGTTTTTTATCATCAATTCATGCTTGAATAAGGTAGAAATACACCTATGCTATGGTGTGCACAATTCTACCCCATCGGTTCAAAATGAGTGAACTGACACAGGGGTTCGAACCCACATCCTGCTGAGGGTAAATCCCGTGATTTTACAAGATTCTACATGTAAAATCACATCTTTTAATCCCGTGATATAACGGGAAATTTTGCTCACAGAATCCCCAAAACTTCCCGGGAATATCTTATGACTTGTTACCAGGGTACTGCTCCAGGCCCCATCTTTAACTATGACGGACTTCATTCGGTTTTCAGTGTTGCACTATAATGTATAACAACCGAGTTACTCTGCTTGTAATGGGATCTAATGAGATCTGTAATCTAGAAGTTTGCCAATATTATTTGCTCTAAAGATAATCATAAGCCTCGTTTACAGATGTGATGTGTGAAGGGGGGGGGGGGGGGTAATTTGACATTATGTTAATAGTGACAGGAGCGGGGCTGATATCACATAATCTTGATTCAACATGGTACGTGATGGGTTGATAGAGGTGACATGGTGCGTGGTTTTGTAAGTGACAGAGGACATGGCCATTCTTTAAAATGGACGTGCGACATGGAGAACCCCAATCCAGAGTTCCATTAATAGCGCTGCTCTGGAACGGAATTATGGTATCATACGCCAGCTGTTATGACAGCTGTATTCCTGTGCTTTAAACCAGAAGGCGGCTCGTTTTTGTCACAGCTCTCTGAAGGCATCTTGGAGATAAATGGCAGGCTAGAAAAAGGACAGTGCTGTACATAAGAACTGATGAATGGTTTCACTAAACCCAGACAATGCGTTGTATTATGCAACTGGGACAGCGTATTCAATGTCTTTCTGCCGTGAGAAATGTCCAGGTGGCCGGTCTGGCAATCTTAAGTCGTTCAAGGAAACCCATGCAGCCAATTTTAACAGTCAAAGCAGATTTGATCAAAAATGTGTTGCCATTGTCACAACCTATAACTATGACAGACCATTAGCTAGAAACTGCTGCAGTTGCAGAATGTGGCTTGCAGTATAAACAAAAACAAAAGATGATTCATACATAACTCAAACGTTGTTTGCCACACCAAAATTATACTTAATACAAGAAAGTGCTTATAGAAATATTTGTACTCTGACATTGAATAACCATTAACAATAAAACGGGAATATGGGGAGCTTTTCAAATGTATGCATATAGGTAATTTCACTCAAGATTGTTGTTCGTCAACTTACAATGAGATTTTGTTCTACTAATATTGAATTAGCTGCGCCCCTTGCACTAATCTTTGCTTGGTGGGGGGGGGGGGGGGTCATGGTACGCTAAATGTTATGAACATACTAGACAATGCTTTATGTATATCATAGTCAATCACCCACATTAGATATACACCCAGCCAACACACCCTAGTGGGCCCTAGATGGGTCACAGATGGGCTGCCTTATGGGGTCCATATGGGCTCCCCATCTGGGGCCCGCTTCGTTTTGACCGGGCCTATCAGGTGGGGCCCACAAGGGCTTGCCCAGGTTTGAAGTGGGCTGGCCCTGTTCAGATCTAAGTGGGACCCAGGTGGGCTCCTTTATTTGGGGAACACATAATTGGGGGTGGGGGCTGGGGGCACAGACACAACATTTTCTTTACCTATAAGTTTAGTTGTTATGTAGTTGATGACCATACATGTTAAGAGTAGTTACTAACTAGTATTCAAGTGGGTGAATTAATTTGTCTACATTTAGTGTCATCTCTTCCCTTTATTTAGGGAGGAGAAGCAAAATGCATCCTTTGACTAACTACAACTCTGATCATATTGGGTGACACAGTCAGAGTTCCTGTGGGTCTGATAGTCATACCTGAGGGAGCCCTGGGATTATGTACTATGATCATATCCCGGGGAAAGGTGTCAGTATCAGAATGCTCCTTGTTTCTCTATTCTTATGTAAACTTGTGTAGATATTTTCATATAATATGAACGTAATGTGAAAACTGTTTCATTTCAATGGTTTTAAAGGAATTGTGAATTTATGGCTCATTGTAATAAAGTCAAGAAAATGTCTATAGGATATCAAACCCCATGTACTCTCAATGATGACATCTAGTGGTAAGCTCAGGAACAGTACTTGCCCATTTAGCCCAGGCCTAACCCAGGTGAACCCCACTCTTTTGGGGAAAGGTCTTTGAAACGTAATCATGAAAGTTGTGTTGGTAGAATTAGCCCAGAAAGTGAAGTTGGTGGGTTGGCCCACATGGGGCCCACCTGGCAGCCCACATCAAGCCCATGGAAAACCCATGCAGACCCATGCAGACCTCAGCCCACTTAGCCCAGCTCTAGCCCAGGTAGACAACATAGCATGAGAAAAACTATTTGAACTTGCATTTTCTAGAAAAAAGGGACAAGTGAGGATAAATTAAAATATCTGCAATGCAAGATATCCATTGAAAACTAAGTTCAGTACATGGGCTCAGCCCACCTGGGCCCTATCTGGCTGCCCATGCTGAGCCCATGGGAAACCCAGGGATACCTTTGCCAAGTTTGCCCATTTCCAATCCAGATGAAACCCACTTTTACAAAAACGCATATAATGTCAATTTAAAATGTAAAATGTAAAATAACATTTTGATATTATGGGCTGAGCCCAGATGGGCCCCATCTGGAAGCCCAGACAATTACCAGTTAATCCCCAGATATGAGCTAGCCCATGGTGCCCAGAGACACGCCCATATGGGGCCCATTTGGGTGTGTTGGCTGGGACAATAACCCGAAAGAGATGTGATTAGTTTGTCATATGAAGCAAGAATATAGTTATTTTAAAGCATCCACCATGTTATATCACCCTCACACTGGGTGTCTTCAAATAAACTTCCGGGAGTAAAGCTGGGACTCTACTACCCGATCTTTTGGGCAATTCTCACGATCCGATCATACATCATATTACATGTCTATACAGTTTGGTCAGGTATAAACAAAGGCCTTCATAAATATATCTGGCCGATATAAGGTGAGGCTCCACTAGCCGATTTTATTCACAAATCGGGGCTATTCTCACGAATCTGACTCAGTTGTATACCATAGCAATTACAGGCATTAAACAGGGGGATACTATACACCCTGCCACAGGTCTATGTTTGTAAATAATATTTATGTTTATAAACAAGTGGAAAATAGAATTGCCAAGGCTATGTAAGACGATTTATGTCCCGATTTTACAACCAAGGCCGATTTTGGCTCCCCATCCCATATCTAACAGGTTTGATTTTCATTGGTCTGATCTGCAGGCTGATCTATATACAATTTATACAGAAAATGAATGGATTAATCGGCCAGATAGATTTCTGAGGGCTTTGTTTATACCCGGACAAACTGTATAGACATGTATGATCGGATCGTGAGAATTGCCCAAAATATCGGGTAGTGGAGTCCCAGCCTAAGCCATTCATTTTCTGTATAAATTTTGTATAAATCGGCCAATTAGAGTCCTGCAGATCAGACCAATGGAAATCAAACCTGTTAGATATGGGATTGGGAGCCAAAATCGGCCTGGGTTGCAAAAATCGGGACACAAATCGGGATCTAAATCTTACATAGCCTTGGCAATTCTATTTTCCACTTGTTTATAAACGTAAACAGTATTTATAAACATACACCTTTTGCAAGGTCTATGGTACCTCCCTGCTTATACCAGACCATTATTAGAAATATCTTTTTAACTATACGGTTTTCCAAGTGAAGATGAAAGGTCACAAGCCTTATAAACATACGCATACATAAGTATACACAATATATGTGAAACATTATTGTGTAGGCCCCTAGGGCAAAAGCGACACTGGAGTCAGAACACCTGATATCGGGGTTAGAAACTCCGATATCGGGGGCGAATATATCGCTTGTCATACATGTAGACTAAATACCGTTGTATATGCATTTTGTAGTGTAAAACTGCAGTATAGGGTATGGATTCACCCAAAGACGGACACACACCCTAAGTCGGACACTTTGGGGCCTATATTTCCTGATTATGCATAATTATATCATACATATATGTGTGAATAGCGAAGTGAAATTGAGGTGTTTTTCTTTGAGATAAGGGTGAAAGCAAGCTTCCACACACATTATATGCCTATATTTATAATACCTCCAAGTGGCCCTGTTTTAGGTTAAGTTGCTCATTTGTAATCTGCAGATGTCTATAGGACCACATGCTGCACATGACTACTGTCATGCTATATTGGGAGGACTTTTACTACCTAGGCTCTCTATGTCATACCTGGGCAATAGGACCTACACATTTACGAGTTTATAATATAAGACAAATAGGGATAAACACCAGGAATAAATATATAAGACATATTTAAAGAGGTACTCCAATTTCACCTGAAGTCGGACACCAATTTCTCCCTAGTTTTCTCCACATAAAAGAGTAATCAATTTTAAGTCTGAATTCTATTAAGTATAACTAATCTTATTTGGCGTTTTACCATGAAAACATTTACATGTACCAATCTGTAATTGTAACTGTAACTAAGAATACACTTTTGCAACATATCTAGGTTTAAGGAATGTTAAAAACATATTTCCCCTCGAAATATCTTATGTAGCTTTAATGAGAATTATATCCCTGAACTATGAGATCACTCCTGTCCAATTAATTAGGTGATCTACATTTAATTTCTTTACAGAAACTAAAGAAAACTAAAGTGTCCCACTTCAGGTGAAATAAGCCTTTAAAATTTCCTGTTTTTGACAAATATATACTATTGAGCCACTTCATTATACATTGGTCATGAAATGGCAATTCTCCGCTATCCATAGGTGTTTCATACTTATTTGTAGGTGAAATAGTCCATTTCCCATAGCAAAAAGAAAAAGGGTCTGAAAGTGGTGAATCTACCCTAGATACTACGGCTACATTTCCTTCTAACAGTGCAGTTGTCGTTCGAGCCTGACGTGCATATTTGAATATGATATCTGTAGTTATAACTCTGACTTTACTGACTTTATATAACTATTTATTGAAGACATTGATAGTCGAATAGACTGCACATCAAACAGATAATTACTGCATTGTGTTCCTTTCATCGTTTTTATAAAAAGCAAAAAGCAACACAATGTATGCACAGCATTGTGACTGCAGCGAGTTTACGGCTATCCTGACACGATGCCCCTTCCGTGCTTGCGACCTGTATGCTTTATATAAGATTGTCTTTTAATGTGTAAGTTACAAAAGTAGTGTAAGGTCCTGGGGTATCTATGGAGCAGTACCCACCTATCCACTGGCAGAGCGGTAAGGAAAATTATAGGAGACCGTTTCATAACCTTTGAAAGGCGTTATATTAGCGTTTTTGATATAGAAATGAAAAGTCAGAAATCTGTCGTATATTAAAGTCATTACTCGACTTTTTACATAGATTTCATGTTATTATTCTGATATTTAAAAAGGTGTATAATGAGCACAGCTCTATTGAAACACTAAAAACGATAATATTATGTTAACGACCTTGATATGATAAAATGCACAAACTTTTCAAAATAGATAATCAGAGTTATGGTCAAATCCCACAACGCAAGAGAGGGTGAGAAAATGTTGTGAATTGGTCTTTTGCCGATTATGGGCCCCATATATTGGCTAAGACAGGCACAAATCAGTGAGAAAGTGTTGCCTTTGTCTTGTAATTTGAGAAATTGCAAGGATCAAAAGAGTTGGATATTTTCCCCCAGAAGGCCCGGAAAATGTTGCTTATTGGAATATGTCAATGATTTGGTTTATATACGGGGGACAATCTTTAGGGTAATTGAGAGGGAATAGTGAAGACAAATCATACTGTGAAGTAACTCCCCTCAAACAGCTCCATTAACCAGTCTTGCATGCAACACTTTGCTTGCCTATTATTGGCTACTGTGGGATTTGGAGAGGCATAAGATCATAGGACAAGTGTTGCGATTTACAATAGTGGCAACAGCTGCCCCTTGTTTATGTCAATAATGAACACTTTCTGGCCCATTTTTCGCGTTGTGGGATTTGACCATTATAAAAGAGAGAACAAACCCTGTTATAGCACAAGTTGAACTGAAATCGATATAATTATTGACTTGTGAAAAGCAAAAGTCTATCGCTTTAGCCTTCTTTGCTCAGATCATGAAAAGGGTCCCAGTCGCGTTCCACCCAGCTTCACTATTCTAGAGTAACCAATGGGTAATTGAGTTCTCTTGAAACAATTAGATGCTTCTATGTCTGTATTAAAGGCGTTTTCATAGAAATCTGAGGGGAAAAGGTCGTGAGGTATGATATGCAGTTACTTCACGTCTGTCGTGAGAGTTCTCTCTACCTGAACACACTTATAGTGCCAACCTGTTATGGGGTGTCTGGAAAGTAAAGCTTATGTGAGGCTTGCTCTGCTTTGGTCTATCCCTTTATTTGACCTTTACCATCTGACATGAGCTGCGTCAGCCCTTTTTCTTTATCTTTAGTATTCCACAGAGAACATAACGGTAGCAAACAAATTTTGCTGTATTATTGTTCACAGTAAACGTACATTTCACCACATTTTGCTGGTCAGGAACAACAACCTTTTACAGTGTATTGGCAAAATAAATTACATGTCATGGGGAGTTTTCATTCTATACCAAAAATTACACAAAAGTAACACAGTTCACATAATATTATATATTATATGCTTAAGCAGTTGTTTGGGCATACACATTTCTCAGTTGAGGTTGGATACTACCAAATAACACTTCAACGTGACCTTTGGTCGTTCTTTACTTATGCAAACGTGACACCATGCATATTCTAGCACCCTCACCCCTTGTGACCGATAATTTGGCATACATATTAGAACCCCTCCCATAAGGCAGTGTCAAACATTGTCAAATAAAGCATCATGGTCTACAGCTGCTACGAATGACATCAGACAACTTCAAATGTCATCAAAATGACAGTCGTTGATACCCATAGCAACCGTCGTTTGACATAAAGTACTATTTCTAAAGCTAGTATCACACAGTCCTCACAGCATCAAACAGGTTTAACCCTTTGTGGATCATGTTTGTTTCTCTGTTCTAGCCATGATACAACAACGTTACCTCGTGCTGGTGGCCATCTTGTTGGCTATGATTTGCTCATCTATCGCCTACCCCAAACCCGTCCTACCGTTGAAGCATATGGACCCGGTGGACAGCTGCCTGTTCGTCTGCAGTATGTGTTTTGAAGTAAGTATCATATTATGTACAACACCAATACAAAACAACACCAATACACAACATTAAGGTTCCCAGCAAATTAGTGTGAGCTAGTTTCTGGAACGTGCAACTTGTTCGTGCACCTTGTTCCTATTTGTGCACTTTTTGACCCATATGTAACTGATGGGCACAACATGACACCATACACCCTATGATAAGGAATGGCACATATTCAACATAATTGTTTCACCTTTTATTCCTTTTGAGAAAAAAATGGAAAGTCTCTTATGTTTATAATGCTCAATTTATTGAGCATATGTTGGCATAGGGTACCATAACAAAAATATGCCAGTGCACTCTCTGCTGTTGTGTGGACGCCAATTTATTCACCAAGCTTCCTAACCTGGTACTGCAGGTCAAAACATTGACACAATAGACACATGTAGCAAGAGGTAGCAAGACCTTTACACAAAATTTGATTACCCAAGGAAAAGTGTCTATGGTCTGTCTATCTTACTGCCGCGACACTAGTTTAATAAAAAAAGAATTACATTAAAGGTTTATGGCTAGGTCTTAGATACATTGAATACATGTTATTGTAGTTATACACAATGATCATGATTCCATTTCATTCATGAGGATATCAGGGAACAACTTTAATGGCACTTGGTGCCAAAAACCCTGCACTATTTCAACCTGACAAAGTGATAATGGTTATGTTCGAAGATGTGCAAGTGTGTCCCAGAAAGGAAACTAGGTGACACTGCATTACACAAATACCCGCCAAGGGGAGTTCTAGGCCTGTCTCGTGAAGACAGCCATTCCCAAGGGTACGCGACGACCACTGCAAATCACTACAAATACATGACTAAACATTTTGGTCTAGGGAATTATGTATATTTTTCATTTTGTGTGAATACGCTTTTTTACAAAATTCTTAGAATTGTGTGAATCTTTTGCACAGTGTTAATGTGTGAGTCTGTCACATGGTACGATTGTGGCACAAAATGCATGAAATGAACACACAGATTCAGCGGTGAAACACACCTGGGACTAATTTGCTGGGTTACAACAGGGTTGAGAAAATACCATACTCTTGTGTTGTTTTCTTAGGTCAGGTGTAAGAAATAACCAGCTTTATAAATTTGTATTTTGACTGTATCTGAATCTTAGTCCTATAGATTGGAACTAATCGAATAAAATCAACTTTTGATTAGAAGATACCTCTAATCTTAAGAATAATCCATTAAAACCGTTGATTATGAGTTCTTGAACATCCTCCACCATTTGGGCTGACCACAGTATTGTAATTGTTCTCTTGCCCCTTCTTACAGCAGGAGAAGCTTTTGCTGACCTGTGCAAATAAGGTGTGCCTAACGGATGTGGCACTTGGACACCCGATAGGCAAGTTCTGGCTGGCTGGTTGTCCCCTACTCCGTGACGTCGTTCGGCAGAAGTGAGGCTCCAGATGTTGAAGGAGAGGCAGAACTCACGTACCGTCTGCAGTAGCAACAACAGGGTCCCCACGCGATCACACATAGAACTCTGCCCCTGCTTATTAAGATGTACTTCTGTATGAGCACTGGTTGGTAAGAGCAGGGTAAACTCCATGTAGCAGGATACTTGCACAAAAAGGACCCAGGGGCATGATGTTTTGATACCACAAAAACTTAATATTGGGAAGAGATACCTAAATGGGAAACACAGAAATGGCCAAATCAGCTTTTAAAGCACATTGTACTACCTTTCATGTACCATAATATCCAAGGAAAATAAAGGCTGTCCCTCAGGACTTTCTCGGTGCTTTTAAAAACACACAATTCTCATCTCTGTTAGTACCATACAATTCGTGCATATGTAGTAACTATTGCGATAAAGCAGTATGTCCATCATTTTAATATATAAGCATTAATAGGAAAATTCTGTTTGGTAATGTATCTTCATAATTATTTTGTATATGTCAGAATAAAGCCTATTTATAATACGATGCAGCTTTATGTGAATTATTGACCATTATGTTCCATGTATCTTAGTTAATAATCCCTTTTTTTGTAAGCAATGTAAATGTAACTATTATTCCTCTTGAGACTTTTATATTTTAAACGTATGAAGCTTTACTTCAAACGGCTTTACACATATTATGCTAGTCTAAAGCTGGGACTCCACTACCCGATTTCTTTGGTAATCCTCATGATCCAATCATAAAGGTCTTCACAGTTTGCTCAGATATAAACAAAGGCCTACAGACATCTATATGGCATGATTAAGCCATTCATGTATTTCCTATATCCATTGTGCATAAATCGACTAATTAGAGTCTGGCAGATCAGATCAGTAAACACCAAACACGTTTGATATGAAATCGGGAGTCAAGATCAACCTGAGATGCAAAATCTGGACCTAAAACGGGACCTAAATCGTGTAGTATAGCCTTGGCAATTTTATTTTCAACTAAGTCTTGTTTATAAACATTAATATTATTTATAAACATAAAGATATGGTAGGGTATATATAGTTCCTTCCTGCTTAAGGTATGTTATTGTCATGGTATACAACTGAGTCAGATTCGTGAGAATAGCGCTGATTTGTGAATAGAATCGGTTAGTGAAGCCTCACCTATAGCCATTCACTTTTAATCAAGGGTTATGAGGGCATGACTTTGATCAAAGAAAGCCGTCCCTTTTAAAACCAACAAGCCGACTTTCCCTTTTTAAACCTAAGGTCGTTTGTCAGGAAACCTATAATCCAAATAGCGGCAAACCCTCTCAAAACTGAGGATTATGTTTAGAACCAGGGATCGGCCATGTGGTATCGGGGTATAGCCTATACGAGATATATACGTGTGCAATTTCAACCTCAACAATGGCTAAGTACGATATGTTGCTAGCAGGCCACCGACACTGTGAAAAGCTGGATGCCATTTCTGTAGGTGTACGGTAGATTCTACTGTAGGTCTACAGTTTATTGCAGGTACACAGTAGAATCTACTGTAAATCTACAGTTAATCTATTTTACAGTAGATTCTACTGTAGATCTACAATAGATTCTACTGTGTACCAACACCAAATATTTATAGTGTATATTGTGCTTAATACTGGCCTGTCCATTTAAGCGTCTAGAATATTCCATATGCAGGCGCCACGATGTAAGAAAAACATCACAGTCTATTCTCATTGTGTATCTAGACTGTTCAGATATCAATAGTAATGGGAGGACAATTAGTCATAGTGCTGCTCCACGTACTGTGCATTACTATAGAGGACTCTTTCTTTCTATCATACCGCATGTTGCCCGTGTTTTTATACATCCAAAGTGTATCGTATAAGTAGAATATTTACACACTCACAGGTGTGGAATATGTACAGTGTTCTTCCATATCGACCACTCCTATAATTGTTATAAGAACTGTTAGCCTTTGGTGTAGTCATGGTAAGAGTACTGTGTTTCAATGGGGATGTTAAAGTGCGATTCTTCTTTTATATGGACAATAATGCCATAGGGTGAGATTAGTTACATAGTAGATCCCAATGAAGGAACGTGTATAGATAAAAGGGGGCTTTTTCAGATCTTGGCTTAGAAGGGATTGCTAGCTGAAAACGATGGCGTCGTTTGCGAATTTAAAGAAACATTTTCAATTGATGTTAGCAAATAGTTAGGATGGATCAAAGACACAATTAGAACCCTAGTATGGCAGTTGCAAGAAGAGAAAATGTTGGATACCCAGGTAACAAAAATGCGTTTTTTACGTCAAAATAACGTCTTAACGTTATATAACGATTGCCACAATAAGGAGCCATAAAGAAACGTTATATAACGTTATTTGTTTACTGGGAAGCTTTGATCCTAACTAGACGAAAAATGTCGAAGACATATTAGCACTACAGCAGCAGAAACAGCAGTCAAACGATGGAATAGAACCCTGTACAAACTGTAATGCCAAGACATGTTTGTGCAACTCTGTACGTAGGCACGGTGGGGAAAACCTACCCAATTAAACTGATGATGGGACTGAGGGCAGATTGGCACACTTCAAAGTACCCTCTCTTTAGCTGCTCAAAGGGCCAGGGGGGTTCTTTGATTGATAAGATATTAATGACCAGCTGCATGAGCAGGACGATGCTGGTTTGGACCTTCATAATGTATCCTGCGTACTGTAGTGAGGGCTAGAGGGTCACCATCATTATAAATAGGCCTGCTAGTTATATGCCTGATAAAATGATTCACCCTGTATACTACTTATATGCCTGGTGAATAGATTTATCCCCATGTACTACTTACATGCCTGGTAAATAGGATCACCCCCACATACTACTTACATGCCTGGTGAATAGGTTTATCACCATGTACTACTTACATGCCTGATGAATAGGTTCATCCCAACATACTGAATCTGGGACCTGCTGGCGAGGACCCCAACTGTGAGGTCATTATGGTCCACCTTAATAATATCAATTAAAACATAAATAACACATAACCTAAGTGTCATTTAAAGACACTATCAGTAAACTTTCCATCCTCCTGGTTGCCACATTTACCACTAGTTTTACAACCTACAGTGGGTTTCTTTGAAGATAGCACCAACCCCTCCCCACATTTTATTGCCCTGCTAATTTGTCAGAGACACTGGGTATCCAGTCCAGCTGTGAGCTCATTAGGGAAGCCCTTTGCCGGCCTCGCCAGCAGGTCCCAGATTCAGTATAGTCACATGCGTGGTGAATAGGTTTATCCCCATACACTACTTACATGCCTGGTGAATAGGATCACCCCCACATGCTACTTGCATCCCTGATCAATAGGTTCATCCCCACATACTACTTACATGCCTGCTGAATAGGATCACCCCCACAGACTACTTACATGCCTGGTGAATAGGTTTATCCCCATGTACTATATACATGCCTGATGAATAGGATCACCCCCACATACTACTTACAAGCCTTGTGAATATGTTCATCCCAACATACTACTTACATGCCTGATGAATAGGTTCATCCCAACATACTACTTACATGCCTGATGAATAGGTTCATCCCAACATACTACTTACATGCCTAGTGAATAATTATGTTCATCCCAACATGCCTGGTGAATAGGTTTATCCCCATACACTACATGTACTCACATGCTTGGTGAATAGGTTTATCCCCATGTACTACTTACATGCCTGATGAATAGGATCACCCACACATACTACTTACATGCCTGGTGAATAGGTTCATCCCAACATACTACCTACATGCCTGGTGAATAGGTTTATCCCCATACACTACATGTACTCACATACTTGGTGAACATTTACCCATCTAGGTTCGAATCCCATCAAAAGCAGGCTTTCAAGTGGGAGAGATTTCACAAAGTCTCCTTAAGAGATTATGTGCAAAACCTCCGGACAGCATCCACAAAACCTCCAGACAGCACCCACAAAACCTCCGCTCATATTAGAACAAATGAAATATGAAAATAAACATACAGTGAGGACAGTAGGACCAACACCTGAGCGGAGTATGTACATGATATGTATTATACAAATAGTATAACGTGTGCAAAACAGATCCTTAGACAGTGTCTGGAACAATATTCTCCCAAAACTCTCGCAACAAAAACAAAAACATAACATGGCACAGACAACATAGAAGCTGTCAGTCTTATTTTATCCACATGGGTATTGAATAGACCTTCCCTAAGGGTACATGTACCAACTTTTGCCTATCTATCTCTATTAATAATTTTCCTCGAGATAGATATGTCTCTTTTAATACATTTATGAATCAGAAAAAATAAAACAAAAATATTCTAAAAAATAACTTTACATGAAATGGTTATAAAAGAGGAAATTTATTTTCAAATATATGATGAAAAGTCCAGGAAGGATAGATTAAGCCATTCGATATATGGTCTGTCTAACTATTTTACCAAATACTGAGACATATGCAGTGGGGTAGGTTTTGCATCACCGTGCGTAGGTCCACCATTAGCTATGGCCAGCATAATAAAAAAGAATTCCCATGGCCTAACTTACATCTTTAATAATTAGTTATCAATATGGAGGTCGATATAAGAGAAACACATTTTACCAAACCCAAACTAAGCTGTTATCGCATTTCTCTATGTTTAAGACTCGAGGTCCATCACCGTGCGTAGGTCCATCTTAAAGTCTCATTAAAATAGGGGATGAAAGATATCCAATTTATTTTTTATCAAATACGGCAGCCTCATTGATTTAACCAAGGAGTGTCGTATTTAACACCCCCGTGAAATAACCCACAGCCGTATTTCACGGCCCTGTGACGTCATCAATATAGCGGGTCATTTACATTTGAACGAGGTAGAAACAGGATGGAAATAAGCTATTTCAGGCTCCCCCTATCATAATTTTGGTAGATTCAATCGAAAATCATAAAAAATAAACACAAAGGTACACTTATTTCAGTCTGTTGACTGGATTATTTCACTTGTTGACCCTTGGGCCGCATTTCACTCGGCCTACGGCCTTGTGAAATACGGCCCAATGTCAACTCGCTTCAACAGGTAATTTAAAAGACAAAGGGCCAATACTTTGGAGTATTCATTCCAGTTAGAAATCTATAAATAATACATAAAAACAGTGTGTATAGAGCCCATCACATTGCATAGGTCCCGTCACCGTGCATAGGTCCGTCACTATGCGTAGGCCCATGGCAGAAAATTAATTTAGTATTGTAAATCTAATAGGAATTGTAGTTTGATTATAGATATGCTTAAAAAACTAGAAAATGATTAATGAAATTGATAATTATTGCTATAACTTTATTTCAAAAGGTGCATTGGTCCCATCACCGTGCATAGGTCCCATCACCGTGCGTAGGGCCAAGTTTGAATGCACATAAAGAAGGCAGTTTATAGAATTAATGTTCCCAATTTTCCGATTGTATTTCCTTGTATGATACTCATGAGCTATTAGAAAATATAAGCAATATATGTACTACAATATTTTAGCCAGGGGTAGACACAAACGCTGGCCTGGGAGCCAATGGCTCATAGATCTGGGTCCGGGCCCGCAGCTTTTTCAAGAATTACCTTTCTATGGGCCTGGGTGGCGCGCAGGAGTGGATGGGGAAGGTTCTAGGTGAGAAAATCGTTATAAATATTGTCATGTTATGTGTAGTTGGAAATGCAAAATTACAAAGAGGCCGACCATTTTTGGTACGCCTGGATCTATATTGTTTTATCTTAAAGAAAAGTAAAATATATATTCTGGGCCCACAGTATTAGGTGCATGCGGGCCCATAGATTTCTGAAGTTACGGTCCCGGGTGGCCCATGGCTGAAAATGTTAGTGTCTACCCCTGCCACCCCTGTGTCATTTGCGTCACTAATCACACGCGAATTTGGGGGACTTCCCACGATCAGATCATATATATTGCAGTAAAGAATAACATTAGAGACCCAGTGCGATAAGGAAAATCAGAGGGTTTGTTTATATTTACATCTCACAATAGGTGTACATACAGGTTGATGAGGTATAAACATAGACCTAGATGTTGCACTGTTCAGACCAATTTAAATCAAGCCAGTTTGATATGAGAACGGGAGCCAAAATCGGCCTCAGATGCAAAATCGGGATCTACATCGGGACATAGATCGTGTTTCCACTGGAAATGGAGTATTCATTAACATAAACATGTTAGGGTCTATATAGTACCATATACGATTCTTTGGTTTGAGCCCGATCTGTGAGAATAACACTGATTTGAGGACGAAATCGGCTAGTGCAGCCCCAGCCCCCCAAAAAAGAATCCGTTCTGATCGGGTGGCTGCTCATGGGGTACCTCAGCCCATTTCATCATAGTAATTGGTAATGCTTTCTTTGACATGAAACATGGACTCAGTAAAACTCATTAAACTTAATTAGTCGACCAACTTGCTCTTATGTCACGTAATGTTGCACGTGATATGCCTATCTTAGCTCCTTTCACTGACCTTCATCTCATACTACAGTCATGCATATTTGTCCAGCGCGGAGTGTGAGCTTGTTTCATTGTGAAACAGTGCGTCTGAAACGTGTACGATATATTTCATGTAACACTCAGGAGGGCGTTTTTCCTCATTGGTATTTGGCCCCGTATGCTGCATACGGGGGTCGATATGCTACATACGGGGGAAAAGTGTTTTTTCCTCATCCTATATGGGAATTATGTCACCAATACGGATCTCCATATGCGCATATGGAATTCCGTATGCACATACGGAAAAAAAGTGTTTTTCCTCATTGGATATGGGAAATATTTTCCGTATAGGGTCCGTATATAACCTCTCAATTCCTGAGGTATTAGAGCAGCATAAATTCAAAAAAAGTGCTCCATATGCAGCATACAGCATACATTTCTCCTTTAAGGGCCGCACAGTGTAGAATGCGGCCCTTAAAGGGAGAGGAGACGTCAGGGAAGGGAGAAGTGAAGTCAGGGAAGGGAGAAGTGAAGTCAGGGAAGGGAGAGGGGACGTCAGGGAAGGGAGAGATGAAGTCAGGGGAGGCAGCATTAGTATAGCCACAACTATATCCTCACGGCCCCACCATCTCCTCACGGCCCCTACCATCTCCTCACGGCCCCTACCATTTAGATCCCAACATGGATCCACACAGGGGAGAAACCTCTCTTGTGTTGTCTACCATGTACAGTAAGCCTGACTGCAAATTCCGGGCTGTGTTGGTGCTGCTAGAGGCTAAGTCATGCTGGCCTCAACTCCTCTCATATTTATAAGAGAATGGAGATCGCAAGCAAATTGGGAACATTCAGGGAAGGCGGGAAGTCATGTGGACCTAAACCATTACTCTGTAAGCTAGTACAGTCTCCGACCTCCCTTCTCCCTTTTTAAAGTGCACATATATATGTAAGGAAATGGCTCTAGAATTATTTTAATGAATAGATAAGTAAAGTCCAACTTCTACCTTTATAATAAAAGAAATAGAAAAAATATACAAAAAAATATACAAAGAAATGTCTTTTCTTCTGTAACTCGGTAAATAATGGCCCTACGGAGCTGAAACTCTGCCTAAAGACTCCTTGTGTATAAACGGTGGTAGACAATAGCTATCAGAGTACAGAGCTGGCTGGGCGCCAGAGGTGAAGAAAACACTTCAAATCCAGTGCCTTTCCCGACCTTTCCTATCTCTTCCCCGACCTCTCCTGTCTCTTCCCCGACCTCTCCTCTCTCTCCCCCGACCTCTCCTTTCTCTTCCCCGACCTCTCCTGTCTCTTCCCCGACCTCTCCTGTCCCTTCCCAAACCTCTCCTGTCCCTTCCCTGACCTCCCCTGTCTGTTCCCCAACATACGGACCCTGTTTATGCCCTCCCCAGCCTACATCCGTATGTTGCTACATATTATGACGTCACAAAGGGAATTCCCTAGGGGTTCCCTGAAAGTCCAGCCCCGATCACTGAGGTAACTCTCCCCACAACTCTAAAGTGACTCCCAATCATTAGGGAGTCTTAGAATAGGAGTCATTATAGAGTTATTTTAGAGTCCTGCTAATGTTAAGGAGTCATGTTAGAGTCCTGGGGAGAGTTACCACAGTGATCAAGTCAGGAGTCACAGTGATTCTACTTATTTTCTGTGTGTACCACACTGGAGAGAATGTGTAACACTGTAATGATCCGTCTAAAATGGATAGTGTAGTTTTTAATACATTTATTTAAAGGTCTTCACGTCCACCCCCATGTCCTCACGTCCACCACTATGTCCTCATGTCCACCACTATGTCCTGACGTCCAACATCATGTCCTGACGTCCATCACCATGTCCTCATGTCCACCACCATGTCCTGACGTCCAACATCATGTCCTGACGTCCATCACCATGTCCTCATGTCCACCACCATGTCCACACGTCTGCTACTAACATGCGGACCCTATTTACAACATACGGCCCTACATATAACCCCTTTTTATGCAATTTTTGACATAGCACCACCCCCTACCCCTCCGTATTTTAGGCTCCAAATACGCCAAAGATACGGCCCTCCATATCTTATTTTATCAACATACGGCCCTTTGAGCAGAAATGCAAAAATGAACAGAAACGTACGGACCCTCCATATGATACAGTGAAACGCCTCCCTGGTGTGTTGAACAGTGAGAACTAATGTTCTGGGAAAACTGAGACTATTACAGTGTCAAATTACCTTGTCTAGAGTGGCCAACGTTATACGTGGAACCTAAATTGCCCGGACCACCTTGACGGTGATAATAGAGATGGCTGGCAACAGCTGGGCAACAAAAATGTTCTCTGTTAAACATACACAAAAACTAGTCACACGATATTAGTATGTGTAAATCATTGTTAATTACTTTTAGAAAACAATACGTATGACCTCTCATTTATTTTCAACATATTCCTATGTACTCTTTGTGCTAGTGGCATGTACTGGGTAATCCAGCACGTATACGGGACTAGCACATCCTGGTACTTCAGGTAGTCGGGGGCTAAACTTCATCTCCTTATCAGACTAATCCCCTCTCCTCACACCTAGAACAAAGGTGCTGATTCTCCCATGATGCACTGCTCTGGAGCCGGGGGCCTAACCACAATTGTCCATATTTGGTACTCAAAAATGCCTTACCTTATTTGGGAAGTGGAATAATAAAGAAATAAGCACGTAGATATTTATTTTGTTAATTATTTAGCTTGCAATAGGGGTCATCATGATTTTCGGGTGGAAAAGGGCTGTTTTCAGTCCTTTTTGACCTCCAGCTCTCTTATTTTCACTCATAGATAGACAAAACCAGGGTACCCTGTAAAGTCCGCGTCTATCCCGACCAGAATACATCAAAAGGATCGATGTATCTATCATATTTGAAAAAATATAGGCAGGAGAAAAATAATTAGTGAAAAAAAGCAGTTTCGTGAAAATCAGCCTTATACTACTCACATACTAACACCAAGCAACAACTGTGACTGGGCAACTTATAGGCCTGCAGAGCCATACCCACTGGGTTTGCCATTTAAGATGTCGCTGGTTGTGGTTATAATCACTGATAAAACACACCCTGACTGGAACATTGTCCCTAGGTAACCATCCCTTCCAGGGAGAAGCTTGTACCCAGCCTATCACCTCGTATCTTATATGTGTAACAGCAAGACGCCCCAACCAGCTCCAGTCCCGATTGGGCCCTACACACAATTGTGCTGTGTAAAACATACCCAAAAACAAGTCACGCGATGTGTAATTCAGTAAAAAAAAAAAAATTTATAACGCGGTCATAATGTAACATGTTGCACCTTCCTAGCACGCTGTCCCAGTTATGGAATAGGTGAATTGCTGGGTTATTGGTGTCTTGCTAATCAGGAAGGTAAGCAGTTCCTACTTCACTTAGCACGTTCATAATTACTGCAATAAGCTATACCCCACATATCCCAGGAACCCGCCCAGGAAGTCTCTGCATACCGGAGGCTTCCGGCCATGGACCCACACCAAGCCCATACTCATAACGGTGACGTCATTATTGCTTTTGACTGATGTATAATTATTGGCAATTCTTGGTGGACTGTGGCACATGAACACACGCAAAGTGTACTCATCAAAACTGTATTACACACATTCCAAGAGGCTCATATGTCATAGGTATATCAAACGACCCCCCACCCCCTCACTTTATCCCAATGCATGCATATATGGTGGTTGACGTCAGCATGTTTACTGTAAAGTGGGAAACATACAATTACGAATTATGGGTCATTATTGCTGGCAGAAACGTAGGGCCTTTTTGCTAGACGTGAGATGAGCGCAAGACTGGGGTCATTACAAAGTGATTACCATGGTTACCACGTTTTACTTCTCACGTGTGATCAAAGTCGAGAGCTGTCATGGAAGTGGTCATTAACTTAACTACGTCATGATCCATGACGTGGTTACCTGTGACGTATTTCAATATGGCGGCTGTAGAGGTATACCTATATATAGTGCTATCTGAGAAACAGGTCTATGCGTACATGGACGTACGTACATTATAGGCTATTATATGTTACAGGTACTGGGAAAAGGGACCTTATTGCACCCTGCGCTAACCCAGTGGGCAAACTTTAGTTGATTCAATGTTGATTCAATGTGTGTAGCGACATAATATCAACAGTTGATACAGGGTTGTCATTATGTTGATATTGATGAGGTCATCAATGCTGATCATTCATCAGTGATTCAACATTGATATGACCATTGTAAATCAACAACAAATAAACATAATAAAATGATTTATATTGATTTGATATTGACTGCTGATGAATAATTTGAGATTTGGTATATAGATACAGTATTCTTATGTAGACACATTCCTTCAATTTATATATTTTCATTACAACATCCCCCATCCCCATTTTTCCAAGATTAAATGCTAATTCTAGCACTATCCAGGGTAGGGGTACATGAATGACCTCTGATGATCACGCTAAGGGAGTGTTCATTATTTATGGCAGGGGGGGGGGGCGGTCGTTTGGCAAAATGAATACGTAAAAAAAAAAAGACCCCCCCCTCCGAATGGGTCAAAAAAAAAAGACCCCCCCCTCCGAATGGGTCAAAAAAAAAAGACCCCCCCCCCCTCCGAATAGGTTGAAAAAAAATGACCCCCCCCCTCACCATACACGTTAATAAATACTTAATAATTGCATCAACGAAATACAAAGTCTACACAGTCCTATACTATAACCTATTATAGCATGTGCTTAACCATTATTTGAGGGAGTGGTTATAGGGTAGAATAATATGGTGAATATTTTTGCATCTCCCACATGTGGAGAGCGCACATTTTTCTTGTTCCGTGGAACGTTTGATTTTTTTTTGCTAAAAATGGGTGTAATTCTTTTGGTCCCCACCAACAAGTCCTGCTAATACTGTTTGGTAGAAGTACCATGAAATGGCCCAGCTCAGGGGCGGCGGAAAGTGGATAAAGTTAGGGGGGGGGGCAGCTCAGAAATGCCAGCTGACGAGTGGTGGTTGGAAGGAGAAACAAATAGTTGTTTTGGGGCCGCAAGCCCCAGGGAAATTTTGGAATTTGACCTTTATATTAATGCATTCAGAGTGGTCTAGTGTCTACTATATGATCCTTGGGAAATTTTGTAATTTTACATTGAAATTGATGTGTTCTGAGGGACTTTGAGCTTGTCATTCAAGAAAATTTCAGGAATTTTACCTTTAGATTGGTATATTCTTAGGTACTCTGAGTCTAGAATGTTCATGTTTCACAGCACAGATCAATTACAATCGCTTAAGCCATCAATGGTATGCATGGATGCTACGTGCACCATAGTTGATAACCTTCATTTGAGGAAATGCCATAAGGTACCTGCCTTCAAAGTTCTAAGGTAAGGACCCTCCCCTCTGTGTGGGCAGTAGCGCTTGTCTTTCTTTGTGGTAGACGACCATGTCAAGTGTTGACTTATCACTAAAAGAAGGATTATAGCATCCCCAACTTTGACAAATCTTTTAAGCCTAAATTGTTAATTTAGTACTCTAGTATAATCTATAAAAACCCGTATGAAGCCTAGATATCTTGACTTTGTCCTGATCCCATAAGATGCGCTGGCAATCTGACTTGCATACTTGCCATGGCCTATGCATGAAGTTGTATGTGACACTGTAGGGGGAATATCATGCTAATGATGTTTTCCCAGCAGCGCCAGTTTGGATCCTGTCAGGTGGCTCTATAATTAACTTATGGTGTGGTCAGTATTACCAAGCCTTGGGAATTCATTGACTCCGAAAAATGTAAAGCTTTAAAATAGTGATGAATAACTCACTGATAACCCTGCAGAGCGTCGGAAGCAACTTGACCAGAACCAAATATAGAGCTGTAAAAATTCTGATGAGGCCAAGGAGCAACGAGTAGCTATGATAATTCAGTGCCTGATTTCTGTTGAAGCCAAAGATGAACTTAGAGGGAGATTTAGAAATTGGCGAAAGTGGCTATTTGCTACATTTCAAGGCATGCGGTACACTGATTTATAGTGGGATGATCATGTTTACTCTATAAGTCTACCGATTTTATAAGCCCTAGAATCTGTGAGAAGCAGGCAGTTATCAGGGAGATTGTGAAGTTATTCTGAAAAATTGAGAACTCTGCAATCAGAACGCTGGGGCCCATTTAGCAGGGTCTGGTGCAAGACACCAAGGAAAAGTGTGTATCATGACTGGTGTAATCACGCCTTTGACTGGTGGAGTGGACCTAAGCTACAATGTATCAAAATATGAGGTAGATTTGCATCTTGCATACCGTGCATGTGCTCCTCTATTGGGAAGAAAGGCAGGGTCTAGACATGTAGGCAAGTTCACCCTTGCATATGGACGCCAAAACGCGATAGGGCAAGGCTAAAGTCCAATTAACCCAAACTATTTCAGATACAGTACTGTCATATTTCGGTGCCACAATAGCATTCATCTAGCTGCACACTGATACTAGCTTTGCTGTATAGACCTGCTAGTGCTACATTCTGTACTCCTATTCTCATGTTGAATTAATGTTCTTTCTCCAGTTATTGTTGTTTTGGGAAAAGAAAAGTGGTGAATCATTCAAAGTGTCGATGGGTAGGCAAGAAATTTAGCAGAGTTCTGCTGTCTTAATGACCCCAATTCGCGACATGTGTCGTGAAATTCGCGTCATGTTGTGTCAAAAATTACCCCCTTCCAAATAAATACCCCTAAAAAAAATGACCCCCCCCCCTCAGAATAGGTTGGAAAAAAAAGACCCCCCCCCTAAGAATAGGTTGGAAAAAAAAGACCCCCCCCCTCTGAATACCCCTAAAAAAAATGACCCCCCCCTTGATTTGCACACCCCCCCCCCCCTGGCATAAATAATGAACGCTCCCTAAGAGGCATTCACATCCATTTCAAACTGACCTGGTCATGACTGAGGCTTTATCCATCATTCTTAGTAACATAAAGGGTGTCTTACTGAAACCATGCATGTATTCTTGTCATTTAATTCCAAATGTCAACCAAATGCACACACCATAGTTGTCAATGAAAATGAATGACATGTTGATCAATTGTATACATTGATGAGAAAATAAGAGCTTACAATTAGGGAAAGTTGATGTAACATGGAGATGGAAATGCTAAGGAGTAGGTTGTGGAGGCACCTAGTGGGAAAGGTGGGAAACCCCATGGTTGATTCAAAGTTGATATCCAAACATTGCATCAATGTTGAAGCAGGTGTTGGTTGACAACGTTGAAATTGTAACATTGCATCAATGTTGAAAACAGGTTGATCTACCCTGTAACCCTATATCAACCAGTTTTCAACGTTGAATCAAGGTTTTGTGCCCACTGGGAAGGGCCTTTTTCGCAGATCCTGTCACATATATAGTATCTATACATAGGCCTATAACTATTTTCATAAATTACAGTCAGGATAACACGATCTCGCTTCAAAAACTATTCATCGAAATTATCTTCCACAAATAACTTTTGTGTTTTGGGAAAATGCTGCACACGCTAAAATTCTAACATGCTGAGTCGTCACGTCAATATAGTTCTAAATAACAATGAGAGCGACTTTCAGCTGCCCTTCAGAATGCTTTAGAGGCTGTAACGTTCAAATGTCAGTATGAGCATACATATATGATATAAAGCTCCAGTGTTTTTATTATAAGAGGCAACCCCCATTAGATAGCAACATTGCGGCATAACACCTGACCCATAGACGCCTACGCTCGTTATTAAGTAGTGATATATATATGTGAAGTAGGTGATCAGTATACATTTCCCACTTCAGAGAGACTGAGAGGAATATCTATTGAATCAGGGTCACAGTATTGGGCTCGGATTATTGTTGAAAGGAGGTCAAGTTAAATGAGTTCACGTAGATTCATGTAGTGAAGCCAATCCGTCCATTATTCAATTAAAATTGTGATCAGTCAAGGAGCAGTTCCCTTATGAGAGGCAATTCTTGGAATTTGGAACTCTACCTCCGGGATCTTTATCTAAATTGATTGAAATTCGGGGTTAAATAATGGTCTTTGTCTCGTGGCAAGTGGTCAGTCAAAATAAGCATATTTATTAAATGTCGAGTAGTGTCTAGGAAAACGAATGAGAGCGAAACCATGGTAAGAGAATGTAGCGAGGATAAAATATGGTGCACTGCAGACAGGACACGTGAGATAGAGGCCTTAGAGGCATGAGTTTCATGGTATCTACACAGCTATATAGTATAGGATAATCATATAGCTCACGTTCTCTCAAAAAGTAGGCTTTACTGGTGGGGAACACACAGAGCCCCGGCAGCAATAGCTGATTTATACAAGAATATGAATAGATCTTGACAACATCGGTCACATTCATACATCCAATCTCTAAATATGCCATTCTGAACTTGAATAATAATAGTTTTACCATAGACATACAATGTAGGGGATAAAATATCAATGTCTATGGTTTTACCAATGGTGCACCAAGGCTTCCATAATTGACGATAATATAAATGTAATTTCCGATTCGTATATGGCCAAACTCCACAGTACGATTTATGGGCCTGAAACCCTTGCGTTTTGGTAAGATAGCAAGGCCAGTATAGCAAACAGCAAGGATTCCCAATACTCCCTTGCATTTTTCAAGCTCCACTGTTATGATTTGAAGAGTTTGGATGCAAAACGACATAAAATATGTCCTCAAATAGTAGATAGAGCCTGCCTAAAATGCAGTTTTTTGCAAAACGACATAAATCCAAAAACGTTTTTTTGCAAAACGACATAAATCCACCTTACTAAACATTGTTTCTGCATGCATGGCTCTCAATTCCTGCATCTGAAATGTCTGAAATAAACATTATTACATATGATGTTGCTCTCTACTGCTAAAAGTATTACATGTATCTCAAAACGAAATGAGCACTCTTACTTCAAAGAAATGTGAAAAATGGACACAAAAGTGACATTTTATGATCATGTGGATTTATGTCGTTTTGCAAAAAAACTGTTTTGGGATTTATGTCGTTTTGCAAATAAACATAATTGGGCATATATTCAAATCAAAGAAATATGATGCAAGGATCATTAATGATCACATGTTGGTGTTTCATTTATGTCCCACTCAAACCAGAAACTTAAAGAAAATAAAAAATAAATGCCTGGTACCAATTTAGGGATAAATACAGAAAAACAACTTTTGGATTTATGTCGTATTGCAAAAAAAACTGAAAAATCTCATTTAATCAGCTATTTTCTCTTTCAATAATGGTTAGAAGCGTGGTTCATGTATTGATTACCAGGGGGCACCACCTACCCTCTCCTCACCTGTGTCCAGGTATAACTGGGTCACAGCTGATCCCCCTCTCAAGCAGGCAGTCAGGGCAGCCAGGCAGCTGGCTTCTTTATTTCTTTTTTTCTTTTTCTGTAACTGTTATCTTTATTAAATGTTAATAAATAGGCCGGTGTGTGTATGTTTCACACGGGCCCAAGACGCTATCATTGTTCATCGTCTTGTTCCCCTCCTCATATCAATAATCAAGGATTTCAAAAATCGATTTCTAGATATCTTATTTATTGCCCATTAATTTTTAGTGATTGAAAAAAATATTTTCTATTTACCATTTCTTCAAAATTAGAAATGTGCTGTTATCTCAAAACTCTCAAAATGGATTTATGTCGTTTTGCATCCAAACTCTTCATTTATTGGCAGGAAACCTCTGCGTTTTGGACTGGACTGTTGCAATTTTGGACTGGACTGTTGCATGTTAAATCACTTTCATGATAAATTGACTTCCAATGTCTTGCAATTTAAGAAAACTATGCCACAAATATAAACCGCAGGGATTTCAGGGCATTGCAGGGAAAAATATCTGATTATTTTAGGACCCCAGACGGGTAAAATCGACAAATCGACATGAGCCTAGTGACAAGGGACAAAACCTATTTGTTAGAATCAACAAATGACATAGGCATTCCTTAAAATCGACAAGTGACAATTTTACAGTGTCAGTGACAAGTGACAAGACCCTTTTCTTAAAATCGACAAGGGACATTGACATTTCTTAAAATCGACCAGTGACACAGCAACCCCCCGTCTGGGGCCCTTATTTTGATATTGAACACTAACCAAATGCCCTTAGCCGATAATGCCTTGCAATAGAGTAGTAGGCCCTTGCATATTGCCAAGATATTATCTCTTCAATTCCTATAAACGCAGTGTTTTTCCTACCTAAATCGTACTGTGGAGTTTGGCTAATAGACCCATCAAAATCCCCGAACGGCTATGTATTCACTGGTCATTTGGTCGGATTAGGGATATTTACAGGGATATATATTAGTTGGGGATCCAAGCAGCCAAAATATCATTATAACTTTGACCTGACATGGAGACCAATACTTGATATGAGGGTTGGAATAAGGTAATGTGAGGGTGCTGAATCCGATTCCACCATGTATTAAGTGGTATCCAGGTCGGAACAAGGTCAAATCTAAGGTCAAAGGTCACGATTTGATTTATGGCAAAGTCCATACATTTCCATCTAAATACCAAAGATATTGTAGATATCTTTTATGATATTATCATACTCTCACACTGGATACATAGGTCAAGGTCAAGGTCACAATATAATTGGGAAAGTAACTAGAATCTCAAACTCTATCTGCTCATTAATACATGTACATAATATTATAACCTATCTCTCTGTCTCTCTCTCCCATCACAAACCGTATATTAAGAATAGGTATGTTATCTTTAACTATTCACATATGTCATGGATCACAGAAAGTCACGGAAGGTTAATACTACAGTCAGATCTCTCTAAACCGCCATGCCTCCTTGCTGGCCGAAATTGGTTGGATGGTGAGTGTGGCAGTTTGATCTTTGGATTTGGGGGGTAATAACCTTTCCAAAAATGTATAGTTTACAATTTCCCCACAAAAGCCCCACAGAACTACACAAGGACCCTGACTATAGTAGTTCTCTCACTCCATAGCCCGACTTTGACCTTCATTTTGACCTTGTTCCGATCTAGATGCAGCTTAATAAATGACAGAAATGGATTCAGCACCCTCAAAATACCCTAGTTCAATATCCATACCAAGTATTGGTTCCTATGTCAGCTCTTTCCCAGGCTCCTAGACTGGCTCCCCAACTATATAATGGGGAGTGCATTGTAAGGTTGCAATTGTATAGCAAGGTTTCGGTTTTCTCCGTAGGGGCGGCCATGTTAGTTCTGAGCTCGGAATTTCTCGTGAGACTTAGGCAGTGACCAGACACTCACACACCATAACTTCCGGGGAACAAGCTGCAATACAACAGCAGAACCAAGATCTCACTAGACCTGCTACTGGCAGCCTGCACGTGTTGTTCCCGGGAACAAATTTCCACCAGTTAGGTCGTTATCCGGGGTCGTTATTACCTCCTTATTTACTTTCGGTCCCGATCGCCTGGCATACGGCGATCGACGTAGATGTCTCGGTCAAATATTTTCCCACTGGAACTGTGTTCTAATCAATTCTTTCCTCGGACTGCTTCATACTGAGCAAATCATTTCCGACTTTGTTCCCTCCCTCTTTATTTTATGCACTTTAGTTTTCACATATTTCAGCATATTAAGCTGTTTTATTTTGTTTCCATGCATCCAAAATAATGTACGTGACACTGTCTACTTCCCAATGCGTATGTAGGTCACTCAGACGCCCTTATTTTCCCGCGTGTACAAATGTATGTTTCGAGTACCGTACAGCTAAGATCGAGACAGAACAGTATAGGCCTATGCGTCTCTTAGACTTAGCGTACAACAACAGGGGCGGATCAAAGGGGGGGGGGGGCGGGGGAGGGCGCAAGGGGCGCCCCCCCCCCCCTATTTTTTTGTAAATTTTAATATAGATTACAATTCACAGCGCCTCCCCTTTCTCAAATTCCTGGATCCGCCCCTGAACAAGGTTAATCAAGTGTAGTATCCCCCGGGAGTATCCCGGCGGCGGAGCCGCTGGTATAGTGGAACTGTTGGACTACGGGTTACTACGGCATGCTCGATCAGTCTTACTCTCGTTCCCAAATCCTTCCGAAGGAAGGCTCTGGTAACTGCCAAATGTTGGGATTTTGCTGGGTCTGGTAGCTTGGAACCAGCGAACAGGAACAGGAAATGGAACCAGAAAGGCTGATGGTAAATCTACCTAAAACTACCATCATACATTCTGGTTCCATTTCCTGTTCCTGTTCGCTGGTTCAAGCCTACCAGCAGGGGTTGCCCAGACCCAGCAAAATCCCAAGTTCAAGGTCATTTGGCTGTCCCCAGAGCCTTCCTTCGGAAGGATTTGGGAACGAGAGTAGATCAGTCTATGTTCCTCGACTGCCCTACATCGCCAACTGCAGGAATAGTGTATAACTCATGGTTATGCCACGGCCAGAGTAATTCAGTGGACGCTGCACGCTGCAGCTCGACCGTTAGACGCCTGAGACGTTACCCCAGGTACACAAGCCACAGGCTACCTCAGGTACTCAATAAAATATCAGCCAATCAGGATTCACCTGCTGCTGCGGCAGCAGATGCATCTGCTATGTTGGGTTTGTTAGAATGTGCTGTGTACCTGAGGTACAGTAGACTACACCTAATTGAGTAATTACACTAAGTTACAGAAACCACTACTCATGTATTCATTCTGTACCTCAAGTACACAGTGGGCATGCTAGCTACTGTACCTCAGGTACACATTGGTTGTACTGTACCTCAGGTACACAGCGTCCTACTGTACCACAGGTACACAGTGATCATCCTATGTGTACCTGAGGTACACATTCTAACCCTACTGTACCTTAGCTACACATACCTACTGTACCCCAAGTACACGTCCACACTCCTAGCTGAGGAGAAAGGTACACCCAGGAGGGGTTTTTAGTACTGGGGTTGGCCACTAGGGGGAAGCACAATGACCACAAATGTGAAAATTGGCCAACATTTGCTCTAAGGTGATATTTTACATAGAAAATGATGGTTTTCTCCAAAATATTCTATTTTGGGGTATTCCTTCCATATTTGGAATGTAAATGGAACGTTTTGAAGCCAATATGAGGCCTAGATAAGGCTTTCTGCTTAAAACGTGTTGCCATGGCAACCATAATTTCCTTCTGAATAGAAAAAGATTGAGAAATTCATAGGGATTACTACACTGAAAACAGAATGTCAATATCATTTCTATATCCAGATTTATAATAAAAAAATATGAAAAATAGTGGTTAGGTAATACGTGAAATTTTGCAAAATCATGTTAATTAAATATAGGAATACAATTAAAACAATAAGAGATAGAGCCTATTGGCTGTTTGGTAAGGGTAGCGCCATCTCAGATTCATGAAGCAATTTCTCAAAAACTAGAAGGGATATCTCCATTTAGTATACCTCTTTTGATAGCTTGTGGCTTCAATTCTATAACATACATTTCACCTCGGAAGGCCCTTTCTCATGTGTTTTCTCTTCTAGAAATTGAATTGCAAGGAATGCTCTAGTATATAGACATGCTGTGTACCTGGGGTACAGAAGAATAGCCACTGTGTACCTGGGGTACAGAAGCCTACTGTACCGCAGGTACACAGCAGCCAACCAAACCCAACCACTAAGAGACACAACACATGCATCTGCTGCAGCAGCAGGTGGATTCTGATTGGCTGATTATATCCTGTGTAACCGGTACCTGAGGGTGACTGTGGCTTGTGTACCTGAGGTAACGTCTCAGGCGTCTTACGGTCGAGCTGCCACTGCGCTACTACCGCCTAGACTCGGTGCTGTAGGTGCCCTACTCTCGATCCCAAATCCTCTAACATAAATAAAAGAGATAGATGGCAGATTGAATGGGCACTACAGATAGCCTGGGAGGGATTTGAACTTAGGTACTCTTGATGATGGGTCCAATGTGCTAACCACTGCACTATCCTGGACAGGTAACAAAATGAGTGCAGGTGTCCTACCATGCAGGGAATGCAGTGGTTCCACTCTCCAAGCAGAGTTTGAGCACCCCCATCTACAGGATTTGCTGAAGCTAGTAATTGGAACATAAAGGATGTATACTGGGATCAGTCAAACATGGCGCTGTACAGTGGACATCCAGCTAGGGCGGGGCGGAATAATGAGTCCAGTATCTGGCTGTGGGTTAAGCTCAAATCCCACGATGCACCTGTTGCCAGAAAGTTTCTGCAATATAAGAATATGTTGTGATATGCCCAGCTTGATTCAAATAGCAACAGATGTTACTACAACTGAGAGGTATAACAGCTAAGAATCTGTTGCAATTTAGGCCTACTCTAACATCTAGATATCTAGGTATTTTCCATTGCTCAAGTGAAAAGTTTCTGCAATTTGGCATTTTCTCTTGTAATTTGAGCATATTGGCCTGAAATCATGGGTAATATTGCAATGCATGTTTCCTCCAATGTCTATATTGCAACAGATATGCCACAATTGCAAGGATATAGTGCAATATACATTGCACAGTGGGATTTGGAGTAAGCACCCTTGCAATAGAACTCTTGCAATTAAGAGTAAATGCAAGGCTCCCAAATTGCAAGGACTTCAAATTGCAGGTGTGTAGGAAGCATAGAAAGCATCGTGGGATTTGAGCTTTAAAGAAACAATACATGAATCAGCTAAAATGTCACAAAAAGGAATTGCTTTCGTTAACCATTGTCCTTGTGATTGAAATCATTCTTTATTGTATCAACGTTCTCCTTATTGTTATTTGCAGGTGGGAATATACTGAATGTAGTGGTTATATACAGTTGTTGTGTTGTGATTGCAGATGAAATCCAATGGTGTTATGATGCACCCCAGGTCTTGATTTCTGTGAGCCAACGGTTATTCATTTGTAACAATATTTTATAGTTTTATTATGCTAAATGATAAATGAGAGCCTTCAAACTTTCCATACCTGCATATAATTATCATTTTATATGGCTCATGTAGTCAACCTAAAATGGGGAAATCACCTGAGATTAGCTAAGATATATTTTGTAGTAGCTTTAACGGCTTTATGCCACATCAGTGGTGATTGGTTTGTACGTAATATACAGACAGGCGGTTTCGTTTGTCATCAAGTGCGTGGTATGAGTGAAATTGTGGTATGGATGTGCGAGTCTTTCATACTGTGATAGTGGATTATATATCTGTGGTTTGCCTCCATTATTTACCAAAACGTCCCTGTTCACAAAGGTTTACGTCGATCATTGCCCATGAGGCCACTATTTACAAAGGTTGACCTCGAACATTTCCCTTGAAGTTATTGTTTTCAAAAGTTTAACAATTCAGAAAAGAAAAATGCCCCTTTAAGAAAGATATATGGTAATTATAGGTGTATAGCAATGATATGCAGTCTATCATTGGGCGTGTTACTGTTGTCGCCGTCATTTCATTGACTTCCGGTTTCTACTTTCTTTGTTCTCAAACATCTTTACACAATAATGTTTTTGTCCTTAATGTTCAGCAAGTGCGTAATAAAGCGGTTAACAGACTGCGCAGAGGATCCAGAATTACAAAGGAACATTAGGATTGAGACATCATCTCCCCCTTAAATGGCTGCCTCGCAGTGAAACAAGATCGATAAAACATGTATAGCACATCATCCCGCTCTCTGCATGCTTGCACTCCCAGGTACTTGACCACAGTGTGTGGACTCTTCAACCTTCCGGACACAATTCAACAAATCACGATCAATGTATGTGGTGACATAGGTCTGTAGGGAAAATAGAGGACTCAGTCCTTTTAAAACTACTTTTTGATAAACTGTGCCGTTCATTTAATTCATTTCACATCGTCTGCATTAACAAATAAGTTTATCATGTGTATAAAGATAGCTGGTGTGACTGGTGTTTCCAGACAGTGTGACAGCTCTAGAATTTAAACAAGAATAAGATGTTAGACATGGTGTGTTGAAAGTATATTTAAAACGTCTCGAAAATTACAAATGCTTTCTGTCCATAATGTGAAATAGTTACCTACCTTCATTTAAGGTATATGTTTTACAAAAAGGATTTTTGTTGATGTCGAAGCTGTAATGGTTATAATAAACTACCAGAAAGGAAACTATTGATTCCTATTGGAAAAAAGTAGCTGGCCAGTATGTACGAGGAGGGTGTCAAGTGGGGTCCCAGTCCAGGTGTTGTGTACGTGGTCATCAGGAGGGGCAGGTTATAGGAGGGGTGGTCAGTCCCATACAGGACCCACCAGGATCAGTCTATCACCAGGCTTCTTCTCGGTTACACCACCCCCAGCAGCTCATCAACTCTCCTCTGCACACACACCATGAAGGGTTTAGTGATCTGTGTTGCCATCTGTCTGGTTCTCACCCAGGTAAGGATTGAGTTCTATTTGAAGACGTTACATTTATCTGGTAGTTCCACCTATATGTACCCACTTGCCGTGACTTGGGAATATGACTACCAGATCGGCGGCTTGATGGGTGCTCATTTGCTAGTTTGTTTTACAATATCAATAGCAAATTGCTATTTTCTCCCAATGTATTGAGAGGCAAATCCCCTCTAAAGCTCAAATCTCACGATGATTTATATGCCTCCTAAACCCCTACGATTCGGGAGCCTTGCATTTACTCTTAATTGCAAGAGTTCTATTGTAAGGGTGCTTTATTCCAAATCACACTGTACAGTGTATATTGCACTGTATCCTTGCAATTGTGGTATATCCATTGCAATATAGACATTGGAAGAAACACACATTGTAATATACCCATGATTTCAGGTCAATATGCTCAAATTGCAAAAGAAAATGCCAAATTGCAGGAACTTTTCACTTGAGCAAGGGAAAATACCTAAAAATCTAGATGTTAGAGTAGGCCTAAATTGCAACAGATTCTTAGTTGTTATACCTCTCAGTTGTAGTAACATCTGTTGTGATTTGGATGAAGCTGGGCATATTGCAACATATTTGTATATACTCTCGTTCCCAAATCCTTCCGAAGGAAGGCTCTGGTAACTGCCAAATGGTGGGATTTTGCTGGGTCTGAGCAACCCCTGCTGATAGCTTGGAACCAGCAAACAGGAGCAGGAAATGGAACCAGAAAGGCTGATGGTAAAACTACCTAAAACTACCATCATACATTCTGGTTCCATTTCCTGTTCCTGTTCACTGGTTCCAGCCTACCAGCAGGGGTTGCCCAGACCCAGCAAAATCCCAAGTTCAAGGTCATTTGGCTGTCCCCAGAGCCTTCCTTCAGAAGGATTTGGGAACAAGAGTAATTTGTATATTGCAGAAACCTTCTGGTAACAATTGCATTGTGGGAGCTTTAGTAATGGCGGCCGGTGTGCTCGACTCAACACATGGGGAAACGTTACTGCTGAGGAAATTCACTCTTCATTACACTTTTAACATACATTTTAGTTACCTTTTTTTCTATTTTGCAGATGTGTCATGGTGCTGCTGTCCAGGTAAGTTAACGAATCAAGATTGTGTTATATATGAGATGATATACATTTTGTATTCTGACATAATTTGTGGCAAATGTTTCATAATATTGATATATCTAAGAAGACGTGATACTTCGACTGTAGCTATCCGATTTTTTAACAGATTCCCCCGTATTCCTCGATCTATGCAGCATATTGATATGTCAGGGAATCGCATAAAATATGTAAAGTTGGATGCAATTCGCGATTGTCTGATCCCTGTATACATGTATGTTGTCTTCCCCTGCTAGCCCATGTACACGTGTAGGGCCGATATGTCTGATTGTGACGGGTGATTGTTGGGCTCTCTGTGGTGATTGGACATCGTTATTGCTCCATACACGTTTATATCATGTCCCAACATCCATGCAGAAACGGACCGACCACGACAGCCTGAAGGCCATTGAGGACTATGATAAGAACGCCGACATCTGCCTGGGAGAGACTGGCTACCCTTGCACCACTGACGCCGACTGTGATGGTCTGTCCAAGGGGTCCTGTGAGACCCTCTGTAATGACCTCATGGGGGTCTGCTACCTTAAGACCGCATTTGACAGACAGCATTTCGACAAGAAGTAAACAGGTAAGAACAGTGTGAATGGGATGTACACAATAGATGAATAATAATCACTATAAAGATCATATCCTTCCACTATTTCTACAACATAATAATATTAATAACATAATGTTATAAGAGCCTTCCGTTCAATTAGCAGCCAATCTATTGACACAGAGAGCAATGGCATTAACCTCTAATACACAGTCACAATAGTGAGTTATTGTAGGACTAGGAGGTGCTACGGCCAGGATTATCAGTTTACCGCTCATTTTGTATGAATTCAGGTTCGATTTTCAGATTTCGTGCTTTTTTATATTTCAGTTCGTCACCAGAGGCCTCTATGTTATGCAGTCTTCCAACGCATTGCATGCCTACATCAGCCAGACAATGACACACCTTTAAATTATGCATTGTTTGCTCATCCTATTTAAAAGAAATAAACCATTTTTACACATCCCCTATCAATTGTTCATTGGATTTTTCTTTTTTTTTAGTGGATATAGTGTATAGTTGGTAGAGGAGAACCGCCAACCACTGCAGATTATGTTGGCTATTAATCACCATGCCAACCCATTATGAGTAACTGTTTCTATGGTAACCGAGCCCCGCAGCTGTATATGTTTTGCCTGGCAGCCAATATTGTGTTAAATATGATGATAGTAAAGAATATAATGTCTCAACCATTATGTCTGTACTAGTGTTATTACCAGTATAATGATATAATTTGTACGCAAATGTGCACATTCTTACGGAGACCCTGTAAAGAAGCATATTCCGCGCTCGCCTGTCAATACCTTTTTTTTTTTAAAGAACTCCAATCTCAGCCTAATGTGGGAGTAGTCCGTGTAAAACTTCATTTTCAACCAATAACGAAGTTAGGCCTACATGATCTGAAAATGCATTTTTAATAAACCCCCAATAAGTATTTGAACCTAATGGTGTTTTTAAACGTTGACCCTGAAGTTTTAAACTCCCACTTCAGAGTTTATTACTCCGATATCACACTCAAAAAGTAAACTTGTCTCCAGACTCTTCAACTCTTTTATGACGGTCATAAAATAAACGAGCCAAAAACTCATCTAAGTGACAAGGAGGCGGGTCTTCTAGCTGGAGATAGAAGACCCACTTGGCATGTGCCAGCCCAAAACCCGACATTTGCCAGCTCCAGATTCTAATTGTGGGCTGGTAACCTGATAGGTTAGACAACTTTTGACTCGTTTATTTTATGATAGTCACTTCGACGAGCCTGGAGACGAGTTTACTTTTTCAGTGCAGAGTTTTAAACTTCAATATCTTGACATTGAACTAGTTGTTCAAATCGTGATGCTTTGATATCGAGGGTGAACAGTCAGCCAGCCTCTAAAACGCAGTATCACACTGCCATCTGTCAGTACAGAAGAGAACTTTTAGAAAGCAGCGTATGAGGTGGCCTCTGGAGTGAGCGGCTCACAGGGAACTATGCTGTCAGAGCGGTTCAAACAATTATACATAGTGTGGATAACCCTATAGTGGGGAGCGAGGATTGCTTGAACATCTGGCAATGAGTGGCTCATCCGAAGATATATCATATTACATCAGGGTTGCTACTTTTAAATCCCCATGTGATTCATGTGATTTTTGACTAGTTGTTTGCTTTTAATAAATCCCTTAATAACGCGTATGTACTATTACACGCGGTGCAATAAACAGAAACAATCATATTGCCTGAGACCTTTGCAGCTACAATCATGTACCATCAGAGAAGGCATCTGACATTGGCATATAATTTATTACGCCGCGTAAATAAGCAGTAGAACGCCTAGTATGATTAAATCTCGTGTCGCTTGTGCTTTGGTATTTGGTGAGAGCAATATCAATGCAATATCATATGTACAAATAAAGAGAATGAAAAGTTGAAGAGATACTCTAGTTAACTATAGGAAAGCATGCATGGGGATGGGCGGAAGGTGGCTGCTGAATTAAGGGCAAACATGGCGCATGAGTCACAGGAGTTTATCAATATGATAATATGCTCCATACACAGAATAGCTCCCTATGAGGTGCCCACGCTAAGTATAGTATTAGCCATATTGACTAGCCTCTGAGCAGTATATCTACAGCTAATCCGTCCATTGATGTAACAATAACCCTACCCAGACTGTACGCTCCCACACATTCGATTTCAGCCTGCATGTATAAGACTGACAACCTTCATATGAGTATAAGATACAGCTGGTCCGTAAGCTGTTCTTTATGTTAAACAGCTCAAAATATAGAATCAAGCGAGGGTCAAGCATTGTTGCTCTAAATATGGGGTGCCATGTATCTACAGATACCAAACGAAACCAGCTGTCAGATGTTCTAAAAGAGGAGCAAATCCTCCTGGTAAGGACCACCTGGAACATTCTGGCAGAGGACATGGAGGAAACCGGGTGCATTATCATAGGACGGTGAGTACATGGGTCAGTAACCACCAGAACATAGAGACACAAGCTAAATGAGTGTATTTCAGAGAGAAATTAGTACATATACCGATAACTCTGCAGTCGACTGTCAATCACACATTGCATCACATTTTAAAGCAAGTCGACATAATATTATGTTGACTTCCCAATACATGTATTTTAAGATAAAGTTCAAAGCTTGTTCAAACATTGAGCAAAGTATATTTCATATCATGTAAGACCTACTCTCCGGAGCAGGAATCACTATTAAGTGACATGTTGCTTAGTTTTACCGAAAGTTTTACTCATGCAAATAACAAGAAATTCCACAAGTAGAATGATGACATGAATTTATCGAGTTTGATGCGTTTAAGAAAGTGTACAGAAAACGTTCCAGAAACGTTCTGAATATCTCAAATTGCACTCGTTCAAAAAACAAGAAATTCCAGGGGATATGACATAAAAAATGTCCAGAAAACGTTCAAGGAACATTCTGAAATTCTCGTAGGGATCATGAGTCATGACTCAAGAATGGCATGATTTCCGCTTGAGATTTTGGTTGCAGGGATGCCTCTCTCAGAAAATAATTTAGAATTGCAATATCATATTTAGACATTTTCATTTAGAGAAATCATTATCTATTTATCTATTTTCTTAGAATACACAAAATTGGTGTCTATTTAGCTGGTCATTCCTTTTCCACATTAAATGATAATAGGGTAGAGGAACCCTGAGTTGGACAGACACCTTGAGTCGGACATAATTGGCTGTGAATTACATAATCAATATATATAATACACCTGTCATGTCAACTTTGGATGAAACCTGAGGTGTTTTCCTTCGAAATAATACAATATACTCCATTTTAGCCACATTACACTTGGTCTTATGATTGCTTGTACTTGGGGTGTTTCCTGCTATATTTTCAACATGGAAGTCAAGCAAAAATGGGAAAATTGGTTTGGTTGTTCAAATTTTTTTTTTGTTATGACTCATAACAAGTTTATTGCCATGATTTTCAGTACATTACCGGACATGATCCATCTTGCTTGGTATCGCTTACTCAAGGCAAGGCTTCCGTACATTTTATAATTTGCTGGGTATATACATTGTGACTGGGATGAATGTACATGATGGATGATAGAAACCTTAAGAGTAACATTTATCTAAAAACACTTACAGGTATTTGGGATAACAAATCAGTATTCTATGCGAGCTTAGTCTTTGTACAGTCCGTTTTCAACATTGGTTAATGTTAAGGGGTTCATAAACAATTCCCTTTTTTCTTTTTTTTCTTCCTTGGCTTGTTTTTTTTTTTAAATAAGTTCCCAAGTGCTTTTTCAGTTGTAACTTAAAAGCAGGCTTATCAGTGCAAGTAGGTAGATATGAAGGTAACTTGTTCCAAACCCTTGCTCCCCTGTAGAAAGGGCTTTTTTTATAGAACTCAGTGTGAGGGCGAGATAGGGGGAAGACCGGTAGGTGATCCTTTTCAGTTCTTGGGTCTGCTTTTGGCGAGATCTTTTTAGACCTAGAGAAGAAGTGAGAGATGAGTAATTTTTTTCGTCTTAGAGGAGGGAGGGGTGTGGAACATGCCTCATGTAGACCTATGACAGAGTTTCCTCTTATTCTAACCTTCAGACAGCAACGTAGTGCTCTGTTTTGTATCACACCGATTTTATCTTTCCACACTTGGGTGCAGCTATCGAGTAGAAAAGAACAATAGTCATATTTAGGTAACATAGTCTGTTTAAATATGTCTATAGCTGCATATTGTGGTATGCTAGGTCTTACTTTCCCAAGGTTAAAGTTAAGGTAGTTTGTACTATCCCTTACTGAACTTCTATCAATGGTCGCACCCAGATATGTATAGGCATGGACTAAAGTGATTGGCTTACCATCTATAGTAGGCAGAGTGTTTGGGCATCTGTGTGACATAAGCTGGGACTCCACTACCCGATTTTGTCATCAGATCGGAGCTATTCTCACAAATCTGACCCAAACAGATGTGAATACAAGCAAATATAAACAAACCCTAACATTTGAGCATCCATGTTACCATGATCTGGCAGATTTACTTTCGTGAGAATGGACCAGATAATCGGTTAGTGGAGCCCTAGCTATATTTGCAGCGCAATACCATACAAATTTAGTTTTGTTTGCGTCAATGCTGGCTTTCCCTTCGACATTCCCATGGATAATAATAATTGTGAGAAACACATTTTAGGCCACTCTTTTTTTATTCTTTGGTTACGGGCCCGCCGCACTACCATTAAGACCTACGCTCTAAAAATAATATTGTGAATCTCCAATTATATTGCTATATGTCATTTTTACGGCGTGTAAATCGGACCATTATTAACGTTTTTAGACAAATCTTTATTCTTTTTTCTTTTCTTTTATTTCCTTCTCCGTACCTGAGAAAATTTTCATGGTGTCTGTAACCCAAAGAATAAAAAAAAGTGTGGCCTTATGGTGATAGTTCAATTTCAATAAATGAAAAAATAATTACCCATGATACTTTGTAAAATGGGGTTTCATCTCAGCATCAAATTGTCCCTAAAGTCAAATACTAATTACACTCAGAGTCGGACACCAAAGAAGACATGAACAGAGAAGCAAATATGTGTGCTTTCCATCTATTATGTTCATAAAAATGTTTGTGGATGATAAATTAATAGTATTCAGTATTAGTGACAATCTGCCCACTGACAGGAGAATGAAAATCGGTACAACATGTATCTTTCCATGACTGTCCTTCCTCTTAACATGTCATATGACTTCGGTAATTGTAACCCATATTGTTCCCATATGAAGTCCATCGTTGAGTTGACTTTTATGCCATTCTCATATGCTATAATTGTTCAAAGATTTTGCACAAACAATTGAATACACCTACTAGATCCAATGACAGGACAAAGTGTCCGACTCTAAGATCACTTTTAGCATGAAGTGTCCGACTTTAGGATCAGTTGGATTGTTTGAGATCAGTAGTATAGTATGTATCGGAACGGGACTATAGTTAACTACTGTTTATTACTCAATCGACCTGCAGCCAATCAGAGGCCTCCATTTGGTCACGTGACCGGAAGTGACCTACTTAGGGGATTAGTGGTGACGTCACGTGACCTAGTTAGCCAATCAGAGGCCGCCATTTGGTCACGTGACCGGAAGTGACGTCATCCCAGTAAACACCCTACGTAGTTCGAACGTAGCTCAGAGGTTTCTCTAGGTAGTTTTCCAACCAACAGGTTTGAGATTGGTAATTTTGGAAGGTTTGTAGACGTCAAAACGTTAAGGTTTATTTACGTTCAACAGACGTAGACGTCTCATTTACGTTTATCTACCTCATTCAGACGTAAATATACGTAATAAATCTACGTAGATCTACGTTAATGGACGTAACTTTTCAACCAAAGTGGGTAGATGACTTCTCAATTTCACACAAGGTGGCAGCACTATCAATTATGGAGAGAATGTTGCAGCTCTTTAACAAATCTACCACATTCAAGCAGTAAATTCGCATTAATTATGAATTCAATATCATGCAAATAAACTGTATTCAATAGAATATTTATATATAAAGGAGAGTAGATTAAAGTATTGGGCGTGAATATGTGTTTTGTGGCACCTTTACTGAGCAGACACCACATTTGTGGTAACAGAAGAAATACAAAGCCTTTCTGCAGCCCAAACTAGTCAACAGATCTATACTGTGAGGCTGTTCAGTTGAACTAAAAGAATATACTTTATAGAATGAAATGACATTATAGTGGTTATTTTGTATGAATATTGTTTGTTAATGTAAATTTGTCTGCAATATAAGACAATCCTTTCTCTGAATCCCACTATGTAGAATTATATGTAATGTGTTTAAATCCCAGTTGAACGTAGATTTACGTCTGAGCTACGTAAATCAGACCTGTAGGTTTGAGAGTGGTAAATAAACCTTAACGTTTCAACGTTCATAAACCTTCTAAAATTACGTAGTTCAGACCAAAAATCAACGTAGATTTACGTCTGACCAACGTAGTTGTGTTTACTGGGATATGACCTACTTATGGACCGGAAGTGACGTCATATGACCTACTTAGGGGACCGGAAGTGACATCATATGACCTAATTTAGGATCACGTGACCGGAAGTGACCTGATGAGTCACGTGACCGGAAGTGACGTCACATGACCTAATGGCCAACCGGAAGTGAGTGACCTCATTGAGGATCACGTGACCGGAAGTGACCTGATTGATCACGTGACCGGAAGAAGAAGAAGAAGAAGTTTTTTGTTTAGGAAGTGAGGGTCTTTAGGATCACGTGACTGGAAGCGACGTCGTCACATGAGTGACGCTTTAAGAGACTGCGCGACTTACTAGTAAAAGAAGACGTATGAAAATAAAAACACAACAATAATTTATTTTATTTTTTTATTTCTTTTTTTTCAATCTTGATAAACACTCTATTTTTGAAAAGATGCACTCAATCAAGCAATAACACGCTTATTATTTTTTTTCATATCTCTAAAGGACTCGTTGTCACACCGTCAGAATGCACGCGACGCTTATAATACAAGTAGCGCACGCCGTCTTTCTCTATGGTGTAGGTGACCATTTTGTTTCGCACCACTTTGAAATTTCTATTTACAGCAATGAGAGTTTTTCGTTGGCGAAGAACATCCAAGAAGTCGTCTGGTTCCTTAGGGTTTTGTTTCTTCTGTACGCCTTTTGCACTCCATTTTTTGGATTTTCTTTCACCGGTGTCGCTGACTCGATCGTAGCAAATGTAAGTCTTAGGGTTGAGACTTAGGATCCCGTCACCTTCCCACTCCGCTTTCATAAGCCCCGAAGTTCTCAGATCGTGAAGGTACCGTCTCTCACAACATCCGCCGGGCGGCGGACACCATTCTCGCACTCTTTCCGTTTTTGTCTTCACGAAAAGCTCTAAGTGATCGTCGCACACCGCTGTCGGAAGCCACTTTCGTTTCTCTCTGAAGTACGTCTCTCTCAGGCGAGGTTTGACTAGGTCATCCAACGTGTCACCGCTGAGAGCCATGTAAAGACTATCGGTGTCCATTTGACAAAGGGCATAATCGCGCCGATCGACGAATCTATCCAAGAAGTCGTATGTGAACTCTAACATTTTCAACTTCGCGTACTGGTATACCATGAACCCTATTTGAATAGGGAGGTTGTTCTTGACTGTTTTCGGTTGTAGTTCGACTTCAAACAGATCGGAACTCAACTCGGACGCCTTTTTGAAGCGCCACGAATTGGCCAATAGTTCGAACTTCCGACTGTCAGTGTATCTCACCGCCGTGTGTTTTTCTTTGTTGCAGATTGTTTTACCGTACGTAGCGTTTCCCATTAACTTGTAACAGTCTCACAGAATTTTCTCGTTCTCGTTCACGTCGCCACGTCTTCGCGCCGCCGTTACTTCGTCCGCGAAACCGGCAAAGGAGCGTTTAGGTAGGTATTCTACGACCAGCTGCACTTTGGTGACTATCAAACCGTGCTCTAAATACCACTTGAGAAGCGGCGTTCCCAAGAGAATATTTTTTCCGTGGTAACTCCCTATCAGACATCTCTGAGGCGTGTTCAACAGCTTTTCTTCCTGCGCAAAGTCTGACATGTGAGGTCCTATGTCCGATTTTGAAACGGTCACGTTCTTGAAAACGGGGGTCATTTCTTCGAAGTAGTCTCGTAGGTGAGGCGGCGTAGTGATGTCCACTTGAACTAAACCGAACATTTTCTCCTCTTTCACAGCGGAAAGGATGTCGCTCTCGCTCATCGCGTTTCGAGACACTTTCAAAGCGTCAACCTTCCAGCGTTGTTGGGAGACCTTAACCCGCTCATCTCGACGCTTCATCTCTCTCCATTCGCACTCCCACACGACGACCAGCTTGTGACCTAGCGCTTTCAAGTAAGCGCTTACTCTAGTTGTTCTGTCGCGTCTCTCCTCCCTCAGTGAAGCACACTGATATCGGTGCGACGGTATGCACTCGTGAGCGTGGAACCAACACCCGTGAAACTGGAAAACCGTATTAGAGGCCGCGTGAAACCCGTCCACGCGAATTCTCCGACAGCCTACAACCATCTCGCCGCCGTTCAAAGCGTGGCGCAGTTTCACGTCGCGGTCGTGCTCTACGAAGCGTAACCACTCCAAAGCGCTGTGAGAGTTTCTTTGCCTAATTTCGGGCTTGAACTCGGTCTCAGGTCGTCTCACCGCGTAATAGCCCGTGCAGTGCGCTTCGCTCATGCAGCGCAAGTACAGAGAGTTAGCGTCTAGTCCTAGGATGTGTTGGCACGGTCTCGCTTCTTCGCCGTACTTGTGCTCCCTTATCCGCGTGGTGCCCTTCTCGTGAAATCTATGGAAGATGATGGAAGGACCGCCGACTAGATTTTCTTTGATCAGAGCGTGGAGGACGGCGTCGAACTGGGGGAACGTTGTGAACGCGTCTTCTAGGTTTTGGAAGAGGAACCGTAAAGTCAAACCGGCGAGAGAAACTCCGTCTTTCAACATGTCAATGCCGCGATCTTGGAAAAATTTAGCGTGATTTTTCAGAGCTTCTATGAAAGGTTTGACGTCTTTGTTGTTGTAGTGGATCAAGTAATCTTCCATAGTTTGCATCTTCTCGTCGGACCAAACTTTCTGACATGCGGCGTAGTCGGATTCGGACATTTTGACGCCCGTCAGTTCGCTGTCAAAAGCCGATCTCGGTGGCAGCGTTCTGTTTGCCAGTTTCCTGGTAGACGTCATCCATTCGTAAGGAAAGTGACCTTTCTCTTCGTTCCTGGTGAAAGCTCGCAAATAGGTCGCGTAGTTGTAACCGGGTGCCAAATAGTTGACTACGTCCAAGAAACCGTGTGCTGTGTGTAAACCGCCAAGTATTGATTGCTTCTCTTTATGACGCTGAATTCTTGGTTTCTTCGGTCTCCGGAGGCAAAGAACGAGTGAAGGCGTATTTTGATCAGGTTCAAGTGGTAACGCCCCGAGTTGAAGCCCACGACTGGAGCTTGACGGATGTATCTCAGAAGACGCTTCTTCAGTTGAACTAACGGGTGTCTGGTCTGAGCCGCAGCGAAGCCGCCTGGAGAAGGGGTGAATGTCGCCTCCTCCAGCAGGAGAGCTTCACCTATCGCCGCATCTAACTTCGCTAACGTCGGTCGGTAAAGTTCTAGCACAGCTTCCCCGATGACTTTGGCGTTCTCATTTATGTGATTTAAAACTCGGTCCAACAAGGGGTCGGAATCTGCGTCGGATTCTCTGACGAAGCAGACGGGCCCCTCCCACCCCGGAAAGTTGGATGCGACGCTAGCCGACAAAGGGACGTGATCCCACAGCAGGGACACGTGTTCCGTCGACGGTTCTCTGCACGGTCTGAAGAAAGCTTCGAAATCGCGATCTTGTAAGGGTAGATTCCGGAATGTCCGTCGGGGGGAAAAATGGAGAAGTCTGCTAGCGCTTCGAAAATCGTTCTCGAATTTTGGTAGATGCCACCTACGTAGCGCAACTTGACTTGTCGGCAAGAGGAAAGCTGGTTCCTGTGTCTCTTCAGCAAGAACTCGGTGGTGAACGCCGCCTTACACTTGCAACATTCGTATATGCCCGCGTACGCGTTGAAGTCTGTGACGAGAGAGACGTGCAAACCGCCTTTCGCCGTCAGGTGTAGGTTGACTTTACCTCGGGCGGCCAGAGTTCTGGAAGGCGGTCTGATCAGAGTAACGCGTCTTCTCAACTTCCGCCCCGGCACTTGACGCGACGCGGTGTAAACCGCTATTTGTACGTCAAACAAGTTCTCTAACGCGGGTAAGTCGCGGATGTTCAGACCCGGAAAGGATTCAGGTGTGGCAGCGGGACAGAACTGACGTAACAAATCTGAAGTGCGCTTGCTGGTGTTGTATAAGTGAAAGGAAATGCAGCGGAAGATGCAGAGGTTGTCCTTGTTGGGAAAATCTAACACGCCGCTTCTCTTTCCAACTCGACCGGCCTGAGTGATCCTACCGCCTATGGGGAATTCCCCCGGTCCCATGTAAACGCAAATGTTCAAATTGGTAGGAAAAAGAACGTGCCACTTGGTGTCAGCGTCGCAAAGTTTCCGTACTTCCTCGCAAGCGACGGTGTTTTCCATCTTTGAGAGGAGCTCTTCCAAAGTTTCTGAATTAGTTATAGTAGGGAGCGGTTGTATGAGAGTTGCGTTGTTCTGGGAGGCGTGAAAGTAGCGCAGTTTGCTCGTGTCTTCTCTGTGTTGTAAGAGTAAGCCTACCGAGAAACCCACTTTGTATCTGAATCTTTGTGTCAAGTGAATGCGACGCATAGTATCTACAGCGTCACTCAACTCGCCGGTTGGTAGCCTGAAGTTTGTTACACTCACGCGAGTCCCGTGCATCCTGACGCCCGTTTGTATCGCAGGCCAATTCGCCGTGAACGTTTCCTCCCCGTTCGGTACAGCACATATGCGCGGAGGGATGGTCACCCCGTCCAGAGATTCGCGTCGACAGGCGATCTTTCGGCAATCGCCTTCGCCGCATAGAGGGCAAAACTTAGGTATTACTCTACAACTTTCTACGTGTCTCTCGTGGTTGTACGGTTTTTTAAAAATTTTGAAACACTTTTCGCATACGTACTGCGTCATGTTTTTTCACTCAGTTACCAACTACTTAGCCGTCTAACTATCTATCTATCTATCTATCAATCTATCTGTCTATCTATCTATCAATCTATCTGTCTATCTATCTATCTATCTGTCTGCTGTCTGTGTATCCGTCTGTCTGTCTCATACAGCGTACGTCAAACGCTGTGTGTGTGCGCGCGTGAGCGTTGAGCGTCTCTCATTCCGAATCTATACCGAGATATTTGAGAATAATCTCTGTTTTGTCATCCAACTCTTTGAGCGCTCAGGCGGACAGCGTCACCCCCTGCTGTGTGGGTTTTTTGTCAGGACCTTCGTACTTGCGCACGTGGACGAGGTTCTTACCGCTGTAGTAGCTCACAGCTGCGTACACTTCGCCCTCCTCATCCAGCACTGCGAACCAGGGGGTGTGATTAGGTCTTCCTTGCGCGGCCGCTGTGTCGCGTATGCGCACCACTGCGCGGATATCGGCGATGCGTGCTATTAGCTCACGCAGCGCGTCGGCAGTGAAGTGCACTCGCTTGCTTCTGGTCAGAGACGCCTCTTTCACCTGGCCGTCTTTTGTGTAGCGCGGCCTCCTAGACAGTCTAGCCACGTCCTCCCAGATCTCCAGCGTCAAAGCTCCGTCTAAGCAGAACTCTAACCCGAGAAGACGGGAGAAGGTTTTCTCTGCATCTTCTCGTCCATCTCGTTCTTTTTCTTGTATTTTTCTCTTCTTAGTAGGCCTTGTTGTTCTGGAACTCACCTTAGAACGTTTCAGACCCGCAAGAAGAGTAACACCATCAGCGTGAGCTGAATCAGCAGCAGAACCGATAGCAGGAGCAGCGTCAGCGCTGGTGGTATCCGAGACCTCGTTGTTGGAACAGAGCAGCCACACGCCGTCGGTGCTGAGTGTAGCGGTAGAAGATGAAGCGCCGCCGCCCTCGTAAGGTGGCGGTGAGGGCAGTCGCCACGGACCGGACGCGCTACCAGTGGAAGTGAGGTCGAAAGGTCGAAGAGGGGAGCCGAAAAACGTACCGCCCACCCCTTTCCCTTCGGGTTCTTCGTACGCCTCGTCGTCAGCGTCGTTCTCTGTCTCACCCTGTTGCTGCTGCTCCTCCTCCTCCTCTTCTTCTCGGTTTAGGGGCTGAGTGTCCGAATAGCTGTAACTCTCAGCGCGAGCGGCGTCGAGGGCGTCGGTCGATGTAGTGGTGGAGGAGAGGGGCTGTGCAACGTGCGGCAGGTCATCAAAGTCATCAACAGTAGTGGGGAGGTAAAAACCCGGTTGCCAGTACTGCGCTGCGCCAGGAGCATTGTCGTCGGTAGTAGTAGCGGTAGCAGCAGGTGCAGCAGAAGCAGCAGCAGCAGCAGACGCAACAGTAGCAGGCGCAGCAGCCTCAGCAGGCGCAGCCGTAGCAGGCGCAGCGGTAGCAGGTGCAGCAGCAGCAGCCGCAGCAGCCGCAGCACGAGGATCACCAGCAGCGGCAGCAGCAGCAGCAGCAGGCGGGGCGGCAGTAGCAGCGGCAGCGCGCTTAGCAGCAACGTGTACCGTCGCGAGTGTAACAACGTCGCTAGCACGACGACTACTACCAGTAGTACTACTACCACTACTACTACTACTAGTACTACTACTACTACTACTACTACTACTACTACTGCTGTGAGCGCTCGCTACAGCGGGAGGGTGATAAGACCAAGCGGCTGCGGCGGTAGTCTCATTTTCAGTAGCAAGAGGAGGCACTGACGCTAAACGAGCGCTGTTCCGCGTAGTCTTCTTGTTCTTGAACTTGCTTAGATCCTTTGACGGCGCTAGGTGTTGTCTTTTGCTCATGGTGGTGACTGTAGAGAGCAGCAAAAGAATGAGTGAGTGAATGGAGGTTTCCAGGCCCCTTATATACGCCTTCTCGCTTCTAGAGCTAAGCTACTTACTGCCCCTGTTCAGCTGCCGCCAGCTGGCCGGCGGCCATTCACAAAGAGAAACAAAAGACATAAGGCATGGCGTTTTCAGCTGGATCCCTTTCCCCCCTTTTGAGAGATCGACTGTCATGAGCTAAGCCACTTACCACCCTGTTCAGCAATTCAACGCGCATTAGCTGTATAAAGGATTAAGCGGTTGCTGCCGCCGACTGACCAGCAGCCATTCACAAAGAGAAACAAAAGACATAAGGTATGACGTTTTCAGCTGGATCCCTTTCCCCTCTTTTTTGAGGGATCCACTGTCATGAGCTAAGCTACTTACCACCCTGTTCAGCAATTCAACGCGCGTTAGCTGTATAAAGGATTAACGGTGATGAGCTTAGAGTGTGTATACAAAAAAAAAACTACAGGAGGCGTGTGGCGTGAAGCAGGACCCCCTAAGACGAACGTGTCTGTCTGTGAGTAGAGGCGTGTGCATGTGGTGAGCGACTTAAGTGTAAGACAAAAAAAAAAATCACCACCTCCTGCCGTGGTGAGTAGACCGGGCCGGCCGGCGGCGGCCGGCTAGTTCAATAGGGAGGGGTGACAGCTGACTAAGGCTGTGCATGAAAAAATCTGATTTTCACCTGACCTCTGACGTTTGTTACAATGAATGTCAGAGGGAGGGAGACGTCCTCAGGTAGGGGGTAGGAGGTAAGGCTATGGATGAGGAAAAAACACCGTTTTCAGCTGGTCTCCACGGATAGCGATGACATACCCCTCGTCATCTAAGCTCTTAAGGAGCGGAGCGGCTGAAAAAGCGTCATGCGGACAGGTCGCTAGACAGCTGGAGTGCTGTTGGAAATAGGATTAAACTCCCTCTGTATAAAAGCTCTGATTTCTGTTGGAAAAAAACCATATCGCCTCTGACCACAGTAACGTCTACTACCACCACCACCGCCACCACCGCCGCCGCCGCCGCCGCCGCCGCCGCCGCCGCCGCCAAGACGAGACGAGATGGCTCAAGCTATTCCACTTTCAAGCTCGCCTTCACCGCCTTGTCCACCTGAAAAAAAGTTAATGCGGCTTGACGACGTGAGACGCGCGAGGCAGACCGATGGGGAGAACAGAGAGGTAGGACAGCGGCGCTTAGCATATAGGGACGCCTTGCTTCGTCAACTAGGTAAAGAGTTGAGCGGATCTTGGAGAGAGTTGGGCAGTAGCTTAAAAGTTACCGCCGCCCGTATGGATGCTCTAGTAGAGCGCAGTGTCAAGACACCGGAGGAGCTGTGTACGGCGATGTTCCGAGTCTGGTGGGGTGAAACCCCGCATCGTCATAGATGGGGAGAGCTCGGTCGCGTCTTCACCCGCATTAGACGCGTGGAAATGTTGGCTCAGTGGATGTCCCTTCTCCACAGACAGGGGTTGGATTTCGAAAACCCCGACCCGCGCGCGATGCATAAGCACTTGGGCACCCTCGGCAGACGTCTAGGTAGCAGGTGGAAAGAGGTGGGGGACCATTTAAAATTGTCGCCTGAGAGGTTAGATAAGATCGCTGAAGAATGCGAATACGGAGGAAGTCCCGCTGAGTGGGCCTTCCGAGTGTTGAAAATGTGGCAAGATGAAGCTGACGGTGCCGGCGGTACGCCTTTTGAACTCCTTCGAGTGTTGACTGAGGACATGGGAAAGTTTGACCTCGGCATCGCGATATTACTTGACTTTATCAAGCAAGAAACAACGAGAACGACGGACATGTGAATTGTTGTGTTTTATTTTCATACGTCTTCTTTATTAGTAAGTAAAAAAAAATATTATAACAATTAAGACGCGTGTCCTCTTAAAGTGTCACTTCCTCCAGTCGCAGCTGATCGCCTCATCGAGGCACGTGATAAACAAAAAAAAATGAAGAGACACGCTTCTTCCTCTCGAGAGGAAGAAGCGTGTCTCTCGATTGAAATCTTTTCTTTTCTTTTTTTCTTAAAAAGAGACAAACGCCCCTTAGAGTGCCCCCCCACCCCCCTAGAGTGCCCCCCTCCCCCCTCCCCCCCCCCCCCCCACCCGCCCCATGCATCCTAAAAGCGCCCCCCTCCCCATGCATCTTAAAGGGGCCCCCCTCCCCCCCTCCCCTCCCCCCCTCCCCTCCCCCCCTCCCCTCCCCTCCCCTCCCCTCCCCTCCCCTCCCCTCCCCTCCCCTCCCCTCCCCCCCTTATACACTCTAAAGAACGCTTCTACCTAGTTCAATAAGTCACTTCCAGTCGCTCGTAAAACAATAAAAATGAAAAAAACAAAACTTATATCGTAGTGTTTTTTATTAGTTTACCGAAAAAAATAAGAGACTCGCCTCCTCCTCCTTCTCCTCCTCCTCTCCTTCTCCTCCTCCTCCTCCTCCTCCTCCTCCTCCTCCTCCTCCTCCAAAAAAAAAAAAAAATATCACATTTTAAAGCGCGTGACCCCTTAACCCTTTAAGGCCGACCAAAAAAAAAGTTTGCTGGTGAAGGGGCCGGGAGATTTTCATAGGAACCCTGCCAGGGCCGAGCCTTTGCTGATTCCCATAGAGTTATGATGACTATAGTCGATGCTCGGCCAGCCATGGCATCGACTATAGTCGATGCTCGGCCAGCCATGGCATCGACTATAGTCGATGCTCGGCCCTAAAGGGTTAAAGACGCTCATCTCTTCATTAAGTCGCGTGACGTCACTTCTTCTTCTTCTTCTTCTTCTTCTTCTTCTTCTTCTTCTTCTTCTTCTTCTTCTTCCGGTCACGTGATCAATCAGGTCACTTCCGGTCACGTGATCCTCAATGAGGTCGCTCACTTCCGGTTGGCCATTAGGTCATGTGACGTCACTTCCGGTCACGTGACTCATCAGGTCACTTCCGGTCACGTGATCCTAAATTAGGTCATATGACGTCACTTCCGGTCCCCTAAGTAGGTCATATGACGTCACTTCCGGTCCATAAGTAGGTCATATGACATCACGTGACCAAATGGCGGCCTCTGATTGGCTAACTAGGTCACGTGACGTCACCACTAATCCCCTAAGTAGGTCACTAAGTAGGTCACTTCCGGTCACGTGACCAAATGGAGGCCTCTGATTGGCTGCATGTCGATTGAGTAATAAACAGTAGTTAACCATAGTCCCGTTCCGATACATACTATACTACTGAGATCAACATGTTAGATGTAGATTTATTCCTACTTAAATTACGAGATTTAATGCAATTCCTTCAGGGATATAAGCTGACAGATATCGAGAGTGCTATGGTGTACCTAATATTCAAATTGGTTTCCTTTGAATAGGTAAATTTCATCAACCAAAAACGGTCACTTATTCATGATCCAGGGGTGTCCGAAATGGGTGCCTTTACCCTATCCGAAATCATTTTATATCGATTTACAAAGTTATTCAGAATGATTGTAGGCATTATGGTGATAAATACCTAAAGAGCAGTTGATCGATAACACCTTGCCAAAATGCTCACAACTCAAACATGTTTAGACCTAGGCATGCATGTTTAAAATCTAAACACATATTTTTGCCGTGTATGCACATGCACCTTCTCCAACTAATGGCCACACTCTATCTGCCCTCAGGTTAGTTGAGACGGAGCGACTGCTGCGGCCCTTATTCCTGGGTTTGTCCTCACAGCCGGGTGTGGCCCCAACCCGCCTGAGGCTCCTGGACAAGGACAAGTTGCGGCAACATGGCATGCTGCTCATGGAGGCGCTCGGAGCAGCTGTGGAGAGCTTGGACGACTCGGAGTACCTCAGTAATATATTATATGGATTGGGTCAGACACATGCCAACTATAATGTCACTGCTGATATGCTACCCGTAAGTGACATTTGATTATACTATTAAATAAACATCCTGTATACAGCGGAAGTAACATGATACAAGCAATACCTGCACGTCACATATCGTAGTGGATCTCAATATAATTATATGAATTGGTTATATCATTTATTGTGAGAATCGATGAGATAAGCGCGTAATGAAGATCCACCTTTACAATCCTTCGAATGAGGTACATCCACATACAGTCTATTACTAGGCAGATACAGATGGTAAAAAAAATATTGTAAGGACAGGCGTCCAAATATAATACCAGTGCTACTAGCAGTGGGGCCGATGTTCAGCTTTATGTTCATCTGAGAAACATTTCTAGAAGTGTATCTGAGATACAGAAGAAACTGACCAATAGGAAACTGGCAGCTGATGCAGCAGATTCATCTGCTGCTTTTTAAGATGGCCGACCTGGAAATGGCGAGGAAGTGTATCTGGGATACACTAGGGGATTGGGTGTATCTGGGATACTCTTGGAGACTGAAGTATATCCCAGAAACACATGTACACTAGGGGAAAGAAGTGTATCTAGGATACACTAGAGGACAGAAGTGCATCTGGGATACATTCATTAAGAATGCACAGACTGATGTATATCTGACATAATAAGAGGGTAGTGGGGTCCTGAAACATAAGGTGATCATTTATGTGTTGTACTGTACTGTGCGATCATGGGTATAGATACTGCCAATCGCAGTGAGGCCGATGTTCAGCTTTCTGTTCACCTCAGATACACTTGTAGAACTGTATCTGAGACAGAAGAAACTGATCAATCAGAAGCCAGCACCTGCTGCAGCAGATGCACCTGCTGCTTTCCAAGATGTCCGACCTGAAAGTGTATCTGGGATACGCATGGGGAGGAACTGTACCTGGGATACACTAGGGGATAGAAGTGTACCTTGGATAGACTTGGAGGATGGAGGACTGTATCTGGGATACACTAGGGTATGGGAGTGTATCTGGGATACACTAGAGGACAGAAGCATATATATGGGATACACTTGGGGACAGAAGTGTATCCAGGATACACTCATTAAGAATACACAGATGAGTGTGTATCCTATATAATACTGCAGTAGTGGGGTCCTAAATAATATAATCATTTATGCTTTGTCTACCCAGTACTGTACGATGAAGGGTAGATCATGACAATCTGTATTTGGGCTATGTTATGAGTGATCAATAACAATTTTGACACTTCCATCCTCTAGTGTATCCCAGAAACACTTCCATTCCCTAATGTATCTGAGATACACTTTCATCCCGAAGTGTATCTCAGATACACTTCCGTCCCCCAAGTGTATCCAGATACACTTCACTCCCCTAGTGTATCCCAGCTACACTTACCCCCCATGTGTATCCCAGATACACTTTCAGGTCAGCCATCTTGGAAAGCAGCAGATGCATCTGCTTCAGCAGGTGCTGGCACCTGATTGGTCAGATTGTTGTGTATCTGAGGTACACTACTGGAAGTGTATCTGAGGTGAACAAAATGCTGAACATCAGCCCCACTGCGTTCTGCTAGGTGACCACCCATTATATAATGTAAATGGGGGTATATATAAAGGAATCTTCCCAGTAAACACCCTACGTAATTCCAACGTTTTTCTCTAGGTGGTTTTCCAACCAAAGGTTTGAGATTGGTAAATTTGGAAGGTTTGTAGACGTCAAAACATGAAGGTTTATTTATGTTCAACCGACGTAGATGTCTGATTTACGTTTATCTACCTCATTCAGACGTAAATCTATGTAACAAATCTACGTAGATCTACGTTAATCTACGTAATTTTTCAACTTCAATTGGTTATACAACTTCTCTGCTTCACACTAGGTGGCAGCACTTTTAACTGTGGAGAGAATATGACAGCTCCCAGTCCGCAAATCCCCACTTCACGGCAAGCACATTCAACCAAGGCTACCCGGGCTCTGCTTTGCCCTATCCCTCGAAACCCAGATATTAAATCTAGTTTCAAAAGGGACTTTTTTATTTTTGCTTTGTTCACCATACACCCTTTACACAATGCCTGGAAGAAATTCACATAAGGAACTTCGTTTGGTATCTTGGAACTGCGAGTCTTTTAAACCCAGAGACAACGTAGGACACCGTAACTCGATAATTAAATATGCGGAGGAGAAGAAGATTGACGTTTTCTGCCTCCAAGAAACCAGAATACTCAAAACTGCTAAGATCAATAGTATTCCTGGGTTTACTGCACACTACAACTTTAGGCCAGCGGGGAACATGCAAGGTCCTATGCTGGGCACTGCTATATTGGTAAGAAACAGTATAAAATCAGAAAGAGTTGACTCCCCCAAGTCTAACTCAGAGACTGATATTATAACTGTCAAACTTACGCTAAAGCACGACACTATACATGTCACCAATTTGTACCACAAGTGCCAATCGGATCCGGACAGAGTACCCAACTTGAAATCTATGGTTAGGAAATACCCGGAAAATCACATTATTGTCGGTGACTTCAACGTCCACCACTCTAATTGGGGTTTCTCTAACCGTGATACTCGAGCTGGTAAGAAACTATTAAGAGTACTCGACGATTGTGATACCCTTGTTTTACTTAATGATGGCGGACCTACCCATACATCGGGCACCTCCATTGATTTAAGCTTTATCACAAACGACCTGATGATGGGCACAGATTGGGAGGTCATTGATGACCTAACATCTGACCATTACGCCTGCCTACTCACTATAGCAGCCGAAAAGGTCCCTCCATTTTCCAACATTCCCAGACTCAATATTAAGAAAACGGACTGGGAAGCTTTTAACAATAGTCTCTTTGAAATACTAGAGCCACTTCGAAGACCATCTTACGAGCAATACAGGGTTGCCATCTTTACAGCACTTACTGCCAACACCCCCAGGTTAAAGGCCCACATTAGGTCTAAGCGCTGGTGGTTTCAAAATGCTGCGTGCAAAGATGCTGCCAAGAGAAGAAACGCAGCCGCTCGTAAGATGAGATATAACAAAAATCAATTAAACAAGGATAGTCTAAGGATTAACCAGAAAATTGCTAAAAGAGTCTTCGCCATGCAAAAAAACCAGGCATGGAAGGAGTGGATAGAAAGTATTAACAGAGACACTTCCACTAGAGACCTCTGGCGTAAGACCAAACAACTGAGGAATTCAACAATACCTGAACCTCTTCACCCTGAACCGCTGGCAATGGCGACAGAGCTAGCAGAGATGTTTACTGACAGGACCGATCCTGACACTAACTTCTCTTTGGCTCAAATCAGGGCTATGGAAGGAGAGAGGATTGCGAGAGAGAATTATATTGAAGAAGCATGCACTCTACCAAACATGTTCGAACTTGATGGGGACTTCACCCTTTGCGAGCTAAATCGCCACATCGCAAAGACCCCCAATAAGGCTCCAGGTTCTGACAGAATCCCGGTAGCTGTGCTAAAAAACCTGGACGAACGAAACAAAAGAGTCATGCTTCAGATTTTTAATGATATCTTTCACTCCTCCACCCTCCCTCTTGAATGGAAACAGGGACACATTGTTCCTTTTCCCAAACCCGGCCACCCCACTGCCAAAAGACCCATTACTCTACTACAGACCATGAGTAAATTGATGGAGAGAATGGTACGGGAGAGATTGGTATACAGTATGGAATCCAGGCGCATTCCTACGGCTATACCACCCTCTCCAAACCAATATGGCTTCAGAAGATTCATGTCTGCACAACAATGCTACTCAGCAAAGCTTGATCTGGTTCACCAGGCCAAGAGTGCCGGGAGAAAATGCGTTGTTGTGTACCTGGACCTCGAAAAAGCTTTCGAGTTAGTTGACCACGTCGTTGTCCTACACTCGTTAGCCAAAAGAGGTGCCAGGGGAAAACTTCTAAGCTTTATACAAAATTACCTTACTGGACGCTCTGTGAGAGTAGGCTTTCAGGGAACTCTCTCTGACTATTTGCCACTTCACGGTGGCGTTCCCCAAGGGGCAGTCCTATCCCCCACAATCTTCGGTCATGTCGGAACTTCATGAAATTGATATTCCACATACCAAAATCCTTTCATTTGCGGACGACGTAGCGTTGGTCATAACGGCTAACGACGACATCGTTCAGAAAACCCAGAACGCTTTAAACCTGGTTTACACTTGTTGCAATCACTTGGGACTTAAAATCTCAATGGCAAAAACCAAGGCCATGGTGTATGACAAGCAACCCATTAACAACCCACTGTCCATCGCAGGGCAAGAAGTAGCATGGACTCGTTCTTTTAAACACCTAGGGGTAATATTTGATAGTCAATTGACCTTTACCCCCGAAATAGAGTACTTAAATAAGAGAATGAGAGACAGGTTAAACGTCATGCGGTCCATATCAGCCCCCACTTGGGGTATATCTAGAGCTAACCTGATGCTATTCTATACCCAAGCAATCAGGTCCATCGTCGACTATGCGGCCCCTGCTCTATTCACTCAGAGTAGGCACGCCCATTCCAGAGACGAAGATATCTCCAGAAGAATCAAAGCTATGTCAAAACTGGAGGGGATTCAAACCTCTGCAATAAGGATTGCCCTCGGAGCATCCAGGTACACAAAGATTACCTGCATGCAAAGAGAGGCCGATCTACCTTCAGTAATTGACAGGGTTGATTACTTGGGCCAATCCTTTCTTCTTACGGCAGGCTCCGGTCTGCGGTCGGACTTTGGATTGGCCGTAAGGGATCACATGATGAAAAGAGTAGACGAGCAACACCAACCTACCACTAGTTTATCCAGGAGATATAGAGTGCTATGCAGCACCACGCTTGATGCTGCTGGCACTCTATTTGAATCACCCTGCATGATACTGCAACACCCATTCTACGAGGTGCACGCTTCCTTTCATGTGGAGAACCACTTTAAGAAGAGTGAAACCTCGCCTATTGTTCTTAAAAACCAATCATTAGCGGAAATAGAGGCACTATCCACCTCCTTCCCTGATGCAAAACATATATACACAGACGGTAGTGTCAATCCCATTACTGGATTATGTGGCTCTGCGGCTGTATGTTTTGAAGATACTATATACATGACTAGAGTATCAGACAACTCAACCAGCATGGCCACCGAGTTACATGCTATTAAAACGGCACTGGAGAAATGGTCAAATGACAATTTGGTCATCCATACTGATTCCCTAAGCTCCATCCATTCTATTAGGGACACCCAAACTCCTCACAGAATGGCTCGGGTCATACAACAAATGATCAACAGGAGATCCACAGCTCAGCACACTACTGCCATTCATTGGATACCATCCCATGTTGGCATTAGAGGCAATGAAATGGCAGACGAGGCAGCTAAGGCTGCTTCTGCCATAAACCAAGACAGACCGGTCTATGGGTTAATATCTGGAGGGCAAGCAAAAACCACACTAAAACATGCACTTGCCCTCAGAATGATAGCGACCAGACAAGAAAGAGACCGGGTGGATAGAGTCAAAAATCCAACTTCTCAATCTAGAAAGTGGTTGGATTTTCTACTTCCACAGATGCCAAGGGTTTCACCCACCCTTCCCAGGTACATCCAACACGCCTTAACTCGACTTAGGCTTGATTATAGGAGAAAGGAGGACATCCCCCATAGGTCCCTTTGCTCCTGTACCTGGGAAAATTTCTCTGCGGTCCACATCCTTACGGGTTGTACGGACATGGATTACTCCGCCTTCCTCGAGATGGGAACTATCCAATCTGACACACCAATAACCTCGGAGGAGGAAATGGCTGTGCTCATCTTGAGGACGGCGGAGAAATTCCACTACAAACCCTTGGCCAAATTCCTTAGGGACAACCGCCACTACATGTACTAGATGCCTACATCCCTCACAAAACTAATTTGTGGGCAGTTGTGGGCACATAGTACCCTAAATAGAAATGGCACCCGCCATACACTCTCACCTTTCACCCTTGAAAGGTCCTCTCCCTTGAGGTACTCCACTTTTTATTATCCATGCGGAAAGATTTCCGCATAGATACAAAACCATACTAGGCAAAAACCTAGTCCCCTTTGAAAAGGGCTACACTCTATATGCATTCCATACAGAGACACATAATAGCTACTTGGTTCAACCAGGGATTTCAACCTTATTATTCTCCTGGCTATGCCAGAAGAACTTCACCCTCATTAGGAGGTCAAACAAGGATCACGGTGGATTCCGGTAGGGAACTGCGCCTTTTCCCTTTTTCCTTTTTCCCTTACTATTGCAGACATGTTGACTTTTGACGAGCGATACAACGATGCGGCATCATTATTTCATCAGATCGATCTCTCTCATTGAACTCATTTCATCACAACCTCGCACTCCGCTCATCCATTGGCGTGGCTATTCCCGGGTCTTGAATGCCTGTCACCACCTTCGGTGGCTTCAAAAGATATTGTATCGTATCGTATCGTAGCTCCTTAACGAATCTACCACATTCAAGCAGTAATTTCTTATTAATTTTGAATTAAATGTTATGCAAATGAACCATATACAATTTGATAATTATATATGATGGATAGCAGGTTAAAGAATAATTATGCATTGATATTCACATTACAGCACTTTACTGGGTAGACACCACATTGGTGGTAATGGAAGAAATACAAAGCCTCTCTGCAGCCAAAACTATGCAATAGATCTATACTGTCAGGCTGTTCAGTTAAACTACAAAGATGTACTATATTTATATAGAAAGAAATGTGATTAAGAATGATAGTAGTTAGTTTGTATAAATATTTTTTGTTAATGTGAATTTGTCTGAGATATATTTGTCTGAATCCCACTATATAACAGTGTGTAATATCATATTAATGTGTTCACAAAGTTGGACGTAGATTCATGTCTGAGCTACGTAAATCAGACCTGCAGGTTTGAGATTGGTAAATAAAACCTTAACGTTCTAACGTTGATAAACCTTCCAAAATTACGTAGTTCAGACCAAAAAACAACGTTAATTTACGTCTGACTAACGTAATTGTGTTTACTGGGTTGAGGCTAGATAGTTTGGACCTGCTCCAAATATTAACTGCCCTAAGCGCACAGGAAGTGAGTGGCCAAAGTAACCCTGGCGGTGGGGTTACTTTGGCCACTTGACCTACTTTTCCCCCATTGACCTCCCCGAAAACAGGCAATAATTGAAATAATCATGAAAACTTATCATTTCCATGCTTATTATGTTTTAAATTGCCCACATGTTCAGTAGAAAACTGATATTTACTATGCAAATCTATAGTGGATTGACATCAAATGGGGCTGCCCAGGTATATAGATTAACCAGCCAATTGAATACAGTGCACAATGTATAAATGCATCAAAATGTGAGATTTTGCTGATTCTGCAAATTTTGAAAACAATTAATTTTGTAGAAAGAAATGGCAGAAGCTTATGATTTCTATCAGAGAATGTATGTTTGATGCCTGTATTAACAATAATGTCAAATGAAAATTCCTTGGTAACTGTAGTAGTGGTTTCCATAGCAACCAATGACAATTAGACGTCAAGTGGCCAAAGTAACCCCAAAATTGGTCAACATTGGCTGGGTAACTTTGGCCACCCAGATTTTTGACACATGGCTTAATTCTTCAATCATCATATTAAGATCTTATTTACATAGCGTCATTACAGACCCTTTTAACCCACTAATTTGCCAGGAATTATTGATCTTTTTATTTTGACCAGCAAAAGTTTGCAGATAGGCCTATTTTTTCCTGACCCATGATTATTGACAACAATATTTCTCACGTCATCCTGTGTGCGACCAAAAAATTGACCATATGAAAAAAATAGGTTATCTGCCTCTTTATGGCTTTAGGTAACTATACTAATGCCTAATATTCATATCTGCAATAATAAAATATCATTTTGGTACACTATTTGATGAAAAAAATGTTTTCTTTTGGAGTGGCCAAAGTAGTACAGGGTGGCAAAACTAGTCAAAAGTGGCCAAAGTAACCCCAGCTCTTTAGGACCAGCGCATTGTTTTGTGAGTTGTTGCATTGTTTGTAGGGCGATTATGTGAATAATGAAGAATTAATTATCATTTGTTCTTTCTTTTTCAGAAACTGTGGCCAGCAATAAATTATGGGTTAGCAATTCGCTTACATGAATCCTATACATCTGAAGTAAGGGAGGCTTGGAAAAGTATCTTTCGGTTCATTATCTCAAAGATGAAAGTAGGCATCAAAGAGTATGAGGAGACACTGAAGGAGAGAGAACAAATAGCGAACAAGAAACAACAAGACAGTGTTAATGATTAGGCCAACATTTCTTTTAAAGGGTGTGTTTTAGGCAGCACGACCCTGGACTCCAAAAATAGCCGACCCTAGTATTTTATTCTTAATTCTTCAGATTTAAATGATCCATATTTCTCTATTATTATTTTTCTTAATTTTCAGCAGAATTATCTATCTGTCTATGTTTGACAGTAGTAGCAGCCAGTAGTGATGTCAATGCGTCACTGGCGGGAAGGCTGGTCAATCAATACTAGTACTAACTAGTTAGTCAACATGATATTTCTCTATTATAAATTTTCTTAATTTTCAGCAATTCTTTGGTCAAGAATAACTAGCACCCACTGACCTCAGTGACCTGAATAATATCAAGATGATATTATTCAGGAAATAGCTTTTTGAAAGGACTATAGGCAATGTATATTTATAAAAGAGGTAAATGTAGGGGGTGGAATTGCTAATCACCCTTGTGTTAAACTCACGTATAACTTTGTCCTGTTCAGGGTGCTGTTTGTCCACAAAGTATGCAACAAGGGACAAACTTGCCAAGTCACTAGACGCCACCCATTTTCCCTGTAATCTTAAAAACCCATTTTACCTGTAATCTTAATGATTCCCCGGTCTTCTTTTGATGGTGCCACTGTAAGGCTGCAAGTATGAATTTCCTTTCCCTTAGTTCTAACCACCCCATCCTTTAGTGGTAAATAGATTCGATTATAGTTCTGTTACAGTTTTTAAAAAGAAAAAGGAGATAAAAGAGATAAAGAAAAAGGGGGTGCCCCCGATATATATAGCAATGTTACCAACTTACAGTGGTGCCATCTAGAGGATAGACCTGGAAACTGATTAAGATTACTGGAAAAGTGGGTCTTTTAAGATTACAGGTAAAATGGGTGGCGTCTTGTGACTTGGCAAGTTCGTTCCCACGTGCACAAAGTATAGACATCTGCAAATTCTGGAAAACATATTCCGTTATTTGTGTAATTTCTTTGGTACCTATACATATAAATACAGACTTCCACAATTTACGGAATTGATGAACAGAAACAGTTAAAGCTAATTCCGCAAATTGCAGACATCCGTAGTTTGTGGAGAAACAGCACCCTGGAGGCAAATGGAGTGGTCAGCTTCCAATTCAGTGGAGACATCTATGGCAGTTTGGGGAACTAGTAACTGCAGCCATTTATAGGCCAGTCTGCTAATAAGAGACACTAAAATATTGTTTCAACCACAAGTACTGAAGCTCCCTCAATGCTCTATTTGCCAGTTCATACAGCACATGTCATTCTATGTATTTCCATTTTTAGGTTCAGTGAAACTACCCATAGAAAGTTCCAGTACCATAAAACCTCACGTACAAGCCACAGCTAGTATGCAAGTCAGATCGCGGGTGCGGCTCATAGGATCGGCCCAGAGTCGAGGTGCGGCTTATACGCAAATTAGGCTTTATGCGAGGTTTTATGATAACTGTCTAATATTAGGCTTCATAGACAACCCATTCTCAAGACAACTAGCATTCCATGCCTCTAATATGTAGCAGGCACAAAGGGGAAAGTCTTTTTTATATGGATGAATCATTGGTTATAGTCTTCACATGCTGTAGTATTAGTGTATTATGGCATTTTCTCAAACATTTCTCAGAGGTGGAGTCCTTGCAGTTGGAGCCCTGGTTGGCTCGGGTCAGCCAAGGACTGAACTGTCTTGTATATGTGCACACAAAATGTTTTGCTTGTGTAAAAGTTTCGAACCTTAGCAGCTCCACAAATATGACCTGACCTGAGGTTTTATTACAACGCTTAAGACATGAACAGTCTAGTTCTAAAATCACTCCCCCCCCCCCAGGGATCCTATGCCCACCTCTTTACCATTCACACTTAAGTAAGAGGTGTTTCAATGCACCTGATATGCAGGACTCACTGGTGTAGTGGTCATGGTTTGGGACTTTGGATCGGAAAATGGAGGTTCAAATCTCCAAGATGCCCAATGTTGAATATACATGAACCTGTTGTTAGAACTCTTGTTTTTTATATTCATGTAGCATTTCGCAGTGTTTTTGGCCATAGAAAACATACTATCCCTCAAATGGATGAGCAGAAATGGTGCCAATACTGAGAGTTGAACCCCAGACCTTCAAGTCTGGGTCTACAGTAAATTCTGCTGTAGGTCTACAGCAGAATTTACTGGAACCAAAGTTGCCCCTAATATTTGCTGTACAGGAACACAATTTACTTCTATCAGTGTATGTAGAAACAAACAACCTACCTACCTTAATTGAAAGATTGAGCGTGTGAGTGGCCTCACAGATGACTCAGGGTAAGCTGGAGCTGGAGCTGGAGCTTATCATGTACTTAGATATCATAGTACTCCCTTATAATCATTCATTGGTCAATTGAAAAGTACCCTCAAGTCATGTGTCATACATGTATGTTATTCCATTTTAGTCCAGCAGGTGGGTGTGGGTTAGCAGGTGGGTGTGGGAGAGCAGGTGGGTGTGGGAGAGCAGGTGGGTGTGGGCGACAGTTGCAGGCTGCGGGCATGTACCGCCTTTTGTCCCTATCAAAAAGTGAGTCGATCGGATAATAAACCGCGGAGATACGGTGTCACTGTCGCTGTGGGACTGTCGTGCTGTCTCATTGACTTCTTGTGGAGTACAACAACTGCTAGTGGCACCACCATATCTTTTACGGGTGGAGAGAGAAGTAAAAGGCTAAATTGAATTAAATTTAAGTAGCCCAGCTGGACCCACCAATGTGACCGAAGAAGGACTCCTTTCCCGCAGTTTCATGTACGGACAAAGTTACTATAGGACTAACAGGCAGTGGCCCCCTGGGACTTAATATCACTTTATTCAATGTTTTTATGTCTCTGGTATTCATTGTAGTAGAAAGTTATCCTTTGTTCTGATTTGGTTGTATAGCACATGTCCAGTTTTTGCCCGCTTTGGGGGTAGAAGAGAGAAATAACAGCAGATTGGTTGAAAATATCATTTCTATCTTCCACCAAAAAATGTAATGCCTTGGAGTCTATATAGTTGCCCGGTCCCGAGAGTAGATTTGTTTTAGTACATTTACATAGTAGCGAAAGAGAGAAAAAAATTGTTAAACATCGCAGTTCAATATCTCAAAAAATAATTCCGAAGAAATATTGTGTCCCCCGATCTTGCCTATGTCTTCCTTTTTTTCCCCGTTTGTCTATGTCGAATAACAACTGAAAGACAAGCCTTCTCCCATGTCTCAAAATTGTCTTAAAATGCAAGATTGGTAGACGTATATTACTCAGGGTTAATTTACCCTGAGTCAACCATGTTGTTGAAACACACCTTCTCTTTTTTGGCCTTAGTAGGGTCCAGACAATGGCACAAGGCTACACTATCAACAAAATGTTTGTCAAACCGTATTGTCACAAATAGTCTGTATGTTTATAATGAGATTACTCACGCGTTCGACTTCCACCATTATGTCCTGTCAAATGATTGAATTACTGCACATGTACAATAAAATATACAGTCTACGAAATGGAGTCTTCTTAATTCTGTCCTCGAACTGTGACAATGTATTTCCTTTCCCAATACTTATACCATGGGAAAAGAGTGATCAGTTTAGACAGGAGCTACCCAGCCAACAAAAATACGTTATTTTACGTCAAAGTAACGTTTTTTAACGTTATAATATTACGTTTTATCACACTAGGAGTCCGTTTTCCAAGATTGTCCAAACTCGTCCATTGTCCAAATCATCCACTTTTGTCCAAATCGTCTAGGTTTTTGTCCAAACTTTTTGCCTAGAAATTTGTTTTAATCGTCCATGGTAGGGTGTTACATGGGCCACTAACTTGCGTCCACGCAGGTCAATTACAAGGAGAATACTGACATGCATCCATACATATGCTCCCCATAATCTTAATATACATTCCACAATGTTGGTTCATATAATCCCAATGAATGTGCGCTCCTGATAGGCATAGTGATTCTGAGCTTGTGTAATTATGGTTTCTTACCTAACAAGTCTACAGCAATGGCAACACTACACCTGGTCGACATACTCTATAGCACAAGAAATAGGGGGGAGAGGGGGCCATGGCCAGTGTCTGTAAAGCGTTTGACGTGGTACACCATGGCCGACTGCTAGTTAAAATGAAGAACAATGGCCTTTCCAAAAATGCCCTGATATTACTGTCAAGTTACCTCGAAAGTCACCTCTGCACAACTATTGCAAATGGTATCCGCTCAACACTTTTGAGTTTAAAGAGTATTTATTTTCACCAGGTGATTTTCATAAATACAATTCAATGATCAAATGTATGTAGAGGGTGTTAGACGTGCAATTCGTCCCTTGCCTTTCTACACGCCAAAGTTTGATGTAATGATCACGGTTGTACATGTATTGCGGATTACAAAGTAATAGTAGTATAACCAGGATGTTATGTCATTAATATTTCTATGAATAACAGCATTTTAGGTTTACAACTGTCATATTCTCAAGTGAAGTAGTTATAAACAGGTTAATGAATAATAGGCCACTGTAGCACAGCCAAACAGGTACCAACAGGGTTCCAGTGTTATTGCGTTCTAACTCACACAGACAATGGTATAAAGAATAACAGGTTGTGAAAATTAAGTAACCAAGTATTTACTGTATACAATTTGTCCTGTATTAAACAGGCTGTTTATAAATCTTGCGCCACTTCTTCATATGCATGGCAATTAAAATTGCCTTAGTGAGCCTCTTAAAAGTAATGATATCTGTACATGTTCTACATTCAGGGGGTAGGCTATTCCATAAAACTATACCTCTATAAAGTGGACTCTTTTTAAACCCATTTTTCTTGGATGGGGGTAGACTAATAGACCTGTTTCGGCAGAGCGCATCCTCATACCTACTTGTCTAACATTTTCCAACATTAGGCCTTTGTTGGCAAAGTCAGTGTTACCACTGTAGACATACTTGTGTGTTAGTAACAGTAACTGCATGTCATGCTTGACACCGATAAAAGGTATGTCTGTTTCCTCATGCAGCGTTATTACATTGAACTTAAGTCTTACTTTCAAACAGACTCTCAGACAGCGATTTTGAACCCGCTGTAGAGACAATTGGTTAGTTTCTGTCAGGCCATTATACAGAAAGCCACAATATTCTAAAACAGGAGATATAGTTTGCTTATATACAAGGGTAGCTACTCTCTGAGACATTTTCTTACGTAGATTACCATACATGAATAGTCTATTAGAGCTAGAGGATACTGTTTGATTCACCATTTTATTAAGGTTAAGCCTGCTATCCAAAATGACTCCTAGATATTCATAGGAGTCACAGACACTTAGCTCAGTTGTACCCATGTAAATAGATATTGTCTGATTATGAGTCCTAGGCTGATTGAAAATCATTATTTTTGTCTTGGCAGTGTTGATACATAAACCACTTTTGCTAAACCAATTATATACTCTGGTAGCATCGTTTTGTAACTTTAACTCAGCTTCTGCTAAAGTATGACCAGGTACATAAAACACAACATTATCTGCATACATAGAAACTCTGCAGTGGTGGTTCGGAGGACGAGGCACTATCGTGTCCCAACACTACATTCCTTCTGACACAGGTGAGTTTGGTTTTGCCGCTCCAGGCTTGTGTCAGGTCATGTGGTACCAAATGCTGTTCTCTTATTGGCTGAGGGTAGATTCAGGTCAGTCTCTCCCTCTTATATTATTATTTTATTCCACCAATTCCCTTTCAGGGAACATTAATTTAGATTGGACCTCCTGTGGGTCCCTACTTAAATGAAACTCATTCATTTATAAAAAAAATCTAAACTCCATATATGGTATGGTCTCATGGTGCTGAGATGTGGTTCATGGCTGCCAATGTTTAATGGTTGCTTTGGTATTTATTTGGAATGTTTCATCCCTTTCAGGGAATCATCAGGTGTGACCTCGTGGGACTCTACACATTTAATTATTTTAAATTTTATTTTTATAGATTTTAATTGTGAATTGTGTAGATAGTGCTTGTGTGTATTCACATTAAAATCTTGACCTGTGGCTAACTGTGTTAGTGCAGATGGCCTGTGTGTTCTTGCTGGAGGGACTGTGTCCCAGGGCTTTTTTGGCCCTGGATCTTACTGTGTCAGGAGGATGGAGCTATTTAGGTAAGATCAGTTTGCTCATTGCGAGGTTATTCTTCCTTACTTTTGGTATTTTGCCATTTAAGGTTTCCTGTTGAAGGTATACCATAAATTAAATGGTCAGCGTGGGAAAAAAATGACGTGGCTTTAAGGGTACCGATCTAACCATAGCGGCTTTCCAGGATGTTCATCCCCATTGGTACTAATGTTTTTAAATGTTGTATCCACGAAAATTCTATAGATTTTCTTAGTTTTGTGCCTCTTTTTGACTCTGGGTGTTCATATATGAAGTCTAGGATGTAGACTTTCATATCTTTGTGTTTGTTGTGGTCTGGCCTGTTGAAGTGGTATGCCACTTCACTTTTGTCATATCTTTTGTGATCCATGTCACCGATATGTTCTTTTATGCGGAATTTTATGTCCCGGTATGTTTCCCCCACATATCTTTTTTTGCAGGTTTTGCATTCTATGCAGTATACTACATTGGAGCTGTTGCAATATACGTTGTGTTTTGTCTCCTTCTGGACTTTGCTAGTGACATCAATCTTCCCTGATCTGTCCAACAGGGGGCAGATTTCACATTCAGGGTCCTTGCAGATATTTGAGTTTATTTTTGGGGGTGTCTCCTCCCCCTCCTTTTTGATCCAATCCTCCGGGTTGAAGTGGGTCCTTGATCTGCAGTGTATAAGCTGATCAGGTAGACTATTAATAAAACAGATAAACAAAAGGGGGCCCAATATAGACCCTTGCGGCACTCCGCATCTGATATCAAGTAGAGATGATGAACTGTTGTTACAAATGACACGCTGTTTTCGGTTTTTCAGGTATGAATGTAGCCAGTCAGTGTATATAATAGGTAAATTATATTATTTCATTTTTGCAATGAGCTCACCATGATGGATCGAATCAAAAGCCTTACGTATATCCAGAAAGCATGCAGTGACTATCTTTAAGTCCCCTGAGGCCAAAAAAAAAAGAAGGTTTGTTTCAGGTAACATGGCAAGAAAATGTAGGGTCGGTAGGTCGGATTTTTTTTTTTTAACTTTTTTTTTTAAACATAAAAGTACTACCCGGCCTCTCTGAAGACCCAAAAATTCACCCAAAAAGGGTAAAAATAAGGAAAATTCTTCAAAATTGCATAAAAAAACGTAGGGTCGGCCCTGTTTTGATAGGGTCGGTCGGGTGACCTAAAACAAACTTTTTTTTTTGTGACCTGATTTAGGTAGGGGAACTACTTTGGTGGTTGCCCAGGACTTTGGGAAGGTTATTGTATGTAAGCTAGAATTAATTATTGATGTCAATTGTGGACAGAGTATAATTAGAGCGTCCTTAAGCACTGTAGTAGAGATATTATCCACACCACTTGATTTGTGCACTTCTATATTCTTAACCAGCTTCATGACCTCACCGTAACTGATAGTGGTTGTGGGAGTTTCTGAATATGTTTGTGTCACAGGATCACTGAGAACAGTATGCTATGGAGTACCCCAGGGTAGTGTACTGGGGTCTTTGCTCTTTTTATACTACATAAACGACTTACCAGAAATTGTCCAAAATACAACACCCATCTTGTACGCCGATGATCTAGTACTAGTGAGTCGTGGGAAGGCCCCTGCATCTGTCCGAAACCTACTTCAATACGACTTAGACGAGGTAGAAAAATGGTGTTAGATAAATAGATTGACCCCGAACATATTAAAGACCAAAAGCATGTGGTTTGTCCCGAGCCAGAAGACTGACTTAGTAAAAGGCCACCCACTCCAATTAGGGGAAAGAGTATTAGGAAAGGTACATGAATTCAAGTACCTAGGCATCCTGCTTGACCGGGAACTAAAGTTCACAAAACACTTGGAACTCCTGGACAACCAGATAGCCGGTAAACTAAGTAACTTCAGATCTACAGAAAATACATGAACATGGATGGAGCGATTGCCATCCACAAACAAGCCATGGTGCCCTGTATATGGGGATTTTTTGTTTGACTCAGGACCACCGGGTAAAGTGAGAAAACAACAGCCTCAGAATATGTACATGCACCAAAGTAGGGGACGTCTCAGTAAACTACCTACACCGCATATGTAAAACTGAGAGGCTTGAACCCAGAAGAAAACATCACCTGCTCTGGTCTACCAACATGCCTGCGATGAAAGGAACCTACTGCCCAGCCTAAATCGCACACGAGGGGACTCAAAGAAGAAAATAAAACTGGAGCGCCCAAAACGAGACGTAACCCCCTCTACTGCGAGGTAATGCGAAAGTATGGCGCCCTCCACTGAGTAGACGCGGCCCACATCGGCTCTAGACCAAAAGGGATTTTACTAAGGTTTAAGTAATTGACCTAAACAACTATTCGCGACAAAAAGAAGTATTAACACACATAGGAGACACTGGATCATTATTTTCATTCAAGATGTCTAGTGGGAGAAGAGGAAACTTGAATAAGGTTGGCTGCGAGCTGGCACCGGATCCCAAACCACCGACAAAACATCAAAGCACCATGCCCGCCGCTGCTGTGGCCCCGGTCGACAAGTCAGTAGCAGACCAACTCAAATCTATTATGCTGAAGCTGGATGGCATACAAAAGACACAGGATACCCACAAAACGGATCTAGAGAGTCTATCCACTGACCTGGGGACCTACAAACAAGAGGTTCTATTGAAGGTGGCTGAAATAAAAGGTGAAATCTCTGACCACGTGGCGGGCCTGACAAGGAGAATAACACGTCAAGAGGCCCAGATTAAGGCCCCTCGGTGCACGCGTAATGGAACTAGAAAATGATAAGCGTAGGAAAAATCTAGTAATCGATGGGATTCCTGAAAATGATAACACCAACATAAGAGATCAATTGAATGAGCTCTGGAAAGATCTACAGGTTTCTTTCAACTCTGACGACACTGAAGCCTGCTATAGAATGGGTGTTAGGCGGGACGATATGGCCAGACCACGTCCCATCATGATAAGACTACAGTCCATACGTCACAAGCAGCAAGTGTATAGGAACATCAAGAAGCTGGGTGATAATCCCCAAAAGTGGCGAAATACATATATAAACGACGACATGACCCCTGCTGAGCTTAGGCTTAAAAGGGATTTGAGCTCGCTGGCGGGCTATGCGCGGCAGAATGGGAGACAAGACGTCAAGGTTTCAGGCCTATCTATTCATGTTGGAGCGCAGAAATATGGTAAAGACACTCTACACAAGCTTCCCATAGATTGCAACATGGACAAGATAAAAATAGTAAGTGTTGAGGGTGGAGTCATCTTTCAGTCGGAGTACAGCTACCTGTCCAACATGTGCCCGTGCGTCATATCATATGAGGGGGTTCAATACCCGTCTGCGGAGAGCCTATTTCAGGCGCAAAAGGCAAAGAAATGTGGACCTCCAGACCTGGCAGAGCAGTTTGCTGAGACATATGATCCCTTTGAAGTATTAGAAAGAGCAAAAAGCATAAAAGAGAACGAAGATTGGAAAAATTCCAAAGATGACATTATGCAACTGGTACAAGATGCAAAGTATGACCAACACCCGGCCTACGCAGATAGGCTTATTGCTATAAAAGGCAAAATTATTGAGGGATCGTATGACAGGTACTGGGGCTCAGGTAAACATGTCTCAAAGCATGCTACGATAGACATTAATAATCTGGAAGGAAGAAATAAATTAGGCTTGATCCTCCAGACGACGCGAGATAGGCTTATTGCAGACAGAACCGCGGCGGAAGGACTGGCGCCAAATGCGTTGTAAGAATGATACATTAAAGCACATGGTCAGCCCGCACTCTGTCCTCTGATCTAACACGGACAAGACGTTTCAGCAAAAGCTCCCCCCTCAACCTATAGGATGTACCAACAGGTAAACAACCCGAATCAGGTGGGAGTGCTCATTGTCACAGATGAGAGAGGCATAGGCCTACTACAGGGCTTTCCGGCAATTAATCACACCAATGTCCAGGTGAGGATTGAGGTGGTACAAGACGGATCCTTCAGCCAGATCTGTGAAAGGGCAAAGATGTGTGTTTTAACTGACCCGAACAACACAGTTTACCTCCTGGGAGGGACTCACGACATGCTGGACAGTTATATGGATCACCATAATTTCATGGCAACAGAACCAAGGCTATGTGCTGAAACGGTAGGAAAGAGGCTCCTACATTACTCAAACGGCCTGAGGCGGCAGTTCCCCAACACCTTGTTTCATATTGGTACCATCACAGGGGTTGAAGTTAGAAAGTATTGTAAATACACTGTTGGGAAAGACCCCCAGTGGGTAATGGATTGCAGTATTTACTATATAAATAATTGGATCAACAGAATAAACAAGGAGTATGGCACGAGCACACCCTGGATAGCCAACAAGGTCCATCAATTCAGGTGTGGGGCGTTCCAGCAGAAATATCACCTCCTCCTACATGGTCACATGCCAACTGCTCGACTGGCACACTACTGGACATGTATCCTGATGAGACATATTCTCTCCCACTTTTAACTTTTCGACGCGCTACCTTAGTAGGTCAGAGGGTTAACGAGTGCGAGCGCCAGAAAAGTAAACAAAAGTGCCACACCCACCTCAAACTCGACGATGACGCGGAACATGGACTGACTGTATTTTTCGACGCGCTACCTTAGTAGGTCAGAGGGTCAACGAGTGCGAACACCAGAAAATAAACAAAAGTGCCACGCCCACCTCAGAGTAGACGATGACGCAGAACACGGACTGACTGTATGTGTGTAAAACATATCCATTGTAAGATGATCAGTCTCTATGAGTTAAAAATGGAATAACATGGTTAATGTAATTTTATTGTATAGCCGACCCATACATTATCTATCAGAATTGCGACGGCAGATATTCAGATAGGTGATGTTTTTATTTGTTATCTTGTAAATTGTATATGTAAATGTATATGTACTGGAGACATTGTTTGTAGGATTTTACTGTGCACATCAACAACTCTTAAGGGTAAAAATAACACAAGTCGATGGCTGACACAACTATAAGGAGTCTCCAGGGCTTAGACGCTTTTGATATAGCACATTGGAATGTCAGAAGTATCAGAAAGAAAAATGACGATATGATTGCCAGATTTCATCAAGGAATAATTCATGTTTTAACAGTATCAGAAACATGGTTGGAAGGGAAAGATCCAGACAAATTTCATAGTATACCTGGATATAATATTGTACGAAATGATAGATCTTGGTGGAACAATAGATTGAATGTGCCTAAGCTGTCTGGAGGGGTAGCTATGTATGTGAAAGATGGTCTAGAATATTGCTCTGATGAATTTAAAATTAATAATGTATCTACGCCCAACATAGAAATGCACTGTGTTACCATTAAGCCTAGTCTTGCCAGAGCCTTCTTGATACTGAATGTTTACAGGCCCCCCAGTGGTGATGTTAATACCTTTTTCGATGTGATCTCAGCTACACTACAGGGTATAAAAAATCGTGAGCGCATGAATATATATCTAGTAGGTGACTGTAACATTGATCTATTGGAGCAGGGCAATTTGACAGACGGGAAGCATTTCATGAATCTAATGAAAACATATGGCCTAGATTGCAGAATTATGTCGCCGACTAGACCTGTTAGTGGAAAATGTCTAGATGTTATTTTCTCTAATGACATAGACCACATGTCATCCCATGTCATCCCTATGGACATGAGTGATCACGATTTAGTGCATGCAGCCAGAGGAAAGATTGCCTTTGAACAGAAAAATATCACGTTCAGGGGTAGGGCGCTAAAGAACTTTGACTCTGTATTATTGCAAGACGCCCTCATGCGTCTCAACTGGAGTCCGTTCTATCAGGTAAATAATGCTGATGTGCTGTGGTCTTCCATGCAGGAAAACCCAGTGGGCACAAATTTCAGGTCAACGTTGAATCAACATTGAATCAACATTGAACCAACATTGACAACCATTCCTCAACGTTGATTTAATGTTCTGTGCCCACTGGGAAGATCAGTGTTATCATGGATCAGATGTGCCCATATAGATACTTTACTATAAAAAAACCAAAAGAGGAATGGCTTACGCATGATATTTTGGAGTTTATCGTTGAAAAAGATAGGCTGTTGGCCAAGGCTAGATGCACAAAAAATGAGTTGGATAAAGAAAGAGCTTCTCAGGCTAGAAAGGCTTTAACTAGAATGTGTAGAGCTGGGAGGAAGGCACATGTTGATGACATCATGGCAAATTGTGTTAATAATCAACATAGATTCTGGCAAGAGATTGCAAAACTGATGCCTGGTAAAGGGAAAAATCAGTGTAATATTGTTCTAAAAGATGACAATGGTAATATTATTCCAAAAAATAATACCTCTCGCTATGTAAATGAATTCTTCGCCAACATAGGCCCTAAGCTAGCTGAAAACCTAAACATGGATTGGGAATATTATGGTGATACGAGCGCTACCGGTATACATGATTTCGCTGTGTCAGCTCAAGAGGTGAAAAAACTGGTAAAAGATATCAATATAAACAAGGCCTCCTCTGTTGATGGTCTATCTTGCAAGGTACTAAAAGCAGCGTTTCAAGTTATGACTGACCAGCTCGTACATATGTTTAATGTCTCATTGAATAATGCACAGGTCCCGAGAGCCTGGAAGTGTGCGACAGTAGTGCCTATACCTAAAGGTGGTGACAAATATAGTGTTAATGATTTAAGACCCATATCCCTACTACCACTACCGGGTAAAATGCTTGAAAGAGTTGTACACACCAACATGCTCCATTACTTAGAGCACAATAACTTGTTGTCTGAAAGGCAAAGTGGATATAGAGCTGATAGGAGTACAATGACGTCTGTATCAGAATTAACTGATTATATACTAAGGAACAGAAATGTAGCTAAGAATACTATAGCCACCTTTTTCGATATGAAGAAGGCTTTCGACACCGTAAATCACTCAATACTTTTGGAAAAAATAGAAAAAATGGGAATTAAAGGGAAAACACTACTTTGGATTAAAAATTACTTAGAAAACAGAACGCAAAAAACTCTAATAAATAATATTCTCTCAGATAGTGCTAATATTTCATGTGGCGTTCCACAGGGTTCAATTTTGGGTCCATTACTCTTCCTAGTATATATAAATGATGCAGAAAAAACTTGTAAAAATGTGAACATTTTACTCTTCGCTGATGACACTGTATTGTATACGTCTGACACGAGAGATGTTGTTGCAAAAAATAACATGCAAAAAGATATAGACTCATTTGTCTCATGGTGTACAAAGAATAAGTTAACAGTCAATACCTCTAAGACTAAGTTTGTTGGTTTTGGCCCGAAGAATTGTTTCAAAAATATGTATTTAAATATCCAGGGTCAAAGGCTGCAGAGGGTCCAAAGCTATAAGTATCTGGGGGTCCACTTGGACCCGCGGCTTTCATATGAAATATTTGTTAAAAGTCAATTGAAAACAGTCGCCCTCAGATCATATCAACTAGGTCGACTGGGAATTTTTCTGGGGACAAAAGACCTCATTAGATTGTATAAGAGTTTTGTACTACCGGTACTCGATTATGGAGATATTTTATATGATAAATCGGCGATTAATCTTCAAGAAAAGCTACAACGAAGTCAAAATCGGTCATTGAAATCGTGTCTAAAAGTAGACTTTAGGACACCCACAGCTAATGTACATAATACTGCCAAAATAAACCTTCTGAATGATAGACGATATATGCATTTAGATGATAGAGGCTATATGACTCGAGCTGCCCAAGGTCCATTGTTGAAGAATTTTCTCCCTCATTGTGAGGCATATAAGAAAAGTGTGGCGTATAATGCTTCTATGTGTTGGAATGCGCTAAAGCCCTGGAAAAGAAATATAATTAGTAAAGACAAATTTGTGAAACAGCTTAACATCGAACTAGCACAAAAAATACCGAAAAAAGAATAAGTTTTATAATGTACTTTCCCTACTGTCTCCTTTATATTTGCTTACCTTGTACTGTATCTAAACACCATATATTACATGATAACAAGTTTGTTAGAGGAGCTAATGTTTACATGACATAGCAACTCTTTATCTCATATACCTCAAAAGTTCTGATTTATCTCAATGTTTTCATGACATGAGGTACATCTATAATATAGAACATATACACGTATAACATTTAAAAGAGCACATACACGTACAACACTTTGTGTAAGAGTTGTCCAATGTTTTCACGACATGGGGTAAATTTATAATTTATAATATAGGATACATACATGTATGACACCTTGTGTAATATTTGTCTATGTTTGTCTATATTGGTTTATAAATGAAGAATATGTAAGGTATATGACTATGATGTTACCTTTCATTGCTATATAAAATAAATGTATAAAAAATGTACCGGTACGTAGTTGATACAGGCTGCTTAATGCATACCAGCGTATACGCTGAAGAGCGGCCTTTTATTTCTTGAATAATAAGTGAGAAGACGAGAAAAGTGACCTCAAACTATATATGATATCATTTAAACAACACTGTTATAACTCCTTGTACATGTACTATTCAGAAATAAATCAATTCAAACTCAAACTCAATGCTGTGGGAGGATCTGGACACAGAAGTGCAAATGCTAGAGAGCATCCATGTCTTCAAAACAAGACTCAAAACCCTATATAAATAAATAAATAAATGATACCATGAACTGCCTTATATAAAAACTAATACTGATCACCTTGGATCAGGGGACGTGGCATGTATATCCTCCCAACACTACATTCCAATTGACCAAGATGAGTCCAAATTTGCCGCTTCTGGCAGCAGTGGGGGTCACATGTTCCATATAGAGTGTTCTCATTGGCTAGCTGGTGCATCTCCCAGCATTCTTTTATTTTTGTTATTTTATTTGAGCATAATTTCATAAAATAATTGCCAAATTGTTGGATCCACTATGGGGTTCCTACTACTATAAACAGACGTAGTCTATTTGTTTTAAATAAATTTTGAATTGGTTGTACTGACTGAGTCAGTTTACCAGATGCTGAATTTTGATTGGTTGCCAGTATATACTCTCAAAGACAAATCTCTTTGGTGGAACTTGGAATGTTGCGGCCCTCTAGTGGCCTCATCAGGTGACACTGATCACCTTACTTAATTTTAGCTCCTCTCACTTTCCAAAAGTAAATTCATGTAAAAGACCAGAATTAACATGGTCAAAGTAGAATATGACTACTGAACAATGTTTACATCCTCTACAAAACCCTCCACTCCTTGGCCAGGAGACATGCCTACGAAACAAAGAGCCCCCAAGGGAAAAGGATCCTACGAACTGATAAATTGTCTTTGTAAAAATTAATGTCTGTCTTGAGAGTGGCAGTTACTGGTTGGAAGTATAATACAAACTGATTGATTATATTTATATGTGAAAGGAACAACAACCAAAGAACTCTAGACCGCAATTGCTAACACAAAAGTAGCTTATTTGTAATATACATGTAAATATTTCCTCTGACCAACTTGGCAGAACGTGTTATCACCTCTACATGAAATTTTGCTCAATAAACCTATTCAAAAAAGAATTCATTCCTATGTTTAAATGCCTGTGAATGTGCAGTCTTGCCAGTGTGTGAGTGGGTTGCCTGTGGCACCTACATCTGCATGCAGTAGGAGAGCTGTACATGGCCTCACTCAATGTCAAATTTGGGAGAATCTATGAGATTCTAAATAAATTTAAAGCTACTGGCGGTTTCTATACATATCTCATAAGAGGTGCACATTTTTATTGGAACCAATAGTCTAGATTTTGTTACATATTATGTAAAATCATTTTACCATGCATCAACTTATTAGAAAGTGTTCATTCATATCATGAAACGAAGTGTTCTGAAAGACAGAATACATCCACAAAACATGATATAGCTAGACTCCATAGCCAAATTCCCCATACTTGAAGTCAAAGTAGCCCTATATTTCCCCTATATTTTAAGTAGACTTATGGTCATGTTAAGACTTTAAATCCTTACACAGATAAAACCCAGGCACAAATAATGAAAGACACAAATTCATATGTATATAATGATGGTGAAATAACAGTATATTTGATATACCTTTTGGGGTATTAGATTCTGAACTGAATGGACATTTTGCTCCCAGCCTGCAGGATGGTTACTCAGCGCTCAGCCCCTTGCAGTGACCACTGTATCCCCTCAGTGTGAGTGCCATGGGACTGATAAGTTATATATAGAGCAGCGCAGGGGTAAAAATAAGGGCCTTTTCAACTTTACAGCACTCTCAAGCAATTAATTTTAACAGATAGCCACCCAGCTAGCACCTTATGTAAAAAGTATGTCTTTTACTGGTCATATTCACGTTGATACGTAAAAATGACCCCATAATGACATCTTGAGGGAGTAAATCAATTTCCATAGTAGTTTGACCGGAAACTTACGTATTATTTACGTCTAAATGGCCATGTAAAAGAGACGTTAGTCATTTGATATCCTCCATATGTTTGAATGTGGTCACTATTTCACGTAACGAGTGGTTAAATCTTGATCAGAATATTACATCTTTTTTGGGGGAAATTATACACGTAATACATTGATGTCAAATTCATGACATAAAGTGCATGCTAAAGTGATGTGATAGATTTGACATCAACATTATGTATAGTTTATATATGTGGTACATCCTTATCTGGTCAGATTATGACGTCTATAACACATCTGTACTTTAACTTTCAAGGGGTTCACTCTTTTAACACAAGATGTCTCCCTTAACCAATATCGATAGAATCCAATCAACATTGGCAATACTTTGACCATAAATGAGTATTGATTTTATTCAACACAATGAATTTCCAAAGAAGATGAAATTTGACCAACTTTTGTCTGGAATGTATGATACATTATTTTTGTTCCTGTAGGATGATTATTTAAGGGAGAACCAGGAGATTAGTATGAGCACACCTTTATCTGTGGTTGCTACAACTATTCAAATCAAAATACTGACCATGAGTTCCCCTCACCCCTCACCCTTTGGCTACCCCAGCACTATGTACCATATAAGGAATTTCCCACTCAAATGTGTTATTATGATGGGACTGGGCCTCGACTGGTCAAAGCCATGAGTCCACCATGCTTGACAAGTTGTTATTCAGCCCCCACCCACCACTGACAGACGCTGTACCATGGCCACATAGATCTCTCTGGCTTAAATGATTGCTCTTTATACCTGTGAGGGTAAAGGTTATAAGGGGAGATTCCAGCTTCCTCTACCGGGGGAGTGTTATTACAAATACAAGTTTAACTACATATACACTCAAGACTCTCACGTACCACTACTGTAGTACCACTACCAGCACCACTCGGGTGGCTCAGGGGTCAAAAGCGACCTGGAGACCTGGGCTGTTTTCCAAGGCGACCTGGTACACTAATTTAAGTGACCTGGCAACTTTTGGATAAATTTGGCTATTGTAAAAATAGTCCCCAAAACCCAGTGGGCACAGAACATTGAATCAATGTTGATAGATGGTTGTCATTGTTGATTCAATGGTGATTCAATGGTGATTTAACATGGAACTGAATTTTGTGCCCAAAGGGAAGCGACTTTCCAACCTTAGGCCCTTAATTTCGGCGACTTTCCAACCTGAGGGAGGTACCCCTCTGCACCCCCACTCAGTGACTACTCCAATACAGGGTATTGGTACGGAATCCTTGCCTCCATTATGATGTAGGGGAGCCCTGGGAGAATTGGGACACTAAATTAAAATCATAACATGTTTGCTTGTGATTTCTACAATGCTAACAATAATCAAATGCCTTTGTTTCATGAAGAAAGGCTACCAATAAACCTTTCATTTGGACTATTTAGATTCATCCTAGCCTGCCATGATTCCCGTCTAGGGCCTTTTGAAATTTTGAGAAATTCCAGGGAGAACTGGGACACTTTGAGGAGAACTAGGACACTACCTGGGGAGAACTGGGACAGTGTAAATAGTGTGGTTATTAACCAATGAAACATCATTTTGCTTTTCTTTACGTTCAATATGATCACATGTAACATATTAGCTTCAGTCATAGGTCTGAGAGAAAAAGATTATAATTAAAGCACAATAAATCTTCACCCGGAGTGTCCCAGTTCTCCCCGATAGTCAAGAGTGTCCCAGTTCTCCCTGCAATGAGTGTCCCAGTTTTCCCCAGGTTGAGATTTTTAAGCAAAATGTTTATACATGTACAGTTCAAAATATGCTTAACTGTGTTTTTGTAAGTAGCTGGTCATTTTGCCATCTATCAATGCTACATAAAGCAACACTAAAATATTTTGTCATCAAAAGGTAACACTACGTAAATTTAATCGTCCCAGACATGAAAAAAAATCCTAAAAATGTTATAATCTGTTATAGTTCTAAGTATTATACAATCACAGTAATTTGTTTTTATCATAAAAAACTTAAATATTATTGGCCCAAAAAATAGCATTGGTGGTTATGCATTAAAGTTATTGGTTATGAGAAAATAGCAATGGTGATTATGCATTAAAGTTATGGTTATGGGCAGAATACACAGTGTCCCAGTTCTCCTTTGTCCCAATTCTCCCAGGTCTTCCCTAATGTTGGTGCCCCACCCACCACGCTGTGTATGGTTACTGATACATGAGGGTGGAGGGCATGTGGTGGGTGCTATAGGGGGATTCGAATTGCACCTAAGGGAGTGATCATTTTTTAATAAGGGGGGGGTGGTGGGTTTCCGCGTGGAGCGTGCGAAATTGTTTACACCCCCCGGGCAAGGGGTCGAAATGTTTTACCCCTCCCCCCCCCCCTTACGGGTCGAAAATCGGTGCATGCATAGTAACGCGCTGGCTTTTTGGCTAAAAGCAGGTTACATTTTTTTGACCCCCCCCCCCTCTCAAGAGGGGTCCAAATTTGTTTCACCCCCCCCCCCCCCCCCGCTGTTGATAATAAATGATCACTCCCTATAATAATAGAACTGTGTGGGCAAACACAAGCCATGTGGTAACCACTCAATAACAGGGATCCAGGGCACTGTTTCATTTGCATAACTCTACTTGTACTAACCTGTGGGCGGGTCCTGGTCTGTGTCAATCAAAAAGGCTGAAAAATGGATGCGAGCCCACGTATAGGTCACGTGTAAGTAAATGGCGCCATCTACTGAGTCATATTGTATTCTGGTCTGCATTAAAGGGAGTTCTGGCTGCTGATTGGGTTATATTTCGGATGAAACAAAAATGGCTAAATTGTGAAAAAAATTCACAGGTGTTCCCAAGTACCCTTTAGATAGAATAGTACATGTAGTTGTATGCTATGTAAAGGGTTGGGGAATTTCTGAGCCATGCAAAAACTGATGTGGCCAACGGTCGATTTTAGGCCCAAAACAGGGCAAAATGGGACTACCTGTACATAAAAGTGACGTTCTTGTGATTTTCACGGTCAACTCTTTTATTGAGGCTGAAACATTGTGTGTGAAGGATTGTTTAACTAGACTAGGGCTAACACTATGGCCAACAAATTTTGTAGATGGCTGATTTAGTGTATTATGCTATATAGAAACATAGAGGAATAATAATTGCTTCCTCGTGACCTATACATAGGCCTATTTCATATATTTTTTATATTTTGGTTTAAAGGAATAAATACTGAAATTATTTGATGTGTTTGACATTTTCTGCTATAAGTACCAAATGTGTGAATGGTACATAAAGTCAGAGTATGGCTTTAAAGGGAGTGCTCATTTTTTAACAACAGGGGGGGGGGCGGTGAGATTTCGCGCTGAGCGCGCGAAATTCTTTCACACCCCCCCCCCCCCCCCCGCAGAGGGGTCGAAATTTTTTACCCCCCCCCCCGGCAGGCCGAAAATCGCGCGCGTTCGCGGCCCTTTGTAGCATAGTAACGCGCGGGCTTTTTCCCTCAAAACAGGTTGAATTTTTTTGACCCCTCCCCCAAGAGGGGTCTAAATTTTTTACCCCCCCCCCCCCGGTCAAGGGGTCCAAATTTTTTACCCCCCCCCCAAATCCACCACCCCCCCCCCCCCTGTTGTTAAAAAATGAGCACTCCCTTAGGTGACCAACTTTACCTGAATCAACCCTAGACAGTTTAAGAGTGCCACGCCCACTCCCTTGACCGTGGCCCTGGCCTGGCTTGCAACACTGCCGCACCGATCATAAAACTGCCCTCTCCTTACGTGCTTAGCCTTTAGGAGCAAACTAGCCATGCGACACCAATGGTTTATATTCTGAAAATAAAATCGTTCAATATACTCATACTTGTGTAGTGAAACTTGAAAGTTAAAGGTACCCGGTTGCATCGCTTGCATCCATGATTGTTTACAAATAGTTGATCCACGCCATTTTGTACGTCATGTGACCAGCGCACCTGCACCAATCAACGGGCTGATTGTGATCATGTGACAGCAACGGAGTTAGTTGTGGGTCTCCAAAATGGAGATCGTGTTTTTGGACCGATTGAAGTGATGTTCAACATTCCATTGCGATAATTAATCATTCAAGATGTAATGGTAAGTGCTGATGGAGAATGATGTGCACTAGGTATTGAAGGGTGGCAATTGACATTCATGGGATGCTTGGAAAGCGTACAGCTGGTCAATCATGAAGAGTTGGGTGCATACACATGCCATCTCCAACCAGTGTAGAGTAGACTAGGCTAGCCGCTAGGTTAGGTCTAGACTCTAGGCTACAATAACAATTTTCAAGCTTTGTGGAAGCTTTCTTGAATTCTAGCATCTACCCATACGATTTGGATTTGCTTTTCTTTGGCAGCTGTTCCCCTTAATTGTCAGTTTTGTATGAATCCCGGGCATGGACGGATAGGCCTACTTAGAAGGTAGAGTTAGACTCAGTAACTTATAGAGTTAGACATGCTCGCCAACTTCTCATGAAGATACTTTTAGATAGGCAGTTCTGAGTTTTCAGGCTGGCTTCTGGGGGAGTTCTGCAGAACTAGATCTACTTATCCACCGATTTTAATCTAGATCTAGTAATATAGAGCTACATTGACATCAATGTCATATGAATGCCAGGACCTCCCCATGGATCTAGGCCTACCTATTATTAACTTCATACCGACCCCTGACATGTCTCTTGCAGTATTTCATGATATTATTTGTCTGTACATGCATGGATCTGGATCTAGATGTACTGTGGCGTGAGTATTGCTATTAAAACCTAGCTTTAAACGTTCAGAGCTCTAAATCTCAGTCAGCTACACAAGCGCCATACAGTGACAGTAGGGGAGACCGGGGTACAGTGAGACAGAGAAGTTTATTTTCCCCATAGGGCCTAAACCCTGAATTTGGATACCAGTAAACGTTTATATGTCAACATTCAAAAGTGTATCATTTTCACTCATTTTGGAGTTCGCGACATATTCGCTGTGATCAATGGTGTTTGGCCTATGGACAAAATAAAATATTGTCTCACTGTGCCCCGCTGTGAAAAATCAGGGGGCACAGTGAGATGCTAGGTGGGGCACAGTGAGACAGTGTTACGGTAATCTGTGATAGATCATGCAAATAAGTGAATATTTAAAAAATCTAACTTAAACCATATATTTTAACCTTAAAACTAAAGAATAGCACTTTTTGATAGTTAGTCACTTAAAGGTTTCATAAGGTTGCTAGCTCTCGAAATGTCTACACTATATTAGCTGTGCCCTGTGACACAGCCATTTCACTGTAACCTAGGCTATTCCTATGCTATTCCTATGCCCAATCTCCAGTGCGCTGTATACAGATAGATGCGAGATCGTAATCAAGTTGTTTGATATAGATTAAGATTATAATAAGTTTTCCGATTTTGGGGGCTGAATGTTTACAATTCATCAATATTTATGGCTTCCCTCTTTTATTTAAACAAATGAGGGTTTTGTTAGCACAACAACTTACAAAATAAACAAGTGCTCGCAGCCACACTGATATTTCTATTCCGCGCAGATTGGCGTTCTGCGCGGCGCTGATCCTGCGCTATTTACAAATTGCGCTGCGCAGAATGTCAATATTGGCGTTCTGCGCCGATTGGCGAATAGCGCCCAACAGCTTGTCTCACTGTGCCCCATCCTCCCACGTTATCGACAATTCAATATGAAAAATTCATGGTTCCATATTAAATTTATCCAAAATGATAATTTTGTAAAGTAAATTATGGGAAAATTTACAAAAAATTCCTTTGAGTTACCATGACAACCTGCTTCGTCGTAAAATATGAGAAATTTACTTTTTGCAAAAATATAGGCATAAATGATAGAACACCTAGTTGTGGTACTCAAATTTTCACCATTTTTTTTAAAATATGCCATTTGTAGCTAATTTTATCTATAATAAATTATTTTGGACAATGACCCTAAATTCTGTCTCACTGTGCCCCGTGTCTCACTGTACCCCGGTCTCCCCTACCCCTCCGGGGGGGGGGACCTGATTTTTTATCTGGTACAGCCATTACAGATGTCCGGCTGGACCAATGACAACCTTACCCTTGCTAGGAAGCGTTTGCTCCAAAAACCCAACCTTGCTAGGGCACTTTTGGCCGAAGAAGTCCTTGTTTTGAAGAGGAAAAACACAAAATGTGAAATGGATGAGTAATTTTACCCCCAAAAAATACCCAGGTCAGCAAAATTCCGGCGAAAAATGGGCAAAAGTGGCATATTTTGGTGAAAACACGGGGCGATTTTGTTGAAACTACACCCTTGCTCCTTCGCCAGATACAAATTCTGTTACCAGTGACATATCAGGTGGGTTGTAGTTTGTCGTAAAGGATGTGGTATTTCATTTTCAGGCCCCAAGTGAAACGTACCTGGTATAATATGAATTATTCTATCCACACATCTTTCTATGCCGTACCATTACAGTATCAAAGTATTTCAAGTTATGATATGTCTGACATGCCATAGACCTACAGAACATCATAATGCATGTTTAACCACACCCACCGCTGCCGCTCATGTAATGGTTCTTTGCATATCAAAGACCTAGCAATTATAAAATCAAAATCAAACGACCATAAAATATAGTGTAGACCAATTCCATTTTTTGCACTTTAATATAAAGTCTCTAATTTGTGCTATCGTCGATAACTCACATTTCTGAAACTCTCACTGACTACGGGTATTTAGTAGGCTCGTCCAGTACTTATCCCATATCCAGCTGTTGTTACTGTATCATGTAGTTTTCGCATGGTAGGCTAGACCGGTTCTCCCCTGCCTCCAATCAAAGTGCCTACACGGCCCATATTTAGACGTGGGGATTAGGACAGGTCTCTGGTTGCCGGTTCCTGGTACATGTTAGAGCAGAATTATTTGCTGTAACTGTGTGTATATAATCTCCTATACCTCTCTACATTGCATAAAAAATAGCCTGCTCCTCAGCTGCAAAGAACCGAGAAGTAAATGTGTGAAAGTGACCATCTATGTACATGTGTATGTACATGTGAACATGTATATGTATAGAGATAGAGGTATCGTTGTACACCAGTCCATTAAAATGTATTCATTTAACTGGATGTTAGGCTTATAATTCGTGAACTAATTCACAACCGCTACAATGAGATGACTGGCAGTTGTCCTTGGTTCTATCCTGAACAGCTGCTGGTGCCGACCGAAGAGTAAGGCCACGTTGAGCCCGCCCTGCCCACCACCACAACCATGGAAGCCAGGTTCGGCAACTTGGTCTTCACCTCCAAGTTTGACTCGGCCAATCTTGCAAGGGTAGAAAAGGCTGAAAAGGACGATGATGACCACGACAGAGGTAAGGAAATAAATTGAATAAGGAACAATGATAACCAAATCAATTTATATGTGTGCCTATAGTCTATACTTAACATGTCCCTATGTTCTATGTTTCTGTTAGGGGCATATGCCTCAGATAGTCGGGCGGACAGCGAGTTCAATGTCTGGACAACACCGGACTGTGCAGGCACTGCATACGAAAATGGAAACAGGTAAGTGTCGGCAATAATTTGGGTTCAGTTATTCGCAACTTAGTGCGTGCTCATTCCTGGGAGAGTTAAATTTTACACAGTGATTATTCTCTGCTGTCATTTTCATCCCATTACAACAGCAATAACTTGAACAACGAAAATGCATTTAGCAAGTGGCGTTTTATTCGTTCGGTTTCCAGATCGTGGTTCTACTTTGGAGTGCGAGGGGGGACCCCCGGACGTTCAATGAAAATCAACATAATGAATCTCAACCGACAAGGCAAGCTGTACAGTCAGGGTCATGCACCCCTTGTCCGCACAGTACCAACCAAACCCAAGTGGGACCGTGTTAGGGATAGGCCTACATATGAGGTAGGTCATGTATTATAAACAAACAAATAGAATAAATTTTGTGGCCATTGGCAGTCACATACATATTTTTTGGAAAGTCAGTTGTAATTTTGCAATAGTATTTTTTAGATCCATATGTGAGACACACATTTCATTCCAGTGTGTGTGTTGACTGATTGTACTTCGAAAAAATTAGTAAGTCTAGCACTCTTGTGTAAATGATAGATGTATCAAATTACTGACTCAATGTATACATTTGACATACGGTAAATGTTAGCAGCTCAAGCTCATGCCTTCATAAAGTCTTAATGTACCTTTTGGTGGGAGTAGTTCTTGGTGACCCACAGTGTGTGGTCATGTATGTTCAGACACATTTGCCATCAAATTACATGCCTGATCAGAATCTTGAGGTACCGGTATATATATATGCCCTAAATTTCTTGAACTTTAATAATAGATGATAGTTGACTTTTTTGTTATCTATTATAACTGCTTGCACAAAGGATAGATACACATTCATTAACAGTGCTACCAGTGCATATATTGTGCGGAGTGATATATTTGAGACAATAATGTGATAAGAGTGGAATACTGAATATTGGACCAAGATACATATACAATTAGACACAGTTGGTAGCTCCTGTACACCACCGCTAATCCACTGATCGATGGTATCTAGAATTTAGTTAGAAAGTTAGAATCACGGGCATTTACAGGGGTAGACACTAACGCTGGCCTGGGAGCCAATGGCCCGTAGTTTTGGTTCCGGGCCCGTAGTTTTCTGCATAATAGCATTCCTACGGGCCCGGGTGGCCCACAGGTGTATTTGGAAATCATTTAAAGAAAGTTTGCCTGACAAATATAGTCATGCAATATATCGTTGGAAAGAGGGAAATGTGCCCAAATTTATCATATTGATTACACTTTTTCATAGATCAATCTGGAATACACATGTTTTTTCTTGTAAAGAAAACATAATTTTGACCATTGGCCCACAGATCTTGGTCCGGGCCCATAGTTTTTTAGAGCTACGGGCCCGGGTGGCCCACAGTTGAAAAAGTTAGTGTCTGCCCCTGCATTTAATGATTATGAATTTCCTTGGTGTATGCATGAGCTTGCGTTTTCTTCAAACTCTCCAAGCAGTTTCAATGGTATTTATCCTTATGTATGACGAATTTTGTGAATTTCTATAAATTCAGCCAAGATGCTTGTGTATTTAACAGTGATGATATATTTTCTTTGATTTCAGACTGTAGACGGTCAGTTCATTCTGAGCTTTACCCATCGGTTTGTGGATGGAAGTAAGGGAGCCACAGTCTACTTCGCCTTTTGTTTTCCATGGTCCTATACAGAAACTCAAGACCAACTTGCTGAACTAGATAACAAGTTTAAACACTGTGCTTCTTTCACACCTGCTAATTGGTAAGTTGGATATGACATTGTAACTTTTTATGTTGCAACTTTTCTTTGTCATTGGGAGTGAATGGGGTTCTGCGTGATAGTAAAAGAACAAAGGGTAACACCATGCCAACCTCAATCACTTAATAGAATGTAATCGGTTATCTACCGGATGGTAATGATTGATGATATTGACACTGATGATTTTGGTTATTTAAAATACTCTTTCCTTTCTCTCCTATGCAGTTCGCCCAGTGATATCTACTACCACCATGAGGTGCTGTGCCATTCATTAGACAGACTCAATGTGGACCTAGTCACCATCACCGACTGCTCTAGCATGGGCATTGAGAACGAGCCTCGCTTCGACGACAAACTCTTTCCCAATACCAACACTCCACGCTGTAAATCATTCAGGGAAAAAAGGGTACAGTGTTACCATTTCACTTCCATTCAATATTTTCCCCAATGCATGCAGAGTATCCTTCAATTAATTTTTGTCTCATTTAATAAGTTCTTAAATAATGTAGGCTACACATGTATTTCATAGAGAATTACAGTAAATACCAGTCTCTGACAGTTTTTCTTTGCTTTCTATTTCAGGTCTACCTGCTATCAAGTCGTGTCCATCCAGGAGAAACTCCAGCTAGTTTTGTTTTTAATGGTTTCCTCGATTTCATCCTCCGTCCAAATGACCCGCGAGCACAGACTCTGCGGCGCAACTTTGTCTTCAAACTTATCCCAATACTCAACCCAGATGGTGTACAACGGGGACACTACCGGACAGATGCCCGCGGAGTGAACCTCAACAGGATGTATCTTGACCCTGACTTCTCCCTCTATCCGTCCATCTACGCATCCAAGAGTCTGCTCGTCTATCATCACGTGCACAACCGGGTGCTGCCAGTTAACAAGTCTCTTCCCGACACGCCCACAGCGGACATGAAAAGCACATCTGCGTCCAAAGAGAACAGTAGTTATGGACAGTTTGGTATAAATGAAGGCCACATTGTTAATGACGCGGGTGCCAGCCCGCTACCACCAACCTGTTACACACCACGTAGCCGTACGTACAACGTGGTCTATGACAATGGTACCAGTAGTACAACAGTGGTCGACACTTCCCGGCTTATTGGGGACGAGATGGTCAGCCCCAAGGGGCAGTTCTGCAGCGACCAGGCAGAACTAGTGTCTAATGACCTCAACAACATGTGCAATGACCTAGGGTCCCTAGATATGGGGCCTCTCAGTAGCCCACAGCCATATCCTGAGGAGTCTGGGGCAGAAGATAGGACAGGTAATCTTGAAAAGATGCGCTGTGTATCTTTCGGAAGCTCATTGGAACGAGACTCCGAGAGTCCGTATATCGGAAACGAAGGTTCCGATGATGATGATGCAGACTGTAGTCCAAATGTTGGGACGGAGACAAACTTTGCACCGCACCTTAGGGACCCCAGTTTGAGAGAGATTAGTCCAAACGAGAGTGGAATAGCTTTCTATGTAGATCTCCACGGGCACGCTTCTAAACGTGGATGCTTCATATATGGAAATTACTTTGAGAATGAGGAGTTGCAGGTAAGTCCTAGTAAGATTATACTTTAGTAAAACGCACACATAGTTAAATGAGAAAGTTTCCTCTTGTTCTCTCGGTGACCAATGTTGTAGTCATTTGATTGCTTGTGCTTATTGACTATTTACTGAATTCCTTCTACAAAGTGGTTGTAAATACATTTTATTTATTTATACTGCATCATATAACCATCTCGATCATTGTTTAAGGTGGAGAACATGCTCTACCCAAAACTCATCTCAATGAACACAGCACACTTCGACTTCACTGGTTGCAACTTCACCGAGAGAAATATGTACACAAAAGATAAACGAGAAGGTCTGTCTAAAGAGGGATCAGGACGCGTTGCCATCCACAAAGGGATAGGCATCATACACAGGTAAGTAACAATTCAGTGCAGCCATTCCCTTGTTTGGGAGAAAACTCAGAAAGAACATACACATAGTGTGTTCAATTAAGCCATTTAAATTCATAAGGACCAGTCTGCTGTTGAAATGATTCCTAAAATGTATTGTGTATCTAGTCTTTATAGGATGAAAGTGCTGCCTCAGAAAAAATCATTTTATAGAGGGCGTCTATGTAGACCTTATTTTATACCTTTTACATCCAGCTATACATTAGAATGTAACTACAATACGGGCCGGATGGTGAACTGCGTACCTCCAGCCTACGGTGACGACGGCCGTGCCACTCCTCCACCACTCGCTGGGTTTCCACCCAAGTACACCCAACAGCACTTTGAAGACGTAAGACACAAAGTATAAATAAGTAGACAGTATAGCTTCAGATAAGATGGTTAACTCCCCATGCAAGTGTAAGAATAAATACCTGAGACAAATAAATGGTATTTCATGTGTAAAATGATAAACAAAGGGCATCCACTCAGAGGTACAAACTGCAGCCTGGAATAGCGGATTGACACAAGATGAGATGTATCTATGTAGTGTGTAACGCATTATGCATGTTTGGTTCGTCACTTGTAATGTGTGTGTATAATTCATGTGGCTTTACCTAACAGGTGGGTCGTGCTCTGGCAGTGGCCGCACTAGATACGATTGAGTTGAATCCTTGGTCGCGACTTGTCCTCTGTGAGCACAATTCACTACATGGAGTCCGTGACTGGGTTAGACGCTACATACGGGGACTCCGAGGGCTGCCCCGGGGGGCCCCAAACCGGGCAAACCGGGCTGCAGTCAAAGCTTCCAGGTAAGCAGCTGGCCTTTCTTTGTCTTATTTTCGCCTCTGACCTTACCTACCATTACCTGTGAAAAACTTAACCCAATGGCAGTCTGGGATGCGATGTGCCCTCCAGACGTTAAACTACCTTACAATCATTGAAGCAATCAATATTAAACATATAATTGTTTAGGACACTCGAGTTTGAAATCTAGAAGGTACAAGGTAGATCATTGACCCAGGGTGCCCTGGGTGTCTGTGAGACAGTTTTCCAGCAAAAAACGGAGATTGGTCAGCTGACTTTGAAGAGTTCCGCTGCATTTCTTCTTTCATTTATCTGATTGAAATAAATACATGCATATAGATTGAAACAAACTGTACCTCCCTCTGTTTTTCAGTTTGTAAAAAAAAAAAAAATTGTAGCAGAAAAACACTCTTGAAAAAAGTCAAAAACCACCCTAAAATCAAGTCTGTGTGAACTAATGCTGAAGATAGGCCAGTGACCTTGAATCCAGACTTTAAAAGATGCATGTTCACACAGACACCCATAGAGCTTAGTGTTAAAGGGAAGGTGAGATCAAAATATGAGACGCTTTTAAACAGTCTAGCGTCTAGCGATTGAAAGTGGATAAATTTTATCCTCTTGTAAACTGATCAAATAGTGGCCGCCGGCTGAGGATCGCCGGTCCCTCGTCGGCCTGACGCCTGACTGTAAAGAGGTGTAGCAACCCTGGTGATCTGTAAAGGCCAATGAGGAATTCCATACTCCCATGATCACAACTGGTTATCTACACCTAGATGGTTTATGGCCATCATGGTTCATGGTTCATGGTCATCATGGTCCACTGTCATCATGGCCCACCATCATCATGGTCCACCGTCATCATAGTTCATGGTCATCATGGTCCACTGTCATCATCGTCCACCAAGATCATGGTCCATCATGATCCATATGTTCCATTTGTTCATGTTCCCTTTGTTCCAAATATTCCAAATGATCCATTATGACATGTATCAAACTACCCTGGGTCACCTGTGATTTAAATCACACAATCAATCTTTATACAGCGTTAAGACTCACTGACCAGTGTTTTTACTGGACATCGATTCTCTGTCTCTTTGTAGCTCTATAGTGATAGATGCCCAGTTTTAAACTTCAGACCAGTGGCTCATTTTGACTGTTTTTTGCCTCACAGATTGCTCCTAGCGCAAAATCCTGAAATTTCCCTGAAAACCCCCTATTTGGCGGGAAAAACGTTCAAAATCGCAAAAATGTGAAATATGCCTAAAAACACCCTCTTTGGCGAGAAAAAGTTCAAAATCGCAAAAAAAAGGTGAAAATTTCCCTAAAAACACCCTATTAGGCGAGAAAAAGTTCAAAAATCGCAAAAAAAAAGAAGTGAAAATTGCCTAAAACACCCTATGACTGTAGCATGAATGCAGACACTCATGGACACAGACCCATGTACACCCACACAGACATACACATAGGCATGAACATGGCCTTCTCCTTCATATAGCAACCTATGGATTTCTACTTTGATGAGACTGAATATAGCTTTCTGTTAGAAGGACTCTGATACATAGATGTCAATGTCCAGTTTTAGACATATACCCATATATTGCATGGGAGTGCTATAATGTTGGACTGCTGTATATTTTTGTCATGGTCTATGTAGTAGTGCACCGGGGGCGTCGGGTGGTGGAAGCAGTAACAATGGTCCATTCGTGCCCCGTGTGGCTTTCCTGACAACGCGTCACCATAGCAACACTGCGCAGGAAGGTAACATTGGTGCCAATCACTCCCCACTCAAGGCGGCTGGTAACCGGCGACCACAACCCACAGCTACCGGCAATACCAGCAGCCGCAGAGAACTGGGGCCCATCAGAGACGGTATGTTCATTTGGCATAGTGTGTGATATTCATGTTCTGTATTAACTCCAGACTGGTTTGAGTGGGTCATCAACCGGGTGCAATTGAGATTATAGTAAAATCAATCAATATTGTGTAAAGTATCAATAGATCTTGCGATTGTCCATACTGTAATTGATGTGGGTTGTGTCGTATGAATATTATAAATATATAGGCATTTTAAATTAGCTAGAAGTTGGACCTCATCGATAAATCGACCCCCTACTACAGTGAAATCTCGTTATAAGGAGGACGGTTATAAGGAGCAGACCGTTATAAGGAGCACATTTGCTTTGCCAGAATCTTTTCTATATTTTTCTATAGTATAAAAACCCTTTTATAACGAGCATTTCTAACCAAAAATCGTTTATAAGGAGGAGAATTTTTTCAAGATGAGTTATTTTCTATTGAATTAGGATTAAAAATCACATATCTCCCATATCCCCTGTGAGGCTGTGTGGATTAGTACAATAGCCCTACACCTCCTACAGTTGCTCACCACCTCCTACAGCTGCAGAGATGGGTGTGTGTGTGTGGTAAAGAAGCCCTACACCTCCCACAGTTGCCCACCACCTCCCACAGTTGCCCACCACCTCCCACAGCCGCACAGAGGGAAGGGGGCCTGGTAAAGAAGCCCTGCACCTCCCACAGTCGCCCACCACCTCCCACAGTCGCTCACCACCTCCCACAGCCGGCTAGGGGGTGGGGGAGGCCGGGTACAGAATCCCTTCACCTCCCACAGCCGCCCAGAGTGGTTATCTCCCTAGTGATGGGGCATCTCCCTAGTGTAGGGACATCTCCCTAGTGTAGGGACTTCTCCCTAGTGATGGGGCATCTTCCTAGTGTAGGGATATCTCGCTAGTGTAAGGACATCTCCCTAGTGTAGGGACAACTCTCACAGCTGAAGGGAAGGCAAAATCGGTTATAAGGAAGGTTGGTTATAAGGAGCAAATTTGCCTTGCCAAAAGGTGCTCCTTATAACGAGATTTTACTGTATAAGGAAAAATGGTATTTGCATTGCTAACATTCATATATGTATTTCCCTCCCCTTTCTCTAGGTCCTCGAAATACCTTGGACAGGACACAAAGAAGGGTTTCAGCTTCTTCCATCCCAACCACTCTAACGTCGACCTCGTCCATAGCAACTGCATCTATGGCGTCCCTAGCGACGACTCACCCGCCCCCAGGTGGTATGTCGCTACACCACCCACCTGGCCTGCACCACTCCCTGTCTGCACCTGTAACCCTCACACTCACCACCACCACTAATGGCCGACCAGACATCAACCCCATGGTGCACCTTGACCAGGCACAGTTCTTGGAGAAAGGTGCCAAAGTGAGCCTCATGGTGCGAAATGAGACGCTAAGTAAAGTTACCCCCAGTGTGCGTGGTGGGCGGCCCTCAGTCACCCTGCGCCAACCACAGGCAGCCTCCATCCCCAGCCGCATGCCCAAGAACCCGTCCTTCTCACGCCTCATGATGCGGCAACAACAACAACAACAAAATCAACACCTGGTCGAAACGTCAAGACCCCACCAAGCAGACCCGTCTAGTGAAGACCCCATGCAAACAATGGAAGAGGAGAAGGTCAAACAGTTGAAAAACGTAGGTGTTCACATTCTCAGATTCTCAGACTTGGCCCTTTCTCTGTACAGCAAAATATGTAACAAAACATGCTAATTACATTACTAAAGCTCTTACTTTCATACAACCGTTTGCCATTTTTATAACTTGCAAGTGGAGGAATGCAGTTCCATATTCAATTATAGTATTTGAGGATAGATATCTCTGATCATCGTTACACATGATATCTATATAATTTGTGTCACTTTACCCTCTGGGACACGTAAAATAAATATCTAAATTGGCATTAAATTATGAAACATTAAAGTACATTACATATTATAATTCCACATGGCAATTCACTCGCCGCTTGTCATCACTTACTTGCACTTTCTTTTACAATATTAGCATTAACCATCACAAAAAGAAGAGCAAACCTTTATAATGATTTTTGTCTCACCATTAAGTTAAGTGGCCACTGACATGCTTCCCTGGTGTCCCATACAATTCTTGCAGGCAGAGGAGGCCCCGCACCTGAGTGAATCATTAGAACGCGTAGCACCCATGCCTTTGCACCTCTTCAAATACATGGTACTATGCGATGCCGAATTCTCAGTGCATGCAATGATTAGTGATGATTCCCTTGACCATTAACTCCCCCACATTACCAAATCCACAATCACAGTGCTTGCTTAGTTGTACAGGTTTTTTTTAGGCTTGTGCTGCATACAATGTATTATTTCATTTAGGGAGATTGTTTAATGAATGGGAATGTATTTATTTAATACAATATTTTGTCTTGAAGGAAATATATGTCAGCTTAATCCTAGGAATGCAAGAAGAAAGGATCCGCCTTTAGCGATAGACGGGTTTTCTGGAAAATGCCTGATGAATTTGTGGAACGCGTATTGCAATTGTGACTTTGTACAGGTCCGTGCTAAATAACAGTCCGACATCGGTGGGGAGGAAGGGCGGGATGGGGGCTGTGTTCATAGAGCCAATCAAAGAATATCTCCTCAATGTTAATTGTTCTGACATCACTTATCCTGATGTCATATGTACAATTTCAAAACACCCCACCCAACGCTACCCGTCTCACAACACAGCCGGCGCGAGGCAAGCCCAATAAAAATATCTTGCAAAAGGCCATCTCTGGATATAATTGTCAATGTCACTTGTCCCGACCCTACTTTTTATTAAGTTACCTGTTGCCTTGTACTCTACAGCTAAGCACTTAACTAATTGCTCAGTCACACACATGACTCAATTTTTTTTATTGTGATTCTATTTGTTATGATAACCTAAATATTTCTAGATGTTCAAAAATGCTGAATGTATTGATTCTAAATATTTACCACGTTCTGATACAATACAAAATAAATTAAGTCTGAGTATAGAATTATAAAGTAAAAATTGAGTCATGTGATATAGTGATTTACATATGTTTCATTACTTTTGAATGCACCTCAAGTAACCATGTGTATATGACTGTCGTGGAGAAAGGCCAAAACCTCTTATGTGATCAACAAAATAAATTGTAGATGAAAACCAATTTCATCAAAAAGTGTCTCAATACTATTCTAAATCATGCGTAGAATATTTACCCAATGATTGCCCTTTGGCATACATGTACTAGCTGCATGCGTCATATCAGAGGTTTACGTTGTCTACTGCGGCATGTATACACAATGCACAGTCTGGGCACACTGACATACCCTCTAATCAACCTAAAAAGTGTTTCCCCATATTAAATAAGGTCTAAAACCATATATGTATACATTATGCAATAGCTCAGGTGGAATTCTATGTATCCACATTATCTTTTAGGTCGATACCATTCATACATTTTCGGATGTGCCTGAAAACCATTTGTTCTACCATTATACAGCACAACTTTACTGCTATCATCTTACTTCGAAGAAAATCAAACGTAATTTGAATGCATAGTCAATCACCTTTCTTGGACTATTTCGGTCAAAATAGTTTTAAGTTTGGTAATACCATATACAAGAAACTGTTCTCCTAGCCTATGAATAATACTTTTAAATATTCAAGTTAAGGGAAATCCAGAGTTTGATTTGACTAATGGTTCACCCATTTATGTTATAATTACCCACGTCTGTCCGCATGCAGTTTCATAAAACATGTAATAAAACACATAAATCGCTTTTTTTTCAGATCCCCAACTTCCCGATTCGGCAGAAGCCACCTGGTCATTTAGCCGCTGCAAAACCCCTAGAAACTCCAAAGTAAGTGCATTGAAAAAGCTACAGCGGTCTTGGGATAAATTTGTGCCCGGGTTAGGGGGGATAAAAAAGGAAAGTGTAAATATTGAACCAGGCACTCTTTGCAATGTTAATGGCGTGTCTCACGAATGCTAATCCTTAGATATGTAAATAATGTACATTTAAAGAAACAAGAGTTGAATGGTTGTGAAAAGCACTGAAAATCTACTGCTGATCAGAACATTGATAAGTGCCAACCAGGGCTCCCTGTTTTAGCCTCATAACTCCTTCTAGAGACTGAACATATACTTACACGGTGCACACTGTAATTTATAAGTGCCGGAATATCATGGAGCATTTCGGTGTAGAAGTCAAGGAATCTACATCAAGCACCTACATCACTGATGTAGACCTACATGTTGCATGTCCAACGTTTGCATGTCATACTGTTTTGTGTACCACAGTGCGCCAAGCGAGGAACGGGCTGCTATAGGGTAATTGTTACGCAGGTCTAGTGTGCTGCTTGGTCTGATTAAAGCTACCTCTCTCCTCCACGACCCAGTAGAGCATGGTGATGAAGTCCTGGCTGTTGTATGACCACCCTCTCCATTATTACATATACTATTTATAACGAGTAATTCTGTTTGACTTCCCTTTTCTGTCCTGCTGTGTCCTGTGTTCATTTCCCCAAGTGTGATTGTGTCTAACTACTGCAGTTTAGATATTGTCATTTGACGGTTCTCTTCATGATGTAAGTCAGGTGGACAATTTGATAATGTTTTGGTAAAATGGTAATGGTGTAGATTTGTGCAATTCTAGTTGTGCCAGCAGCTTAATTTAACCATCTGTCCCATAACGTTGACAACTGCTATGTTTAAATAAAGAAGCAATTTATGTGGTCATGATGAATATAGTGTAACGGACAATAGGTATCATCATTAATAGTATAATAGTAATTAGTCAATATACCGTATGTGTATTTTCATTAAAGAAATATTAAGATATCCTGAACTGTTCAGGGGAAAAAAGATTGTACTACATCATGACACAGCTTCAATTAGCCAGAGAGTAAATGTTGAAAGAAATCTAACCATTGCTTGCGTATTTAGGGGTGGTACAACGACAAGGTGGGGTGTGCTTAGCCTTGTGCTTTCCCTAATGTCGAATTGAAGGGCCAGAAAATAATCCTGGGAAAATGTAGTCCGCAGCTATTCTGGTCACATACATGCTGGTTGTATTTTTTGGTGTTACAATTATATCACATACATGGATCAAAGTAAACAATCTCTCCCAACCGCTTACTCCCAGATCTGATCCCCCCAAACGCCGCACTCGCCGCGTCTCGCCTGTAAAGCGTCGCAGCTCCTCACATAGTCCAAAAAGTGCCAAGGGAGCCCGGCGTAATGGTGGCAGTAGCACTGACAGCGACGCAGAAAAAAGGGGCAAAGCAAGGCGGCGCAAGTCGGTTAGCAAGAGTCTTGCTAAGAACTTTGGTCCTGACGATGCACCTCATGGTATGCTACTCTCTTAACATTTGGAGTGTTTTGTTCTTTTAATACATGTATAACTGTACACATACATTTGGTCATGTACCACGGTCTCATTTCCGGAAATTGCTGTTGTACGTTAGATAAAGATTGCATCATTTTCTTCAGGATATACTTTGTTATGTGAAGATCAAATGATTATATTCCATGTATTGGTGCACAGTTGTGGCTGTGTGTCAGTCGCTGTGAGACACTTATCGTTCTTGGCACGTTTTTCACCACAGACACCCCACTTGCTGATCTGGTTGTTGAACCAGTGGCCACACTAAGTCCATCCCCTGTGGCGCCCTCTGCAGTGCCTGCCACCAGGATCTCCCCCAGGTAACATAATTATCACCTATTTATACTATAGAATCATGTGCTACCCACCGTGTTAGTGTCTTAGATAGTTAAATCGAGCTTATCTACAATGTCACAGCCTTCAGTATACATGTTGATTGCTATCTGTCTCATACAACACGAAAGCTGCAGATAGTGTGTGAACAAAAATTAACTGTTCATCCAAGAACGGTTTTGAAATGGCCATCTAAAGTAAGATATTTTGCGCATGTGAGTATTGGCCACCCTAAACTGAGATATGGGACATGGGTATGGTTTGTTCTTTGTGTGAATAGTTATTGGTTGTATCATTATGTCCCATCCCTTCTCTCCCAAACGAGGACAGCTATCGAGTTGTCATTCCGCCGGTAGGATGATTTATTCAGTGCTCCTATCTCTACTGGGTAATGGTGAATAGATATTAAACACGACAGCGAATTTGTTTGATAAAGGGGATCTATATTTCTCTTTAAGTTGATTGTCACCTTCTGCTTTTCCTTTCTAATATAGATTTTAGTATAGTTTCTTGTTCTAAAATAAAGTTGGTCATAGTTTTCATCATATCTCAATAGCATGAATATGAAAATAAACACTGTGAATTCGATTAAAAGGAGAGAAAAAAATCCCCTTTATATCATTCATACCAGAGATATAGTTATAAGAATCGTCTATATCACCTATTCTTCCTTTTGCTGTTTTATATAGATGAAAATGAATTTGGAAAGTAAACCATTGTAGGGAAATACAGCTGTTTTCATTAAAACTTGCTTGAAACCTGAAATATATCTTGAATACCTGTAAATCTTCAACTTTACTAAGTATCACGTGGTTTGGTATGGAACTATTCTAATGGTATTGTGGGTATGAAGTGTGTCCTTCTGTTTTATAGGATAATAACCTTGTGCATGGTATGTATACAACCCACATGTACCATAGCTGCACCTGTTGTAGAGACCTAGAGAAGTGCAGTTGACCGTAGAATGGTAGATGAACTAACCTTGAAAATCAAAGAAAGTGCTTGGAGTGGGACAGACTTGTAACATAGTCTCGAGTTAACAACTCCCCAGTCGGAACGTTTACACGGTAGTCATGTTCAAGCCTGTTAGTTTAAAATCGAAATATCTGATTGTTAGAAAGGCATAATAAATGCATAACGGTAGGTGTTTGTTTTACAGAGATGCCACTTTTCCTACTTTTGTAGAAATTCCTAATTTGTCGCTAGGATATTTGTATTGACCTATGTTTAAATCCAACTTATCAAAGTTGTAAGATTTCCTAGATTTTGTGGACTAGGAAGTGGCATCTCTGTTATAACTAGACTGCCCCTAAAGAAGGAGCACACAACGTAGAATCAGGTGTGGTCCACTCAACCCACTTGTCCAACCTACCCAGCATACACCCTGCCCAGAATCCCTTTAGATTAAGGAGTATCATCGACAATAGTCGTTTTATCATTATCCCTGATATAGATGTGAAATGGTAGTTTCTTGACCGTATTACCCTATAACACCTGGCAGGCCATCGAATGGTTTGTATTAAAGACAGATAATAATCTGGATGGTAATCTATGATGAGTTGTAAGTTACTTGATTGTTGGAAGAATATATTCAAGGATGGTAAAATAAAGTATGGTCTGTTTTACTTAAACAACTAAACAAATGCATTAAATTTCAAACGATTAAGTAATACACGTAGAACTAGAAGGCTCATTGGAAATAACATTTTGTTGTATAATGGCTTGTAACTAGATGTAGTAGCTGTGGTTTCTAAAGCTTCAATTAATTCATGATTTACTTATTGCAACCATTGAATTTTGATATACAAATGTACCCTGACCTGGCCACTGTTAGAGGCCTTGGCAGGTCTACAAGAATTACAATATGATGCTTTGGGGAAATGGAGTGATTTCCCTTCAGAGAGGACTTAACCCGAAGAAATCGAAGAATGCATCCCCCAACCACGTATCCTATATTCACAGTCAATCATTGAAACCCCCGTTACTGCCATAACTGTCTTATCCCGGGGTCTTATCATTGTTCGATTTCAAGTATTGATTTAGGGAGTGTTCATTATTTATGGCAGGGGGGGGTGAGCATTTGAGGGGGGGGGCAATTCTTTTTAGGGGTATTCAAGGGGGGGGGGGCCTTTTTTTTACCCTATTCTTAGGGGGGGGGCCTTTTTTTTTAGGGGTATTCCTAAAAATGTCGCGAATTTAGTACGTTGAAATGTCGCGAATTTTGGTAACAGCCTGTGTTATATTTTACCAAATTATGCCAATATTTTCAGAATTTTCTAAAATTTTCCTCAAACTCCCAGCAAATTTCTCACCGCATCACTTTTCACACTCAGAATAGCCCACCGTTTTGTCAGTCTTCAAAAAAGTACCGGCCTCATGTAAGCACTGAGGGTATGGGAGCTTCCAATTTATAAGCTGAGGTTTGACTATTATCACTCACTAGCGAGTTTCATGAGACGTTTACACTTAAACACCTTACGAATGGATGTATTTGTTGCAAGGTAGTAAATTGTAGGTAAAAAAGTGCCCAGGATTAAATGCATACAAAATAGTAGACACCAACATCATTTTTGTAATAAAGTTAAAAATAATCCAGGGTGAGGGGGGGGGGCGCTTTTTTTTCAACCTATTCCGAGGGGGGGGGCCTTTTTTTTCAACCTATTCCGAGGGGGGGGCCAATTATTTTTTACGTATTCGATTTGCCAAACGCTCACCCCCCCCCCCTGCCATAAATAATGAACACTCCCTTAGGTGTTGCCTTTCAGATTAGGTTTTAAATCTGATATTTAGGATTACTTTTCTTCCGTGACAGGCAGGATGACTCATAACACTATACATGTCCAAATGTCTAAGTTAATGTACCAAAGTGGCAGTAGTTTAACTAGTTGTGTGTATATTGCAGCAGGCTCATCGCGGCCTCCTCTCCCGACGGCAGCAGCACCTCGGTAACCAAGCCCCCAACGCCACACGCTAGTCACGCGGCCCATGTCACATCAGGGGTGAGTTTCACTTTCACTTTCACTTCCAGTTTCACAATGCTAGTACTCACAGAGAATGTGTGGTTCACGCTACCATTTCAACTATGTATTGGTGAATCACTTCATAATTATTAACATGATAAAGTCGTCACAGTGATGTTTCACACAGTATACATGTACATGCACTTCTCCACTTATAACCACATATTAAATGAATTCCTACACACATACGGAATATTATACTAGAAAGAAGTATGAATACTGATGGACTGGTATGGTATTTGATGGATGGCATATTTCCAGCTTGTTTCCAATGCTGAACACAGCTTGTTTCCAATGCTGAACAATACAGTCTAACTAATGTGTTTTAGTAGAATACGAGTGACCCGGTTTAATAGTTACACACCTGACTGTGTCTAGTTTCTGATCTTCAACATAATTCTCAAGGATTATATTTGTACTGGAAGGTCAAGAAAATGATTGAGTTTTGGTTCATTCAGGTGTGTGTAATATGGTGATATTTGGTAGGTATTTCCTAGATATCTCCCCAAGTTCTAGAACCACCTCTTTGTAGATGATGCCCGTTAATCCAAGTGTAACACAGGGATAATCAATGTAGTTTAATCACCGTCAGGCTCCTTACAATTGGAATAACGTTGGCAATCTGTATCCATCTTCTAATGATTATAACAGTCCATCTTATGGTGTTGGTAACGGACATGAACTGAGCGTGTAAAATAACCCATTATCAATTTGGTCTTTAGACGTATCTAGAAGTTAACAGTTTTAGACGGTTTTAAGACATATGTACAATGTATACATTAGACATGTCGTACATTAGACATCTTTTTGGGAACACACTTATGGTAGTACTAACACAGACAAACACAGCGTACAAATTGTAACACGTGTGTCCCTTCGTGCAGTGTCTTGGCTAACTGTGTAATATTTTAATGTGGGAAGTAGATACTCTTACCCTCCTCATAAAATATAGGTCTCAAAGACATTTCAATTACTGTACCCTTTGCTGGGAAATATATAGAGCATTCTATACTTTGACAGAAATGTAAAAAGAAGTCGAAAGGTAATACACTATTATTGTTTGAGCTTAGTAAAGGTTAAAAGCGTGTTAAACTGCGTACATCAAACCTATTAAGTATTTGCTTATGGCTTTGCCACCGGACTACAAGTTGGAGCTGTCTATTCTTTGCATATTCTACTGAGAACGGAAGATTGTATATACGTTCCTTTTAACTTTAATTCAAACTTATATTAAGTCTACTTTGGTCAAAGGAATCCCTTTTTATTCCTTCAGTTAATCATATGTTGGACTCTTGAGATGCATGCATAGCTACGATTAAGGCCCTCATACCTAAATTGCAATGTTAAATAGGTGAAGGGCATGCATGTGCATGAACAATGTCTCACCATCTTTTCTAGACTTGGCATGCAGTTTCTTTTTAGACTTATGTCAGATAAATACAAATTGAAGCTTGAATAAAAACAATTTAAAAGTTTCTTTCCATATAAAGACTGACAGGGACGGTTTGGTGTCAGCCCTCTTATGTTTTCATTGGTCCCTCATTCAACGAATTTTGACCCATTTCCATGTGCCAGTATCTACAAATCAACACAAACATCTGTTTAAAACGCCAATATAGTATGAACCCTTCAAGATGGCCTGGAATCTCACCTATTATGTGATAGTCTTTCCTAACATATTCATAGTAATAGATCACAGTATTCATAAAACATAGTTCTCATTACAGCAATAATAACAACGTAATTACTAAAGTACCCCTCTCATTGAGTTTCAACAATGTCTTACTATAGGAAGTGGCAAGCGGACTCGATGGTCCCAGTAGTCCAGCGCTGCTTTCATTGGGCGCATCTGACAATGCTGACTTGATGAATATACCAGAGCTGCTCAACTCTCCTCCCATGACGACACAACCCAGCACACAACCTACACAAATACACCACGTGTTGGCCTCGCCTACTCCATCAGCAGAGGATACCTCACAGAGTCCGCCCAATGCTGCCAACAGCCCCACGCCATGGATCTAACATCGGCTCTGCAATCATATAGCTGGCCGCCATTTTCTGAATGCTAAAACCCGGGTAACCAAACATACAGATACATGTACAATGAGGTTGATTGCAGTCGTGGAAATATGACTTGATGATATTTGATGGTTTTACATCACACTAGTTGCTAAATTGTTGCTACACACTTGTTGATCTATGGTTATTTAGGGAACTCTTTGAGGACATTTTGCATCAATTACCTAACTGTTTAAGGAGATGGTAGAAGGGAAGGGCCGAATGGAACTGAAATGGTTGTTTATAGCTTGTCGAGAGGTGATTAAACGGTCAGGGGTTGTCAGGATTTGTGAAAGGATTCACGGAGTTAGCACTCCTACAACTGCGTTATTACCGGTACTCTACATAATTTATGAAGTTTAGAAGAAACAAAGGTGCACAAATGCATTAATAACCAGATAACACCAATACGTATCGTGCCAATTTCTTATCTATGTGTCATACACAGGTTTATCGATGTGAAATACGCAACTGTTTAAGTTCATATTGATGCCGGTCATATCATTAGTGTAGAACACTATATGAACACTATCTATTGTAAATATCAAATGTAGAATATTTATATTACATGTCAACAGTTGAACAAACTTGATTTCTAACTGCACACTGATAACTGTGATAGCAATCTGGTCTATATTTAGATTGTAGCCAAAGGCGTACTATTATTGTTTAGAAATATTTATAAATACTTTGAGGTATGTTGGCTTTTTTTTAATGGCATAGCTTGTATATATACAAGCGTTTTAATTCAGATCGGAGGGAGACTAGACGCCAGTAGAGGCACTATGTCTCATGATGACAGCACACACTTTAAGTAATGATGATTTTTACATACGCTTATAAACACATATATATATATATATGGAGAATACATACGGTAGCTACAACATAACTCACGGTGCATGTATACACGTTCAAGCACTAGGTTGGTGAGACTGACTGATTAAATCGATGTATACTTTTAGCATATCCACTAGACCGAACGCACTAGACATGTTGTACCGGTAATGATTATTAACCCATCAATAAGTAAATTATTTATATCAAGGAAGTATTATCTATCAAACAATAGATCAGCTTATAAATAAATGCTTACGGCTAGCCCATGTGGATGGGAATTTGTTAAATACCGTCGATACACAATGCTCGGACAACATGATAAATGTAAATATTTTGTTGAATGCTTTGACCAATAGCAAGCCTATGGAACAATTACTATCTTAAACAACGAATCCATACATGTAAATTGTTAAAAAGATTGTACAAGCTATGTTTATTGTGGTGCGACTATTTACATGTTTAAACGCGCTTAGGGGAAGGTGATAGTGTGCAGTGGGGGTCCATGCTGAGTTGGTGTTCAAAAGTAGAATGTTAAATCGTGCGTTTTGCTTTCTTCTGAGCGTATCTTAACCTAGACACGTTCATTTTGTTGATAACCTATTTATGCTCTTGTACCAATCGTATTCTATTTGGCGTACATGTGAATGGCATGCCATATTAAACACATGTATTCAGAGTTATGTAACTTACGTATTGAAGCGATGCTCGCAACAAACTACATTTCACAATGGAAGCGAAGTTCCTTGCTTTTGAATTGTTAATGTCCATATTAAAAGGTACCTATGTGTCAGGGCATCCATTAAGTTATGATATGACGAGGCCTACTGTAATTACCCAGACTGTGATTCAATAGGATACCGGTGAGAATATTATTGCCCCTGGACTAGAGGCTCAAACTAAAAAGTGGAATAAGTATGAACTATTGTCATGGTGTTTAGTGATTGCCAGGAGTGTTTAATAGTGGTGTATTCCGTGTGGTAACAGAGTATCCATGGCTGCTATCATTCTCTCTGTTTTATTAGGTGTCATTTACAACCACGTGTCTCACCCCATCTTTTATTTCTCCTCTCAATTAAGGAATCCAATACAAAAGAAACTGTGATCAAAAACATAATATCTCCAATGAAGTTTCGTATACGCAGTCTGCTATTCCCCCGTACATTTCGTATATGTAAAAGATGTTTGTATGGTAACTGAATGAATAAAATCATAGCCGTCCACAAATAAGCACATCATATGAAACGACATTGATTGTTGGATATGATATTGCATAAGGAATTACTTTTTACATTGATATTCTTATATCTGAAAGCTTTCATTTTACCGTCGTTTACCAAGGCCCCATGTGACTTTTTTTTTGAAGGGCTGGAAATAAATCTGACAAGATAACCTTTAAACTTGTTGTTGTTGCCATATATTCGTGTTATATATACTTATAATTATCCTGGTCACTGCAACCTCAAATTAGAGGAGAGAGTAAACTATGTACCAATCTTTATAATCACTAGGTGAGTTCGGTATCAGGTTTTTATTGACTGGATCTACCAGCCTGCCTACTACCTGAGCCCACCCCTCACAAAGACCCAGCTAATTTTTACTGAAGCTTGTTCTTTGCGAGGGGTGGCCTGAGGTAGTAGGCAGGTTGGTAGATCCGGTCAATAAAAATCTGATACCAAACTCACCTAGTGACTCAATCCTGCTGTTCGGTCCTTCAACTCAGTGTAATCCATGGGTCGGTACTATTTTAGACGCATATTCTAGACACATAGAAAGTTAACTGATATGGAGACATTTGTTTTGAGTCTTGGACTCAACTTTTGCCCAACCCCCACTACACCCAATTAGATGATTTAGATCACTTCCACAACAGTCTCAGATGGAAATACAAATTTTCTTCACCTAAACAAAAGAGATCTGATAGGTTAGAGAGGGAATTTAGAAATAGAGAATTAGGTCCCATGGTGGACTCATCCCTACTTGAGATGGTAAAACTTTCTAAAGCCTTTAAGTCGAAAACAGGCTCAAAGGCACCAATCGGGGGGGGGGGGGGGGGTCTTAGACTAGAAACATTCATAACTCTGAATGAAATGGATCTCGAAAAATGCAAAACTGTCAGTCCAAGACATCAAAATTTGGTAAAAGAGGCCAAAATAGCTGTAGAATTATTGTTTAGAGATAAATCAATCACTATCAAACCAGCAGATAAGGGAGGAGCAGTAGTGGTAATGGACACTAGTGACTACCGTAAATTCTCGCGTATAAGCCTAACTCGCGTATAAGCCGCACCCCTAACTTTGACAAATTATATAAGCCACAGAGGGGGTCTGAATATTACGATTTTGGTACTGTAGTATACTAATAAAAACTCTCGTATAAGCCGCACCCTATATAGGCATGTTTGGTATCAAAAGAAAGCTGAGTCTGACTCGCGTACAAGCCGCGGCTTCTACGCGAGAATTTACGGTACATTAAGGAAGCTGAGCGTCAACTCAATGACCAGAAGTTCTACAAAAAGATCAATGATGACCTTACTGAAGAACACACCATAGGGGTCAACCAATTCCTACATGGTCTCAACAAACAAGGTCATTTGAATACACAGATCTTGAATAAAGCCTTAAACAATGAAAGTAGGACACCACACTTCTACTTACTACCAAAGGTTCACAAACCCGGCCGCCACCCGCCGGGACGCCCCATTGTCTCAGCAAATGGCTGTGCCTCTGAAAGGATTTCTGCCCTAATAGACATCATACTAAGACCAATTGTGCCTTACACTAAATCTTATGTCAGAGATACAGGTCACTTTCTGAAGAGACTTACAGAAATGGACAACAAAATAGGCCCCCAAACCATACTCTGTACCCTGGACGTAAGTGCTCTCTATACTAATATTCCAAACGAAGAAGGTAGGAGAGCTGTAGCACGCTAGTTAATAAAATATCGACCAGATACAAGGTGCAATGCTGGAGAACCCTCCAACACTAGCATCTTAACCCTACTCAAGATGGTTCTAGAACTGAACAATTTTGAATTCAATAGCAGCCACTACATACAAGTTGGTGGCACAGCCATGGGAACAAGAGTGGCACCAACATTTGCCAACCTTTTCATGGCGGACTTTGAAGACTAACATGTCTACAATTACCCATACCAATCCACAATGTGGATCCGTTTCATCGACGACATCTTCCTCACCTGGGATGAGGGGGAATATGAACTCCTTAACTTTATTGAATACCTCAATAATCTACATGAGTCTATAAAATTCACTCATGAATACTCCAGGGATAGAATCTCCTTCCTGGACACCGAGGTACAGATTGAGGGAAATTCCCTCGTCACTGACCTGCACAACAAACCTACAGATGCACACTATTTGCACTTCTTATCCTCTCACCCAATGCATGTAAAGAAGGCTACACCTTTTGGTCAGTTCCTGAGAATCCGCCGGATCTGCACCAGTGAAGAGGACTTCCTGCGACAGGTCCTCATCAAAGCAGCTCACTTTGTATGTAGAGGCTACCCGAAGAGGTTATTAGCCGAGTCATTGGTTAAGGCAGCAATGCTACCCCGACCAGACCCATCAAGGTACGATGTCACCAAAAAAGTCAAAGCGAAAGAAGACCTTGTCATCCTGGTGACCACATTTCACCCATGCTTCAATGATCTACAGAAGATTGTTAGAAAAAATTGGCCTGTCATGAGCACTTCTGCTCGCACAAAAGACCTACACAAACATAGGCTAATAGTGGGCCTCTGAAAACCACCGTCACTAAGAAACATGTTGGTGACAGCTAACGTGGCCTATGACCCTAACGGCCCAAATAAACACAGGGCTGCAATGTCAGGAAAAATCTAAAAAGAATGCACTTTTGACAAATGTAGAGTCTGCCCTAGACTCAACAAAACAGGCGAGATAAAGTCTGGCAGCAGGGGCTCAAGTTTCTCCGCAAAGTCAAATGTCACTTGCATCAGTTGCAAACACTCCAATAAACAATATGTAGGGCAAACCCTGAGGATGCTACGCGATCGCCTCTCAACCCACATTAGCAATATCACTATCCCACACTTAGATACCGATATGGGATTCCACTTCAATACAGGTGGACACAAGGGCCTACAAGACATGGAATCCATATTGTGGACTTCATACACAGAAATCCACACTCAGACTACACACAAAAGTTGGGTAACCAGATTGAACGGAACTGGATCCTGAAACTGAGGACCCAGATCCCGTATGGATTGAATCTAATAGATGCACCAAACTTTTAGATTCATAAAATTACAGAACTCTTAGGGATAACAACTCATGCGCCGTCTAAAAGTTTTAGTTTACCGGCGTTATCCCACCTTGTATGAATAAAATCATTCACACTGCCCAAACTTGAGTTTATATCCCCTGGTCTATGACTAGGCAGTGACTCCTACTGGACACCCATACTCTGTAATATATGTATCAGAAAATTTATCAATGATAGAAATACTGGTACAAAACCTGCCCCCACTTTTTGACTCAATTCAAAAAATCCAAAATTTGTCAACAAAAATAATTTTTGTAGATAAATTCCTAAACTAATTAAAATATTAATTTAGCTGAAAATAGTGGCTATGCCACAAGCTTAATCTCACTAATTATGACGCCTGATGAGACCAGAGAGGTCGAAACTTGTTCAAAAGTTCACTGAATTAAAAATCGAACGTGTGACTGCATCACAAATGACTCAGGGTCGGGGGGAAATGTAGTATCATCATATAGGAGTATACATATAATAATATTGTTCATCCCCAAATCCCAAGCTAATGTCCCAACCCCATGTCCCAACCCCCGAGTCTCACCCCCGAGTCCCACCCCCGAGTCCCAGCCCCGAGTCCCAACCCCGAGTCCCTCCCCCGAGTCCCAACCCCGAGTCCCAACCCCGAGTCCCAACCCCGAGTCCCAACCCCGAGTCCCAACCCCGAGTCCCAACCCCTAGTCCCACCCCCGAGTTCCACCCCTGAGTCCCAACCCCGAGTCCCACCCCCGAGTCTCACCCCCGAGTCCCAACCCCGAGTCCCTTCCCCTTCCCCTTCCCCCGTTAACTAGACTCAGGGTCAGGTAGAGGTGTGAAGGGAAATGTATCATTTATCATAGTAAGAAAGAGAAAGGGTGCACTCTTGTATTAATGGGATTCTTAAAGATGTGACCTTTGACCTTGATTTTAACCTTTTTCCGACCTAGATATCATCCTACACATAACAGAAATGAATTCAGCACCTTTGGTTTACCCTAGTCCACTATCCATATCCATCCATTGCTCCCCCTATTATATCCTGGCTGGACTGTTTCGGATAGCATACCCAAATTGTGCGTCACAAGTCAGGAACTCACAACTACCTATAGGCCTGCACCACACAACCTATAGGTCGCATGACGCAGGTGCCCTAAGAAAGCCACACCGAGTGAGGCAAGCCGCGCAAAAAAAGGGTATACTCAAAAAAAATGTGGACATTGACTTTTTTTTGGGGGGGTACTTAGGCCCAAATTCAAATTTTCATGTCCCCCGATCTTGGCTATCTATGTCTTTTGTCCTCTCACTTCTATGTCAGACACACACTGAATAAAAAGCTCCCATGTCCATATTGTAAGTAACAGCGAATAGTGCTTAGTAGGGTCTGAGCTATATGCTACTACAGGGTTGTCTGTTTTTGTTCTCAAAATATTTGTCATGTATTGAACAAGACTGGACAGCAACATATATATTAAATTACCATTAAATTACCATACCGGTATCTAACATACTGCAGCGTATGTTGGGCCTAGTATATGATATAGGATGGCATCTGCTTTGGGAAATAGTGTAGTACCTCCCTGTGTTAAATTACCATTGGATCCAGTCAAAGCTTGCTGAAAAAAAGTGTCTCACCCCGGTTTGGTCGGCTGCCGAGATCTGTCCCATTGACTTAGCACTGAGCTGTTCAATATGTAATCGTTCACAATGTCAAGGGTTATCTACAGGGTCCCATAGGGCTCTATGCTGAAGCAAATTACCACCATTTTAGACACAAAATTAAAATCATGCTTTTCAGGGGGAAGCGTTTGAAAATGGATTAAAGCGCGATTACATAGGAAGGACAACATTGTACCGCATCTAATGACACAAAATTGAGAGAAAAAGCTCCAATTTTGAAGGAATGACAGCTGTTTTAAATTTTAGGCTGAGAGACCCCCTGCTACCCGTCGCACAAGCCTCAGGGGAACCCTGAGTCAATAATCTACTTATTTTTTCATCTTAATCCAAACAACTGTTTGGAGTACAGAAACCAATGCTGGGAGAGTGACACTCTCCTGTGATTGGTTGGATATTCAGACAATGTCTAGTATCCATAGTGAACAGAAGTTGATGATGTCATCATCAATAGTAACCATGGCAGCTAGGTTGGCAACCTAAGGGCCAGAGACACAAATAGTCTTCATTTGAATAGGTAGCGTCAAGGAGGGAACACCTCAAACAACCGTCACACAGATCCATATTCTAGACACGAGAGATGAGTACTAGTAAACACCAGGTGGCAGCACTTGCCACTCCTAAGCGTTGCCCTTTGGGGCCTGCCATTGTAGAGATCGTCTTTACATGTTAATGTACACCTTACTGCCTCTTACTAGTGCTTGCATGACCTGTCTATCTTCATGTCTATTTAAAGTAGACTAGGGGTAGTAGCATTGGCATATGTGGTGCTCCATAGCCCAGTTGCTAACATAACGTTGTTAATAACTCATTGGGGTGAAGTAAAGCCATTAATGCCCATACGAATATGTTAATTCATGAGGCGGATAAATAAGAGTTTTATTTACACTTTGGCTTCCACCATAAACAACACAAAGAGACAAATATGTTTTAAGACGTCATTTAATTTTCTGATACCATTAAACGTATAGTTTTAACACTCATGAATTCTGGATAGTAACAGATTTCATATTCATTTCTGATCAAGCACTCAACATAACAAGTATCCGGCAGTAGAGGTTTACAAATACATGTATTTCCTATTTTACCGTTAACTCCTATTTTTATGCTACCACAGTCAATATACATGTAGAGTGCTATTAACCTGTTAAATGCCTCAGAATACCTAAGGTTCTATAATGACAAAACATACCGAATGACTGTGCAAACTGTTAATTTCACTGTTGATACCATAGTACTGGATAGACGAGTTGGGTGTATTTATAGTACTTCAATTCGGCAGGTCATGTTCACAAAGGTGAATGCTATATTGTGGGCTGTAATGGCCTCTACAAATGGCGGTCAAACCAAACTTATGTAATGCAAACAAAGCTGAGCTTGATGAGCTTTTCCATAACAGTTCCCTATCGGTTCGCGTTTAGTATATTGTACAAAATATAAACAACGAAATTGTTTGTATGTTATATGAATATGATGCTTTCTGCGTCCCTCGAAATTCTATTCTTGACAATAACAGCTGCCTATCAATAGACGATAATCTTCAACACTCTCGTCCTAATACATGTACCCGGTACTCAGTTTTACATTTCACCAGGCAATAACCTAATACTTAGAGAGAAACCAATCACACGTCTATCACACACATATACACATGACCAGAGCAGGGATAATACATGTTCACAGGGAAACTACATGTATCAGGGGAAAAAGAAGGAAACTTTGTCACTGCTATTCCCAAGTCCATGCAACTCATTCTCAAAATAAATGCATTGGGATCGTGGGAGTTTAGGAACTGGACCCCAAACTATCACTTGCTAATCGAGTCCATGAAGTTTGCGAGGGTCACGTCCCGGTGTGAGAGGCCTCCACAGTCGTGTGTACTTAGCGTCACGTCGACCTTGTTGTAGACGTTGAACCACTCTGGGTGATGGTCCATCTTGTCGGCTTTAATTGCCACTCTGGACATGAAGCCAAATGCCTGAAAAAATATAAAAAGAGAAGGCATTAATTTTGGAATATGCATATATTCCTACTGTATACTCCTACTTCTAGTATTGTTTTTTTATTTTCTGAGCTGTATAGAATCTGTACACAATTGAGAAGTTGCATACTTCTGTTGATATCTTGCTCTTTTTTTGTATATATATCGGGTGCATTATCGGTATAGAAATGTAGGACTGTCATCGATACTCCCCACATCGTCGATACATTGACATTTTTGGAATTCCGATTATCACATCGACAAAAGCATTGTATCGATACAATATTATACCCACACATAGCCCATGGATTTACCTTTCCAAAACTGAACTAACTAGAACTACCCGTTAACTTATTTATTTGTTTTAAAATGATGTACCTAAAAGGTATAATATTATAGGGAATTTACTTCTGAATGTGAATCAAAACTAATCTTCATGGCCAATCCACCACACCCAATTGTCTACCACAGTTCTAAACATAGCCCATCTGCTACATGTGTAGCACAGAATCCCTGCACTTGATATAGTGTAACTACCAACTTACTGTAAACGTATATATTTTCGCGCAGCTAAACTTTCGCGCACCTAGCATGGAAGGACATGTTCGCGCAATCATATTTTCGCGCACCTGTAAGCATCCCATCTTTAGCTATATGCCAGTTTTTACGGTTTGTAAATCGGACAATTATTAAGGATATTAGACTAATTATAATTAGAGTCCAAAGAGTGGCATGCTACTCATATATATGGGGTGTAATTATAAAATAAAAAGAAATCGTTGGGGCCCATTGTGGTGGGTAACATCACGAAGAAAAAGAAAATATATCGTTATATACATGTACGCTATTCATGGCTGAATATCCCTGATTTTTGAGTCATCCATTAGCATTATAGATACTGGTAGCAATATATAGTGCTTTACATCATTAGAAAGCTAATTTTCTGGGCATAATTTTCGCGCACATCATAATTTCGCGCACCTAAGCATGTGCGCGAAATGCGCGAAAATATGTACTGAGCGAAAATTAATACGTTTACAGTAAATAAACAACTGAAAACATATAGTTTCAAGCATATAGAATTAACCGATATAATCGAAAAATCGAGACCAAAATAGTGATAATCGGAATCGAAATAAATTGGATACCAATGACATTTCTAAGAAATGTATGAAGTAACGCATATTAGGGAGTGGTCATTTATCATCAAGGGTGGGGGGGGGGGTATAAATAATGTCCTCTTGTGGGTCACGTGAAACATAAATGTTCTTCCCTCTTGAGGGGGAGGAGGGCAAAACAAATATTAGCCGAAAAATACTGACCAAATCTATGCCAGGGGTGAATACAGCCCCCCCCCCCCCTCGCCCCACCTCCCCCCTCACACCCAGCAAACGGATATCGATTATGTGGAAATAGAATTACCTCATTAAAGTCTCCAAATCTGAACTCCTTTTTGATGGCATCCCGGCCTTCAACCAGACTCCATCCAGATTCTTTCAGCGGTGCCAGGGTACCATCACGCTCCTGGTCTGTCAACTTGGCACGTTTAGCCTGGGAAGCCTGCATAAACATATTCAACGGTCAAAAATTATCATCGGTCATATTCAAATGTCAAACATTATCATCGGTCTTGAAATATGAAGATGGATTATCAGCTCATCATGGGCCGATAAGATGGGACGAGGGTAACGTTTTCTTAGGTGTGGTGTGCTCCGTAGGAATTTACAGTAGCCAATTTTAGCCTGAAAAGCACCCAAAAACTGACTCGCAAACTTCAGTGCTGACTCGACGACAACACCGGGCTACAACAGCATTGACTCCTGGACATCGAATCAACTCTTGACAATTTACCCTACAAGCCGCAAACTTTCAAAGGTGGTGTGGTATGATGAAATTAATGCTGAGTTTGATTTGTATACAAGCTGCAGCTTCTACATGAGAAGATTAACTCATCATTAAAGAGATTGACATACTACGGTAGTACCTTAAAGGTACTGGTATGAAACCGGGAAAGCTTCCAATATATGTATGCACATGTATACATATGGAGAGGCGAGACATGTAAGTAATTAAAGTTGACTTAAGGGAGTGGTCATTTTTTAACAACGGAGGGGGGGGGGGTTGGTGGAACAAGCTATACTGCATTTTTGTACAATGTAGAAGGAGGAACCAGAGTCAGAGAGTATGTTGAGTGAGGTGGTTATACTTATAGACACTAGCCGTGCCCTGGTACAAGAACTAATTATGAGGTACCTTGACACATTTTATCGACATAGGTCCTCTCATAATGATAGCTGATTTATATGAGGAAGCTATAAACTTTGGCTAAATATTCAACTATTGTAGTTGTGACCAATGTTCCTGCTAGCAATTACCACTCCTCATAAAGTTGCAACCGCAAAATACGAAAGATAAATGCTGAACTCTGAACCTCTTATCTCCAGTATAAACCTACCACGTAGAGTTATATATAGTGGAGGAATTGCCAGAATATAGGCTACATATTGACCCCAACAAACTTAGGCATACAAATGGATGTTCATGTTAGAAGTAAAACCAGAAGACCTTCTAGGGGTATAATATATATGCATGTTTCTATAGCCGTCTACTACAGCCTGCACTACATACATTCCCGGCCCGGGTATGCACTACAGGTTGAGAATGCCTTCAATCTCATGAATGCCATGAATGATAGGAGCTATAGCAGTGACATGAAATTAAATGGAATATTCACTTATATGAAAAATACAATATGATATATCAGGCCCGTAGCCAATGGATGCCTATACCAGTACCTACTGAGTAACAGCAAAATGTGGGGTATAATTCTCATATCAGGTATCATAAGAACCAGTACCTACCATGATGATATTATAGCAGGTAGTGAGGGGGGAGTGCGATGTGTGTCGTGGTGTGTTGCAGGCAGAGAAGTGGCTGGTTGGGGACGCAGGGATGGGGACGCGACAAGGAGTAGGACGCCGGCAGCAGGTGACTGACTGGTGTGTGACCGGGATTCGCTATCACACAGCAGCTCTAACGGTCTAAAGGCAGACCAGAGGCCGCCCCAGGCCCATGCCGTTACCCACAGAATCACAATATTGATCACTTACGTGGGAGAGTGGGGGCGGGAGATGATTGCCTGGACGAGTCCACTGATGTGGGGGAGGGGGGTAAGGATCGATTTCTGTGGGGTTTCGTTTTATGTGGGAGGGTGCTGGTGTAAGGCAGTGAAATATGCATTAGATTAGGTAACCCATTGAATAACATCAGATAATATAATCGATTCGGTAAAAGCGTGACCTCCACAGAGAAATTGGCACGGATATATACTCACCCCCCCCCCTAGCCGGGGGCCTAGGCCTAGAGCCGGGCCTAGAGGGGGGTGCAGATGGGTCCCCCCCCCCCTGAGCCTGAGGTCGGAAAGTCGCCGAAATTAAGTGGTCCAGGTCAAAAAGTCGCTAGGTCGCCTTTATTAATGCATTAGGTCGAAAGTCGCCTCCAAAACGGCCTAGGTCGCCAGGTCGCTTTTGACCCATCTGCAGTCACCTCGAGCCCTAGCCCTAGGCCTAGGCCTAAGGGAGTGCTCATTTTTTAACAACAGGGGGGGTGGTGGATTTGGGGGGGGGGTAAAAAATTTGGACCCCTTGACCGGGGGGGGGGGTAAAAAATTCAGACCCCTCTTGCGGGGGGGGGGGGCAAAAAAATTCAACCTGTTTTGAGGGGAAAAGCCCGCGCGTTACTATGCTACAAAGGGGCGCGAACGCGCGCGATTTTCGGCCTGCCGGGGGGGGGGGGGGTAAAAAATTTCGACCCCTCTAGAGGGGGGGTGTGAAAAAGATTCGCGCGCTCCGCGCGAAATCTCACCGCCCCCCTCCCTGTTGTTAAAAAATGAGCACTCCCTAAGGGAGTGATCATTTATTATCAACAGGGGGGGGTGGTGGGTCTGGGGGGGGGGGGCAAAAAAAATTTGGACACCTTGACCGGGGGGGGGGGGGCAAACAAATTTGGACCCCTCTTGGGGGGGGGGCAAAAAATGTTAACCTGTTTTGAGCAAAAAAGCCCGCGCGTAACTATGCTTCAAAGGGCCTGCGCACGAGCCGATTTTCGACCCTAAGGGGGGGGGGGGGGGCTAAAAAGTTTTGACCCCTTGACCGGGGGGGGGGTGAAAAATTCCGCGCGGAAACCCGCCACCCCCCCCCCCCCCCCCTGTGGTTAAAAACTGATCACTCCCTAAACTCTAGAGTCTACTCTAGCTCAACTCTGCCCCCAATCCAGTCCCCTGCCAACCAGGGCCGGATTCACCCAGCGTGGGTAAAGGGGATCCTCCCCCCCGACCCCCCGTGGTGGTCAGAGCGACCCGGAGGTAGCACATAAACAGCTGGGGTTATGTAACTGTCTGTAACCAAGTCTGTATGCATGTCTAGGGTATCAGTAGGTACCACAGGTAGTTTGAAGATATCCCCCCCTGAAAAAAATGTTATCTTGCTTACGAAGCTGATAAAAATTGATGAAGATTGGTGGTACATGTGTCAAAATTGGTTCAGTATTTTATTTTATATGAATTTTCCAAAAATAAAAGTTTTAGTAATTTAGCATCTTTGATTCTCAATAGCTCAATAGTAAATGAGTGATAATACACCTCTTTTGGTGTCTTTTTTAATCGATTTTGTATTCTATTATTGGCAAATTAATCCATATTTTCAGCCAAACATGTTTGTTTACCCAGAATACCATGGTACAGAAAAATCTAAATATACTGTAAAACCCCTGCACCCTCACTGTACCTTATATGGGCTCGGCCACACCTCGTTTTACCTTGTATTGGATCCTAATTTACAAGAATAAAAGTGTAAATAAGGCCAAAAAAAGCTATACATATGTAACATGGCATGAAATTGTAGGGCCGGTAGGTCGGATTTTTTTTTTAAACTTTTTTTTGTTAAACATGAAAGTACTACCCGGCCTCTCCGAAGACCCGAAAATTTACCCAAAAAGAGTGAAAATAAGGAAATTTCTTCAAAATTGCATAAAAAACTTAGGGTCGGCCCTCTTTTGATAGGGTCGGTCGGGTGACCTGAAACAAACCTTTTCTTTTTGGCCTAATTAAATAATAACCGTTTTGCATTGGAAAAGTATCTCAAAAATCCAAGATCGCTGCCACATAGGGCCAATGGTTTGATTGAATTCTCTGACCTCTACACGGGTAGATACTAATATTTTAGACCATGGGCCACCCGGCCCCGCAGTCTCTGAAACTTGTGGGCCCGGGATTAAACCTGTGGGCCCGGACATTTTTAAAGTTAATATAGTAAAATAGACCCATATGTTGAGGCTCAATATGACATTAGTTAAATAAATAATTCTACCATAATTAGGGCCTTGCTATGGGCCACCCGGACCCGTAGCTAGGCAAGCAGTCTAAAAACTACGGGCCCGGACCCAAAACTACGGGCCATTGGCTCCCGGGCCAGTGTTAGTGTCCCCTGCTGTAAATAGTAGGGGAGACCGGGGCAAAACGGACCCCTTAAGGGAAGATGGCATATAGCTTAGAGGTAAACACCTGAATTGAAACATTTATTTTTTCATAACAAAGCATAGAAGTATGCCATCCATGAAAATAATTAATATTGTGCTAGTATCATTAATAGCCTAGTGGGATAGCATAACATATTCTGACCTACGAAGGTCATGGGCTAAAAGTCCCGGGGCAAAAGGGTTTTTGGGGCGGGGCAAAAGGGACCCTGGAAATTTCTTAATTTTGAATTATTATCTTTTTTCATAATTTTCTTACTCCCATCTTTTAGCTATGTTATTACTCAGTTCATTAGGTATTTCTTTGTTGTCATGCATGACCATTATCTAACATTTTTCAATTTTAATTGATCTTTATGACTGTTGAATATCATGCATTTCAATAAAATTTCCCCCGAATTCAGGAAAAATTCCCCAAAACCCCAAAAATACCCCCAAAAATAAAAATTGGCTTATAAGAAATAATTTTATACTGTAAACGTATTAATTTTCGCTCAGTACATATTTTCGCGCATTTCGCGCACCTGCCTAGGTGCGCGAAAATATGATGTGCGCGAAAATTTTGCACATAGAAATAGCTTTCCAATGATGTCTGGCACTCTATATGCACTCTATAATATTACCCAAATAATAAATCTAATATGCTGGAAAAATCACATCCTGAAAACTTTTATACTAAAGTAACTTTTATACTACTAACTATTGATATGACGATACAAGGCTACATTAAATTTCCAAGATAGAAGAATTTTAGACCCCCCCCTATTATTTGGACCACCATTTGGGCTGTAAAATCCTTAATAATTGTCCGATTGAAAAACCGTAAAAACTGACATATAGCTAAAGATGACCTCATTGCAGATGCGCGAAAATATGATTGCGCGAAAATGCCTTTATGTGCTAGGTGCGCGAAAATTTAGCTGCGCGAAAATATCTACGTTTACAGTATTCAAATAAGCATTTCTCATCATTCTTATCATTTTTTAGGCCAAGCATGGTTATTTTTTCATGTTTTGTTCATTTCTATGGGGTTTCACCATAGGAATTATGATTGTGAGGGGGGGGGGTCCGTTTTGCCCCAGCTTCATGAAAAATATGTGAAGAAATGATCTTGCCAAAATAAATTACTGCAGGGTAATACTTTTTTTCCAATGACTTTGGAAATATGTTACACAATATTTTAGCTATAAAATATTATTGTTTTAGCCATAAAACATTAACATATACCTCTTTTTTAATTCTCAGAAGCTTATAAACTGATTTTTGCAAAATTAGATCAAGATCTCTAGTTTCAGTTTTTTCTTTATGGAATCCGGAATACCATAGGTAGCATCGAATTAAAAAAAAAAAAAAAGAGTCATGTTATTTCTAACAATTATATGAGCCAATTTGACAAAAATATGGAATTTATAGCTGAGAACTGAGTTAGGGGTCGGGTCCGTTTTGCCCCGGGGGTTCGTTTTGCCCCGGTCTCCCCTACTCTTAACATTTTTATTTGTGTTTCTAAGTTTATTAGAAGCAAAGATATAGCTCTTTTAAGTTTTTGTAGGCAGCCATCTTGGAATATGGCAGCCATATTTGATAAAGCTTTAAAATGAACTGACACCAAGTTTCAAATCCTTGTCTCATTGATCTACTCTTATAAATGTGTTCCTATTTCTTCCTAATTTACAATAATAAAAGCATAGATAATTAGTTAATAAGCGTATTCACAAATTATGCTGATTAGGTCAAATTGAAAATTCTAATTCTGATGTTTCCTTTAAAAACTGACCCTTTTTTTATTGTAATTATGTGGGTGTTTTTTTTGCCATCATTGCCATGCTAAATAGGGTAATTTACCTGACCTTATTAAATATTATTCTTATTAGGGGTGTTAATATGCAAATGCCAGAAGTGTTCAAGCAGATTCTGATTCTCTGGAAAAATGAATAAGAATCACTCAGTGTGTACAAGAGTAAATGAGGCTGGGGGCTAGAATCTGGAGTTGGACCAAGGGCAAGGGGTTTCAGATTACTATCTCACCACACCATGTTATCTCAATTACATAATGGGGCCGAGCTGGTTCTCGACCTCATGAGACAGCCTCCTGGTTGACCGGGGACTGAATCTGCCTGGCACTATTTCAGAATGACCTGAGGCTGAGATGATTTAAAGCTATAATAGTTCATTAAGTTTAATCTTGTACCTTCTTGGCAAAACATCGTATGTGAATCCACTGTCGAGTCCATGGTTGTTGAAAGAGTCTTAGTGTCATATTCATTGTGACATAGACATTCTTCTGTCACCTAAATAAATGTTCTTCTTTCCATCAACCCGACTCTTCGTTCATCTAGTTTACGCCAGGGGGCAGTGCGCCCTACGCTGGTAAGCACCAGCTTCAGCAAATCAACTTCCGGTGTAGCCACACTGGTGTAAAATACGTGAACATTTTTCAAGGTTTTGTTCAGTTTCTGCACGTTAAATGTATATTGAAATATCAAGACATACGTTTACGCATTAGAGAATACACCACGAAAATTTGGTAGTGAAACTATCTATAGTTGGAGAGCAAAGGCCGTTTGTTTGGTGATGGCGTCTGTGATGGACGTGACGCCGGTAGCTGATGAGGACTGGCTAGTGCGGACAGCCCACTCCTGCTTGAAAACCGACCCTTACGAAGCTAAAGCGTGGCTCATTACGGCTAGGACACTCTTCCCCAGACACTTTGCTATCCAGGTAAATATAGTGGTGCTCTGTTAATATTTTCGGCAGTATCGGTATTAACATAAATATACATGTTACCGTATTTAGGGTATTAATTGGTCCAAGAAAAAAAAATTGTTGTGTTCCGGTAAGGGAGTGCTCATTTTTTAACAACAGGGGGGGGGGGGTGGTGAGATTTCGCGCGGAGCGCTTAAAATTTCCCCCCCCCCCCCCCCAGAAGGGTCAACATTTTTCACCCCCCCCCCCGGCAGGCCGAAAATCGCGCGCATGCGCCCCTTTGTAGCGCGGGCTTTTTCCCTCAAAACAGGTTGATTTTTTTTTTACCCCCCCCCCCAAGAGTGGTCTTAATTTTTTACCCCCCCCCCCCGGTCAAAGGGTCCAAATTTTTTACCCCCCCCCCCCCCAAATCCACCACCACCCCCCCGCCTGTTCTTAAAAAATGAGCACTCCCTAACATGGCCCCAAAAAAATAGGGTAGGTAGGTCGCTTCTTTTTTTTTTTACCAAATAGTTTTGGGGTGATTGGTAAATTACGTCCATTTTACAGATATTTGGTCAAATTTAAGCCCTAAAACACACATTTTCCCCAATAAATTCCCAAAAAACTTTAGGGTCGGGCCAAAAAAATAGGATAGGTCGGGATACTGGAACACAACAAATTTTTTTTAGGCCTTAGGGAAAGCTGGCATAGACGGAAGATGGCCATGCATTACAATTGTTAACTTTAGTACCGTACAAGCAGCACCCTCTTAAGACTTAACCCTTTAAGGACGGAATAATGCCATAATGCATCATACCATAGACATAGAGAGTGATCCTGATGAATGCAGCCCTGGCGAGTAACTCACCAGGGCTGCATTCATGCATGATGCCAACCCGATGCCAACCCCACTGAGTAATATACTCCCGAAGGCAGCCAAAGGGTCCAGCGTCCACATGATGCCCCATGTTAAAACACAGCAGCATTTTTTTGTTATAGCAAAATTTCGTAGTAACCAAGGTATATCTACATGTATAGAAATGATAGAAACAGGGCCAAACAATTTGTAACAGAGTTTGTAAACAAAGATTTACTCTCTAGATCTACATGCTCAGAAAAAGCTTCATTTTTAACTGATCTGTGAATGTAGGCCAAAAACCTTATTGACCCAGGGTACCCTGGGTCTCTGTGAGACGGTTTTCCAGCAAAAAATGCAGATTGGTCAGCTGACTTTGAAGAGTTCCCCTGCATTTCTTCTTTCATTTATCTGATTGAAATAAACACATGTATATAGATTGAAACAAACTGTACCTCCCTCTTTTTTTCAGTTTGTAAAAAAAAATATTTTTGTAGCAGAAAAACGCTCTTGAAAAAAAGTAAAAAATACCCCTGAAATCAAGTCTGTGTGAACTAATGCTGAAGGTAGGCCAGTGACCTTGAATCCTGACTTTAAAAGATGCACGTTCACACAGACTTCCTATACCTACAATGGTTAAGAGGAGGTGAGACCAAAAAGTGAGACGCTTTTAACACCAAGAGAAACTCCAATAGTGGTGCACAAAGACTCAGTGTGCTGAGGGTGGGTGGGGAAAGGTCTGAAGGAGTGAGTCTGGACTGCCTTTATCCCGTCCCCACTGCCCTCACCCCATCCCCACTGCCCTCACCCCATCCCCACTGCCCCCACTCCATCCCCACTGCCTTCACCTGGTCCCCACTGCCCTTACCTGGTCCCCACTGCCCTCGCCCAGTCCCCACTGTCCTCACCCAGTCCCCACTGCCCTTATCCCGGGTTGGGACTTTCAGTTGGGACTTTGGGTTGGGACTTTGGGTTGGGACTTTGGGTTGGGACTTTAGGATGGGACTTTGGGTTGGGACTTTGGGTTGGGACTTTCAGTTAGGACTTTCAGTTGGGACTTTCAATTGGGACTTTCAATTGGGACTTTCAATTGGGACTTTGGGTTGGGACTTTGGGTTGGGACTTTGCGTTGGGACTTTAGGATGGGACTTTGGGTTGGGACTTTGGGTTGGGACTTTCAGTTAGGACTTTCAGTTGGGACTTTCAATTGGGACTTTCAATTGGGACTTTGGGTTGGGACTTTTGGTTGGGACTTTGGGTTGGGACTTTCAATTGGGACTTTCAATTGGGACTTTCAATTGGGACTTTCAATTGGGACTTTCAGTTGGGACTTTCAATTGGGACTTTGGGTTGGGACCCTGGGTCACATGTGATGTAAGTCATACAATCAATCTTTTTTTTCAGTTTGAGGCCTATAGAATTGAGAAAGCAAACAAAAACATCAAAGACTCAGCCAAGCTTCTAGAAGAGATGTAAGTACATTTATCTATTTAATATGTAGATCTCCACCAATCTGTCAAAACATATCCGGTATCATTCTCATTTAATCAAGATAGCCAACAAACAATATAAAGAGTAGGGTTGTGTGAGCACGGTACATGTACACTTCTTTGTTGTGATCGATTGATCAATGGTGGTCATACCATTAACAGACATGCTATCTAACAAGTTTAATGCAAATGAGCAAGTGATCATGAAAAACAAACATACTAGTAAATGTTAAAACACAATACCGCCGTTACATGAAACAAATGGACAGAGTTTCAGGATAGATGATCCAATTGAGTGTGACCTCATCCTAATAGTGAAGAAAAGCTCATATAATTGTCCCTGGTATACCGGTAGTGATTTGTTTCTCTGCATGAAATAAAAAGTTTATCTGTAGTAGGAGTGGGTGGATGGGTAAAGTCTTGTGAGGTTGATGGATCCAGAATCGGAGGTTGGAGCACTTAAATTTGATGCAACGGGTCAAAATATATGACTAAACACGCCCAATGGCTACTACGGTACATACCGGTAATATATATTGGGTACTATTTTTGCCTATTTAGGTTCGTCAACTTCCCACAAGAGCCACAACTATGGAACGAGGTTCATGGGTTTTCAGAAGCACTTCAGACAGATACGTCAGAAGAAAAAATAACTTTTCTCCGAGGTAAGTTTGTGTATTTACAGTTGTTATACAAATATCTGTTGTACAAAGACACAACCATAAAAAAACATAATACGGAAAAGCTTTGAAATAAGGCGGGGGAGGGGGGGGGGGTGATTCCCCAAATGACAACTTAAGCAACCCATCTCTTTGTTGGAAACTGTGAAGGAACTTGCGAAGGAACTTACCAAGATTCGTTGTCTTTATTACAGAGCTCTTCTCCTCGCTCCCCCCATCACTTCAGTGCCACCTTCTGCTGCGGATTGCGGATCTGTCCAAGGACGTGTTAGAACAGTGTCGTCTCATGTTGCTCATGTTGGAACGTTACCCAGAGCGAGTACCCGACCAAGGGGTAGGTGATGCTATGAATTCAGGAAATACATGTACCGGTAATACTTATCCTAGGAGGTAGAAACATCAATGTGATGATTGAAGTACGTAAGTTAAAGATGAGGTACTAAAGAAACGATACGACGAGGTAAGAAACGATACTCACCAATAATGTAGTATATCTAGACAGATTTAGCTAGGGTCTGATCTCGTTGGTTTCAATCACTGGAAAGTAAGTGTTAATAATTTAACCAACATGAACAAAAACTCAAATCTTTACCTGTTATGCAGATTAAACTTGTGGAGACGCTGTTGGCTACAGAGAAACACCTGCACCTGCAGACGCCACTGAATTGCTACCGCAAATATTTTGGTAAGTACATTGGTTAAGGACTAAAGAACTTTATTCGTGATAAAGCTATCTTGAGATAAACTTCTCTGATATTCTCTTTCGTAAGACGACTCCACCCCCCCCCCCCCACCCCCCACCTCCAGTATGCTGTAATAATGCTGTAATAACAAATCCTCGAGGAACTAAGCCGTCCTTAAAGGGTTAAGTTAACTGTTTTATGCAATGACTATTAGATTTATACTGGTGTACTTTCAGCATGTGACCTGCTGCCGCTGGTGCTGAGTGTCCCCTTACCTGAGGTACCGTTCAAACAGGTGGTCCGCTGGATGCAGAAAGCTGTCGAGTTCTACGTCACCTACACCACTCAGCCTCCCCCGGCTGATGCCACTCCCGTTACCAGCCCAGGTACAGTGTCCTCTACATGAGTACTCACAATTTTGAGTGTGTTACTGTCTCACTTTTTAGTAAAGACAGCGTGTCACTGCGTCACTTTTTATACATATAGCATACACTATCAGGGGTAGACACTAACGCTGGCCCGGGGGCCAATGGCCCTGGCCCGTGGAATTAACTTCCTATGCCATGCTATGGGCCAGGGTCGTGTTGCAAGTGTCGCATTTTAAAAGGGCCGTGTCGCTGTGTTGCATGTGTCGATTTTTACACATGTAGAGATACTACAGCAGTAAAGTAGTGAGGTTGTGGTCCAGCTGTGACTCGCTGCCCTCTATGAAAATTAGCGTATTTTCTGTTTTTCTCCTCATATCAAGCAGCATATATATATCACACAAATAATAAAAGGAACATGATACTTTTATCATGTTGTGAATAAAATTCACTTCTGGTACATGAAATCGGATTTTGTTTTTCATTTCAGAGCTACTATCACCAACATCTATGAAGTCCTTCACAGCATTTCGTCGTCAAAGTATACCAGGGCTGACTGAAAAGGAGAGTATCATAACCCAGCCGTGGGAGAAGCTTTTCTCCATCGTTAAACTTGCATCCAAGCACCTAGGTTGGACGGCGGGCGACCTCTTCTCACAGAGCAGGTAAGCCATGTTTGTTTGATCTAACCCTATTTATTGAGTCATATCAATCGGTGATTTTACTTGAGGGGGTATATGAAAAATATCTATGTATAACAATATATATAGATCTATATAAATATGTCACTCTGCCTCGCATTACTGTTAATTACAGTATGTTTAGTGTTTTCTCTGCAAAATCTATGAAACGTTGTTGGTTGTTTAAAAGCCTTGTTCATCAATAGCATTCTACCCAATGTAGTCGGGAGCTGCAGTGGCAGGCGGTGTATGGTGTCCACCAGTCGGCGGCTGATCCCGGTGCGGTACAGAAACAGGTGGTGCACCTCACCACGCTGCTCTTCCTGCACTGTCTCTACAACTACTCTGCACGCGTCGACCCGCACCAGTTTGCTGGTAGGTAAACCAATACAAACAGGAATAATTAACTTTTGCATTTATTTGTGTTTCTTGGGCTTTATTTTAACTTTAAGCCAATAGTAATCCACAAAACTATACAGTAAACTGTAAAACCGTGTGTAAAACCAGCACCTCGCATAGAAAAAGAACATCAAATAGCCCGCATTTCAAGTCTGATTTGGGCTATATTGATACATGCACTGTACTACATTTCTAAAACCCTCACATAACCCTCACCTAGACATTGGGACAATTCTATAACCCCTATGGTTTATACCTGAGGTTTACGGTATCTATTAAAACCTCAATTACTTTGCAAAGATATGAATATGATTTTTAATCTATAGCTCATGGGGATAATAATCTTATTGCTGCTATTCAATCGGCTATAAGGTTTGTATGAGCCTAAATAAGCCCTGTCTCGATAAATGACTCGTAACTTGATATCTTGTAGGTTCAGGCTCTCTGGGTGGACTACATCAGTCACTGGTAATGATCGAAGGTTTTAAAGGTGGCCCAGGCGGATCCTGTTCTCCGTTAGTACACTTTAGTTCATTACTCTCCTATTAAATACAATGTTGATACATTTTGTAAATTGTTTAACTAGATAATCAAGCAATCGTAGTGACTATACATGTATCAAATAAAATATAAAAAAAATAAAAAAAATATATCTATATCTATATATCTATATAAATATGTCACTCTGCCTCGCATATATATATATATATATATATATATATATATATATATATATATATATATATATATATATATATATATATATATTTATATATATATTTATATATTATATAGCATAAAATAATCTGATTTCTAGGATTGTACTCTTACCTTTCTTGTAGTCCTCAAGTTCCAAAAGTGATTATCAAAATGAGAGCTCTGTTGGGAAGGTAGCAATCTGATGAAGTTGTATGAGTTGTGTTGGTTTTGGCAAGTTTCAAAATGTGTTACTGTTCAAATTTTCCTTTGCAGAAGTTTGCGTTTACAATAAATTGACTTTGATAGAAGGAATGTATGAAAATTTTAAGTTACTAATTTTGTGAAACTTATACCCTATGTACTCATGTAGGAGTATAGAAGTGTTCTTAAGAAAGCCTTGAACTAATTGAATTTCCTCAGGCCAAGAAGTAAAAAAGCACGGTTAGAAAACTGCGCCCCACCGATCCATGCAAGTAAAAGAATCACTGGTTCACAAGAAATCGTTGACAGCTTCAAAACAGCTCTGAAATGTTGGGAACTTCTAAATACACCAGAACTAGAAAAGGGTAAGAATGAATGTATCTAGGATTTACCTGAGTGGTAGAATTACATGTAAATCATCGGGATTGTTCATACGTAGTAATTCTGGTAGCAATTTTAATGATTACTCCACAATGCCAAAATGCCTTCTGTGCCTGATTAGTGGTCTCAATAGATCAGGTATCTGCTATTTGGTACTCTACTGTCACTAGTTAGACTTGTTATCTGAAATGATACAACTGATGTACTTTTATTTACAGAATTCCACAAGTTGTTACAGTCATGGCACGCTCATAACTGGACGTGGTTAAAAAGTTTTGAAATAGATCTGCTCATTTACCAAGTAAGTTGAAACTCTACTACCGGCCATTGTTCTTACCGGATAGTCTATTAAATAGAGATAAAGATAGACCCCCACCCCTGTTCCTGTTGGTAAATAGCGACCACTGGCTAACGTTACTTTGCTGTACTTTTTGTACCTTACAGGGACATTTCCGGGAGGCAGTAAACAAACTGTTGGCGCAGCGTGCTTTAGTCAAAGGAACGACAATACGCAGTGACCTTCAAACAGCCTGCTGCTACTACTGCCTTGGCAACTTCGCGGTAAGTCATGTATGATAAAAATGTGTGCCCTTTTGCACAATTTATATCGTCTTGTAGTATTGTGATATCGTTTTCATTGTCAATGTGTATCATGTATTCAATGATGCAAATCAGTTACCAATCCTCAACTTACGCCATTGACTAGGTTTGTATATTTGTCGGTTGAAAGTTTGGGTCGAGTTTCAGTCATTATGATTGACAGAGGTTATACATTACTATTTCTATCTGTACCAGTACATCGGCTTTAAGTTAGCGAATCAGGAGTAGTGTGTTCTGAAAAATGGTTCAACACCCATGAAGTCATTTATGTTACAAACAACACGTTACTATTCATCTGAAATATATACAAATTGTGTAGTAGAATTATATTTTGATGGGTTTTCATGTTTCACAGAAAGCGAGTGAATGCGTGCTGGCGGTGGTGACTGCCCTGCCCCATGGCAGTGAACCGTCCCCGCAGGACATCGGGCCGGTCGGGTCGGGACGTCAAGTACAGCTGTTAACATTATGTGAGGCAGAAGTCTTCCCCTACTGCATCCACCTCATGATCACCTGCTTCAGGGTAATAACAGCTTCTTCATTTATTTTCACGTAACAAACAAACAATTACCCATTGATTTTTATTACCGCGGGGAACCAGAGTTCTGCTGTCGACTAATTGACCTAAAAGGGTCTTCATTGTTAAGACATTGGTATTCAAAAATGGTTCCTTAACATTTTTTAAATGTTGTTTTATGTATCAAGGCCGTTTACCCCCTCAGCAGGATTAGCATTCTCAATAGAAATCTTGAACGGCAACACTCTGTAAGGCTTATTGCACCTATACCCTATGGGGGAATGCCACTTTACCATGGTAGGTTTGGAAAGGTTACACCAGGTGGCAGCAGCTGCAGGGTCTATTCAGGAGATACAAAGGAAGGACGGTGCTGGGGGAGGGTTGGGCCTTAACTGATACACATCATATACATGATGTAAATGATGTATATGACTAAATGATGTATTAAAGATTGGACATGTGATTAACATCACAAGGGTCAGGTGACTTTGCACTTACTGCCAGTATGACCAGCACCAGGATGACAGGGCCTCTTTAAAGGCAAAACGCTTTCTGCTCCTGCAGTAAAAGTCAGAGCATAGCGATGCAATGTTGAAGCGCCTCACCAGGACTCCTTGATTGGGTTAACTCTGAGTTGATAACTACATCACAAGCCACATATCAACTATAGACCTTTCGAACATTTGCAGACAAGTGTTGCAGCTTTAATTGACTTCCTTGTGTTAAATTTATATGAAAAAATACGGGTTCCTTTGCGTAAAGTACCCGTTACATATTAAAGCAGGGAATTCATTAAAATCGGTGGCTGTTCATAATTATACGCCTATTTCCTCCATGAATCCGGCCTTCCCTTTGTTGTGTTGTAGGAGAAGGCCTTCAAGCACTTGGCGCCTGACGACATGTCGCTGGGACACATGGTGGTGTTGCTGCAGTTTGACTGGCCGCGCTATGAGCTGCTCTTTGCCGAGGTCATCACCAAGATACAGAAGATGGGAAGTTTCACCTACAACCTCTTCTTCAACTACGTCACAAGTATCCTAACTTACATGTGTTACACCGACCAATTATGCTTCATTATCTAATTCTATGGACAATTTGGGGGTGCGATTTCCGAACCAATGTTATATTGATCCTGAGATATCATCAGACTTGGATGTTTGACTTATATATAAATATTAAAATAAGTAAACTGATTTTACCAGATTCCCGGCTTCGTGTCTGGACTCGCTATGACTTCATGGAGCATAAGATGTCGGTAGCCTCAAATTGAAAGAAATGATTCTCCATCACTCAATCTATTGTATCTAATAAAAGCGTTTCCATAAGACGAACGTCGGTCTCACAAGCAGTTGGCCGAATACTGTTTATACATGTACTATGTATAGCATGGCTTATACGTTACATGTCGAGTTTAATTGGGACTTGATGGTTCGAAATAGCCTCCCATTTTATCTTGTGGGCGTGATGTGCCTTAACCAATAACAGATATTGACATGTTAGAAGAGTTCGCCTTTCTCCGCACTATGGACAGTGGACGGATCAGCCTCGACATCCTCTCAACGAGTACCAAGACGTTAGCACAGTACGTAAATAAGCAGCACTAATTAAGCAGCCATACTAAAGCCACTCAAAAAAAGTTGTTTCTCATCACCAAGCAGTGAAAAATATGACGAGGATGTTTAAGATGATTTAGATCTTCTTCTTTTTTTGTTTACTTGTGGCAAAGAAGTTTTCCCCAAGTCATGATTTTTATGATGCGCGGGTTGATGAGAAACAACTTTTTTTGGGTGGCCTAAAACGGTAAAGAACTGTATTTCCCTTTAATCATCCAGTGATTTTATTATAAATGTCAGTAGCTAAATGTAATATTAGTTCGTCTACAAGAAATGTTGGTGATTTAGGGCCTCAGTCGTTCAAATTGCTTTGGCATCACCTAAAATGCGAAATTACATTTTCAGACAGCGCACGGTGACACGTGGGGTGAACAAAGGCGTAAAGGAGGACTTCAAGGTGGCCATGGAGAAGCAGGTGGCACGCAGCAACGAGAACGTCGAGACAGTCATCAGGAAGTTCCTCCTGGACGAGAAGGAAATCCTACAACAGAATCTCCTATAGCAGTCATAGTTTTACAACTTATTTGCCGGCAACAACTGCAGTGATTGAATGTCCATCTCGGAGCACATTGGCAGTGTTATACAGGCATTCAGATCCATAGAGGACCCCTACCTCCACAGTATACACAATGTGGTGTATGGACTAAAATAGTCAACTATCCCAGTAAATTACTACATAAATATACTGCCCTTAAAAAGTCTTCTAACATCTAGGTGATTGGAATGCATGCTTTTAATAAAGCCGAGCTGTCATGTAATGACGCACAACATGCAAAGACTTCTGTTGCCTAAAAATTGGAGGTGAATTTATATAACCATGTCTATTTTGAATGTCATGTAGTTTAGACACGGCGCTTAATTAATCAGTATTTAGTGTCTGAGTGACTAAAGAAATGTCTATTTTTGTAATAAAATATAATGTATCGATGAAATTCAGTGTTTCTCTTGTATGTCAATGGATGTATATTTGAAGTAGCAGAGTTAGTTGGTTTACAAATTAGTTCCTGCTTTTTCGACCTCTGTGGCAATTTATACACTGGCATCATGCACAGAGGATCAGGGTACCTGTTTCTGTGCAAGAATCTTAGTTCAATGTATGGCCACCAGATATCAGTAGTGTGCTAGGTAGACAGACGGTGGATGGCCAAACAGCTCGTTGAAAGGCCCAAATCATAGTACTCTTCATTTAAGAGTTGGAGTGAAGACCGGTACTTTGAGTTTTTATCTAGGGCAGTTGGGGGTTGGGCCCGGGGCAATTAACAAATGTAGATCCCTAAAATAAGCTTATATGCAAATTGACAAACCCCCCACCTTGTTATCAGAATGCAGCAATTGCCACTCGCTATATCGAAAGAAAGTTCTTGTCAAATAATCTGTATCTATTCTTATTCTTTTTTATAATCTTCTGGGGATCCCCAAAGATCAACCAGGGACAAAATTTGGGGAAAAACATGCAAAATAAGGGCACCCTTAATAAGCAAAAAAGGGCACCCTTAATAAAACACAGGACACAAAAGCCCACTATTTGGTATGCATTTGGCTTTCATTTTATTCAATGACAATTACAATATTGCGGCATACAAGGCAGCATCATGAGCCCACCTATATAGGACGTACTCGCCATACGCATACGTCTGCACTCATGTATGTACGCAGAAATAGAAGTCGCAGCGAGATGCTATTTATCATCATTATAATCATCAATATTATTTGTACAGAGAAGTATATGTGTTCGGTTCCTTCTCCCAAACATGCCATACACACACGGATCTGGTAAAACGAGTTGTTACCGTGCAATATCACAGAAACTGTAAGCACAGTGGTTACTTAGTACGACGGCCTCTACACCAAGCCTCCACAAACCTCTGGTACCACTCCCAGCGCACTCTCTGTTCTTATACAGTCAACTTAAAACATCACCATCATAACGCAGCTGATTCACAATCTTGTAATTCATACTTTTATATCTAATTCAATTATCAGTAAAATATAGTAAACTTTAAAAACTGTCATGATTCATGGTGAGCAGCCACTCAGAAAGCATGCTCCACGCGCGGATCATACTCCTAGTGAAACGGCTCACATGGGTTAAGTTTTCCAATACTATGGTGATGGTGGAGTGGTGGTTTGAGGGGTGATAACGCCGCCGGTCTTGGTGCGAGTTAGAATCTTTGGTCCGTCTACGAGACTGATCTTCCTATTACAATTCTGGTACACATAACATTAACCCCTTGGGCTGGCTTACAACAAGTGAACACCACATCGACAGTCATCACCGGGGTATGAACAAGTTAAGACAGCAAACACCTCCACTTCCCCAACATGTCGAGGCATGGCCAGAAAATGTGTATTTAGAGATCTCAAAATTGATTCATCCTATTAAGCTTCTCAACACGCAATAATCAATGCTTTTGGATATTTCCTAATGCACAATCATGTAGAGTTTCAATTGATTCAGAATCATGATTTAAGTTTTCATACTAGAATGTAGTATAGACACCATTTCCTCCATCCTCTTTATGAGTACGATCGTTCGGTTGTTGGATATACTGCTGGAGGGAGGTGTTACAGTAGAACCTACTTTCAAACAAAATTGACTGTGTGCTTATAGCCCAAGGGGTTCAAACCTTTGTATGCAACATTCCTTGATCATTCACCTAGAAAATAGTGACTTTGTAATCTCCCAATTCAACAAGCTATGTTCAATGCAATGTCAAAACATGAACCGGCATCGTATATTGTTCATGTATAACAGACTCCGAACTTAACGTCGTCCAACCGTTGTCAACTTGCTGTAGTTTTATGCGTTCGCTGTCTCATAGTGATAGGTGTGTACTATTTCAAGCCAGTCTGTTTATTTATTTATCTATTTGTGCTCCCTATTTATAGTGGGGAGTGGGTATGTATATGTATAGATATAGATATAGATATATATATGCAATTTACAAAAGATTGTCTGGTTCCGACATTTTCAGATTCAGTCTTCATATGCAAACCAGCGCAAACTAGCAGATATCAAGTCAGTATCGATCACTTTCCACCTTGGCAACCAGACCCGAGCCATTCCTCCTACTACTCACACTTCCCAGGCCCTATGCTACTGTACAAAATTCCATTCCCACCCTATGCCATTTTCAATATGTATGTGCAGTTTCTCAGAACGAAATCATCAAACGCATTTTCTTTACACCATAATGAGTGCACTGAGAACTCAACTACTTCCTCTCGTGCTTCCAACCTCTTTAAGCACAAAGGTATTAAAGAATCTTGTAAAAAGAATTCGATGCGCAACCCCATTGTCAGAACCCTCCCCACATCCTCACCTCGAGGTTGCTCTACACCCCACCCCCTTTCTAATCTACCGTGCTCTGCTGCCATTTTATGTTCTCGACATGGGTGATGATGTCATAGGCCACAACACACACTACATCTGGAGGGAGGCCTTGCACATTGAAATAATAACTGACAATGCTTTCCATTGCTAGATCCATGATAACTGGTGGAAATATACTTTCCTTAAATGTGTCAGGTTTGTTCTAATCATAATCAGATTACTAGAAGTCTTTTCCCATTTTACCCTGAATAATTAGATTACTAGTCGTTCGAACTCGTTCCCCTAAGAAAACGTTAAGCATGGCCTTAGAGTTATATCAACCCTCCAATTCCAGTGTGCGTTGGCCTACACATGTACAAGAGAGTGGAGTAATTGCGGAGTAAAGTGAAGGCCACATAGGGCCGTGGGGCGACTACTTGTAAATATTTATTGGTCTCTGAATCAATAAGATAAAGGACGAAATCATGGACCAGGTGGGACATGACAGTATGTTAAATAACCACCTCTAATAATTATCTTTTAAAATTACCATTATAATTACTTAAACGACTACTTTTTACATCATCACCTCCCATTTAATGTCACCCGAAGGGATAAAAATTGTGTAAACGTAACATTCGATTAGACTTTTAGATTATTTCCACCTGCTAAAAGGAATTGCCATTAAAAATCTCTGCGAAAACCTGCGCATGGCAATGCTCACAACTGTATAAAAGCAGGACAACCATTCTCCTGTCTGCGTGCGGAGTATGGACCAACTCTGCATGGCCCTGATAACAGCAAACATTTCAAAACTTGAGTAGTTATCTCAAAGATACTATTCCAATTTAAGTTCAATTCAACAAGCAAAAGTTCCTCATTGAAAACAAAGTTACATGTTTTTAACGATTGTCCATTGAGACATGCTGATCAAAAGGCGAACTATTTGACACCGAAATATGTAATAGAATAATGCGTATTGTGCGATGTCAAATTGCATAGGAGCAGAAACCTATGTCCCCAGTTTGTCACTAGAAGGGATTCGTTCTATGTTTAAAAAAAATACCATCTAGAAACACCGAAAGAACAGTTAACAGTCTTCTGTATTTTATAAAAGATACCTACTGTCTTTTGCCACTTCTTCTCAAAATATGACATATAAAATCTGTGTTTTCATTTTGGGAAGAATCTGAAACGACTGGGCTACTATGGGGAGAACTGTCTAGAGTGTGCGCCTTCGATTGAAATTGAGTTTGACAGCAACATTGGCATTAACCAGAATCGATGGTCAGCACTGGGTAGCATGATGTATGGTGGCTAGGTAACATAAGGACCAGTTCAGCTACCCTTCGGGAGAAAGCCATACAATTCAACGACCTGCTATATACATGGTAGAAGGTACCACCACCAGCCACCATCCAGCCAAAGTCAACATACATTGACATCTTTTTCGATGATGGTACGATTGATACACACATACACTGCTCACTGTGGCTATTGTAGACCAGACACAGTTCCTATTATGAAGTGTATGCAGAACAGATGTAATCCAGTGCTGTGTCAATCTAGTCCAAGCTGTGGGTACATGCTGTTCCAGTCAGGTTCTTGATCATCCTATTTACAAATGGCGTAACCTTCCATTATCAACCCCTTTCAATTATGAAAAATCCGAGTTGCCTTGCGTCATCCTACTCTTATGATACACGTTAGCTCTTTGGATGATGCGAGCATTATATTCCATACGCTACACGCATCCAATAGCCTCACCTCCAGTCTCTATCTTACACATTCTTTAGACAACACAGTATTAAAACTCAATAGCTTTAAAGACAAGTGGCCCTGGGCATATTACCATTATCATAGGCTTTTACACTATTGTTTGCCTCTTCACTGTCATCATCATCATCATCATTATCATCATCATCCTCGTCATAATCATCAACATGATCAATCATCTGCATTTACAATGTTTTCTTTACGAATATAGATTTAGTATTGTACAGTAGACAATCCTTGGGGGCGCGTATACTTTATGTACAAGTTCGCGGGTGCTGGCCGGCTCAGGAGGAGACCCAGTACTCCACAGGTGGCTGACTGGTTGGTCACACACGTGGGTGACGTGTGGTGCAGCAGTCACACACATGGGTGACGTGTGGTGCAGCAGTCACACACATGGGTGACGTGTGGTGCAGCAGTCACACACACACACACTGCTACATGACGCACACACAGGGAGGAGGAGGAGCAGAGTTGGAGGACACATCAGTCGTACAGCACCTTGCATTGGCAGCCAGAGTTACTTTCTGTGGTTTCTTCTCAGTTTATCCATGTCTGAGGTGGTTGGGGAATAGACATGATCTACGTCTCTGCCTCTTCCATCCGATTGAGTATATGGAAGCAGGACATGTTCACTGGACAAAGAAGGGATCAGTATGTGTCTTTAACAGGTGTAATGGGTAAAGATGATTCGACACAGCGTCCATAGAATTAGATGAAACGCTTAGTTATTGTGTTGTCCAAATGTATTCTGGCTTTGGATTGCCAACCATACTACGTATTATCCCTTCTTGCTCCTGTTCAGCCGGAGTCAGTGCTAGAGGGCTGAACAGTGCATCCAGTGGTAGGATCAATCTGAGCGACGTAGACATCAACGTCTCGCCATTAAGCTCCCCTGGCTTCTTACAAGTTCAGACAGAGGGAAGAATGAGATAGAGTTTCGTGTAAGCCCGTGTGAGGGAACCCAGTGCAGATCCAGGGTCCACATGTTAACGACAGAATACACGGGTCGGTCTACTAACTTGCCCTGAAGCTTTGAACGTAACAGAAGAACCACTTGGTCATACGAACTGAGGTATCCGAAAACTGAGGTATGCTTTACTGGTATAGGATGTAAATAATGCTGGGGGAATTTCCATTTTCCTGATTATATGTTTGTTCAAGACGGCATTGTGAATCTCTCAGTATATATTATATTTTTCACTTTACAAAACCAATTTGCAGTGTAGTAAAACCGATGTCTGCAGATACCAGAGGACATCCTGAGAGAGATTAAAACATACCCATGTCTTAAATTCCTGGGGTCCACTTGAAAGTGTGAAGGTTTACCGATACAGTGCCAGCCATTGACTATGCAGTACGTGTTGGCACCCTCGGGTGTCTACACCCATGTCTCTCCTGAGCGGTCAACCGCCAGTTGCAGCTTTGGTCGACGGTGGCAAGCTGCTTATAGGAGGGGGGCATCGTTTTCATGCACCCTCCGGCAGTCACTTTTGGGTTAGCTGCTTGGTAGAGTCCAGTCCGACCCACGGCCACCACGACCGAACAGACACATCATGCGCGGCGTGCAATGCAGGGATATTCCCAATGCTGATGACACGAACCAACCGCACACGCCTTTTGCCTGTGCGACTGCAGCCCTTGCTTCCGGAGATAGCCATGGGGGGCTGTCTCTCCTGTAGTAATGGTAGAAGTAGTACTTGTGGTAGTAGTAGTAATAGTTGTCTACAGCCATTTTTGTGTTCATACTCCTTTGTCTATGTCAAGAGTTCAGTTCTCTGTCCATGCAGTCTTGGTGGAGTTGGCTAGTAGCGCCAACTGACGCTTATTACGACATGGAGGAGCAGGGGACACGTGGGGAGCCCATCTGGGTAAGCACTTTGTCCAGCCACTGCAGCGGTCCGTTTAAGTGGATCTCTATCCAGCATGGTGTGCTTGTTACTGTCTGACGTCTGAAAGGAGGCAAGCACATACTACATTGAAATATCAGACATACTAATAGCAAGACAAACTTCTATCCATGTGCCTCTACTGCGCACCAAGACCAAATAGCTGACAGGTATTGTGGCTTCTTTTCTTTCTAAGAAAACAGTGAATCAAATACATAAACTTGACATATGGCCTGATAGACTTCAGTCCGGTAACCAGAACCAAACTTGTCATTAACATGTCATCAAGTTCCCAGATAGTGCCAAACGGCTGTCTGTGGCTAATCCATTCTACCTGTTCTATATCCAAGTTACCAATAGTATACCCACTGTTTTGGCGGCCAATTTCAACTTTTAGCACATGGTGGTGTTTTAATTTAAGTGATCACGGATATGTTAAAATAATAAATCTTTGTGAGTGTTATTTCTCAACCGAAATCTCCATACGAAGGGTCACCAGAGTTTTGAAAAGTCGATGGTGCAAAATGAATTATCACTCGTTTTGACTAACGCTTCCAACCAGGCAAAATGACCCCATTTAATAAAGTCATGCCAAAGCGTCATGACGCTGCATACAGTTAAGATAAGTCTTATGATGAATCAGTTGGGTATCGGCAGATAAGGGGAAAAACATACCTATATTCGGCTCCCCATCCCTTGACAAAACTCATGCGAATAGTGCACATCCGCGTTAATTGATACACCGACTCGAACCCTTGGTTGACTGACTGGGCAAGGAGAGCCGCAAATTCCTGGTTGTTAAAGATTTTCAAGTTGCAGCCTGAAAGAGAAACCACATCGGAATACAGTTCTTTCATATAAATGTTTTCTACTTTCTCAAAATGAAAATGAATTTGATTATATGCTACATTCAGGATCAATGCCTCACAAAACTAGATTGCTATCTTGCATATAATCAGCATATTCCATAAGTAAAAGTTCAAGTATGCCTGGAAATCAGCTAAATAGATAATACCGTAAAACCTCGCTTATAGGTCGATTTTTATTTGGAATTAATTTTTGCTATAGTCGATTTTTCTTGCTAAAAGTCCAATTCGACCTATAGGTGGGGTTTTGAAAAATAATAAACCATTTAAAGAGCCAAAATATGTCATTCTTGATAATGGAAAACACACCCGTTTTCCTAAGATTATTTTCCCTGTAAACCCATACCTCTTTGCCGAAGAGGGGGTTGTCTAAAGGGCAACATACCAGAAATATTAGTCATTTTGGCCCCGGAAAAGGCTGCTTTAGGGGGTATAGGGCGATTTCTATTTTAAGTAAGGCATTAATTTGGTACGTTTTTTCTCCTACTTTTCATTACCCATGTATATGAAGTTACCTGGGGGTATTTTGCAGACAGTAGCCGGGTGCCAGCCATAGCGCTGGTTACAGTTGGGACTCTGCACGAAGACCGCATGGTCACTCAGACACTCAGCGAACACTTCTCCTCCGATGTAGTACAGTCGAACCCCGCGACCTGAAATCACAACAACGACATGGTTTAAGGTATGCGAGACAATGCATTACCAATTAGCTCCGCCTGACAGTATTATGGGTCCCATTACTCTTCTCATACCATCATTAACACTGCCTACCAAGATTACATTGATTGTGTGAAGGTTCTTACTACCGGTTAAATGTTGCTGTCTTAAAAATGGTATATCAGCTAATAGACTTCCCAAACCTTTTCTCTAAAATGGATATAATTTTAATGTCAAGGGTTTTGTTATTACTTTAGCTGATATGCAGTACTCAATGTTAACTATATTTGTCTATAAATGCATGATTTGAGATAGGAACCATCCAATGTTGCTTATTCACCTCACTGACTTAGTGTCCCCCCTATGTGAGCATACCGGGAACTAAGCTAATAGGGAAAGCACTGAGCCATGCAGTATAAACACATAGGGAGTTTTAGTGTCGACCTACAGTAAAGATTATGGCACTGCTTGTGCTAATTTCATATCTTTATATACTGCCAATCACCTTATAAGTTGGGGAATATCTATAGAACATGATATACAATAGTGATATAGCATTAGTTGAAAGTCACCCAAATTTAGCTGATATGCCATCTTTAACTAGAGCCTGATGGGTAAAAACTAGTTATTATTCGATCATTAATACTAAGTTGAAGGAGTTACTTCCGTTAACAATATTCAACTCTGAAGAGACCCTACGCAAGTTTTCCTACTACCTAATAAAACATAAAAACAAACAGAACATCCCTCCCAGCAATCACCTCCCAATTACAAGCCAGTGGCCTTTTTTTTCAGTCATCTCCAAAACTTTTTGTGAGCCTTTCTAACCGACCTATCCCACATAATACCAACACCCAGGCCGAGGTGGGACGAGATTTAGTTTTATTCTTTCCAAACGCTATTCATTTACTTGATTAACTCCTTTTTTTCAATATCAAATCCTCCCCTCTCCCTTTGGCATTTAGCTATAGGTCTTAGTGGGATCCAGGCCTATAGAACGTGGAACTGAGAGGTGGGTGGCAGGCGGGGGGAGGCTATCACTATAACCTCAGAACCTCTCCCCCATCATTGACCGACACCCAAAAACACACAGAAAACGCCCACGCAGACCTACCAACGTGTCTCCTTGTCATCTCGACTTGATTGGTGCGGTTGACATTTGATAGGAGTCCAAGACAGAATCGCTCGGAGTTGGAGGGATCAGTGAAACCGTCTACAGTGAGCGAGGGCTGTGAGGCGTGGAAAGTCTCCCCAACACGGGCGTTCAGCTCGTAGTATGAGATACTGCACCAGAAGGTGGGCTCGGTGTATGTCACGGGTTGTGCGTCTGTGGAGCAAACAAACAGAAAATGATTAGTTTCTACAGTATTTAATATGTAAATATATCAGTAGCGGGGATACAATGTACAATGATACAACAGATGCGTCAATTAGCTGAAATCGAACTCTTCTTTAAAATACAATCTTGCCTCCTGTGATGGATATACATGTGCAGGGGCTGGGTTTGCTAAGGTAACATCTTGGCAGGTTTTGTTGGGCGTTGTGTTGCAAGATCTGTCCGAACCCTTTAGCCCGGCGGCAGGTGGCAGCACCTGCTCCGGACTTGCGGTATAGACAGAGGTCGCTATAGGCTTCCGCTCTGTGCATGCGCACGCAGGCTGGTTGCCTATATAAGCCGCCGCCCAGGAGGACTCGTCGGTTAGTTGGAGTACCTGAACTCCGCTAGCTGGCCTTGGCTTCGAGCCTACTGACCCACTCCAAATTCTATAGGGAATTCGCTTTTAGTTTGCCTGTTTAGGTTCCGTTAATAAACAACCTTTTTGCAACCTGTACACTTTAATCAAACTGTTGTCGACTTTGTTCTTTCCTTAGTAATCTACCAATATTAAGAGAACGAAGTTGCGTCCGTAACACATGTATAAAATTGAGTGTGTGAGTGGCCTCACAGATGACTCAGGGTTAGCTGGATATGTAACTTATGTACTTAGATATAGTACTCCCTTATAATCTTTCATTGGTCAATTCTGGCATCAGAAATGAATTCCTTGTTAAAAAGTACCCTCAAGTCATGTGTCATACATGTATGTTATTCCCATTCAGGCCAGCAGGTGGGTGTGGGTGAGCAGGTGGGTGTGGGACAGCAGGTGGTTGTGGGTATGCAGGTGGGTGTGGGTATGCAGGTGGGTGTGGGCGACAGTTGCAGGCTGCGGGCATGTACCGCCTTCTGTGGAAATATGATTTCTATCTTCGAGGAAAAATAATAATACCTTGGAGCCTATGGGTGCCTGTTACCGGCGATAGAAATGTTCTAGTACATTTCCATAGTAGCGAAAGAGAGAACAAAAATTGTTAAAGATCGCAGTTGAATATCTCAAAGAAAAAATGAGATTTTAAAAAAATTTCGAAGGAAAATTGTGTCCCCCGATCTTGTCTATCTCTTCATTTTTTCCCCGTTTGTCTATCTCGAATAATAACTGAAAGACAACCATTCTCCCATGTCTCAAAATTGTCTTAAAATGCAAGATTGTTAGACGTATATGACTCAGGGATGATTTACCCTGAGTCAAATATATATGGAGACGGGAATATTCTCACGGGTCAAATGGTAGTGAACTAAATGTGAAACCATACTTTCACGGTTTTATAATCAACCCTGGAAGCATTTTTCTTCTATGCCATTTCCCACTATAGCTATTTCAGTACCTGACCCCCTGGCAAGGTGACGCCAGGGGGCGGTGTGGGTGGCGCCCCTGGTGGCGGGGTGGGCAGTAACCTTTCTGTTGTCACGTCAGTACGTGCCCAACGACGGTTACAACAAGTAACCATAGTCTCTGCCAGGCAACAACACTCTCTTGATACCTATTTTATTCCTTTAGCATTCTTTTTATTTTTGTGGTTCAACTGGTTACTTTTTGTTACTCCTCACCCAATCACCATTTGGCGAAACATATTCCATGGTAGTGATGGGGTAGTTAGCATGCTCGCATATGTCAAATGATGGCCAGTTTAAGCCCAACTGTTACTAGTGAGAATGTACATGTATCCCTACTATTGCGATGGCTAATTTTCACTTTAAATATGGGATGAACAAGTCATACGTATGTAAAAATACTAAATCCTTGTGAACACTACTTCTATACATAAATTCCCATAGAGTGGGCAAAAGGAAGATTGAGCTTGTGAGTGACATCACAGATGACTCAGGGTAAGCTGGATCTGTAGCTTATCATGTACTTAGATAAAGTACTGCCTTATAATCATTCGTTGGTCAATTCTGGCACCAGAAATGGATTCCTTGTTAAAAAGTACCCTCAAGTCATGTTTTACGGGTGGAGACAGAATTAAAAAGCTAATCTAAAAAAGGTTGATGGTATTTTACATTATCCAGAGGGAATTTCAAATAATGTAGAGGGTATTTTTAAATGAAAAGAGAGAAATACCAGCCAGGTTAGGCTAAAACCTCATTTCTATCTTTCGCTTAACATTGCGGTCAATATAGAGTTCATTTAGAGGGTAGCAATTTAACAGTACTTAAGGAGTTTATGTGAAAGAGAGAACTTCATTAGGAAGATCGCTGTTCAATATCATATTGAAAAAAAAAGAGATATTTGATTTCTTTTCGAAGGAAACATTTGTCCCCCGATCTTGCCCATCCATCCCTTTGGTCATCTCATGTGTACCTGTTGCACAGTGCCCATGGCAGAGTTTCCCCCATGTAACAAAAACGTCTTAAGCCATGGTTCAGTCGACGTATATTACTCAGTTACCCTGAGTCAAATATTCATTGGTCAGTCATAAAAAGGCCAATTAGCATGCTTCATTTTCAACAAACGATGTGTGTGCAGTAACCAATGCAGACCTGGTAGCTCATTTCCTTTCTGCAAACATTAGTGCATTGAATTCAGTACAGATGGCACCATACCTCCGGTGGTTGGCCATGATTGTGTAGATCTGCTGTTATTTCAGAAGAGAAATATGAATTATTTCAGAATTATTTCAGAAGAGAAATATATACTTGGGGGTTTTAGTTTATTATAATGGACATCAATGTTAGCCATCCTAATTGGGATACATTTTTTGTACCAACGTTTAGATACATTTCTGACATCTAATTTATTCAACCCACCTAACTTATGTTCGCTATATTTAATAGGCATACATCAGCCAGTACATCTTCTCCGCGATCTTTATTCAATTCTGGCTTGATCTCAGCTTGTGTAATACTGTGGTTGCACTGTGTGTGACATCTTGTTGCCCACTTGTTGGGTGCATGCAGTGACTGAACTGAGCGCCCTACTTACAACACCAGTGACACCTGCACTGGTGCAGGGTGAATCAGGGTTCCCATGGCAACGTTTCAAGATGGCCGCCACTAGTGAATCATACTGACTGAGAAGAAGTTGCGCGTGTGTGTGTATGTAGGGTGGGAGTAATCATCTCTGATGATAGCCAACCATTGTACTGCGCAGCCACAAACCCACTCTACACCACAGAATGCAACCAGTTTGTGAAACATCTGTCTTATTAATATCTCCCCTTTCATTTTAAATTCACGTATAGGTTAGTATCTGCACTCAAAGGTAAAACCTGGTACTTTAATCGATATTTCGTATCACTTGGGCAATATATTCATATGTATAGAACTACAGCAAAAGTCACACACTTAGTACCAAAAATCTTGAGTAATTTATAAAGATAAAAAATGCATAAATACTTCATGTCTTGATGTGAAGGACGTAAACTCGGTGCTTACATAAGATAACATGTCAGTTTCTGTCTGTGCCATAACCAGGTACTGTAAATTCTTGCATATAAGCCTAACTCGTCGCACCCCAACTTTGGGCCGACCCTATAAGCCGCACTGGCGCTCTGATTATTACCATATTAGCAAAAGCTTGCGTATAAGCCACACCCTGACTCTGCGCCGCACTGGCAATCTGACTCACACACTAGGCGCGGCTTCTACGCAAGAATTACGGTAGTTTCAGCATGGTGCTACAAGATATCTGTCACTGCAGTAAAATAGTAATGCTAATCCTAGTACCTGGCGAGTCAAATGTTAGCCACGAGTTTCTTGCATTGCAGATTAAGCTACTGTAGAGTTTATGTTTACAAGACTTCTTAACAGACTCCCCTTCTACCAGGACCCTGCTAATCAATACAGCTTAGTAATACATCTAACTTAGATGTGACGTGTCCCGAATAAGTGACTGGCCGAGCAGCTAGTCGGTAAAGCCGCCTAACGGTAGGGCATCCATGCCTCGTCTGGGCTCATTGATCTACACATTTCCTGGTGCATGTCACTGCAAGGTATGTATATATCAACTCAATGTGCCTATTTTATAAGACATGCCTTTAAATCAATTTAAAATGCCATTCTCGCATTCAGTGGATCAGTTGAAAAATAGCCAACCCTTTGTTTCATAGTTTTTATGTGTGGTTATCTAGTATCGCAATTAAATCGTCAAGGTTGAGCTTGATAGCACTGATCAATGCTTCTCCGTCATAAGACGACTATGTCCCTAACCAGACCCTGTGCTTATGACCTATTCAACCCGGATGTAGAGATTATAGATGAATCGACTAGTGGAGATGATACCCGCGCCTACCACACGTGAATTGTTTAACCTTTCCAGCTTAATGTGCACTGACCACCCACCGAATTAAACACCATAAACACACATCCCAACTACAAGGAAAAAACAACCCCGCAACCTTTGGTGTTTTATTGTTTGTGTTTTTGAGGTGTTCACTGGTGGTCGGCCTTTTACTTTATCAGAATTATTTAAAGAATGTTTTGATAGCTTCACAACCTCTTTCTTTTGAAGTGACTTTAAATAGAAGTTCGTGTTTTGATATCTTCCTGAATAAGCATTGTTGTTCTATGGTTTTCGAGTGAAACCTTATCTTGCTCATTGGAGAACAACGGGTTTTTTTTGTTAACATTTATTTTTCAAAATATTAAAATTGATATACAATTTCATAACATGGATGAGTATCGTAAGTGATTCGAAGTGAGTGAATACGTGAATGAGCAAATAAAGAGAACTTATCTCAGTGAAACCCCATCAGGGCGTTGTCTTTCCGTCTTCACTCTCATATGACTTCTTTGGAAATGCCTCGTAGCAGAGGAACCAAGCCATTTTAATTTTATGTGTTATTTACCATGTTCTCTTATTGCATAGTTTCTCTTGGTTCCCATTTGAAGATTAATTCCCGATATTAAAATGGACGAGATAATATTTCTATTTATTTATCTTATAATATCATATCATATTCTCATTAAGTTCTGCAATGATTTGAAACAGATTAATTTAGTTCTTTCACTTCTACTGAATTGATAAATCTGCATAAAATCGCCCATGAATTGAATCAAGATTGTTGATTATACCTGTTAAAACTAATGAGCAGCGTTATTGGTCTTGAGTATTTGCAAATTGAAATGGCATGTCTTTAGCACTCATCTGAGCTACGTGCCTGGTGATGACAGGTGCACTGACGTTAGCTGATACCACCAATATATATGATCTCTATGGTCAAACTCATCAAACCTTACCTGCTGCTTCGGCCATCAAAACACACATCCAGTGGCTCCATGCTAGCACGGGTTAAGTTCCCGTGTGTGGCGCGAGTTGCTCCTCTACAGGGGCTCCCACACCCATGAGCAGTTCCACCAATCTACCTTAAAAAGGGTTCTTGTTCATATCGTCCATGAAATCTCTGAACTTCTTTTGAAATTACGCAGCTTCCTTGTACATCACAGGACTTCTTTTTCATAAAACCACTGTACTATCTTTGATATTCTGTAGCTTCCCTGTGCACCGCAGAGCATCATTTTCCCTGTTAGTGGGGTTGCTAATTGTTCCGAAGCAATTCTTATATTCAACTATTCAGAGATAACTCACTAATAAGAACTTCCTGCTCTGCGCAAGAGCTTTCCAAGGTTGTTTAGCACTTGTTTGAATTGCTCAGATCCGCTCATACATTGTACATTCAACTGGAGTTTGCCACGACTGGTGGTCAGTAGAATCCGGTAAGAAGTACTCAGTGGGACGGCCTCTGCCGTCAGCGATCACTAAACGTCAGTGCTGTAGGTAGAGCAGCTGTAGCCACTTTGGTGAGCAGATCAACTGCTCACTCAGTCGGCAGTCTGGTGTCTAGCACGGCCACCAGACGGGACAGTGAGCACCTCATGATGACTGTGAGCTTGGCCGGAGCAGGAGCCGGGCTTACTGAGTGTCTGCTGCTACCACTACTACACCCACTACACCTGCTGCTACTAATGCTGGTCGTGGTGGTGCTTCCCAGTGCCTCATCTACCAGATATGCCTTCAGCTTTCAAACAGTTCCTGCCAGGACGTCTTGTTGCTGCAGTAGCTAATGCTGCTCTTCACAAATGACGTGCATAGCCTTGTCTTTGCTTGCGGCTGTGTCTGAGCAGGTATTTTGCTTTTGTAGCTGCCGTATTTGTTGTTTTAACGGACTTTCTTGAAGGGCGATTGACTTTGACGCTGCTACCTGAAACAGCTGACTTTTCCTATCTCTACTCCGGACCGTCCCTTAATGCCTAGCTTATATTCCACCATTCTTGATGATATCCAGTATTTTAAAAGCCATCATCTCTTCCAACAGTTACCTACTTTTTAGGTTCTAAACTTATACGTTAATAGCCCTGTGGTATCAACTATACATTATGTGCTCTATACAACCAACATATCTTTGCAGTCCTTGTCTGCAGAAGGTATCATTGACATCAATGAATTGCACAACTCTTTGCAGTTGCATGTGCTATTCTGAAGCTGCCACATCTATTTCGTTGGCTATTGCTCTCATTATTGCGTTTCCTCCTGCTGCTGCTACTGCTGCTACATGTACAATGTGGCCTATTGTTGTTACTGCTGCTGCTGCTGCTGCTGCTGCTGCTGCTGTAAACTAACACCGCAGAATCATAACAAAAGCTGTGCCTGCTGCTCGTCCGGCAGTACCCCAGGGACACACAGACTCCCCATTTCGGTAAGATAACCTGCCATGTGCGCTAGAGGCCTAGTGGTGGTGACTAGTCCTGGGGTGACTAATGCAGATGATAAAGGTGGGCGCCCAAGCATGGCGGCCACTGGGTTCCAATCTACTGGTCAGCTAGTCTATTCTAGTCCTAGCCTGTTGTAGTCCCAGTGTGTTCTACTTCTAATCACGGTCGGTTCTACTTCTAGTCCCAGTGTGTTTTAGCCCCAGCGTGTTATAGTTTGCCTCTACATGGGTACCCACAATTTTGACCGTGTTGCTGGGTCGATTTTTAGCAAAAGGGTCCTGTCGTTGTGTTTTAGGTATATAAGAACTTAGAGAAAATACCTGTGGGTCGAATTTTATCCCTAATTTTCCTGTGTGCGTCGATTTTTAAAAGGGCCTAAAAGGGCCGTGTCGCCCGTGTCGATTTTTACCCATGTAGAGGCACTATATATAGTCCCAGTGTGTTTTAGGTCCAGTGTATTCTCGACCCCGTGTGTTCTATATAGTCTAGATATTTTAGCTCTAGACCCAGTGTGTTCTAGGTCCAAGTGTATGCTCGTTCCAATTAGTTCTAATCCAACGCTTCTAGTCCCAGTCTGTTCTCGTCCAGGTTCGTCCAACCAGACCTGAAGCAGCTGAGGTAGCAGACTTCTCTGTCCAGGCTGCACGGGAGTGTGTCTGTGTGTCTGTGCGCCTGAGAGACATGCAGGAACTAACTTTTTATGACACGACTGGCACAATAAATTAATATCTCTGTATGCCCGCTTGACATGTACAGACCTTGAAAATGCACATATCCAAGGCTTAGGGTATATCCTGTTGAGGCACCTTGACTAGAGAGTGATGGTTGAGGAGCCCTCCCTGCCCGTGTCTGCCTCCACACCAGTCACCCAGTCACTACTACTGCCCAGGTCTCCGTGACCTGGTGAGGTGAAGGTGGTGCTACACAGTGGTGGGCGGGTGGTGGGTGGGTGGTGCTGGGCGGTGGCCGCCTCACAATAAGCAGACGCTGGTTAGCTGCGTGTGCACGCGCGGCGGTGGTGCTGTGTCCGCAAGGCGGCCGCCGCACACAGGCACAACGCGTCACAACACTGTCCTCCTCCTCCCAGGGTTAGGGGGCAGCCAGGTCCTGCCACCACCCTCACATTCCTCACCCACCCACTCCTCACCCACCCACTCCTCACCCCCCCCCCCCACTTCCCACCACCTCCTTCCCATCATGGCGCTTTCTGATAAGTATTTGCTACAGCAGGCCTGGTTTCACTTTTATTGTCATAAAAGCTATGCTCCAAATGCTCCTCTTTTTACAAGTTTATAAGTGGCATGGAACACAGGAACATAGTCTGTCTAATTCCCCTTTCGTGTCTTTCAGTTATGAAATAGGGATGCTTATTAGTCATATGCTGACCATTCCGGAGAGCAGAAGTAGCGAAATGTGTGTAGGGCGATGGCTGTTTATTATTGCCCTCTTGCTGAGTTATAATTAATGGTCCATCAGGCTAGCAGATAGGGCAACTACAAAAGCAGCTGCCACTGGGATGCAGAATACCATACATACTGAGGTAGTCCATTCGCTATTCAGGAGCAGCAACACAGCACTCCGAGCCTGCCTTCTCTAGTAAAAGGCTACTTAGTATTGAATGCAGTATACTATTCTTTATCTGAGGCTGCGTTGGTACAATAGAACATATTCTTTCTGTTGATGCCTTTGCTTTTATACCCAGGTTTGGAAAGATGCGTTCTAAGACTTCAAGATGGGTATGAATGTTCTTGTATGGCAACACCAGAAGAATGTGCCTATTTCAATATACTACTCACAGGCGGAATGTTTTAGCCAGTACAATGTACACGGAATGGTATTTGAATTAAAGACTGGATGGACAGATATATACACTGTATTTAGTACTCTATAGCCATACGTTCTCTCTACAGCGAGATGTAGACCTAGACAGGCTGGTGGGCGTGTATGCTGGGGGAGGGGGAGGGGGTCTAGTTCTAGAGTAGACCCACGTGTTGAGGAGGGGTGGGGGTCTGCACACTGAGTAGCACCGTGACCTGCGTCTGACCCCAACTCTCACCTCATCAGGTCAGTCTGTCCACCACAGCACCCTTACTCCCAAACACCCAGGCCTGCATGTGGGTCGAGGGAGCAATGAACGGGCGACTTAGCAAAGTAAGGAGAAGAAGTGTGTGCCTCTACATGGGTAAAAATCGACACGGGCGACACGGCGACACGGCCCTTTTAGGCCATTTTAAAAATCGACGGACACAGGAAAGTTAGGGGTAAAAATCGACCCACAGTGATTTTTCTCTAAGTTCTTATATAGCTAAAAATCGACACGATGACTCAGCCCTTTTGCTAAAAATCGACACGGCGACACGGTCAAAATTGTGAGGACCCATGTAGAGGCACAAGTGTGCCTGGAGCAGCACCCATAAGCCTCTAACCAGGGTGGCAGAGCTTCACGAAGGGTGGGGAGAGCTATGTGGAAGATGGGCTAACATGGGTACGAAGACAATTCTGGTTGGTACAGAATGGGGAAGGATTTCTTTTTTCAATCTTTTTAAGTTGGTAGTAATATACCGGCCTCCCTCCCCCCCCCCCCCCAACCTCCCACACCCGTGTCTAGTCAGTTGTCAGCTGGCCGCACAAGGTGTGACTAATCTAGTCTCTGCACTCAGCTGGCCTCATTTCTACCCACCCTGGAACGCTCCCGGCCAGCTGCCTGTTGCAGAGGCCCTGTATACTGCAGGGGTCCCTAAGGCGGTTTCTACATGTAGCATTATAATATACGCAACACTGCTTTACACTTTCAGAATCTGAATCACAAGGAAGCCCTCGGTCTCTTTGTTAGGTTGATATTTGACGCTATCTTTAGTATGGATGATGTCACACATGCACGCAATTGGAACACATAGGATAAGGTGCCACTGTATAGTAACATATTCATGAATATAGTTTCAACATTAGTGTTCTACCGTATTGTCCCGTGTAAGCGCCCGGGCGCTTACTGATTCAAATTCACATACATCCCCGGCGCTTATACGAGACGGGCTTAGAATACCGGTATATGGTGCATTAACCAATTTCAAGACATCTGTACCCCCTTCGAGACCGGCGCTTATTTGAGACCAGGTGCTTATATGAGCCAATACGGTATAAACTACCCTCATTGCACCTCCCCCACCCCCGCATTTAAGTTCCATTCGCCCCCACTAATAGCTTTGTAGGTTGAAGTCAGTGACTGGCGGGCAGTGTCTAAGTGGTCAGTGCACAAGAACTTTTTTCTTTCCTTTTCAAGTTCTTTTTTATAGTGTTTTTCAGGTGGAACATCTCCGAGGTATGCACATGCCAGAGCTAATTATATCCACGTTACTTTGGACAAACTGTCATTGTTATGGCCATTAGGTAGGTATTTCCACAAAAAAAACTCCCCAATGAAAACAGCTTTATACTTCAAAACCAAAGGGAAAGTAGAGAGCCTTGGCCCCGGTGCCTTGACTAATCTTATTCATCAAGTCGATCTAGACACATACACATACATGACCCAGTTTCCCACTTCTCATTCCAAAATGTGAACATTTTTGTCATTTATGCTGCTATAGCATTAGAGCCTAAAGGAAGTGGAACCTTCTGTCATAGCTTTGTTCTGATATAATCTGATAAGGGAGTGGCCATTATGTGCATGTTGGAGATGGGTCGGGAAATGCCGACCGCTTTGTCAACGCCCCCTGTTGTTGAGTAATAGCCATCCCCTCAGTTCTTGAAACCTTTAACATAGATGCCAATAGTGATAAACCTCAACCCACCTCAACAGGTGGCAGGAGCACGCTAACAGGCGGTAAGAACAGAAGCAAGTACTCGCTACAAAGCAGTTTCTGTTGTTTAATTCTGTATTTGGTGAGGTGTCCCCTCTTGATGCTGTTGGTAAAAGGCAGGTAGCAAGGCCTTGTGGCAGTGGGCAGCCATCTGTTGTGGAAGTATCTGAGGGCGGAACACGCACCACACGTGCACACGCGGCACCAGCTGCTGCTGCTGCTGCTGCTGCTGCTGCTGCCACCCCTCCGCACTCCTGGCACCCCCCCCCCCCCCCGATACATCTCCAACCATAGAGTATACCTGGAGTATACTCTACTCACTGGTAGACCTGAACTCTCCACTCCCCTTCTCGGATTCCACTCCTGTAAGATGGCAGGACTCCCCCCTCTCATTATATCTGCTTGCATACCTTTCCTATAACCACCTTGTGTTGCCATGTCTACCGTGGTTGCGGGCGGTGCCTCATGCTGTGTGGATGGCCGGCGGGCAGCCTCCCCTGCTGCCTGACCCAGGCCGTGTCCCTGCCGGGTCACCACCTGATGAGGTCACAGAGTGCGCCCAGTCTCCTGCTGAGCACCCCCCCCCCCCTTCCTCCACTCATTGGCTGACACACCTTCACTCTACAACTAGACTGGGCCCTGCCTGTCATCTACCTGCAGACTGGGACTGCAACATGCTATCCTGATGGCGGCAATATGCCTAATATGGCCCTTCAACGCACACCATCCGTGCCTGGGCGTTTGGAAGTGCCATTAAAGGGTCAACAATAAATGGTCAAATAACATATATCTTGTCTCTCACTGTTCCCCATTTTTTCTTACCGGCACTATTAAAACAATCCATATGTCGACTCCACTACATGTACATTTCTTTTTAGTATCATGTGTTCGTTTAGTTTACCACATTCTTTTCTCCCTTCACCGATGAGCTTTCCACCCATGTACATTTTTAAAAACTTCTTTCTTAATTTCTTCTTTTTTCAATTTTACAGAAAGGCCCGCACCCGCATAATAATCTTTATCAGCCCTCTCCATGCCCTGTTGCCCTGCACTCTCAAACAATGTACGGTGAATGTGCAAACCAAGGCCCCTGAATAGAGGTCGCCGCCCTCCCTAGACGTCTGTGACCGACTTAGTATCAGCTGACCCCATCTAAGACTTCCCCGTCCCCCTACCTCCCCATGACCCCTCTCTGACACCCTCATTACGAGTTCTTGGAACTACGTCTGGGCATACTTTTGATTAAAAGTAAGATGCCCCCTCCTCGCAGTAAAAACTGATTTAGTCGTAGTAATTGGCCTTTCCTCATTACCTAAATTCTCGTGTATTACCCGCATCTCATTTATAGCCCGCATCCCAGCTCGGGAAAAATGCACTGGGGCATAATCTATCAAACAAACTGAGGTGATCTCCCGTACAACCCGAGTGTTATATACGCAGGAATAAACAGCAGCTAGTGAGCTTGTAAGGGGTGGGTTTGAAAACGCTGTATGATGTAAGAAGAAAATGCAGTCACTGAGTCAATGGAATTTCATTATTGCTGCTTGCCAAGAAAGGTGAAGGTCAGGTAAAAGTGGATACAAGGAGTCTACATCAGCCATAGCTATCAGTCACCCTTGGACTACAAGGTAATATCCTCATTGTGTCTTTGCTTCTTATCAGCATGAAACGTCTCTTGTCCAGACATGGTAATTGATAAATTCCTCAGCCGACACCCACGGCAAGGTCATTTCAAGGCCAAACCCAAGGTCAAACCCAAGGTGATACCTTCAGTTTGACCTTCATTTGACATTTGACATTTGTGCACTTTGCCTTAGTGATAGAGTAGCTCCTTCGTCAAAACTAGGTCACTGCACCCCGGCCAAGGAGTCACTCATTTTGAGGGCAACTGGAGTCATCCAGGTCAAGGTCAAGGTCAAAGACAAAGATTGATTTCTGCTGCATGCCCTCGACCCACCACGAGGCCCAGTAGAGATGGATTAACCATGGTCTTGGTTCTACATGTATTTCCAGGTAGTGAAGTAGTTCGCGTGTAGCCCTTCTCTCTGTCAATTCTTGGGGTTTCTACTGCGTAAGTCTTACTTTTCACGTTTCTATAGGGAACATGATAATTGAACTTCAATTCAGAGACATGTACTGTGTGTCTAACCCTCACCCCAACGTTGGACAAATTCTATAACCCTAACCGTTTGGGCATAACTATGGCGCATTGTAGTTATGCAATCTTCAAATAGTTAAACTGCATCATTCAAGTTTACACATTTTGGGTGTCACTATTTTCATTATCGGGGTTAAAGGGCCTTTTGTGTATAATCATGCTGCTCTTTTTGGTTAATTTCAATCATTACATTGTCTGAAAGAGCCTATGAGGGCACTATCCTACAGGAACGCTTGTGAATGTATTGTAGTTATGAGAAAGGTCGGTGGTGGCGCCACCAGCCTAAAGGTCTCCCAGTGAAAAGCTACATTGACTGAACCAAACAGACGTATGGGCCACCCACTGTATTTATCTCAACAGAGTATGAATGAACAAGGCTATATAAGCATGATTGTTAGAAAACTCAACACAATGTTCCAAGTTCCCCGTAAGTAATTTGTACTTCTCATTTTCTAGTTTTATATTGATGTACAGAAATATGTGCCTGGATTTCGGCAGCATCTAGACACAAGAAAACGCTCACTGCATACTATGCATGACTGTAGAAACAACGTTGTTCTAAGTTTTATGCCGTCCACACGTTTTCTATAAGAGGCAGAGGAACATGTCACCAGACAGCTAGGGTTATATAAAGGGCACTATGTGATAGTAACGTAATACCCTAGCACACTTTTCATATTACCATATTCGACGAAATAAGCGCCTTTCGCTAAATGAGCGTCCCGCATCTTTTTAGGCTAGAAAACGCTCATGAACACTTTCACGATTTTTTTGAGACTACTAAAGTACTAAAACGCCATACACATGATTTATAAGCACCCCGTGCGCTAATTACGTCAACTATGGTACAATGTAGTGCTATTTCTAAAAGTTGTGAAAGGCGTCATCTTTAGTTGACAGTTGCACCCTAGTGTCCTAGATGTGAGACATGAGCCGCTTCCATGTAGAATGAGGCACACCGTTACAGTTATCATCATGTTGTGATGTTATGTATGCTGCATGCACCTTGTGCTGCTCTGTGTACATCACGTCTGGTCTAGGCACTGCTACTCATTTATTTATATGTGTGTGTATGTGTGGTCTGTATTACGTGCTGCTGACGGCATCTCGTCATCAACCAGTCTACCTGTTAGAGGTCTTTCAGTCCCAGGTAGGATGGACGCTGGCCGAGGCTGGGGGTCTTTCATTAACTATTTACGCACATCTTCTCCAGTAGGTGACCTCTACCTCCCTGACAGCTATTGTGCATAAATGAATATAAAAAAGGGCATGTACCAAGATTTTTTTCAGAAAATAGAACCCCTTTGGAGGCAGGCAGAATGTGCTATTATCTCTTATCTATGGATCTGTCATCTTCCCCTGACAGGTTCTGGGGAGAGAGGCACATTTCAGGCATATCCCTCCCCCTCAGTCAGGCCCCTCTACTCTTCAGACCACAGCCACAGGTGGTTGTTATACAACCATTCAGCAAGTGAAGGTAAAATTGCCCCAAATGTGATGGTTTGAAGTATTGCAGTGATAACATTGGGGATCATAGTATGATACCTTGTGTTACTATAACCACGCGGATATTATCGCCAGACAAATGATCATTCCCTTTAGCCACAACAGGTCCAAGTATATGGCATCTTTATCTCGTCTGTTATGCGGGTCGGTCTTTAATCGACACCCTGTCATCTGGGTTGTCAGTTGGACACAGACAGCCACTACTGGCTTTAGGCCAATGACTCGCATATTCGTCTACAAAGCCGACACACGCCAGGCCAGAACAACGCCCATCTGACTGTTAAGGCGGCCAACCATATTTTCATTGGGGAACTCAAGAATTTATATAGGGGATCCTTTCAATATTGCCCCCTTACTCCATTTTCTATGTCACAAGAGACATAAACATTAACCGGGGCCTTATTTCCTCTTCAGACTGGTTTATGTAAAATCCCTTTTTCAGACCAGAGATATTGGGCTTCTCTCACTAGGGTCGAACGGAGCTCAATAGATTGGAGCAAAGGGATGTAAATGGGTTGATGGTCCGATCAACCTATTTTCTGATACCCCCTACATGCATCTTTATTATGATATTTTCGATTAGTAGATATACGTAATATGTATCAGTCAGTGAAAAATAATAAACACCTTATATCAAGTAAAACAAGTAACCCCATACAAAACAGAACCATCTTTCTGCTACAGTAACCTACACTTTCCTACTTCTGCATATACTTTTTTCTTTTGTTTGTTGCGGTGCATTCTGAACATTCCTCTCCCATGGAGGTAGCGCTCTTTTGTTGGTCTTGCTACCAGCATTTCTGTCTTCTTTGATAATCTGATTTTGCATTTATTTTATCTATTATATTTCTATTTAATTCAAGTCATGTTTTGTTTTGTTCAATCTATTACTTTACTTTTCTTCGATTATCCTTTTATATAGCTGAATTTTATTTTGATTATTTTTTTTATCTTTTGTTGCGTCTATTGTCCTTTTACATTTTATTCCTTTTCATCATTTTATTCAACTTTGCTTTTACTTATTCTATTATATTTCTCTCCTCTCTCTTTCAGTAGTTTCTCCATTCTTTTTCAGTAGATAATCACTGCACTAACACGTGGAAGCTGAACCGTGGGGAATGGGGTAATACGTAGCAAAAAGGGAGTTCTTATTACGTACGATTACATGAGCAAATAGTTAAGGGTCACTTGGTGCTCTCAAACACTGTACACGGTTTCCTTTATCAGAACTCACATACCGTTAATTCATGTAATCATACAGCCGCCTCAGACCTGGCATATATTCTGCTATGCATCATGATATCCAGATGTTTCTATGATACAGCAACGCGTAACATAGCACGTAGGAATGGAATATCACTCTCCGACTGATTGTTTGCAATTCAAATCGGTGGTCAGGGTAAACATAGAAAAGTGCTCATTCTGTACTGAACAAGCGATTTTCAAAGAGTGATAAAAAACTGACCAACTCTATCAGGAGGATAGCCAAGCAAAGATTGGGGAACATCAAATGTTTGATTATCTCCCAATCAAATCGGAGTCCTGTGGATCGAGTCTGTGATGACCGCACACATACTTCGTAGTCACTCCATCACAGGTCATGGACAAGGCGACAGGACCATATTTTAATCCTATAATATATGGACAAGGGACAAAAAAGGGGTTTACGACAAGGGGCAAGACCTAATTCTTAAGTCGACAAGGGACAAGACATACTTCTTAACTCGACAAGGGACAAGGCCTATTTCTAAAAATCGACAGGGGAAATTCCCCGTCATAGGCATTTCTTAAAATCGACAAGGGGCACAGCTACCCCCGTCTCGAGCCCTCATCATGTCATACAGACATGCTCACACTGAGTAAGCCACCTCATGTCAGCAGGAAGAGATAAATGTCTTTCCACTGAAGTCCAGTGTCCCGGCGCATAACTACCGGTAGTACATCCTCTAGTTGTCTTAAAGGCCACATATATAAGTTTCCAATCTTACTTAACTATTAACGCTATAACACCAGCCCGTGTGCGGTGTTCCTGATCCGCACAAGACTCACTTGGTTCCAGTTTACTATATATGCATGTTCATGTCAACGCTCTTCCTTGTTACTTGCTTAATCGTATTGCTAAGTCGGCCAATACATGCGCTATATCTATAGCTCAGATTCCTAAAAGCCGAGACACATATCCTTATCCTCTATCGATAGTTTATTGGTACATAAGTTACCCCCCACCACACCTACGTGAGCGCTGATAAGCTCTTTTTCCCGGATTCATATAAGCTTATTTCTACTGTTTCAGAGGAGAAACCAGGTTAGGGAGTGCTCATTTTTTAACAACAGGGGGGGGGGGGGGGGGGGTGGTGGATTTGGGGGGGGGGGTAAAAAATTTGGACCCCTTGAGGGGGGGGGGGGTAAAAAATTCAGACCCCTCTTGGGGGGGGGGGGCAAAAAAATTCAACCTGTTTTGAGGGGAAAAGCCCGCGCGGTACTATGCTACAAAGGGGCGCGAACGCGCGCGATCTTCGGCCTGCCGGGGGGGGGGTAAAAAATTTCGACCCCTCTAGAGGGGGGGGGTGAAAAAAATTCGCGCGCTCCGCGCAAAATCTCACCACCCCCCCCTGTTGTTAAAAAATGAGCACTCCCTTAAGTATGTTCTTCACTTCGTACAGAGTCCCTGCAACAACATCCCAACACAACCGACCCTATTTCGATCTTTTATGCTGTTTGTGAGGCTGAAAGAGGCATTCCGATAAATGGGCCAACATGCATATGGTCATGTCACCTTGGTGGGTAGTGTAGTCATGGACTCACCTCCGGTGTCGTGGAGGAGACTCCACAGGTGCTAGACAGCTGTCTTGGATATGGGGCCAAACTATGGCAGGAACCTGATTGAAGCTTTACAATTGCCCTACCTCCTTATTCATGCATTTTCCATTTCTTATTTAATTAAGTGGAGCGAGATGAAACAAAACATATCAGGGCCTTCCCCGCGATTTTCCCGAGCGGCCGAGTTGGACACCCTCCTCTTGCCTAGCCGGTACTTTTATCCCATGGAGTTTCTCAATGCGCCTTTCTGGTAAAAAAAAACAACATTGATCATAAATCTGTTGTAGAATTTCATTATGTAAAACACTGCTGTCTCATTTCGTTTCTCAAAAAAAAAGAAAGAGAGTTGGTCTGCATCCAGATGCTGGTGTATGGTCAGTTTTTGACACTTGACCCATGTTCTACACAACAACAAGCCCATACACATACATGTATATCTGGTTACACTTGCCATCCCTATGGTTTCCAGGAAACCCAACGGCACAACGACGTCACAAACAACAGAAAATGGCCGTCACCTGAGATGTGTTCTACCTACATACCCCAAACCCACAAGATAAGGAGTCTCCCCTTTCTTTTACATACTTTAATTGGCAGTCCTAGTCAAATGTAAAAAATCGAATTTACTACCGGCTAGTTCAAATCTGGCATAGCCTCTCTACCAAACTTGACTGATATACTATTGCTTAGGCAACACCAAAAATTTAATTTGGTCTACGGATTTCACTTTCGAAAAATAACAACAGGTGTGAGCGCACAAAGTTCATGTCTACAGATTTTGTACTAAAATAATTAGAGTGAGCGTCCATTTTGTATTTACTTGTGCTCTGACAAAATATTCCACCGAACCGACAGCAATACAAGTGTTCCGGTTATTTGTATTTTATCAAATCCATGTACATATTCAACTACCGGGGGCATCTATCGCAAAAGCAGCTGTCTGTCTTTTTCTTCTAACTCACTGTTATTTTAGAAACTTACTTTCATCAAAGATTTTACCAATATTATCTCAGCAACATCTGGCGTGCTTGTTTTGATGGTATCTCCTCAAACCATCATCAGGCCTCCCTGCACCCCCTGGACCACCTTAAAGGAATTTTAAAGGAATCTTTTCCCTGAAGATAAAGGAATTTTAAAGGAATTCTAAAGGAATCTCCGTCAAAATAAAGGAAATGAAATGCAATATTTACTGACATTACAGCATGTAATATTGATCATAGTATTGTTATTGCAGGGATTTGCTTTGATTTGGCATATAAGGGTAGAAAAATTCAATTTATTAATGAATCTGACCCAGACATTGTTTAAAAAAATCTATATAATAGTCTGCAGTATTTTACAAGTCATAGACATCCTCAATGCTTGCAGTTTACACTATGGTAAGAACATTAACTGCACAGCTCTGCTTCAGTTCTGAAGAGATGCAATCCTACCCCTGCCTATGAAAATTTTGGATTTTTACAACTCATATTAATGCGCTTTGACACATTTTGATGGAAAATTTAAGTATGAAGACCTAACCATACACACAAAAAACTAAGCTAGTCGAAGCGACTCGTTTCCTTGAGTCAATGCTACTTTGACTCTTTTCCTTGCTTATTTGACTCTGCCATGTAATGAGTCGAACCCCATTTGACTCGTTTACCACAATTGACTCACTTGCCATGCAGAGTTATGTTGGTTTGACTCTTGACAATAACAAGAGTCAAAGTCATCTATACATTTCTCCTCCAGGAAGACTGCAAAGCTGACCATGCATTGATAGACATTACAGGCAAGGAGGATAGACAACACAAAATTGACGATGAATAAAGATTGCCAGTCCCATCTCAATGTTCTAGACAGGTGAGTCAACACAACTTTGACTCTGATTGCTAGGGGAGTTAAATACATTTTGACTCACCTGCACATCAGAGTAAAACAAGTGTTGACTCACTTTTACAAAAGAGTCAAATTGGTTTTGACTCATTTGCACAACTGAGTCATATAGGTTTTGACTCTCTTGCACAAGAGAGTCAAAAAAGTGAGTTATATGAGTGACAGAGATTTGACTCAATTTGACTGGGATAATTTTCTCTGTGTAGAAGGTGAATTCATGGTCTCCTGAACAGTGCTGAACTAAGGCGGTTTGGACAATTTGGAAAGGCTAGACTTGAAAGGGGCATTCTGGTGCATTTTGGCACAAAACATATTAAAGCTCAGTATCTATCCTCTGTGAATGAGGTAAAGTTTTAAGCCATTAGGCAATTTCAGACTTAACATGGTGTATGCTGGTGCATTTTGACAAAGAAGTTTAATCCCCATATTTGTCTTATTCTTTATGACTGGGGATGGATCCTTGTATTAGGAAGGAAAGCTTTTGGAAGATTTGGAAATTCTAGACCTGAAATGGTACAACCTGGTGGATTTTAGTACAAAATTTAAGCCTTAGATCTGTATTATCCTTTATGACTGGGACTGGAACCTTGAAAAATTCTGAAATTCTAGACTTGAAATGGTGCAATCTTGGGGATTTGGCACCCTCCAAGATTGCACCCTATCTATTTAGACAGAGATCAGTTTCTTCCTGGCCTTAAATACTGGATCAGATTGGATCTAGACGAATCACAAGAATGACCAATTTGAAAAGAAATAAAACTATGAAATGTGAGGAGTGAATGTGTATGAGATTTACAGATAGCCATGATTATTCTCTCACACGTATGGGCTATCATTGTAATCACTATTCCCTCTGTATCAAGAAAATTTGGAAATCTAGACTTGAAATGGGGCATTCTGGTGCATCATGGCAGAAAATACATTAAGGGCTGTATTAACCCTTATGAGTGGGGCTGGAACCTTGTTTATGGCAGGGGAGCTTTTTGAAAAAAATCTGGAAATTTATACTTGAAATGGTGCAATCTGGTGAATTTTAGTAAGATATTGGTGACATAATTATGGGATTAGACCATTTTAAAAGCAATAAAGGAATTTTCAAGCCACTTAAAGGAATTTTAACAGAATGAAGGAATCATACCCAGTTAAAAGGAGTTTTAAAGGAATAAAGGGATTGGTGGGAGGCCTGCATCATATATGTTCCAAATTCTGTGGGTGATTTCCTGGTGCGCATATTTCTTCTTTTGTTTATCATATTTTGATTTCCTGAGACGATATCGGTCCCTCTAATTAGGCCCTACACTGTACCCTTACTCGGGCCATGCCCAAGGCATGTAGCTACAATGGACAACAGAACATACTGTGTATCGGGAAGGCCCGGCGGGAAGGGGCGAGGATAAAAAGCTTCATGACTGTAATTAGCAACCGGCAATCATATACATGTTGGTACAATATCACTATGGTATACTGTTGCCACGAGTCACTCTGCACTGGGTGTCATTTTGTCACCAAGGAAACATGGTTTGTCCCCACATCCTCACTAAAGATCAGCATGTCGAACAAGGAGCACAACAGTGCAATGGGGATGTCATTGATGACATTGTACGTCTACATTGAAAATATTGATGATGGCTTTCGCTCTGTAAAAATATAATTACCTCCTTATTATTTAGCCATAAGGCAGAACCAATATCAGTGTTATGAAAGGTTGATGTATACATTCCAGGAGTACCGCTGAATGGTATTTCACAGAACAGTTGATTAGATAATATCTGTCACAATTTGTGTAAATCGGTCACCCATATCGTGATGGGCAGATACAATTCATCTTGCATTACTTAACTCACTCATACCTACGACAAATACGAGGGTTAACTAATGCATACCAGGGGTAGACACTAACTTTTTCAGCTGTGGGCCATCCGGGCCCGTAGCTCTAGAAAACTACGGGCCCGGACCAAGATCTGTGGGCCAATAGTCAAAATTATGTTTTCTTTAAGAGAAAAAACATGTATATTTCTGATTGTTCTATAAAACACTGGAATCAATATGATTGATTCGGGCACATTTCCCTTTTTCTAACGATATATTGCATGAGCTAACGATATATTGCATGACTATAGTTGTCAGGCAAACTTTCTATAAATGTCTTCCAAATACTCTTGTGGGCCACCCGGGCCCGTAGGAATGCTATTTTGCAGAAAACTACGGGCCCGGACCAATAACTACGGGCCATTGGCTCCCGGGCCAGCGTTAGTGTCTACCCCTGCATACTATATTTATAAATTGATCGTATTCCATACGGTTTTATATAATAGTAATAGTATGTGTACTTACCGACTGGAGGGCTGGGTGGCATGTCGACGCCATCTGCAATTACATAATTTCACTTGAATTCTACAGTCAACTGTTTCAAATTGTAAAATAAAACACACTTTAGGGGGCTAAATAAAAGACATGTTGACAGCTAAGTTCTAGCCAGGCACGCTGACACCTTGACAACCTGTTGGAGTCAGCTAGCGATTATCGATATAAACAGAATTGGTAACAAGTATCGCTAACATGCTAACTGAAGCTGAAGCAAATTGGATTTTGATCAACCAAAACTTCCTATATCATATTTAGTTCAAAAATTTGAAAGGCAAATCAGTTCATCCTTTTATATGTATCCGGTAAGTCTAATCTAGTCTGGACTAAGCAGTTATCAGTAGGGAAAGGTGCCGAGATTGGAGAGATTCGGGAGATGGTATCGGTCAGATAGAAGAAACTGGAGAACTGTAGAGAACACAGGATTGTGTCACCAAGAGCAGCCACATCACTCATTATACAATGGGCTTCATTTGGACTCTTATAACGTTTTCTACTACATAAACAGACTGACACAACCGTTTCTATAAAAAAAAAAAGCATAAATGTCAGACCCTAATCGACAAAAAGTAGGAAATTATACAAATTTTCTATGTGATATATTAACATTTAAAATCTAACTCGGCAAACCAGGGTTAAAGTAGGAATTAATACAAAATTAGGAAAAGTGACATCTGTGAGTACTGCTGACACAATCCTGGGTAAGGTCATTCCTCTACAAGTACTACCCCTAGCAGGGCTCCCCCGATACTGAAAGTACACCGGCGTCCTTTTAGCTCACAGCGAGGTTAGATAACCGCAAAATCGCTGCTGGTATCAGTTTACCTATCCATGGCATTTTAAATTCTGTATATCCTTCAGTTAGAGAATATTTTCTTTTCAATGAACCACCCCAAAAGATTTAAGAGATGAACTTTGCCGATTTTTCAGTCTTTGGAGAATCATGCACTAGGCTAGCCAGGGCGCTACAGAGAGAAGATTAGCCTATATTAAAGAGAGTAAATGTAAAAGGGCACTTCAGAGCATATATTTAAGAGTAAGGGGAGTTGAGAGCAGGATTCAAATGACACACCTTTTATATACATGTACACGAGCACCTTATATTGATACACACAGCGCTACAACAAGCACACTGAGGCGGGCAAGTCCAATGGACTGCGGGCACATAGCCAGCTTTGGCAGAGCCAGAGGATGGCCCATGTAGGTTCTATTACCACCAGAGGCATATTCAAAGTTCCATAAGCCTTTCTCTTATGTCGCTTGAGCCAATACGACCTGCTTGTGTCACCCAAGGGCAATGCACGATTTATTACACGACCAAAAGATTGAAACATGATGTTTTCATCGTCCCCATAGCCATGTCACGTGGTCAGCAGTGAGCTGCTCGCTGAATAGTCAACGCAGAGAGAGGGGCGGTGCCTAATCCGAATGCTACTTTTCAATTGGTCCAGAGGAAGCAATTTCAGCATACCACTTGCCTGAGTAGATATTAAAATATCAGCCCTTCTGTGCTTTTGAGTTACCCTACCATTGACAGAGGAAGGAGGGCGGCAGGTATTTGACCCGTATACATTTTTAGTTTGGTTTGTGGTTAGCATAACCTCAGACCATATACTGGAAAGTGATCCTCGAAGAGCTAGGTTCAGGTGGGAGGTTGGTCTTACGTCACAGCATACAGAGGGTGTGTGTGGGGGGGGGGGGGCAGGGCAGGATCACCAGATATTTGGGGTTGGCAGCCAGAATGGACAATAGAAACTGTTAGATACTCTAAACGACCATGTTAGTTTCAGATCAGTCAGGTAGAGTGCAGTGGAATAGAAGCAACTGGGAAGCGTGTTCGCAATATGGTATATGTCACTCAAAATTAGGTATCGAAAGACTGGCCATTTTGGTTTTATCTTAAATCTAATGTGGATGACGATGTCATTCGATCTCTCTTTGATTAAGAAAAGAAAATGGCATACAGCCAGGACACGGTAATTTTCTTTCCAATTGAGAAGTAATTTCTCAAATCATTTACATTCAATCACATTAGTCTCCCTTCTATTTCATAATGGCTAGTTGGAATCGATACCTCCTACACTTGCTCATAAAGAAATGAGCTACTTTACAAGCTTTTTGGTAGACAACCAAGCAGCCAGCGGCAGTACACCTCTCTTAATTAAAGAGTTGTGGACAGCCACATTTGTTAATTCATTTCATTACATACCAACATCTTGCCGATCATGGCCCTCCCCATCCTCACTCAAACAACCTGTCAACAAGAAGGGGTACTCTCAACACGTCGGGCACATCTCTCATTCAAACATAGCACAACTCTCAGACTGCCAATGTAGCTGCTACTGTCAATAGAGGAACTGTCAGTACCAACGCTGTCAATAGAGGCTGTCAACGCTGTCAATACAGGTACAGAGGTACAAGTGCATTTTTTTAAACATCTACCGGTATTTATCAAACTGTAATCTAAAAGCGTAGAATGGAGTGAAAATGGACAATGTTGCTCAGATGGAACCAGCCACCGATATTTGTAGGAGTTACTGACTGACTACGCGTTCCCATTATATCTCCTTTCACTCCCAATAGGCAAGGGCTATCCCAATTTTACTTTGTGATTTTTGCTGACAATTAATTATAATACTTACACTGACCCTAAAATAGTTACTTTAACTAGTGTTAATTCTAATTCATCCCCCTTCCCCTCCTTTTAGAATCTATTAGTCGAGATTCAGTTTTTGATTGAGAAAAAGAAACATCACAACTTAAAATAGATATTCACTCAGCTTTTAGAATAACTATTTATTAAGTCCACTCTGCCCCCCCCCCCCAAAAAAAAAAACACAAAAAAAATTTAAACGGCAGCACTTCCGACTCACAATCAAAAAGTCACCCCATGTCCAGCTATACAACTTACAAAAAACTTAACACAATAGCCAAATAAAAGGAGTCGTGTGATGTGCCAGTTACAGTGCAAAGTCTTCATATTCATTTTAAGATTAATGAAACAAACTGATTGCTATCTGTGTGTGGATGTAATGTGCTTAAAAATACGGAACATGACAGGCATTTATTCTTATCATTCCTATAATGACGTCAGGCCATGCAAACAAGCTGAGTATTCTTCCTGAAGTAACTATTTGTTCCAGACTGCTTTCTACTAAATGTTATTACCTTCGGAACTGTTATCAGATTCAACGATAATTCCGTGAACGTCTCAAGAGTACCATACTACGACAAAAATGGTGTGTTTTAATGGAAAATCTTGGCAGACCTTGGGAATTAAGGAATTCATTTTCTTACCCATTCCTTGATTCTCGTTATTCTCTCCATCCTCAGAGATGTAGCCTGGTGGCGGCGTCTCTACAAAGGACAAAAAAAGAAACAAATGTCATATCTTTCTTTTAAAATGTTCAGTAGGAGTGACAAGAAGATGATCCATGGTATGCTTGCCAGTGTGAGAACCTGCATAAAGATCCAATTTCTATATACTTCTTAAAAGTACACGTCATACAATGGATACAGCATGCAAAAGTTGTCTTTCAATATAAAAACTTATGTATTGCTTTCGAATCTTGCTCGTGTTTTAATGTATACAAGGGGACAAGGACTTTACAGCAAAGCTGTAGTGGCTTGGATTTTTTATAGGATTGTTATGAGCTGGAAGGAGGGGAGAGAGGGAGGAGGAAGGGGCAGAGGAAGGACTTCTGATGGCATTCCTTTGAGGATGGCAAAATGTTATTTTGATGACCAGGGATGCTGTGTGTGTGTAGTGGGGTGGGAGGGGGGGGGGGGTGGTAATTATTATGCCTGAGTTCATAGATTGTCTTTGGGCTGGCTTGAGTTATTTAACTTTGAGTATAGGTCCTGCATGTACATATCATGGGGATTGGCAGAGACATTGACAGCTTGGCTTGCCATAGGAGTCAATGACTATTAGGCTGTTAGGTTATTGCCATTGACAGCTACATTCAACAACTCAAAATATGGCTGTGGACTATATTACCACAATGTATACTGGTTCTACATGTAGTAACTGAAAACCAGATCTAGAGTAAAATTAGTCTTGCACACACCTGTACTCACACATGGGGAGACCAGGTCTGGGTAAGGTCGAAGGGTCAACTAGGGTTTTATTTCTCTCCCTCTGTGGTGTAAATGGCTTTACGGACAATGTCCCAAAGCCAACAATAAATGTACTAAATTTCCAACATTGAAATCTCATGGGAAAGTGATAATTGTGTGTAGTCTTGTTAGCTACCACCACGCAATACAAATTTTTAAAAACAGCAGAAACTCCCAAAGGAAATCAGATCCATATGCACATGTTGAATGTTTGCATTGTTATGTATTTTGAACTGCAAATTTTGGGCAATTTTGTCGAACCGCAATAAAAAAAATATCAGATACTTACCAGCGATGTTGAAGGGTTGCTCACCGAGGCCAGTTGGGAAGTCTGTATTCTCGGGCACGGTGTTGGAGTAGTCCTCCAACGGAGGAAACTCTTGTGGAATCTCTGTCTGCCGGGGAACGAGCACCGCCGGCAACGCAGGAGGCAACACCGGCTGCAGCACTATAAAGACACAAATACACCAGATATTAAGAATCAGTTAAGCCATCAACTACTTCCAGCGATAGTTATGGAGTGATACATCTCATCCATTTGCGATCAAGTGTTCATGGTAACCCATGTGCCTGCACACCAAAATAAAGCTAAACCATAGTGGATATCAAACACCAGTGAACATTAGGAACCCCAACAAAGGCCAAAATATTATATAACAAAAGCAATGCCAAAAGCCCAGAAAGTGCTGTCATCAAGGTTAATTTCAGCACTTCCTTCTCAATGAATCCTTGTTTAGTGACAAGCAATGCCAAAAGCCCAGAAAGTGCTGTCATCAAGGTTAATTTCAGCACTTCCTTCTCAATGAATCCTTGTTTAGTGACAGGCGAAGTATTTGCTTGATACATGGTCCACAAATACTAACTCGTTTAATAAATGGTCCGCATAGATATATGTGCCTCTACATGGGTAAAATTCGACACGTGCGACACGGCCCTTTTAAAATTCGACACGTGCGACACGGCCCTGTTAAAATTCGACGGACACAGCGAAAAATATCGACCCACAGGAATTTTTTCTCTAAGTCCTTACATACATAAAAATCGACATGGCGACGTGGCCTTTCTTGCTAAAAATCGACTCGGCGACACAGTCAAAAATACAGGTACCCATGTAGAGGCACATATATGAATTAGGACTTGCTCAGATCAAGCTTTAATTTACAGCTAATATACTCTAGAACTTATAACCTATGACATACCAGCACTCAGATCATATGTGGTCGTTGGCTGGAACCGTCTAATACCAATAGCAGTACACTCGTACAGGCTGAGATGATACCGTTATTGAAACGATTGGACTAAAACGACAACGCTTCTTCTCTTGGATAAAAAGCGACTAATGAAAAAAATATCTTCATTTGTTTACTTGAGTGAGTCTTATTTATCAGACAGTAATTAAGTGTTTCCACCACACATGTGTGTGCCCAAACACGGGTAACCACATTTTGGAGGCTGACAAAACGTAATTTTCAAAGGGTCTGTGACTGTGACACCCCTGTCGATTTGTCATTTTTATCCCATCCTTTTACTCAGTTTTAGTCTGTCCGCCGATTTCTATAACCCCTGTGACACCAATGTCGATTTCAAAAATCCCCGTGTCGATTTATTTCGAATTTACCCATGTACATGCAGAGGTCCATGTATGTCGTGCAGATTGTTTGTGTATTGAAGTGGTTTGGGGTATGGGGGTCGGGGCTGTGTGTGGGTAGCAACCTGACTGATGATAGATGTCGGAGATTTGTTGCCAACATTGTAGAGACTGCTTCCGACCTGTCATCAGCTGCTGACCGACATATCACTAACTTCCTGGAAGCTGCAGCCCCTCTCCCACACCTCTGCAGCCTGGTTGCTGCACGACCGCCCTCCCACCCCTGCCCTACCCACACACCGTATGCTGGTGGGCAGCAAGTGGGCGAAAAACGGCCAATCTAGAGTCCTTATATGGATTGCCCATATTTGGGTTGCCCATAATATGGGTTACCCTTATAAGGCTTACCCATATAAAGAAACAGTGGCACATGCACCTCAACATAGCCATGATTCCCATATCATTCTCCGCCCTATGCATGATGCCGGAGGATACATTTGTGAATACGACCTTGCTTTATCTGCCAATATTTGGTATTTTGAAGAAAAAAACAGGTTTCATGATATTGTCAGTAGATGGCGCCACAACTGTAGAATACTGTACTTAGGATCTCTTTACTTAAACATAGTGTGGCGGCATAGCATTTTTTTCAGAAGTTACCAAATTCTCACAGACATAGACTCACATATGATAAAATTGAAAGATGTGAAAATATTCCCAAAACCCTCTAATCAAGTAAAACAGGGACATATGATAAACAAATTTTAATTAAGAGGCAATTTAGATCTGATGTATGAAGGCTGTGGCGGCCATCTTTAAAAAGGGTTATTTATGATTGCATTTCTAGTCAGTTTAACTGCTGAGGGTATATAAATATCCCATTTCTTTGACTGCAGTAACACAACAAGATAACTCAGATATGCCTCTAATGACCTTCCAAAATATTGAGAGCAGAGGCAAGGTCAAGGTCATTTGTCAAGGTAAAACACCAGCAAACAGGAATTTCCTGATGGATTTTATTAATTTCTATACATATATGCTAGGTGTTGCAAATTAGAAACATTCAACAGGACAATATATCACCTTTCCTTCATCTCAGCAGTAGTTATTCTTTCATGAGATGTAGATGCTAGTAGTATAGTATGTATCGGAACGGGACTATAGTTAAGTACTGTTTATTACTCAATCGACATGCAGCCAATCAGAGGCCTCCATTTGGTCACGTGACCGGAAGTGACCTACTTAGGGGATTAGTGGTGACGTCACGTGACCTAGTTAGCCAATCAGAGGCCTCCATTTGGTCACGTGACCGGAAGTGACCTACTTAGGGGATTAGCGGTGCATTCTGGGTAACCCTGCAGCCAATCAGAGGCCTCCATTGGGTGACCGGAAGTGACCTACTTAGGGGATGGTGCATTCTGGGTAACCTACTGACCTACTTAGGGGACCGGAAGTGACGTCATATGACCTAATTTAGGATCACGTGATCGGAAGTGACCTGATGAGTCACGTGACCGGAAGTGACGTCACACGACTTAATGGCCAACCGGAAGCGACCTGATTGATCACGTGACCGGAAGAAGAAGAAGTTTTTTTTTTGTTTAGGATCCCGTGACTGGAAGCGACGTCGTCACATGAGTGACGCTTTAAGAGACTGCGCGACTTACTAGTAAAAGAAGCCGTATGATAATAAAAACACAACAATATTTTCTTTTAATTTTTTTTTATTTATTTTTTTTTCAATCTTGATAAACACTCTATTTTTGAAAAGATGCACACGCTTATTTTTTTTTTTTTTTTTTTTTCATATCTCTAAAGGACTCGTTGTCACACCGTCAGAATGCACGCGACGCTTATAATACAAGTAGCGCACGCCGTCTTTCTCTATGGTGTAGGTGACCATTTTGTTTCGCACCACTTTGAAATTTCTATTTACAGCAATGAGAGTTTTTCGTTGGCGAAGAACATCCAAGAAGGCGTCTGGTTCCTGGGGGTTTTGTTTCTTCTGTACGCCTTTTGCACTCCATTTTTTGGATTTTCTTTCACCAGTGTCGCTGACTCGATCGTAGCAAATGTAAGTCTTAGGGTTGAGACTTAGGATCCCGTCACCTTCCCACTCCGCTTTCATGAGCCCCGAAGTTCTCAGATCGTGAAGGTACCGTCTCTCACAACATCCGCCGGGCGGCGCACACCATTCTCGCACTCTTTCCGTTTTTGTCTTCACGAAAAGCTCTAAGTGCTCGTCGCACACCGCTGTCGGAAGCCACTTTCGTTTCTCTCTGAAGTATGTCTCTCTCAGGCGAGGTTTCACTAGGTCATCCAACGTGGCACCGCTGAGAGCCATGTAAAGACTGTCGGTGTCCATTTGACAAAGGGCATAATCGCGCCGATCGACGAATCTATCCAAGAAGTCGTATGTGAACTCTAACATTTTCAACTTCGCGTACTGGTATACCATGAACCCTATCTGAATAGGGAGGTTGTTCTTGACCGTTTTCGGTTGTAGTTCGACTTCAAACAGATCGGAAGTCAACTCGGACGCCTTTTTGAAGCGCCACGAATTGGCCAATAGTTCGAACTTCCGACTGTCAGTGTATCTCACCGCCGTGTGTTTTTCTTTGTTGCAGATTGTTTTACCGTACGTAGCGTTTCCCATTAACTTGTAACAGTCTGACAGAATTTTCTCGTTCTCGTTCACGTCGCCACGTCTTCGCGCCGCCGTCACTTCGTCCGCGAAACCGGCAAAGGAGCGTTTAGGTAGGTATTCTACCACCAGCTGCACTTTGGTGACTATCAAACCGTGCTCTAAATACCACTTGAGAAGCGGCGTTCTCAAGAGAATATTTTTTCCGTGGTAACTCCCTATCAGACATCTCTGAGGCGTGTTCAACAGCTTTTCTTCCTGCGCAAAGTCTGACATGTGAGGGCCTATGTCCGATTTTGAAACGGTCGCGTTCTTGAAAACGGGGGTCATTTCTTCGAAGTACTCTCGTAGGTGAGGCGGCGTAGTGATGTCCACTTGAACTAAACCGAACATTTTCTCCTCTTTCACAGCGGAAAGGATGTCGCTCTCGCTCATCGCGTTTCGAGACACTTTCAAAGCGTCAACCTTCCAGCGTTGTTGGGAGGCCTTGACCCGCTCATCTCGACGCTTCATCTCTCGCCATTCGCACTCCCACACGACGACCAGCTTGTAACCTAACGCTTTCAAGTAAGCGCTTACTCTGGTCGTTCTGTCGCGTCTCTCCTCTCTCAGTGAAGCGCACTGATATCGGTGCGACGGTATGCACTCGTGAGCGTGGAACCAACACCCGTGAAACTGGAAAACCGTATTAGAGGCCGCGTGAAATCCGTCCACGCGAATTCTCCGACAGCCTACCGCCATCTCGCCGCCGTTCAGAGCGTGGCGCAGTTTCACGTCGCGGTCGTGCTCTACGAAGCGTAACCACTCCAAAGCGCTGTGAGAGTTTCTTTGCCTGATTTCGGGCTTGAACTCGGTCTCGGGCCGTCTCACCGCGTAATAGCCCGTGCAGTGCGCTTCGCTCATGCAGCGCAAGTACAGAGAGTTAGCGTCTAGTCCTAGGATGTGTTGGCACGGTCTCGCTTCTTCGCCGTACTTGTGCTCCCTTATCCGCGTGGTGCCCTTCTCGTGAAATCTATGGAAGATGATGGAAGGACCGCCGACTAGATTCTCTTTGATCAGAGCGTGGAGGACGGCGTCGAACTGGGGAAACGTTGTGAACGCGTCTTCTAGGTTTTGGAAGAGGAAGCGTAAAGTCAAACCGGCGAGAGAAACTCCGTCTTTCAACATGTCGATGCCGCGATCTTGGAAAAATTTAGCGTGATTTTTCAGAGCTTCTATGAAAGGTTTCACGTCTTTGTTGTTGTAGTGGATCAAGTAGTCTTCCATAGTTTGCATCTTCTCGTCGGACCAAACTTTCTGACATGCGGCGTAGTCGGATTCGGACATTTTGACGCCCGTCAGCTCGCTGTCGAAAGCCGATCTCGGCGGCAGCGTTCTGTTTGCCAGTTTCCTGGTAGACGTCATCCATTCGTAAGGAAAGTGACCTTTCTCTTCGTTCCTGGTGAAAGCTCGCAAATAGGTCGCGTAGTTGTAACCGGGTGCCAAATAGTTGACTACGTCCAAGAAAACCGTGTGCTGTGTGTAAACCGCCAAGTATTGATTGCTTCTCTTTATGACGCTGAATTCTTGGTTTCTTCGGTCTCCGGAGGCGAAGAACGAGTGAAGGCGTATTTTGATCAGGTTCAAGTCGTAACGCCCCGAGTTGAAGCCCACCACTGGAGCTTGACGGATGTATCTCAGAAGACGCTTCTTCAGTTGAACTAACGGGTGTCTGGTCTGAGCCGCAGCGAAGCCGCCTGGAGAAGGGGTGGTGAACGTCGCCTCCTCCAGCAGGAGAGCTTCACCTATCGCCGCATCTAACTTCGCTAACGTCGGTCGGTAAAGTTCTAGCACAGCTTCCCCGATCGCTTTGGCGTTCTCGTTTATGTGATTTAAAACTCGGTCCAACAAGGGGTCGGAATCTGCGTCGGACGCTCTGACGAAGCAGACGGGCCCCTCCCACCCCGGAAAGTCGGATGCGACGCTAGCCGACAAAGGGACGTGATCCCACAGCAGGGACACGTGCTCCGTCGACGGTTCTTTGCACGGTCTGAAGAAAGCCTCGAAATCGAAGGCGATCTTGTAAGGGTAGATTCCGGAATGTCCGTCGGGGGGAAAAATGGAGAAGTCTGCTAGCGCTTCGAAAATCGTTCTCGAATTTTGGTAGATGCCACCTACGTAGCGCAACTTGACTTGTCGGCAAGAGGAAAGCTGGTTCCTGTGTCGCTTCAGCAAGAACTCGGTGGTGAACGCCGCCTTACACTTGCAACATTCGTATATGCCCGCGTACGCGTTGAAGTCCGTGACGAGAGAGACGTGCAAACCGCCTTTCGCCGTCAGGTGTAGGTTGACTTTACCTCGGGCGGCCACAGTTCTGGAAGGCGGTCTGATCAGAGTAACGCGTCTTCTCAACTTCCGCCCCGGCACTTGACGCGACGCGGTGTAAACCGCTATTTGTACGTCAAACAAGTTCTCTAACGCGGGTAAGTCGCGGATGTTCAGACCCGGAAAGGATTCAGGTGTGGCAGCGGGACAGAACTGACGTAACAAATCTGAAGCGCGCTTGCTGGTGTTGTATAAGTGAAAGGAAATGCAGCGGAAGATGCAGAGGTTGTCCTTGTTGGGAAAATCTAACACGCCGCTTCTCTTTCCAACTCGACCGGCCTGAGTGATCCTACCGCCTATGGGGAATTCCCCCGGTCCCATGTAAACGCAGATGTTCAAATTGGTAGGAAAAAGAACGTGCCACTTGGTGTCAGCGTCGCAAAGTTTCCGTACCTCCTCGCAAGCGACGGTGTTTTGCATCTTTGAGAGGAGCTCTTCCAAAGTTTCTGAATTAGTTACAGTAGGGAGCGGTTGTATGAGAGTTGCGTTGTTCTGGGAGGCGTGGAAGTAGCGCAGTTTGCTCTTGTCTTCTCTGTGTTGTAACAGTAAGCCTACCGAGAAACCCACTTTGTATCTGAATCTTTGTGTCAAGTGAATGCGACGCATAGTATCTACAGCGTCACTCAACTCGCCGGTTGGTAGCCTGAAGTTTGTTACACTCACGCGAGTCCCGTGCATCCTGACGCCCGTTTGTATCGCAGGCCAATTCGCCGTGAACGTTTCCTCCCCGTTCGGTACAGCACATATGCGCGGAGGGACGGTCACCCCGTCCAGAGATTCGCGTCGACAAGCGCTCTTTCGGCAATCCCCTTCGCCGCATAGAGGGCAAAACTTAGCTACTACTCTACAATTTTCTACGTGTCTCTCGTGGTTGTACGCTCTTTTAAACATTTTGAAACACTTTTCGCATACGTACTGTGTCATGTTTTTTTTCACTCGGTTACCAACTACTTAGCCGTCTAACTATCTATCTATCTATCTAGCCATCTATCAATCTGTCGTCTATGTAACTATCTTTCTGTCTGCTGTCTGTGTATCCGTCTGTCTGTCTGTCTGTCTGTCTCATACAGCGTACGTCAAACGCTGTGTGTGTGTGCGCGCGTGAGCGTTGAGCGTCTCTCATTCCGAATCTATGCCGAGATATTTCAGAATGATCTCTGTTTTGTCATCCAACTCTTTGAGCGCTCTGGCGGACAGCGTCACCCCCTGCTGTGTGGGTTTTTTGTCAGGACCTTCGTACTTGCGCACGTGGACGAGGTTCTTACCGCTGTAGTAGCTCACAGCTGCGTACACTTCGCCCGCCTCATCCAGCACTGCGAACCAGGGGGTGTGATTAGGTTTTCCTTGCGCGGCCGCTGTGTCGCGTATGCGCACCACTGCGCGGATATCGGCGATGCGTGCTATGAGCTCGCGCAGCGCGTCGGCCGTGAAGTGCACTCGCTTGCTTCTGGTCAGAGACGCCTCTTTCACCTGGCCGTCTTTTGTGTAGCGCGGCCTCCTAGACAGTCTAGCCACGTCCTCCCAGATCTCCAGCGTCAAAGCTCCGTCTAAGCAGAACTCTAACCCGAGTGTTTTCTCTGCTTCTTCTCGTCCATCTCCTTCTTTTTCTTGTATTTTTCTCTTCTTAGTGGGCCTTGTTGTTCTGGAACTCACCTTAGAACGTTTCACACCCGCAGGATGAGTAACACCATCAGCGTGAGCTGAATCAGCAGCAGAACCGATAGCAGGAGCAGCGTCAGCGCTGGTGGTATCGGAGGTCTCGTTGTTGGAACAGCGCAGCCACACGCCGTCCGTGCTGTGTGTAGCGGTAGAAGATGAAGCGCCGCCGCCGCCCTCGTAAGGTGGCGGTGAGGGCAGTCGCCACGGACCGGACGGGGGGGCGCTAGCAGTGGAGGAAGTGAGGTCGAAAGGTCGAAGAGGGAAGCCGAAAAACGTACCGCTCACCCCTTGCCCTTCGGGTTCTTCGTACGCCTCGTCGTTCTCTGTCTCACCCTGTTGCTGCTCCTCCTCCTCCTCTTCTTCTCGGTTCAGGGGCTGAGTGTCCGAATAGCTGTAACTCTCAGCGCGAGCGGCGTCGAGGGCGTCCGTCGATGTAGTGGTGGAGGAGAGGGGCTGTGCAACGTGCGGCAGGTCATCAAAGTCATCAACAGTAGTGGGGAGGTAAAAACCCGGTTGCCAGTACTGCGCTGTGCCAGGAGCGTTGTCGTCAGTAGTAGTAGCAGTAGCAGCAGGTGCAGCAGAAGCAGCCGCAGCAGCAGCCGCAGCAGACGCAACAGTAGCAGGCGCAGCAGCAGCCTCAGCAGGCGCAGCCGTAGCAGGCGCAGCAGTAGCAGGCGCAGCAGCAGCAGCAGCAGCAGCAGCAGCGGCAGGCGGGACGGCGGTAGCAGCGGCAGCGCGCTTAGCAGCAACGTGTACCGTCGCGAGTGTAACAACGTCGCTAGCACGACGACTGCTACCAGTAGTACTACTAGTACTACTACCACTACTACTACTACTGCTACTACTAGTGCTACTGCTACTACTACTACTACTACTGCCGCGAGCGCTCGCTACAGCAGGAGGGTGATAAGACCAACCGGCTGCGGCGGTAGTCTCATGTTCAGTAGCAAGAGCAGGCACTGACGCTAAACGAACGCTGTTCCGCGTAGTCTTCTTGTTCTTGAACGCCGCTAGCTGTTGTCTTTTGCTCATGGTGGTGACTGTAGAGAGCAGCAAAAAAGAATGAGTGAGTGAATGGAGGTTTCCAAGCCCCTTATATACGCCTTCTCGCTTCTAGAGCTAAGCTACTTACCGACCCTGTTCAGCTGCCGCCGGCTGGCCGGCGGCCATTCACAAAGAGAAACAAAAAGACATAAGGCATGACGTTTTCAGCTGGATCCCTTTCCCCCCCCTCTTTTGAGAGATCGACTGTGATGATGAGCTAAGCCGCTTACCACCCTGTTCAGCAATTCAACGCGCATTAGCTGTATAAAGGGTTAAGCGGTTGCTGCCTGCCGTCGACTGACCGGCGGCGGCCATTCACAAAGACATAAGGTATGACGTTTTCAGCTGGATCCCTTTTTGAGGGATCCACTGTGGTGAGCTAAGCCGCTTACCACCCTGTTCAGCCATTCAGCGCGCGTTAGCTGTATAAAGGATTAACGGTAACGGTGATGAGCTTACAGTGTGTATACAAAAAAAAACTACAGGAGGCGTGTGGCGTGAAGCAGGACCCCCCTAAGACGAACGTGTCTGTCTGTGAGTAGAGGCGTGTGCATGTGGTGAGCGACTTAAGTGTAAGACAAAAATCGCCACCTCCTGCCGTGGTGAGTAGACCGGGCCGGCCAGGCGGGCGGGCGGCCGGCTAGTTCAATAGGGAGGGGTGACAGCTGCCTAAGGCTGTGCATGAAAAAAAATCCGATTTTCACCTGACCTCTGACGTTTGTTACAATGAATGTCAGAGGGAGGGAGACGTCCTCGGGTAGGGGGTAGGAGGTATTAAGGCTATGAGTGAGGAAAAAACACCGTTTTCAGCTGGTCTCCACGGATAGCGATGCCACACCCCCTCGTCATCTAAGCTCTTAAGGAGCGGAGCGGCTGAAAAAGCGTCATGCGGACAGGGCGCTAGACAGCTGGAGCGCTGTTGGAAATGGGATTAAACTCCCTCTGTATAAAAAGCTCTCATTTCTGTTGGAAAAAAAACATATCGCCTCTGACCCCAGTAACGGCTACTACCACCACCACCGCCACCACCACCACCGCCGCCACCGCCGCCGCCGCCGCCGCCGCCGCTGCCGCCGCCGCCAAGACGAGACAAGATGGCTCAAGCTATTCCACTTTCAAGCTCGCCTTCACCGCCCGGTGCGCCTGAAAAAAAGTTAATGCAGCTTGACGACGTGAGACGCGGCGCGAGGCAGCAGACCGATGATGGGGAGACCCGACAGGTAGGACAGCGGCGGTTAGCCTATAGCGACGCCTTGCTTCGTCAACTAGGTAAAGAGTTGAGCGGCTGTTGGAGAGAGTTGGGCAGTAGCTTAAAAGTCAGCGCCGCCCGTATGGATGCTCTAGTAGAGCGCAGTGTCAAGACACCGGAGGAGCTGTGTACGGCGATGTTCCGAGTGTGGTGGGGTGAAACCCCGCATCGTCATAGATGGGGCGAGCTCGGTCGCGTCTTCACCCGCATTAGACGCATGGAACTGTTGGCTCAGTGGATGGCCCTTCTCCACAGACAGGGGTTGGATTTCGAAAACCCCGACTCGCGCGCGATGCATAAGCACTTGGGCACCCTCGGCAGACGTCTGGGTAGCAGGTGGAAAGAGGTGGGGGACCATTTAAAATTGTCGCCTGAGAGGTTAGATAAGATCGCTGAAGAATGCGAATACGGAGGAAGTCCCGCTGAGTGGGCCTTCCGAGTGTTGAAAATGTGGCAAGATGAAGCTGACGGCGCCGGCGGTACGCCTTTTGAACTCCTTCGAGTGTTGACTGAGGACATGGGAAAGTTTGGCCTCGGCATCGCGATATTACTTGACTTTATCAAGCAAGAAACAACGAGAACGACGGACATGTGAATTGTTGTGTTTTATTTTCATACGTCTTCTTTATTAGTAAGTAAAAAAAAAAATATATATATATATATCATAACAATTAAGACGCGCGATCTCTTAAAGTGTCACTTCCTCCAGTCGCAGCTGATCGCCTCATCGCAGCACGTGATAAACAAAAAAAAAACACGAAGAGACACGCTTCTTCCTCTCGAGAGGAAGAAGCGTGTCTCTCGATTGAAAATCTTTTTCTTTCTTAAAAGAGACAAACGCGCCCCTTAGAGTGCCCCCCCCCCTAGAGTGCCCCCCTCCCCCCCCTCCCCCCCTCCCCCACTCGCCCCATGCATCCTAAAAGCGCCCCCCTCCCCATGCATGTTAAAAGGGCCCCCCTCCCCCCCTCCCCTCCCCTCCTTCCCCTCCTTCCCCCTTATACACTCTAAAGAACGCTTCTAACTAGTTCAATAAGTCACTTCCAGTCGCTCGTAAAACAATAAAAAATGAAAAAAAAACTTATATCGTGGTGTTTTTTATTAGTTTACCAAAAAAAAATAAGAGACTCGCCTCTTCCTCCAAAAAAAAAAAAGATATCACATTTTAAAGCCCGTGACCCCTTAAAGACGCTCATCTCTTCATTAAGTCGCGTGACGTCACTTCTTCTTCTTCTTCTTCTTCTTCTTCTTCTTCTTCTTCTTCTTCCGGTCACGTGATCAATCAGGTCACTTCCGGTCACGTGATCCTCAATGAGGTCACTTCCGGTTGGCCATTAGGTCATGTGACGTCACTTCCGGTCCCCTAAGTAGGTCAGTAGGTTACCCAGAATGCACCATCCCCTAAGTAGGTCACTTCCGGTCACCCAATGGAGGCCTCTGATTGGCTGCAGGGTTACCCAGAATGCACCGCTAATCCCCTAAGTAGGTCACTTCCGGTCACGTGACCCAATGGCGGCCTCTGATTGGCTAACTAGGTCACGTGACGTCACCACTAATCCCCTAAGTAGGTCACTTCCGGTCACGTGACCAAATGGAGGCCTCTGATTGGCTGCATGTCGATTGAGTAATAAACAGTACTTAACTATAGTCCCGTTCCGATACATACTATACTACTGATGCTCTTTGATTAAGTGCAGTATTCATGACAACTCAAACCACTTCGGTTCTAGATGTGATATTGTATTTCATAACAGTACATTGCAGTCACTTTCACCTAGTCATCTTAATGGCATCTACAGACATAAATGCAAACAATATACAAACAAGGGGTGGCACAAAAATACTGTTTATTCTTATTTAATCAGCCTAATAGCTTATAATTAATGTAATTAAACAGCATCAAAACATTAAGTTGATGTACTAAAGGTAATCTGACCATCACATACTTGCATGTTTAATGCTGTGTTCAATAGCATGAATAACTCCCACACTTCCCACAGGAAAATGAACTGCAATACAAAGCTTGCAATTGAAATGAATTTAGGGATCTAGAATATTGTTTATCCATACACTTTAATTAGTGGTACAGCTAGTTATCTCACTTCTGTGAGCATCCCCCCTCACATATGCAGAGGGCTGTGCATAGAAGATTGGCTTTTAATAGGTTCCTAAGCAACCAAGGACCAAAGATAGATAAAACAGCCAAAAGGGTGGCAAGCCTCCCCCCCCCCCCCCCCCCCCCGCCACTCACCTCGAAATATCAACACCCCCTGGTGTGCAGTGTTTTGACCGCGCACCGCTTTTTGACCGCACTGCTTTATGACCGCGACCAACTGCCGCAGTATTTTTATATCTTAGCTGACCATCTGACCATTACATGAAACACTATCTCTGGCATATATATGTTTTAACTTGTCTACCATGGGTGACCTTGAGAATCACCTTGACCTTCAGCAAACTTCCTGTCCGTGTGGGTCTTGTTGGGGGCAGATCTTAACTAAAGCAATGTGTCATTATACATAGATTAAGTCAATATTCACTCACATGTACGCATTTTAATAGACGAGAGAACCTTTTTTAAAAATTGACTTTCTCAGGGGGCTCACAGGCCCCCTAGGCCAGATCTCAATTGCCTCTTAATGAAAATTGCTTCTCTACATGCTAGTCTACATGTGTGCAAAAGATGGATACTTCTGCAAAAAACGCACAGTCCATCTGTCTACTGTAGCTATGCCGCCCCACTAACAGTACTAAAGAGGATATTTTAATCTCAGTAAGGCAATCAGATACATGTATAATTATAGCATTACCCCTGTGTCTTTTGTTGTTGCCAGATTTGACTCCATGCAAGTTGAAACCAAGGTGCATCAGATTTCCTTCCATATATATACAACACTCAATCACATTTGTCTCCTGGATGATCTCAGTTTCATCGCGGCTTCATAATTTAGAGGAGACGTTATCAACACCCTAGGCTCTAAGTAACATTACTCCATAATATCTCCACAAACTGGTGGTGGCATTTGAGGGGAGAACCTGTGGCAGCCCTGGGCACCGAGATAATGTTATTGGCTTATTACACGTAAGGCTTCGGGTACGGGGTGCAGCTTACTATTTGGAGAGTGTACCGGTAGATATAATTAGAGAAGCACAATGTCTAAATTTACTGGTGACGGTGGCATTATGCATTGACTGTGTATGTAAGTCCCATCGGAATGAGGGTTGTTGTTGCGGGTTCGCCGATGCTATATTGAGTGGTTAGGTGGAAAGGAAGGGTTCCAGCAAGCAAGAGGATGACACGCAGGAACATAACCTTACATGGGCTACACTTCTTTACTATTGGAAAATATAGTTCAATTGATTGACCAAATGGGTGGGTCCACCATATTAGCACGATATCTTATTCTTATAAGATTTTTGGCCATATCTTCTGCTTCAACCATAGACAGGGACTCCCCCGTATCCCCAGGGGATGCTTTGTAAGAAGCCATCATGCTTGATCATCCCCCAGTCCCCCAGGGGATGCTTCATTAAGAAACCAACTACACTGGATACCTGCCCAATGGTTTGGGTAGGGGTTAGGGTTAGCTTAGTTCTTTCTTATTACAGTTAGGGAAAGGCATAGCGTTAGCTATCTATCTGGGGGACCAGGGGAGTCCCTGTCTTTACATGAAGAAGAAGATATCCCCTGAAATCTTATTCTTCAAGCATAAGATATTGTGCTAATACCTTGGCGATTAAGCGCCGGTTTCAAAAGAGCGCCGGTCGTGTATGAGCGCCGGGGGTACAGGGGCCTTGAAATACAAGTACATGTTGTTGTACTGTGAAATCACTCAACAGAACAGGATATGGTATTTGAATATATATATATTTATATATTACTGTAGAGATTGGTCAAGCACACCGACTTGGGTATTAGTCACTGTCAGACTCATCTTTTTGTCTTGAAAGGGTTCACTTGAAAAGTTCACGAACTGAATCAAATGCCTCACCGATGTGATTACTGAAGCGGCAGAAGCTGCAGTAGTACATGTAGCAGAAAATCTTCTGATTGCAAAGAAGTCTTACACTCTGCGGGCATACAATTGCCTGTCTCTAACTTCGCAGCGGTAAGGGACAGAAATTAAATGTCGCTTGAAAGGTCACACATCGAGCACTTGGAAGTAGACCCTTTGACTCTTTGTTCACAAACCTGGCAGAAATCACCTTTTGAAAAGAGACTTAGGATATTTAGAAATCATGAGACAATCTGATATAGACAAGATATGTAGCTATCCATGATTGAAAGTATTTGCCTGGTATGGCATTATTGGATTTGTGTGTGTGTGTGTGGGGGGGGGGGGGGGGGGGGAAGAGTCTCGATTGGGGAGGGGGTATAGGATTTTATAGGGGACCCTCTCATTATTACCTGTGCCACTGCAAGTTGGGGACTTAACTTGTATCCATGGATTACTCGCATTTCGCATAATAGTCCGCGCCTAGCTCTCTTATAGGCGTGTAGCTGGATGAATTATCAACCAATGAGATAATTCCCTGGGCTCCACTGCGGAATTCTTAGGGGGCATTATGTAACAGCCTGTACCCATTGTGATTGCTGTATTAGTGCTTATCTCGCTGGTTACCAGATCAAGCAATGGGGGTGGGGAGTAGCTCAGGCGGCAGAGCGTTGGACTCGGACGTGGGAGGTACCCCGATCGAGTCTCACTAGCACCCTGCTGTGTCAGGTTACGAACTCCCCCCTGCTGTGGTTGACATACAGCATAACAAAGGCCTGTCCATCTAACACTATGCCTGTGTAGTGTGGGATGTAAAAGAACCATTGCCTCGGTAAAAGTGTAGGGGCGTGCTTTCTATCTTCACTCACCTCATAGATTCGATCACCATCACCTCCCCCTTGGCACAGCCTACAATGGCGTTGTGTGCCTGTCCCTCCAGTAGGTGCTTCAAAATGAATCAATCAATCAAGCAATGATGCCCCCTACTAAGGAACCTGCAACCTCGGTATTAACCCACACTGGAGTGCTGAAAATGTCCACTTTTCTTTAGTACTGTAGTAATCGCTTGTATAACCCGCACCAAGAATATGGTCACATCCTATGTCCCACACAGGAGGTTTGGTTGGTGTGTAACCCACGTGTTGAACATTGGAATGTACAGTACTACACTATTAAAGCAGATGGCCCTCTCTAGTTTATAAATAACGTAGATAGGAAATTCTATTATTTTGGTAACTTTTTTTAATTCAATTAATATGATTTAGAACAAAAATCCAACGAAAGGCAGGAATCCTGCAAAAGTGTCGTGTCCTGTTATATTGTGGGGTCCACGACCTTGCTGCCCAATGAGCAGTGAATGTCAGCCATCCGAGTCACTGAGGGCAGACTTTATGACGATTCCCCGTGTGACATTCTGCCACACACACATAAAATGCCAGCTAAATACACACACGCCACCTGTTTTTTATCCGTATTTTCCCTTTATGTCTCCCCTTAGTATTTATACTTTTCTTTAATCAAGCGCCTAAAACCAACCCTTATTTACCAAAACCGGCCAAATGTGGAGGAATTGAAAAAAAAAGACAAATGCCCGTTATCCAATTAATGTCACTAAATCTTAACCTACACTAAACGTTTCAAAATATATCTCCCTCTCCCATCCCAAGTTCTGAACCCCCTGACGAGTGACGGTCTTATATAAAACTGCGGATCATGACTTAAACGTATCATCTTATAGTCTGCAGGGCTAGCATCCATAGTCTGCAGGGCTAGCATCCAAAGGCATCTACATCACATGATTACCGAGTACTTGCCCCCACAGTTTGCTAAATGTTAACAGGAGCTTTGACCGTCGATCGCCTTCAGATGGGTCCTTTGCGCAATTCCCAAAAATCCCCGCCATCCGATTGTGACAGGTGCATGTATAGATAACAGCCAACACAACCAACCACAGGGAGTTTAGAGCTTCAGTCTGTCCTGCTCTGTCCCCATGTCAAAGTTGCTACCACTAATGCTGACTTAGTTTACATACCGGTACATTAAACATGATGAAATGAAAGCTTTTCATCTCCTTCATCTCCGCGGTTCCAAACCGTCTTGACATGTAGGATCATTATAGAGCTTCCTCTAACGTGACATGTTTCTAATTTAATTTGTCTCAGCTGGGTACACTTTCTTAGTGAAATTCGTCTAAGCTGTTGTTTATTTTGTTTTTTCACTTTTTCTTTGAGTGATTGTTGTTCACGGTTAGGACCTCTGAGACAGCCTCTAGTACGTTGTAGAGAGAGACATACACGTCGGCATATTCACAGTGAACCCATGGTGCATCCAGCAAGTGCACAAAGTGAACCTGACCATAAGTGACACAGAAAATATGGTGGCTTCAACGACTCAGGGATAAGACCCAGCCCACATACTAGTTTTCACGTAATATAGATTTTGTTTCTTATAAACCCAATCTAAACCTACTTGATAACACTACATAAGGCACATGAGTGAGTGCACACGCGTAAGCCCTTTAAACGTAAGCTTGTATAATATAGGGAGATTAATATGTGTATAGCAAGCTCATAATGTGAACGTGTATCAACAGCAGTATAGATTGGAGCAAATAAAGCATACCCAGCACAAGTCAAGTGTAGCCCATGTATGTGTATGTGTCTACAAGGACATTATTACATGGCTAATATCCGAGCTGATGTAAGAATAATCCACATACATCTGTGCATGCTTTATATACATATACATATACATATACATATACATATACATATACATATACATATACATATATATATATATATATATATATACACACACACACACTCTGTATGCTACCCTGTAAAGGGTAGCTGATTGCTTCATTGTTACACAACACTGTGTGTGCTACCCTGTAAAGGGCAGCTGCTTGCTTCATTGTTAAACACACTCTGTGTGCTACCCTGTAAAGGGCAGCTGCTTGCTTCATTGTTAAACACACTCTGTGTGCTACCCTGTAAAGGGCAGCTGCTTGCTTCATTGTTAAACACACTCTGTGTGCTACTCGCCCATGAATGGGAGCTGTCTCTTTTATACGGATGGCTGCTGTGTAGTCCCGGGTGTACAGCACATGTGTCATATTTCTACAGCTTATCAATCCAGACAAACTCATTCCAGTAGTGGGTGGTCTGGTATTAACCAGTCAATTTACCACAGTATATGGACTATAATATTCTGAGATATTGCAGAAACAACTTAGCTATAATACAAATACTCTCAAGAAATGACCATTCTGGAATTCAGAACATCGTTCATTTCATACACCAGGAATTCAAGTACTTAGTGGTCTGAGTTATTCATCAACAAGTGTTCTCGGCCCATGCCTTCTCTATATATTAGCAAACTTCTCGAGTTAATGGGTCGAGAATAATATTTTTGTCCACACTACAAACCATACTATTTAAAAAGTCGTGTTACTTGTGTAAAGTGGATTCGTATATTAAGGTGTCATCACTGAGAAGGCTGACATCTGGCCGGTATTACCCCTGATTGCATCTATTGGGGGGGGGGGGGGGGGGAAATAGCGTACGATGAAGGAAAAAAAGGCATTGCAATCTCCCTATATTTTGGAAATAAAGATTTACTATGCTTAGGCACCGAAATTATTTATTCAATACCCCCCATTGCATGTAATGTGGCCGTATTCAATTTATTAAATGACTTCAAATAAAAAAACAAGCAAGCATTTAATGGTAAGACGGTAGCAGCAGAAAAAGTGGCTCAGTAAAGCCATAAGAAACGTGCCAATGTTGGGTAGTCATATTAATACCTATGTCTGGTTGCCTGATACCTATTACCAGTATACTGATCGAGACATGGTCTATCAATATTGAAAGCCGCCTGTGTAAGATACCCTAACACTGCTGCTATTTGATATTTCAAACGTAGCTATTCAGTAAAGTAAAATTAAATGTATGTATAAACCCATACATATATATATATATATATAGGCACTGTGTGTGGACATGATGTGGAAGGGAGCCTTGTGCCAGACTACTATCACTGTTACCCTACAAAACAGGTGGTCGTCGTCACTTGCTTTAACTCTCTGTACCACTAGGTGATAAATCTTGACAGCTTGAAACCTTATCAAACCTTTAAGGGTGGCATAGTCCCTTCAAATCAAGTTATTGTCATGATGCACCAACGGATGCACTAATGGTTCACGATGCCAATCATTTATAGCATTGGTCACTTGCTAGGCAGGACTGCATCCATGCATAATGCCAATGAAAGCATCAGACATCACAGCAGCAAACCATCCGTAAAGGGTTTACTGAGATTATTATCCCTGTAAACCCAAATCCCCCCCCCCCCCCCGTGTCCAGTGGTGACACACTTTACCGTAAAACCTTGCCTATAGGTCGACCTCACTTATAGGTCGAATTGGAATTTTGAGGGAAAAAATCGACCTATAGCAAAATACATTGAACTTTAGGAAAACCGCACTTATAGGTCGAATTGGAGTTTGAGATTTTTGGGGGGGCAAACCCCACCCTAAACCCCCCTAGAGAAGCTTTTCCCGAGGCCAAAATGACTATTATTTCTGGTATCTTGCCCTTTAGACAGCCCCCTACTTATTGCACAAAGAGATTTGGGTTTACAGGGATAATAATCTCAGAAAAAAAGGTATGTTTTCCAGTATTAAGAATGAAGGTTTTTTTGGCTCTTTAAATGGTTTACCATTTTTCAAAACCCCACCTATAGGTCGAATTGGACTTTTGGCAAGAAAAATCGACCGATAGCAAAAATTAATTCCAAATAAAAATCGACCTATAAGCGAGGTTTTACGGTACTCATAACCCACTGGTGTCTCCACTCTTGTTCAAAACAACACAGTTATACTATACAAGTATAACAGGGTATTTGGAACAATGTTCTCACTTTAATTCGTCACCATTGCTAAAATAAAGATTGAACAGGATACAGAGATACTGCATTGTTTGCCCACATATGTCAGGCATCTAGATGTGCACATATCATCACTAAAGAGGAACTATTTCTATGCACTATAGGACTAAATGTGAGGCCGACCCTGTGAGGGACTACATGGACATAAAAAGTGACCAAGGGCAGAATGGAATGAGGCAAATCACATTTTCATGATTTATGATGTTTTTAGCAACCCCCTGAAAAAAATATTGCACATGGTACAGGGTTATAGGTAAAGTTAACACATGGGCCAGAAGGAATTACAAAAGACCATTTACAGGAGAAACTATGGCCATTTAACCATGAACAAAAGGGTGGTAATATAAACTTTGCCATGTTGGAATTGAGCATAGTATGCTCAATGACAATGGGGCCATAAAACCAACGTTGGCACGTTAATAAATGCAAATGCCATCTACACTGATAGGCCTACCTCTCAGTTGTATTTCACTCGTGGGGGATGGGGTGCATCCCACGAAGTCGTAGGTCCCCCTCGTGAAATACGACAGAGACGGTATCAATGGGCATTGGCATTTGCCTATATATTATACTGTCTTGCATATATCTTACTGCAATATCCACGATTTGTATCTGGGGTTTCTGAGGTACAGATGCCCGTGTTTCAAGGCATTAGATGGAAACTTTAGGCATCAAACTAGACCCGGGTTAGGAGCACGAGGTGCGTGTCAGCTGTTGGCATCAGTACTCAGTGCTGGAGGGAGGCAACAAAAACATCAATACTAGCCCTCCTCCTGCACAGCTGGCACTGCACTGACCCACATAGCCCCCCCCCCTCCACTCGTCACACCACCACCACCTCCAGAGCTAGCAGGCAGGCAGGCTGGGCGGACGGCTAGATCTAGGTCTCAGCAGTGTCTGCACTCTATTCACTTTCAACACCACTGCTAGCACTAGCATCTACCCGGTATGCCTGGACCACATTGTATGCCCTGGCTATAGCCTATACTGCTATTTGCTCCAACCAGCCTCTCTGGACCACCTCAGATCTACTGGCTGACGGAGTTTGTAGTTTAATTATTTTAATTGACCATAAAAATCACAAGAGCGTGGGGCGCTTTTCATCATAGTCAAGGAGAGTACATACGGAGGGCAGTGTGATCATTTCTTCCTGCCTTTAAAGGCCACCTTATTTTGATAACTTGGATTACGGGCTTTTGGCTCCAACATTTTGGAAGGGCGGAGGGAAAAAAAAAAGCTGCCTTACGGGGGGGAGCTGGACCACAAAATATTTCGAAGGGTAGAGGCAAAAAAAAAAAAAAAAAAGCATGGCAAACCTGTATATTCTGTCATTGGGTAATCTAAAGAAGATATGTTGAGAAATATCCCCAATCTAAAAGGTCTCATTCTACCTTTTGCTGGTCAACATGTCTTTTTTTTTTTTTTTTTAAGAAAAATCCTTTAAAAAATCTCGGAGGGGAAAGGCTAAAAAAAAAAAAAAAACTTTTTTTTTTTTTGCAAAATGCCTTAAATCTCGGCGGCGGGTCTGTAATCCAAGTTATCAAAATAAAACGGCCTTATCTATCCTGCATTTAATATTCTGTCCATAACAATTTTAAATACAAGAACAAATATGCCCATATTCAGGAAAAAAAGAATACCCTTTCTTGGACAGTATACGTGCATTTGTTATCATTGATTTACAACACCCCCCCCCCCCCCCCATCCTATCACATTCCATCTTCAAAGCTCACTCAGGACTTATTATAACATATTTTTTTCCATTTACTCTGTGAGCATTTACATTTCACTCAACGTTAAACTTCAATGTGTTAAAATGAATTGTCCTTTTTAACCAACTTTCTAGACATCCTTACGTCACCTGTTTCCGGGCGCAAGGTCTTGTTGAACTTCCCCCTATATATTGTCGCCTGGAGACGAGGTGACGCCATTATCAACAATATGACGTCACACATGATATCAGTGACCAGACAGCATCACCGTCACTCCACTCTCCTGTCCCAGGTTCCCTTTAGCACAGGTAACAAGAGGGCCAGGTTTAGGCTGGGAGAGCGTTTCTGACAATGCATAACACATTGATGGTTAAATAGATATGGGATTGCACCAGACTGTGTCTATTTCATAGGTTTGACCATATAGCTTGTAGGTTGATTACTTCATTAGAGGTGATTGACTGTTAGTCCACACTCTGACATCTCTGTACCTGACAATATTTTTTGCAGTTCTAAAAGCAATGGCTACTTCGATTAGAGGATCCTGCATGGCAAACACATACAAGTTATATGAATTCCAAAGGATTCTACCAATTTAATAGTATGCAGGAAGTATGGGCCCTTACAACATAAACCAACCCACATACCATAACAATATATAAAAGTAAAACGGTCGAAAGTGCAAGTGGCACACCTTATGTATTTACTCGGCAATAGAGATCTCCAAGCAGGTATCTAGAATGCCTGTGGTCTATCTAGCCTTGGTTTGTGCTTTGTGCCTTTCGACCTTTGCTTAGGCTGGTCAGGAAAGTTACAGGCACGCAGGTGTATGTAAACGATAGGCGAGACCCTAGACCCACTCTAGACACAGGCGTTGTGCAACCCAACACAACAGGAGCTGGGGGATTGGGGGAGGGGGGGGGATACAGACTACAGTACTTTGAACCCCCCCCCCCCTTCCGCACTTCTGTTTTACAGATAATTCTGGATTATATTAGATATATATATAATTGGATAATTAGTAACATCTTGGCATTGATTGAAAAACATCCGTAGCGACTATGAATTATTGATGCCAATGAAAACTAAAATCAACTCAACTCATTAGGAGGTAAAAAAACGAATGAAAATTGGAATGTAACGGTGCTCAATTCTATGGGAATGTCACTTGAAGAAGGAGAGCTCTTAAGAATATTCGTTTTGTAGTGAAGTGAGCATGTTCCTCTTTTGAGAACCCAACGCTCAAATGACGTAGACTCGTTTCTTCGCATAGTTTGCTTCCTCGGCCATGTATCTTTACACTTCCCAAATTCGAGGAAGTGAGCAGGCTAAGGTGGAGAGAAAAGTGGGCAGAGCAATGGCCAATAGGAATCGGGTTCAATAACCGTAATGCTGAACTATTCATGTAACAGATGCACCAAACACCCCACTCACCCCCTCACACAGTGCGGCAAAGGTATAGGGTTTACAGGCCCCATCTAAATCATTTGCTAATGTCATTTAAACCCCGGTGTGTCATCCAGTCTGTGTCTGCCCCCCCCCCTTTTTTTTTCCTTTTTAAAAAAATACATTTCTAGCCGTTTTCTTTAGCTCACAAGCATGCCGAAAACTGACAGCAACTCTTTCTATCGACTGTCCTATTCTGATAACCATCACGCAAAAAATCCTTTCCAAACCTAATGGCCAGTCAAAACCAGGTAAAACTGTATATACACTGTAATATCAAAGCCCGGTCCAGCTTATGTCCAGCCCCCACCACCTCTCTCCTCTAGCCAAATCCCTAGTGACGTCAATGCAAATGCTCTATAGATTTCCGCTGAAGCGACTACAACTACCCAGAATACCCAGGGTAGGTCAGGGCTGTTACGTCACGTGACGTCACCTGTAACGTAACGTCATGGCGGCATGTAGGATGCTGGTCCTCGGATGGTTGTGCTTACAGGACATTACGTCTTGCACTCCCGGTCAGAACCAGCGCCGACATTTGCCCACCTCCCATCGACATCCACACATAATGTACAAGTCAAGCTTGAAATAGCAGTCCTATAGTTCCACACCATACGTATATCGTGCATTATCAATCACAAGCAACTTGGACTATTCCGTATGCTGTGGCAGGACAAATTAATTTATTCTAAACCAACTATAAAGTGAACCCAGTCAACTTTATTTTCATTTTCTGACAGACCAATGACGCACGATAAGAGATGTCATTGGACAGACCAATGACATATAGTAATCAGTAATTTAGACCAGTGTAAAATAACGATCTCAAAATAAGCTCACATACCGGTAGTCATTCCTGTTTACTTTCTGGTTAAATTCTCCGTTATTTGTGGTAGAGTACAATTCTGTCCCTATCCTTACTAAAGTGTTGAGGTGCGTGATTGCTACTCACTGTAGTCTGGGTGACGTAATTTACGGTAAAGCCAGCATAGCTTTATTTCTATCACTCCCTATTACCCACCCCCGCCCACCCCTGAGCTATTCTGTTGTGTATATTCTCTACGACTCTTCTACCTAATCTATACGTTGCACCTATGACACTGAACAGTGCACTATAAGTAGGGAGTTGGATAAATTTTCAAAATTGTGTCAAATATTATGGAATCAGTCAAGCCTAATAGAGCATTGTGACAGCTTTCCAGAACTGCTTTGATCATCTTCCTACTGCATCTAGTTCCTGTGTAATCTGGATAGGAACCATCATTATGTCAGATCAATACTGTGATCTAAACTGATCAGAGCAGGCTAGAACAGCAGGTTGGTATTATTGCATTTTCTTGCTGTATATGCATATATTCACATGGAATTTAAGAAAGTGTCTAACTGACATTGAGTGGGACCTTGTGATCTATAATTCTGTATGGACCTGATGACCTTTGACCTAATTACAAATGCCATTTGACCTACTAGTTTATCCTTAAGTGTCTCCAGGCAACATTAGGCATGGGCGGACATACCTAGATTTCACATATATCATTAGTAGTACAATAACCTGCATCCCCATGGTACCATACTTAAACAGTCTTCATTCTTTCATTAAATTTTGACATAAATAAAATCAAACTTATATTTCGATCAATACCAATCTGAAACTATTACCTCTTTCCCAGGATAAATATATTCATATTAACCACCTTCATTTTGTGAAGAAAAAGAGGCCTCTGCCAATTTTGTAGGTCAATAATTAAAGTCAGGAGAGGGATTTTAGTGAGAGGTGTCAAGTGGAGCTCTCTCAGGGGCAGTAAAAATCGGGTCACAGAAACAGGCCCTTAGTGGGCGCTACTGCTGGGTTTATCCAACTCCCTACTATAAGCTCAACGATGTGTACCTTTATTCATGAACAGAGGCCCTATGCGATGTCAGTGGAATACCTTTAAGTCCCCTTTAAGACATATCAGACACCCGATCAGACAGCGGTGCTCTACTTCTAGGATCCCACTGGTGCCAGTTCTGGTCGATGCTCACCCATCCAAAATTAATGCTGGACTACTCACTACTTGACCGAAACTGTAGTAAATGTATGCAGATGTTGACGTTCACCAATGGATGCCATCGACAGAGCACAGAGTCACGGCCGATCTTCTGCCAACCTACGAAGGCAAGACCCAGGCCAGGGTAGATTGACCTCGACCTAAACTGTAGAGGCATACCACGTACCTTGAGATGTCAACCCCAAGTTTATGGTCATTCATGCATCATGAGTCTATGGCGGCCACGAGCCCTCTTTTTGTGTATCACAGTACACTTCATGTGTTACTCTTTCCAGCAATGGACAAATAGAGACAATACCATACATGAATAACTACATAATTAACGTGGACATCTCAGGGTACGTGGTTGACTCTAGGTCGATCTACCCAGCGGCAGCCTCCGTCTCTAATGATCCAAGTTCACCTGCAGGGTATCACCGAGTTGAGTACATATATAATCTAATATTAACATCAGTCTCCCCCCCCCCCCCCCTCCCCCATGCCTGCCCCTACACTCATTTTAATATTGCTGTTTTAGTGTTTTCATTCTTTGCATTTCTGTCTATATTTGTAGGCCTAATAGCAAATGTTCTTGTGTTGGTATCGTGAGTACAGGGGCGGATACAGGGGGGGGGGGGGGGGAGTCCTGGGGGTCCGGACCCCCCCCCCCCCTTTTGGTCTGAGACAGGTGACTTTGTTTGGTATTTCAAATATTTTTCCCTGACATTTTCCCTGACAGTGGCAACCATGTATAAATACCCAATTATTCAGCTTCTAACACAGTATCATGGGTCGAGTAGTTGGAGGCTTTATAACAAATGGAAACTTTGCACGGGGTACTTTCAAAGCGATGATGCACTATGACATGATTCTGGTGGTGGTGGCGGTAGTGATGGAAGTGGGGTATGTGTACATTTGTGTACGGCAGTGGGTGGGTGGGCGGTGGGTGTCAGCTGTGAGTGTTATAACGTGTATATATACATGTACGACATGCTAGTATTGTATCCCCAACTGCACATAACACCACATGTGTTACACGTATTAGTGCGTCACACTAACCTACTCACCTTTTTACCAGCATAACTTTCTCTTTTCCCTTTATACATATATATCTTTTTCTATTTTTGTGGTCTGCTAAGAGTACAGCTATATTTTTACTGCTCACTTGAGCCAAACAACAGATGGTAGTTTGGCAACCCTTCAAAGCCGGGCATAATTACCCCGGTACATGTACAAGAGGTGGGTCCTGACAGTAGACAAACGCGGCAAACAGCTGAACTATGAGTGCCCTAGTCGTGTTATTGATAAATCAATATGTGATAATCGAGCGGTTCGTTTACTTAAAGGTGTTCACAGTGAATCGGCCCAGGGTACAGATAGTATTCAATGAAAATAGGTATACATGTACATGCATATCTAAGCTTTAAATAAAGACATGTATCATGGTCCCATGTCTTACTAGGGTTACAATCCCAAGATACCGACCGTCTAGCTACAGGAAGGAGACACTGGATAACTTTTATTCGTTTATGAAGTGAATATTACGTCTAGGAGATACATGATTTATTTTTTTTTGGGGGGGGGGGTGCGGCTATTGAAGCAAACACTCTCAGCACCGTATTTAGTTGTCATTTGAAGAGAGCCCCTTCTGAACTGCAGATTACAGTTTGACAAAATAAAGAAGTAGTGTGGCCTGTGCAATTGATCGTCTGAGTAGTTTTACGTCCTGTTGGATCTTTTGCCCACCATAACATATTAAAACCGGTCAGATATGGCAGTGGTTTAAGACCAACTTACTACAGACCCATGGTTCATATCTGTAGCACAGAGGCCGATTATTAGTTGAGAATGTCACCGTCTGATACTGATAACACAACAGTATGGATGGATATCCACCCAGCACTGTAGCACCCTCCCCCAACCCCGGCTCCACCAACCCCACATGACCCCCCAAACAGCTATCACCAGAGAGCCTATAACCATCTAATTTCGTGTTTAGTGGTGGTGGCGGGTTCTATTATCATGTGGTATATCAATTAATATATCAATGAATCTGATCGCCCTCGTTTGGGAAAAAACAAAAGCTGGTATTGCCAAGTGGTGGGGCAGTCAGTAGGGTATTGTGCTAGCTGGCTATGACACAGGTGAGTCTTCCCCCCATCATTGTGGGACAGCAGGGTTTAACCGGTGTGTGTTAGGGTTGTGGAGTGGACTGTGTACGGATGTTTATGGGAGCCGGCACGGGCATCGTGTGTGGGCTTGGAGGATGAGGCTGATTTGCCGGGTTGAGGTGGGAGTGGGGGAGGGGGTGTTCTGGTAGGGTAGGACAGGTAGACTGATGGGGAGTAGAATGCAGAGGAACAGAACTGTCCTATGAGTTTGTCTTGTTCCGATATTGCTTATGCTAGCAATGCCCATGGGTGTTTGGTTGGATGGAGTGACACAGGACGATCTGTGTAGGACTGACCCCCTGTTACCACGTAAAGTGACATCTGGCATTTACATGGTTTTGTCCTGATATAGCATGACACCTAACATGTAGATAACATGGTCACTGCATGTCGGTGCGTCACCAGCTCTCAGTCTTCGCTGAGGAAACCAGTAGGACCCCCCACCCCCCCGACCCCCATCCCATGACATGTCATGATGAGAGGGAAGATCACATTGGGAAAAAGAGATATAAAGAACAGGACGTAAAATGTTGGCTAGTCCAGGGGCACCAAGATTACGTCGGGTCTTTACTGTGAGATATTTCTAGTCACACTTAATTATCACGGTTTTATTATCATCATTGCTTCTAATTGCTTACAGCCACTGTGGTAAAATAATGTACTACTTATTCTTCCATGTTCTTTCGATAAGTGACCCATATCAAGTGACCCCTATGATGTCTAGGAGACTGGAACTGAGTTCATATTCACCAATAGATTCCTAATGTGGCTCTTTCACCCTAGATGACACCCATTTCGCTGCTGGAGCTGCTGTGGGTCAAAGCTACACACACTTAGTATCCTTTGTTGGTCTCTTTAATGGCCCAGAAACACTGCTTATTGGGGTGTGACATTTGGAGAGGGTTGACCTGGGATATGGAATAATGGTTGTAGAAGGGGGTGGTGCTTTTTGAGTGGGGCTGGATCGAAGAGGGGGGAGGGTTAGGGTGATACTCTGGGTCCAGGGCATATCGAGCGTTGGCTGTGGGCCCAGTCAGTCCAGTGCACCCGTGACAGTGCTAAGATTCCTAAGGGTGTTGATTATTACATGAAGTCTAGATGTATAGCAGAGGTTAGAGTTGTAGATTGCACCCAATAATAGAACAGTGGGGGCAAACAAAAGCCACGTGGGTGAAACTTTATAGGGTATATGAACCATATCTCAGACAGTCATAGTCACATAAATCAATTGTAAATTTAAATGAGGTCTGGTATGTGTTCCTAAATTGATGAGTATTCTCTTGAACGTGAAATATGTGTTCTGCTGATAATTACGCTCTACTGCAACCCATATATTCTAAATAAATTGTAGTTCAGGCTAATGGTACTATCATGGTGCAGCTACCTAACCACATGGATGGCTGCGTTTGCCCCCCTCCCAGGACCCTGTGATGTAGTATAAGAGGAAACTCTAACCTCTGCTATAACTTTAGGATACTTCAATAAAAGTCAGCATCATGTCCTTTAGTAATTAGTGTGATTGCAGTAGTGGAGTTTGAGGTGTATTATTGATTGATGATTGTATGAGTAGTTTGACGGTCGGTGGGGTCTTTCTAGGCAAAACAAGACTTTCTCACGGTTAAAGATTTTCGTTCGTTTTGGACAGGTAATTAGAATGCTGCTTGTCCATACAGCAGTGATCTGATCCATGAGATTAATAATCAAACCTATAGGGTAAGGCAGTAAAGTGCTACCAGGGCACATTTTATAAGGACAGCAAGTGGATAGCTACTACTAGTATTTTATAAGGACAGCAAGTGGATAGCAAGTGTTCTGGTCCTATATACGTGGAATGGTAGCATGGCAGACTGAACCAGACAAACTATGGCCTTTAAAGCTCAGACGTGGTTCACTGGGGAGGAGATTGTGTGTATAATCAAACGGTCTAACAGTGCAATGTTATATGCTCAGGCTTATGTAGATAAATTACAGACGATAAAGTGGGGGGGGTGGGGGGGCAAAATCGTAAGTTTTCTAATGAACTTTTGATCTGCTGCAACAATTTTCAGCACTTTATGGTATTTATGGAGCCCCACTGCCCCCCCCCCCCCCCCACGGCGCCCCACCGCTGAGGACACCCTGTATAAAGCTCGCGGTTGTGCAGCTGGAAGACACTATACTGATTGGCCGCTTTCTACAGGGACAGTATAGCTGCAGTAGCCTTACAACCATGTTGGACGCCGATATGATACTGTAGACTAGGTAGTACGGGGCGTGGCGGCCTTAGTGCAGATAGATACATGGGCTATGTGGGTGTGGCTTCTTCATTCCAAGTAGTTATGCACTTGTAACCCTGTAACTGACCAGGAGCTGCACCTCACACACAGGACAACACCGGCTATTAGAACACGTGATGGCTGTATACCTGAGTTGCTGTTACCGCCGCGTGAGTCGGGTGGGCGTCGGCCTGCACCAGAAAAGCGGGCGAAGCCACGCGGACGTCCAGGCATCATGACAACAGGCGCCGACCGCAGCCACCCCCACCGCCGGCCGCGCCCCGCCACTGCGACCCTGCGACAAGGACCAACCACCACACCAACACCAGCAACCACTTCCGGCCGCGACCCTTACTTCCGGTCCCGACCGCGACTTCCAGTAGGGGTCGCTCCACTTCCGGGGTCTTGGCTTCCGGTTGCGGTGGCACTGTACTTTACTTTGAGGATCCAGAACTGAACTTCCGCTTTTAAACTTTTACTTCCTGTGAAAATCGACGACTGGTGATCCCATATTTCCGGTTAGCGAGGTTGAGGGGTGTGTTATTTTGCTCCTTGCTTTACATTGCAGAGCGGTTGGTGATGTCTATGACCATGCCATCCGTCGGACCACTCTCTTCCTGCCTGTCTCTGCCTCCTGTGGAGGACAGAAGGCCCGGTGCAGGGCAGCCTGGGGAGGTGTAGGAGGAGGGACAACTCGTGGGCGTCAACAACTGCAAAGCAGGAGCAGTTGCAGCAGCAGGAGAGGGGGAGGAGGCCGGAAAAACAGGAACGACGACGACGACGACGACGACGTCAAGCCAATTTCAACATCCACACTGTGATTCGTATACTCCTCCTTTAATCTGCTCTCACATGGTGGGCACTGTCTGGGTGGTGTGCACTGGTCCACAGCAGGCCCCACAGAGGTGATCCCTGACCAGGACCGTCCCAGGCCTGCTAACAAACAGCTGACACTACACAAGTGCCGCGTGTCTGCCTGTCCCTCCGACCGGCCGCCAACTCAAAGGTAGAACCGCTCACCTCACCACTATACCACCACCACCACCACCACCACCAGCAGCAGCACCACCCAACCCGCCGGTCTCCCGCCGCTACCTCGTACCCAGTGGTGCTGCTGCTGAGCGCTGCTGCGGTGGTGCCCCTGGTGGTGCTGGGTGGTGCTGGGTGGTGCCGGGTGGTGCCGGTGGTGGCGGCTCAGAAGCGGAGCACAAGTATACTCCGTCTGGGGGCCCTGGGCGAGGCCGACAACGCTGAGTTGATGCACTGGTATGAGGTATATACATCTACTGGTCAAACCCCTCAGACGTGCTCAAAAGAGCACTAGTCCAAGTATAGCCTCTTGGCTAATGTTAAGCTGCCATGGCTAATAAACCTGCCACCAAGTGCCACGTCCAATGCATTCAGTGAAATGAATGTACGTGTATCTTTTAGTTGTGCAAACATGTGACAGTGAGGGATCAAATAGATAATCCTGGTTTTGAGCAAAATACCACTCATGATGGGCCCGCTGTACACGAAAAAAACAACTCAGAAAGGGCACTTCTCGACCATTTCAACAAAACCCTCAAAACAAGGATCACTTTTTTAAAAAATTCTCACCAAAATACTTTGCAACAATGTCCCCCTAGCCATTCCTAATTTGGAAGGCTGAGGCTATTTAATATTGAGGGAGATTTGGTGATCTTCAAAAGCAGGGTAGTAGATTTTGGCCAGCTTTGGATGGGTAGTGTAAAATTTGAACCTACGCCTGAGGCTATGGTGCCGTTATAAATGCAAGTGTATCCATAAAAGGAGAAGGTGCCATACATGGGACAGTGCCACTGCCAGCTGCTGAGCGAGTGCTCATGAAGCCTTGCCAGGGCAGAGTTGAGCTAGTATAGCACAGGCAGGGGTGGTGTTGTTGTTGTTGGCGGAGAGAGGAAGTGGTGAGGGGACGGGGGTGAAGGGGCTGCTATATAACAGTAGTAGTAGTAGCGGGGTAGTGGGAGTGGGAGGGTGCATCCCTGAGCACCGTCCTCCAGGGATTCACCTGCTTCAAGCCCCCCCCCCCCCAACACACACACACACACACGACGAACCAGATCGATTCGTGCATCCATATAATCGAGGCCAGGCGATTGCCTCAACCCCTGCCCCTCTACATGTCAATTGGTACTGAACAGACGGTGGCACACCAACCTGTTACAGTTATACCCCCTTTAGCCCTTACCCATCACAGCATGATCATGTAAGTTGTAACTGTAGACTTAACTGGTCACCCATATCCAGACTATATCAGTGCAAATGGACCTACTGTATATTATACCCAAACAATGACCAGGCTAGCAGAATCAGTGTTAGTCAATAGTGGGGGATCAGGTGAGGCGCTGGCTGGAGGGGAGCAGGAAACACGACGACCAATCAGTGCTGGTTGGTCATGTAGCAAGGGGTCTCAATAGGGAAGGTTATACATATACAATCGTCAATGTACTTGATTGTTTCTATTTTATATATGGGAGGTGCGGTGTGCAAACAAACCACTGGTCTGTGACCCCTATGCACCATGAATCAATCAGTTATGCCACATGTATTAGTCAAATGTGTCCTAAATGAGGCAAATGATATCGTATACATGTTACGTGTCTTGTATAATGCAATTTGCATATTAATACATGACAAACAGTTACAAATAAAGTTTAGATTAATGACCCCAGTTGTGTGGATACATCATGGTGAGGTAATCTAACCACGTGAAGCCTGCGTTTGTACACTCTGTCATGTTGGAGACCTCCATGTGTAACCATCCCTATAGCAGAGGTTAGAGTTGTAGGTTGCACCTAATAGAACAGTGGGGGCAAACAAAAGCCACGTGGGTGAGACTTTACAGGGTATATGAACCATATCTCACACAGTAATGGCCACATCAATACGTTGTAAATTGTTATAAAATAAATATATCTTTGGGACTCTCTTATATATCATATGTATACCTATAGCAACATCTACAGACTATACTACGATCCAGGTACGCAAATATAACAAATTCTGATCCAATGAATCTATCATGGTTCAATTACCTAACCACGTGGAGGCCATTGTTTGCCCCCCAATCACCCTCTTGTGACGTAGTAGCAGAGGAAACTCTAAGCTCTGCTATACCAACATTGTACTACATTGTGGACATGCTAGGATTGCACAGATCACAGTAACATCTACTTTCCTATAATATCATGTATATATAATTTTAAGTGGCAGATAGAACCGAGAAGACTGCTCTATTGCAGTATATAAATTGGACACTCTTCGATAGTAAATCTCAAATTTTAACCCTATAACCTCCAGCCCATGTCCTGATACGGGGGCAATGGGGCATGGGTTAGGCAGAAAGGCTAGCGACAAATTCACATCATTACTACCACAATGGTTAATGTATGCAATACTAAATAAAATATATCGTTACACCACTATAGCATCACAATTTTCTATGTAGTAAAATAAAGGGAGGGGTTACTTGTTACAGTGGCCCTAGGCCTACCTATATTTCAGTAGGCCTACATGTTTTATAGGTACGTGTTAGCAGCATGGGCATCTTGTAAGTCATCATGATCATAATACCCGAATTTTAACCACTTCATCGGGGGGAAGGGGGTATTTTGACCCCTATAGGCCTAGAAAGTGGTAAAAAAAATATTGGTTAAAAATGATCACTCCCTAAGTCTCTCTTTGGGTTTAAATCATCTACCACTGCACCGCACTACCAGTAGGCCTATCTATGACGGCAGCCCCCCCCCCCCCCCAACACTTTCAAAGTTTCGTTGGTGGGGGGAGGCATTCCAGTCTCAGACTCCCAGCCAAATATTAAATCCATTTCCCGGTATCTTGAGTGTCAGCCCCCATGGCGCAGTGGTTAAAGCGTTCGCTTCTCGTGCGGCCGGCCCCGGGTTCGAATCCGGCCCATGGTAAACGTTTTACACTTTTTTTTACGTAAGCTGCGTCTGAGAAGCGCCATCTTGTATCACCACTCTGTAAGCCCATTTTATAAGCTTTGGACGTTTGTTTAAGGTACCATATACGTTGATAACGATAACAACGTACAATTCTCGACTGCCATATAACCTATAGAACTTACAGGTGTAGAAAAATATTTTGGATGATAAGTTATAAAAGGAGAATTTAGAGGTTGTCTAGATACTTCCCTTGATTGGGAAAGCACCAGATATGAAGGAGGATCGAGTTACGGATTTTGGTCATAAATATCTGTTCTGTATTGACATAATAGCATGAATTATAACTGATATTCGCATGAAAATGATTCAACAGATGCTAAGAATGATACATATCGAAAAAGATTTGTGCTCTGAATTGTAGAAATGTGAGAAAAATACATTTCTCTGAATGTAACGTAATTTTGACAAAATGATGAAATATAGTTTCCTGAACTCGCTTTAAAGTACTATTTTAGAAAACTTTTAAAAACTTTTTTCAATAGTTATCTCATGCACAGACAACATAGAAAACAGAACATTAATCATCATAACGGGTAGTAGGCTAACTACATGTAATTTTTGGGTGTTAACACAAACGAAGCTTTTTTTCCATAGAGATCAGTGCAAAGTTGAACCGGATTCGGTCAAAAATCTGTCGAATCAGGCAAAAGTGAAGCGCAGGGACAACAAACGTCGATCTAAATATATTATTTTACTGAAATACTTAACCATACTTAGATAGAAAGTTCAATCGTACTAAAATGCACGTTGTGGTGAAATCACAGGATTGAAAAGTCAATTTTGATGATGGTAGGAGAGAAAAACTAAAATGGGCGAACCCCCCTACAGAGGGAGGGCTACTACGTTATAACGTTATAGCGTTGATAGATCGTGTTAGCGTGATACAGTAACCCCTCCCAATTACATACATGTACATGTACTATAAGTATAACTATACCGGGTAGCTGTAGTCATCTGACACTAGTACGTTTTCTTTTGCTGGGATTCGGAAACCATATTCCGGTATGATTCATACATGATAACAGCCATATTATTAATTCCTCTCATAACTCATATATCATTTATTGTTCATATAGTAAACAGAGACGTACTCAAAAAGACTGGAATACTTCTGTGAAAACGCGATAATAGCGAATTTCCGTTGAGTTGAAATGACTGTGACTAGTATTTACGATGCATTTTTGAGATTCCTTGGAAAACGACCAGTCCGACTTGTTTGCGTGGCAAAAATCACGGTGAGGCAGGTTTCACGTTGCATGCACCATTGTTGTGGCTAGCACTGTTAAACATCTGTAAACATGTTTATTAAAAGTACCTGACTTTATCCGTACAACGGTGATGCACTTGTTGTTTGGTCTATGTGGCGCACTCCGATAAACGCCCACTCAGAATGACATCTAACATTCAGAGATGTAAGTTGAGTATCAACAAAATCCCTGAAAAGGTACTCAATTACCCATAAACCGCTGTTTTCAGAATATATTTTAACAGCGGAATGATCTTTGAAATCCCTATTTTCAGGGAAATCCCTGGCCACTTACATCTCTGAACATTGTTATCCAGTTGATAAAGAGTGTGGTGTGATTCTGTCATCTTTCATTTTTCTTTGTACATGTATGGTGTTTTATCAACCACTGTAGTATACAGTTTGCCCCATTGAGATTCACTTATCTTACAATATCCGCCTCATCTATGCAGGACTTAACGGTAAGTTGATTTACTTCGTCTTTCTCTGCTAGCTACTTTTTACGCACCAAGTCAGCAAAACAATGGTTCTTTAAGAATAAAGCTATCTAGAATCAAATTCTGTAACAGAGAAGAAGATCCTAACATCCTACTAAAACACAAACAAAGCTGTGGATATTTTCTCCAGGGATTTAAAGACAAACGAGAAATTTCATCAGTTCCATTAAGTACAGAGAGGGGAAACCAGGACTCTGTAATTCAACGAGTCATGTTTCATTTATAGATTTAATCGGTGGTTGACTCAACGATAATCAATATTTTACGGCACACTTCACGAAACGTGGTACTGTGCATAACGTCAGTAATTAACATGGTAGAGCAGGGGACAGTAAATGTCATTGTACCTGTGTGTACGTTTCGAGACCGTTTCTGGTAAATTATTACATCACAATAAAGTGTGAATCTCCTTACATTGAATACCGGTAGTTATACCAATTTATGAGCATTCTAATCAAACTGACATAAACACGAGTTTGCTGAATGCTACATTTTCTTTCTGCATGAGTCTTTTAAAATACAAATGTGAGCACACACTGCTGGATTCATGTGACGTCACATGTGGATGTGTGCCGGTGTGACTTTGCATGTAGACTTGCTAAAAGTCTTTTACGTAGAATGGGGAAATGTTTTTGTCACGCTAGTAGGTCCACCCTTTCTAATAGAGTATGGTAGCGGTATCTTCTTACATATATTAAACAACGGGACGAGAGGGGTCCAAATTATTTTTTCAAATTTATCGTCGCCGACCCTCTTTAGCTTTACTAACGCACAGGCTTTGTCGCTAAAAAAAAGGTAAAATATCTTGCAAACACTATGTTGTTAAGAAATGACCATTCACTGGAGCTACGGATTGCAGCTCATATAGGTAGCGTGCAGCTGTGGGACTGTACTCACTGACCTATCTTTAAGTATTTTTTCCCTCTTTTACTATAGTATTTGTCTCGATGTATTTATTTGTCTCTCACGCCATGGGACAAGCCAAGTATGCATAAAAACGCTGGGTGCAATTTAGACACAGCACATTAAAACTATTCGGGTGAGAGATTTTCATGGCACTGAAAAGAATGAGCTAAACTTGAAATCCACTCATGCAGTCTATGGTAACATAGCTCAGTATTTTTATCTCCAGTATAGCGTTTTATCAGTGTATTATTGTAACCTGCCCTTATTCGCATTCATTTCTTCTGAAAACTGCCCTCTAAATGTATTATCAAAATGTATAATCATTGTTAGTTCTCCTTTGATGCATTGGTAAAGATTATATTTTAAGTCAAGAACGTGTGTTGTGTGTGGACGGGGCGGGGGCACAGCGTTCAACATACATTAGGCTGCTCCCAGGTTTTAGTAGTGTCAATTAATTTTCATCATGGCGCCCTAGTGCCTGGGTTACTTTGTCATGATTTCTGCCATTTGTTGTGACTACCATAAGGACAGGCTTGCTTGTGTATCTGTGACACTATTATAGGGTATGTATGATTCTTACTCTATTTAAGTTAACTGTTTGTCTTTTAAAGTCCATTGGCGTTTTTCATGCTTCCTTTTGTTTTGGTTTCACCATACTGCTTCGGTTGGTTGGTTGAAGGTTCCATGTCTTGACTATACTATAATTTCCTACCTTACTGCACATTATTTCGTCACTTTATCATGTTCACAGTGGCCCATGTCTATGCAAGTACATGCACTGATGTGGCTTACTCGTCGGTAATCTTTTTCCCCCTAGGCTTGCATAATCACCATTGCACTTCGATTTTATTGCAATTATTACCGTCTGACCTTTCATGGACAATAGATGAATCGATGTTTTGTATTTTACTAATAGTTGTTTGCCAGGACATGAGTGGTTTTTAGGGCAGTGCTTCTTGCAATTGCTGAAATCAAAGGAAAAGATTGCCCATGTGATTTACATCACAATTGACGCAGGGTCAGGGTGCGTAAGTGGGTGAACTGATTTCAATCAACTTGGATAAAAAATAAGTAATTTTTGGTGAAAGATGTACTTATTGAATTTGTGACGATGACTATTAGTTGATTTTGAGTGGCAACGTGGTCTTGGCTCAAAACTCCCCTCAAATCATGTGTCGCGCTGTTACAACATTACGTTCAGGCAATTGGGCGAGGAGGGCGAGCAGATAGGTGGGGCAAGGTAAAAGAATAAATGTGTCTTTAACTTTACAACCACTTTCTAGTTTGTCCCCTGAAAAACCAACCTTATTTGCATTAACCCTGTGTACGTAGGTTCTACCTGATCCACCATAATCCAATACATGTACATCCTTGCACCTCGAAGCCAACATGTCCCGCCAAAGCAGCTCAAAGTTGCCGCCACAATGGTGCCGCCAGTCACCAATACATGTATGTCTCTTTTGCGCCTTGTACTCTTATCGGTACGTTGCCACGTTGCCGCTAACACCCGCTTCCACCTAACCGTGAACCCACAGTCAGCTTGAATCGGCTTGACCACCTCAGGTACAGTTTAGAAATATATTAAGAAGTCTCACCCTGGTGCTCCTATTGACTTACTACAGGATTCAGTATGGACAGGAAAGTAGACAAGCTGATTTCATATAGACTTCTAGAGTAAGCAAATACACCTTCCCCTGCCAACTTCCTTACGGTGACCACTGCGCATCTGCCATGACCCACTCATCTGCCACCTTCCTCATGGTGACCACAGGTCATCGGCATGACTCGCTCATCTGCCACCTTACTCACAGTGACCACTGCTCATCTGCCATGACCCACTCATCTGCCACCTTACTCACAGTGAACACTGCTCATCTGCCATGACCCACTCGTCTGCCACCTTCCTCATGGTGACCACAGGTCATCGGCATGACTCACTCATCTGCCACCTTACTCACAGTGAACACTGCTCATCTGCCATGGCCCACTCATCTGGCACCTTCCTCATGGTAACCACAGCTCATCTGCATGACTCACTCATCTGTCACCTTACTCACAGTGAACACTGCTCATCTGCCATGACCCACTCATCTGCCACCTTACTCAAGGTGACCACTGCTCATCTGCCATGACCCACTCATCTGCCACCTTAATCGAGGTGACCACTGCTCATCTGCCATGACCCACTCATCTGCCACCTTAATCGAGGTGACCACTGCTCATCTGCCATGACCCACTCATCTGCCACCTTAATCGAGGTGAACACTGCTCATCTGCCATGACCCACTCATCTGCCACCTTAATCGAGGTGAACACTGCTCATCTGCCATGACCCACTCATCTGCCACCTTAATCGAGGTGAACACTGCTCATCTGCCATGCCCCACTCATCTGCCATGCCCCACTCATCTGCCATGACCTACTCCTGCCACTTTTCGGGAATGTTCACAAGTATGCCTCTACATGGGTCCCCTCAGTTTTGACCATGTCGCCGTGTCGATTTTTAGCAAAAGGGCTGCGTCGTCGTGTCGAATTTTATGCTTATAGTATATACTGAGGTCTTAAAAAGATGTTTGTGTCTGTCGATTTTTAAAATGGCCGTGTTGCCTTTTAACCCATATAGAGGCACACAAGTGATATTCTCTATTATGGAACTTTTTAAAACAGCCCAACCCCCTAGCCCAACACTATTTTAGGCAAATTGGCAAAGGTATTTCAATGTTTGGCCCAGGCTACATTCTGCTACTGAACCCCAAGACCTGGTCACTCCACCACCCATTGGGTGACACTATTGTGAATGTTTCCTTCATAGTGACTGCCACTTATCTGCCGTGCCTTGATACCCCATTACCTGCTTTTCTGGTCATTATAGTGGTAGTCTGCCTTATAGCTCATCTGCCATGACCCACTCATCTGCCACCTTACTCAAGGTGACCATTGCTCATCTGCCATGACCCACTCATCTGCCACCTTACTCAAGGTGACCATTGCTCATCTGCTATGACCCACTCATCTGCCACCTTACTCAAGGTGACCATTGCTCATCTGCCATGACCCACTTATCTGCCATAACCCACCCATCTTCCATGAACTACCCCTGATACCTCCTTTGGGAATGTCAACAAATGACATTTTCTATTTTGGTACAGAACCAGTCATAACTTCAACAAATTGGGATAGCTATATCATTGTTTGGCCCAGGTGACATTTCGCTACTAAAACCAAAGTCCTCCCTCCACCCACTATTGGGTGGCAAAAGGGCCGTGTCTGTGAGACGATTTTTATGTAGGTAAGAACTTGAGAGAAAGCTGTCTGCAGGTTGATTTTTATCATTTATTTTTCTGCATCCGTAAATTTTTAAAAGGGCTGTTTCGCCCATGTATATTTTTAAAAGGGCCGTCTTGCCCGTGTCGATTTTTACCCATGTAGGGACACAGCCATGACCCGCCCCTGCCGCCTTCATCAAGGTGACCACCACTCATCTGCCATGACCTGCCCCTGCTATTCAACCTTTTTCATGCTTACCAAGTCTCCCTTGCCCCAGCCACATTCCTCATGCCATGTGGCCACTGCTCATCTGCCATGACCCACCTCTGCCACCTTCTTCAATGTGAACACCACTTCCTGTCCATGACCCGTCCTGGCCACCTTCTTCATGGTGACCACTGCCCCGACCATAATCAACTCCTGCCATGATACCTGCCTTGTCATTGCCTTGTTTATATATAGTTACCTCACTCTTTTTTTGTCATCCATTTACCCAAGGTATAACCATGCTCACCTCTTTGCTGCTGCTGCTGTGTTGGTCGATTGCTGATGTTAGATGTGGAAGTTGGTGAAGTCGGAGAGGACGCCATGAAGCTGGCTGACACAGCCCGCCGGGCTGCCGCTAGGAGGCGCGGCAGGTCTGTGGCCACGGTCGGACGGGCACCTGCCCCCCGTTTCGCCTGCCGCGACCCGCCCCTGCCGCCCTCCTCACGACCACCACCCACTGTCGCCGCAATGTCGCCGGCTGATGGTCACTAACTGACCCTATATACTAATGTCTGATGTTACCCGGGGTCAGAATAATGTGTCTAGTAGCAGCAACAGTGGAATAGCAATCTACTATTAGAGTCTAGCTGCAAGTCTAGATCTCTTGAGTTATCAATACCTAGATTCTCTTACTCTTGATCGGAAAACATGCAATATTTGCACTAAAAGTTGAGGTCGATAGTGTTATGTCTGGCAGTGTCAGTATGATTTACTGAACAGTGATGCAATTTGAGACTCTCAGACTGCCAATCCAAACGTGTTATTAGAAGTGTCAATAACCGAAATGACTGTGTGTGAGAATATTGCCACTGTCGATTGTGAATAACAGTGTCAGTTTCTGTAATCACAGCTGGACGTGTAGTCTTTTTTTCATCACTGGTGGTGGCCTAGTAGACAGCGCCAATATGATTGGCAGGCAGTAGTGTGTTGTGTGGCCAGGGTGGGGTTGGCGCTGCTGCTGCTGCTCTCTTGGCTGCTGCTGCTGCTGCTACTACTGTTCCCACAGTGCCTGTCTGACGTGCGTGGTATATTTAAGAGAAAACTAAATCCAGTCAACTGCCAGATGTAGTTTATAGTGGTGACAGTTTGGATGAGTGTGACAGCGATGTAGACATAGAGTAGTCAGACTGACACCAACCTATGTGAATTGTATGAGACTTGATACACTGCTGACAGTAGCACGGCACTGTCAGTGTCATTATGAGTAGTTGTAGTGACAGTATTCAAGATAATTGTCTGAAGATTAAGTATATTGCGGTGTTTTGGTAGATATGAAATCCCGTGACTCCTATCTACTAATCTAGCACCCAACTGTCAGACAGAGCGTCACGCCGACGTCTTGATATAGTGACAGCTATACAATGAACTTGGTAGTGGTAGTAGTATCACTGGGTCTAGTGACAGTGACCCTTCTCCTCCAGCTCTGTCACTGTTGATCAGCTCCTCTCCTGACCTCTCCTTCTCACAACGACCTCAGCAGGTCTCTTCTGACCACCGCAGACATACAGACAGACATGGGCGTGACGTAGCAAAATCCAACCACCCCCTCAAACTGACCCTGCCCTTGGACAACGGCGACGAGGGAGGGAGGCCGAGTAGGGGGAGGGAGTTGTGGTGTGGTGGGAGGGTGTGTGGCTGGTGTCACTGACAGCAATGACCACAGCCACTCTGCAGCAGACGTGCTTCTCTGTGCTGCTTGTAGACAAGATGCTGAACACTGCTGCAGACTGTGTGATATATACGGTATCTACACCTCAGTGGTGCTCAAAGTGGTGATGGTAGTGATGGTTGCCTCTTGTACCACCCTGCCTTCTACCCAGACGCCGCCAGACGCGTTGACCTCATTCGGGCCTCCCCACATAGACAGTGCGTGTGTGTGTGTATTTGGGGGGGGGGGGGGGGGGGGGGGGGTGCAGTAGTCGGCTGTAGATGGGGGAGGGGGTGGAGAAGGGAAGGTGTGCTGATGGTGCAGACCCGGCGGTTGGAGACTTGGAATGTGAATACGGTTACAAGTACACCGGTAACAAGAACAGGACGCTGTTATGTAACAGTGTCTGGCTGCTGCTGCTGCTGCTGGCCACAGCGTTTAGATGGTAGACACACGTCTGTGGTCAAGGCGGGAGCGGCCTGTATTAGTCGTCTCCTTCACCTCCCTAAGAACCACCCTCCTGGACTAACCCCTCCTCCTCCCCATCCCTAGTCACCCGATGAGGTCACGGCCAGTTCCCATGGTTCCTGGGTCTTGATGGACGGCCTTTGTGGCCGCATCAAGAGGAGGGTCTCTGGTACCGTATTTCCTGTCATGTTTTCTCTTTGGTCACGGGCCCGCCGCACTAGCAAAGGCACTAGATACCATCACAAAAATAAAATTCTGAAAACCCATTTTCTAGGCTATATGTCAGTTTTACGGTTTGATAATACGACAACTGAGGTGTCCAGTAGGCAAAAAGTAATTTTTTCATCATATACCGGTAATCCTATTTCTCACAAATTAATCAACTAATTGCAATCTCCGAATTAAGACGTAGGAATAGATAAAATTTCTGACTAAATAATCGGGAATAGATATAATAGATGACCCGCCCATTGACGAAATGTTTTTTTGATTTTGACTCTTTGTTGTTATTGTTGTTAAATACGCTGTGATGTCGCTATAGCAAAGACGGGGTCCCATATAAAAGAGTCCATCTAAACTGGAGCTCTTCAGCACGGAAGTTGTTGCCTGAGGGTACACGTCTCATACTTTCGTTTTGTCCCTAATATCTATAGTCCTTGATTTCTTCTAATAACGGCCTAAAGGATATCGCTGGAGGGGAAGGCCCACCCCCCCCCCCCTCCCAAGCAATAAATAAACCCTAACATATTGGGACGATCCATTACGCAGTGTCAGAGACATCAAAATCATCATTATTATTTTATTCACTCCCAAAGGTAGGCCAGTGATTTATCAGCCAAAACTCTATGCAATGATCATAAACATTGTGATTGATGTGTCTTCGGAGATTGCCCTGATGCAAATTGATATTTCAATCATTCATGCAATTGTCTTTCCATCCATTAAAACCATTGCACCCACAAACCCGACAGGGAATTGGGCTAATGCGATACAAAGCACCTTAGAACACATTGGACGTCGACACATTGTGCATACTCGGGTTGTGGTTGGCTTGATCCTGTTGTGTTTCCAGGTATAGCTATACTATGAACTAGAACCCTTCACATTGATACTGGCAAGCCCCTGCTGCCAGGTATTCCACACACCGATACTACCGCTAGTACATATCAACTGGTTTAAGGTACCCGTTACAAATAACAATTTACATGCATTTATTACCATCACCACTACTCACAGACTTCATTTACTTTTAATTCAAGAAGTACAATAGTTATAATGGGTTAGGAGAAGATGGTAGCACCATAGCAGACACCGGGAGCAAACCGCTGCACCAGGCCGCAATATGACCAGCTCCCTTGCTGTGTATAGTTAACTGGATATACCCTTTGCTGGTTCACCAAGAGCATAGAGACCGAGCATAGTACGGTAGTTACATGGCATTCCTTCACATACTTAATCCTGTGTATAGTATAGGACGACGATCATGTCTACCATATGTAGGCTACATTACTAGTCAATCTGGCATGACTCGCCTCTTCTCATTAGGAGTTGATACTCACTATGGTATTGATGTGATTTCCTGTACCCTGCCTCTTAGTACACAATACACAACATTCTTTAAAAAGAACTGAACTACCCAGTACTGCAGGGGGCATCCCCAGGGCCACCCTTCATCGTGTTCAATCAGTCCGCAAAGCAAGGTAAAAAAAGCTCGAGTCCTAGGTGACAGTAGCATAAGTATATTGACCACAGACATGTCCTGTACATTTTGGTGAGAATTAGGTGTATAGTACAGTATAGGCGTTGTGTGTCAACACCAGGGGATGTACAGGAGTGACAGTCATCACCAAACCCCATCTCTGAACCTATTCAGTTTCGTGGGTTTTTTTGTGATCCAAATAACAATTAGGAGGATCTCTGGCACTGCGCAGTTAGTAGTACAGCTGTCTGCTATGGGAGGTCGCCACCAGCCGAGGCCTCCCGCGCCCCACCGCCAGGCAGGGGGAAGCTAGAGCTAAAAGCAGCACCAGCAGGTGGCAAGGCAGCATACATGGCGCCGACTGGTGGACAGTCTTCTAACTACAGTACCGGTACTTCAAATTTAGATAACTCAGTGAACCCTTACGGTACTAAGGCCTAGACTCGGAGCGAGATCTCTACAAGTAGCGTGGGTGTCCAAGTTACATTTTAAAGAGCACATCTAGAATTCACTATACTGTGAGGCAAGCTCCGTTCCTTTTCTATGATTATTGCAAAGGATGGGGTGCTGTGTAGTTATGAGTCATGAGAAAGTAAGGATAGGGCTTCGTATGAGGTCATCGTTCATCACATTTACTGCTACAACTCCTGATCATCGAATACAGAACGCATTCTTTCTCATACTTTCCCTTTGGAATTTTAGATAATTTAGAATACAGCTGACTACTGAACTTCCCACTCCTATTTCTTTCTTTTTTTTTTTTTTTCTTTTTTTTGTTTGTTTTGGGCACAACCACGTGACCAGCTCATAGTGGACAAACCCAAAAAGGACGGCCACCCGCACAAATTGATAACCACACACAACCCGGATTCTGATCACCTAGGGAAAATTGTAAAATCAAATTGGGACAGTTGAGTTAAATTCTTTCATACAAGGGAAATGCATGAAAAAGGTTTCACTACCATGTACAAGAAACAAAAAAACCTTAAGTCCTTTCTGGTTGCCAAACTCCCAAAAGCTCCCAGTGAGCTAGCGAGTATTGTAAATGTCTGCAAGACTACAAATTGTGGACATTGCACACGCATGAACTATACTGGTAGAATTAGGTGCACCACGACCTATTCCAGTAAACAACATGTGTGTTGTAAAAGCTCCAATCTGATCTACTGCCTCGTCTGCAAAAGATGTGGCAAAATGTATATAGGTCAAACTGAGGCTAGACTGATGGACAGATGTCAGTCACATATGAGAAACATCAGGACCAATGTTACCAAGAGCATCGTTGGTGCTCATTATAACTCGGCCTTCCATAAACAATTGGATGATCTGGAGATCTATGTAGTGGACTTCATTAATGCTCACCCCAAGAGTGACAAGGCCAAATATCTACGGAATCTTATTGAATTCAATTGGATCCACAGACTCCATTCCAATGCCCCCCTAGGGTTGAATGTGGCTGATGCACCCTTTGGTGCATGCTAACAATTTATTAGGGGAGCCTCTTGGCAGGTTTGGTTTTAGGGCCTAGACCCTAAAGAAAATCCGCCCCTTAGCCTAGGCCTAGCACACCTCGCTTCACCGACCTAGTGCCATCAGAAAATTTGATTAAAATCTTCAGCGTCCCGAGTTTTAGGCCTAGCGGGTAAAGGTTGGGTGTAATTCCTGGTTCTACACCCCCCTGGTACACCATTTAGATACTCTATGTAATCTTTGCTTCTAAATCTAATTCTTAAATTATTTTTACTTTAAAATAATTATTTAGTGTTTCATAGGCCTATGTCCATGAAACTGGGAAGTTACTAATCAGAACCTCTCTGTTTTGGATGGAAACAACCCACAACTCCAAATTCCTCTGAACATTGGACCACTGGAAATTTAATTGTCATTAAATTAGCACATGCTGACGAAACTACACTAATTGGCAACCAGAAGGTACTTCTGGAGTCTGTCACCAAGGATTGTTGATCCCCTAGTGACTGTTGTTAAGTAACCTAGTTACACTATCAACAAGTGACTGTTGCCATGCAATGGTGTTCCTAATGACCTCATGGTCCGACGACCTAACTGTCATTAGTTGTGGTTGCATCGTGCGGAGGAGTCCCCCCACCCCTAGCTCTGTCAAAAAGACCACTCCTATTTCATTGTGGGTAGGCATGATACATATTTTACAACCAAACCAAATACCTATCATTACAATGTTTTACCTAATCGGATTAGAAACATATATTTTAGAGGGCAGCCACAGGGTTCTTAAAAAATATATACAGCAGTCCAACATTATAGCACTTCAATGCACTATATGGGTATATATTTAAAACTTGACATCAACATCCATGTATCAGAGTCTTTCTAACAGAAAGCTATATTCAGTCTCATGAAAGTAGAAATCCATATGTTGCTATATCAAGGAGAAGGTCATGTTCATGCCTATGTGTATGTCTGTGTGTATGTACATGAGTCTGTGTCCATGAGTGTCTGCATTCATCCTACAGTCATAGGGTGTTTTTAGGCAAATTACCCTTTTTTGTGATTTTGAACTTTTTTCTCACCAAATAGGGTGTCTTTAGGCAAATTTCACTTTTTGGCGATTTTGAACCCTTTCTTCTTGCCAAACAAGGTGTTTTTAAGGCAAATTTCACTTTTTTGCGATTTTGAACTTCTTTCTCGCCAAACAGGGTGTTTATTTTGATTTCATCTTAACAGAGATAAATCAGGAAAATATTATGACTTTCTCTTTGAAAAAAGTAAAATTTGTTCCCGGGCCCACACCTGAAATTGCGGGCCCATAGTTTTCTGGGGCTATGGGCCCGGGTGGACCACAGCTGAAAAAGTTAGTGTCTACCCTGCTAAACTAGCACCCTGGTCCAAAATATACCGTACAAAAAATAATGTATACAATGAATGTACAAGATTGTATGTACAATAAATGGCTACCATAGACTTACCATACCGTCGCGACAATGCGCTTAACTTTAATAGGGCATCGCTCTTGTATAAGCACCCGGGGTAGAGGGGTCTCCAAATTTGTATTTAGCAATAGAACATCAAATACGGTTATGTCTTGTATAAGCGCCGGTGGTAACAGACCCGTCAAATTAAGGAGGGCATTATCGTGACAGTATAGTACATGCAATCAATGATAGGGACATGGTAATTTGTTCACTCTTCATTGCACTTTTTCAGTCTCTTTATGAACGTGCATTATATTGCCTGTATCGTCAGGAGCTCTTTATATAGAACACACAAATAAATTGACATAAATAACTGGACAAAAATCTCTTTTTACATACTGCTCAACATTCTGAAGGCTAATTCAACTTTGGGGTTGAAATTGGCAGAATCTCCGGGGGCTCCTCTTTCTCATTATCAAAGGTGAGGGCTTCCGTACACCGCGACACAATGTGAAGATGTTAATACATTTAAAAAGCTCTGCAGTTTTATTATGGATCAATGTAATTACTTTATTCATTGGTGAATGGGTAATTAACTGTCCTGACTTACCTGACTGTGGTACCTCCGTGCGGGTGTAGTGGTAGGGGTTGACGCAGACCTCGTCTCGTTTCTGGTTGAAGGAGAACTCACAGTTATCTGTCGGCTTCAGTTCATGGTGACTCTGTAGATCGGGCCAGCGCCATAGACGACTGTAGATGACATGAGGGAGTCCTTTCCGGTGGGACACCTGGAGCCGGCCGTCCAGCGACCTGCCAACAGTCGAGGGGCTAAACGAGTTAATCCATGATGAAGATGGACACCAGCAACTCATGGTGAGATATAGCATGGGGGCTGGGGAGTTGCCATGACACCATCTTCATCTACATGGTCATCAAATGATAATACATTCCCTGATGAAAAAAAATACTAGTACGTATTCTACACCTTAAACCTGTGACTTCAGTATCAATTATTTACATCTATTTTTCCTACAAATCATTATATATACGGTACATATACATATAGGGGAGAGAGGGGCACTTGACCACCTGGGCACATTGAACCACATGCTCTCTTTGCTATTCCTTTGGGAATTTTCCAGCAGTTTGCCTACCACATTACCCCCTTATATAGACAGTTCAGAGCAGCAACATCATATTCATTTTGGGATGTTGAGAAGCTCAGACAATATGAAAGATTTAAGCCATTGAAAGTAAAAGTTTGCAATTGTTGAACTTTATTTCTTAAGTCATTACAAAACATTGCTGGCCTAAGATCTATATGGAGGTCAAAGTATATATGTGCCGATACATGGGTAAAAATCAACACGGGCGACACGGGCCTTTTAACTAGGATGCAATGGTTTAGATCTAGGATTTGCACACCATAGGTGTGGTGACCGGCTTTTTATTAGTGTACAGGAGTCATGATGCATTAATGCATCAGTGTGTAGTTAAAGTAGCAGAGAAGGGGATGAATGGATTAAGAGAGAACGGGACAAAGGGAGAAGGGGATGAACGGAGAACGGGAGAACGGGATAAACGGAGAACGGGATAAACGGAGAACGGGATAAACGGTGAACGGGATAAACGGTGAACGCTATAAACGGTGAACGGGATAAAAGGAGAACTGGATAAACGGAGAACGGGGTGAACGGGATAAATGGTGAATGCTATAAACGGTGAACGCTATAAACGGTGAATGGGATAAACGGAGAACGGGATAAACGGAGAACGGGATAAACGGAGAAAGGGAGAACGGGATAAAAGGAGAACGGGACAAACGGAAAGCGGAGAAGGGGATGAATGGATTAAGAGAGAACGGGACAAAGGGAGAAGGGGATGAACGGAGAACGGGATGAACAGAGAACGGGATAAATGGAGAAAGGGATAAACAGAGAACGCCATCAACGACGAACGCGATAAACGGAGAACAGGATAAACGGAGAACGGGATAAACGGTGAACACTATAAACGACAAACGGAATAAAAGACAAACGGATAACGGGATAAACGATAAAAGGATAACGGGATAAACGGGGAAAGGGAGAACGGGATAAACGGAGAACGGGATAAACGGAGAACGGGATAAACGGAGAACAGGATAAACAGAGAACGGGATAAACGGAGAACGGGATAAACGGATAAACGGAGAAAGGGAGAACGGGATAAAAGGAGAACGGGACAAACGGAAAGCGGAGAAGGGGATGAATGGATTAAGAGAGAACGGGACAAAGGGAGAAGGGGATGAACGGAGAACGGGATGAACAGAGAACGGGATAAATGGAGAAAGGGATAAACAGAGAACGCCATCAACGACGAACGCGATAAACGGAGAACAGGATAAACGGAGAACGGGATAAACGGTGAACACTATAAACGACAAACGGAATAAAAGACAAACGGATAACGGGATAAACGATAAAAGGATAACGGGATAAACGGGGAAAGGGAGAACGGGATAAACGGAGAACGGGATAAACGGAGAACGGGATAAACGGAGAACAGGATAAACAGAGAACGGGATAAACGGAGAACGGGATAAACGGAGAAAGGGAGAAACGGAGAACGGGATAAACGGAGAACACTTAGGTACCAATATAATCCGACAAAACGAAAATCACGAATACCTTCGCTGTTTACGCTCCGATCGCCCCGATATTCGGACGGAGAAGGGGATAAACGGAGAAGGGGATAAATGGAGAAAGGGATAAACAGAGAACGCTATAAACAGAGAACGCTATTAACGGCGAACGCTATAAACGACCAATTGGATAAAAGGCGAATGTGATAAACGGAGAACGGGATAAACGGAGAACGGGATAAACGGAGAAAGGGATAAACGGAGAAAGGGAAAACAGGACAAAGGGAGAACGGGAGAACGGGAGAACGGGATAAACGGAGAACGGGATAAACGGAGAACGGGATAAACGGTGAACGGGATAAACGGTGAACGCTATAAACGGTGAACGGGATAAACGGAGAACTGGATAAACGGAGAACGGGGTGAACGGGATAAATGGTGAACGCTATAAACGGTGAATGGGATAAACGGAAAATGGGATAAACGGAGAAATGGGATAAACGGAGAACGGGATAAACGGAGAACGGGATAAACGGAGAAAGGGAGAACGGGATAAAAGGAGAATGTGAGAAACGGAAAGCGGAGAAGGGGATGAATGGATTAAGAGAGAACGGGACAAAGGGAGAAGGGGATGAACGGAGAACGGGATGAACAGAGAACGGGATAAATGGAGAAAGGGATAAACAGAGAACGCCATCAACGACGAACGCGATAAACGGAGAACGGGATAAACGGTGAACACTATAAACGACAAACGGAATAAAAGACAAACGGATAACGGGATAAACGATAAAAGGATAACGGGATAAACGGGGAGAGGGAGAACGGGATAAATGGAGAACGGGATAAACGGAGAACGGGATAAACGGAGAACGGGATAAACGGAGAAAGGGAGAAACGGAGAACGGGACAAACAGAGAACACTTAGGTACCAATAATCCGACAAAATGAAAATCGCGAATATCTTCGCTGTTTACGCTCCGATCGCCCCGATTTTCGGAGGGGTAGGAGAACTTCAAAATCGTTTTGGGATCAAAATCGTTTCGGGGCTCAAAATCGATTTTGGGGGCAAAATCGGTTTTGGAGGCAAAATCATCTGCAGCTCACGCTGCCCCCCCCCCCCCCCCCCCGGCCAACCCGACACGTCGAACCAGAAACGAAGCTGCAACGAAGATGGTGTCGCTGCTGACGCTCCGATCAACTCGCTTTTTCCGCCGAGACGTAAAACAGCGGTTACGCGCTGCCGGGCGCTGACGCCCGCAGCCACCTGCTCGCCCCCAGCCACTTGCTTTCCCACAGCCACCTGCTCACCTACAGCCACCACCTGGAATTCGATTATATATGACTTCCAATATATGAAATTAGGGTAGCTTCTTCTGGCGATTACGATTCTGCTGTCAGAAATGAGAAATAACGTACTGTACTCAAATTAGATAATTCATTCGACTTTCTAATGACAAAAGCGGTATGTGTGAGGCTTGTGGTGGCCTGGTAAGTAGCAGAGAGCGGCATAGGAAATAGCAGACGACATTCACCATATAGTTAACCCTTTGAGGCCAACATTACCCATTACTATATTCGTATTACAAGGTGTACAGTGTGTTGGGGATGGGTGTATATAGAAGGCCTTAAAGGGTTATTATCCAGGTGTCACAAACATGTTGCCACTTCCCTTTAAGGGCCGCAATGTACAGATTAAGCCACCGCGGTGGTACTGGGGAGCTTCTATGGGAGGTGTGATAACCTTGGGCGGGCTCCAGTGAGTTTTCAAATGCCACTAGACTTGCCTTGTCCATCATTCCAATGATACATAAATATGCAAGGGGTTAAATCAGTATCTAGGGCTATGTGTTTATTGGAAATTATTCAACAAATTTTCAAGCTTAGGCCTTGGAGTAAGGCCATCAGGGTCTAGGTTGCGCACCATTGGTTCAGGGACAGGGTTCTGATTCTCCTAACGCTGTCCGAGGGTCTTAGTCTACGGTTCACGGCCTCAGTGCTAAAGGGTCTATGCGCGATTCTTCACTGAAACCTTACGAAGTGTTCACTCTCATACATATTGACCGGACCCATGGGACATGGTGCCGGTCAATAATCGACACGGGCTTTTAAAAATCGACACATATATCTTAATGCTTGCATAGAACCTCATTTTAATCTTGAAGGTGTTATGTAATTTGAATTAAATCAACGTTATCTATGATGGTCGGCATGGGGTACATTGAACCACAAAATTTGGGGCACCTTGAACCATGCTCAAAGTACCCAAATCTCTGTTTTGAAGGACTAGTTCCATTATTTACCACATACGTGCCTGTGCAATGCATAGAGGGATAAAGTATCACCACTTTTCACCAGAGGGCAGACTTTTTAAGGTGCCCTTGTCAGCTTGTAGGTAATAGATGAGGTGATATTGCTCAGTTCCATCTCTGGGTCAACCATAGGCTAACCCAACAAGTAGGCCTATGGGTTTAACCACCCTAGTTTATTAGAATTAAGCCATACAGAAAGAAACAATATTGATATACACTTTGGTTGTACAAATAGGATAGAATACATGTTTTGTTAGTTGTGATAATAAATTATTTTATAGCATATTCATAGTGTGTTTATTCTCTGATCTATCTTTTTTCAGAAGCAGAACAGCTTGTTATATCATGAAAGAATATAATTAAAGATTTATATGACACATGCAAATAGCAGCAATCCTCTGAAGATGGTTTATATTAACCTAAAGGAAAATGTGTAAGGCTCTAACTCAGTGACTAAAAGATTGAACGTGTGAGTGAACTCATTGATGACTCAGGGTCAGGTAGAGGTGTGAAAGGAAATGTATCATTTAGTGTAGTAAAAAGGAGAATGGTATATTGGGAAAAGGGAAATTCTTTCAAAGTTAGAGTGCAAGAGCGTTTGTTTCAGGAAACCAGCAGGTGGGTGTGGGTGAGCAGGTGGGTGTGGGAGAGCAGGTGAGTGTAGGAGAGCTGGTGGGTGTGGGTGTGCAGGTGGGTGTAGGCGACAGTTGCCGGCTCCGGGCATGTAACGCCTTCTGTCCTTGTTAAAAATCTAGCGTGTGATGCTAATCACAAAAGACACAGGTATTTGTTTTTCCATTGGATAACCCTACCCGAAGTGCCCTCCCCAAAGTGTGAGTGTAATATGTGTGAGTGTAATATGTGTGAGTGTAATATGTGTGTAGTGTAATATGTGTGTAGTGTAATATGTGTGAGTGTAATATGTGTGAGTGTAATATTTGTGAGTGTAATATGTGTGAGTGTAATATGTGTGAGTGTAATATGTGTGAGTTTTGATGTTGAACCACCAAAATTGAGTGCTTACAAACCCCCTCCCCCCCACATACACACACAGTGTCAATTCCCAATGATCAGGTACCTAATTTTAGTAAAATACGTTATTTCTGACAGCAGAATCATAACCTCCAGGAAATGCTGACCCACTTTGATAGGTCACATGCCTTATTTAATCAAATTCCAGGCGAGCAGGTGGGTGTGGGCAAGCAGGTGGCTGTGGGCGTCAGTGCCCTGCATCACGTAACTGCCGTTTTGGGCGAGCAAGTGCATCTGGGCAAGCAGGTGGCTGTAGGCATCAGCGCCCGGCAGTGCCTAACCCCCCTTTAACGTCTCGGCCGAAAAGCGAGGCGATCGGAGCGTCAGCAGCGACACCATGCAGAGCAAAGCTACCTGTATCAAAAATTTGTCGGTCGGACCATATATGTATTAGAGAGCCCTTGTAGTGACGCTCACACTTGCCGTTAGGCTTACGGATACTCTAAAAATAGTGTGTTTTAGAGTGGTGGTAGAATGTGCCCAGTTTTTGCCCGGTTTGGGGGTAGAAAGAGAGAAATGCGGGCAAATTCGCTGAAAATGTCATTTCTATCTTCTGTTGAAAACGCTTAAGCCTTGAAGTCTATGGGTGTCCGAAGCGGGTGATAGATTTGGTTTAGTTCATTTCCATAATAGCGAAAGAGAGAAATAAATTCGCAAAGATCGCAGTTCAATATTTTGAAGACAAATTGAGTTTTTTAGAAAAAATTTTGAGGAAAATGCTGTCCCCCGATCTTGCCTATGTCATAGAATTTTCCACTGTCTCTATGTCGAATGATAACCGAAATATAACAATTCTCCTATAAAACAAAATTGTCTTAAAATGCAAATTGGTAGGTGTATAATACTCAGGATTAATTAAACCCTGAGTCAACTAGAAGCTGTCATTTAATGACTTGTATGCATTAAATATGTATTTTTCCTATTCAATCCTATGCAAAAGAAATAAAAGCAAGTATTTCCACCTTAACTTTCAATAATAAATCCATATTGCTGATTGTTTGAACCATTCAAGATATGTGGTTCTAGGTGCCTCAGTGGGTGGGTCAACCTGCCCAGGGCATGGGGCACATTGAACCACCCAAAGATTTTATTTTCAAAAAATCAAAAGAAATGACCATACTTGCTTTGCCATGGGTAGGGACTCAAGATTCCGCTAGGTGATCCCTTGTGCACAGTGCACACAGCAGGGGAGTATTTTGGTGCAGCTGTGCCTCACAGACACTGTTATAAAACTCCCCTCTTAGGGGGTGACATTTTATCTGTTATTTTTAGGTTATCACCCAGAAATGCAGTCAAGAGAAAGGCTTATCCAGCCATTCCTATAATAAGTGACTGCAGCTAAGAGAAGTTACCAAATTTTATGGAGATAAGATAGATTATATCAAAACCCTATGAATTTATGAATGCTTTTGGTTGCTTTTCGGTTTGTGATCTCATCCAATATGTTGTTATATCATGTAAAGAAATGGAAGCAATCAGAGGATCCTCTCACCTCTTCCTAGACCATAACATGAAAATACTTATGATTGGGTCATTAAGACAATTGGTTTACTCTATACTAGTATATTGGGTGATCATGTTAAGAGGGTCTGTCAATCATGTCCCAGCCTGGCCAGTACTTCAAATGCCCTCCAAACCACTAACATAACTACCCTCCCACATACCCTACTCACCTGGCAGACCCTAGCTCTCACCCTCCCCCACAGGTTCACTGGGACTCCAAAGCTGGATGCCCCTCATATAGGAAATGTACTAGGGGAACTGGGTGGATTTTATTTACACCTATTTGAAGATTGTCTGGGTTCTAAGTTAGATAGAAAGAAAATTCCAAAAGATTTAGTCTACATCATAGAAAAAATAGAATTGATCATTTAATATTTCTCTTTTTTTTCTGGACCCCCTACCATGGGTCATCATATAGCGCAATGATATAAGGGAACTGCTAGATACAAAATCAAAGTTCAGATGACCTTGATAGAGTTAGGAACAAAATAAATGTGCATAAGTGGCTCAACGTGCCCCTCTCTCCCCTACATACATACATTCAGCGATCGAGATAAGATACTGGGGGTTGTATTTAAAGAATGTGCATACGATGCGAGTTAATGACATTTGCCCTTTGAAGTTCATGGTATTCTAGTAAAACAACTGGTGGCTCCAGAGGAGTCAAAAGCAACCTGGCGACCTGGGCCGTTTTCCAGGCGACCTGGTACAATAATAAAAGCGACTTGGCTTTTGGAAAAGTTTGACTATAGCATAAAGGGTCTAAAAAAGCGACTTTGTGACCCGGGCCCCTTAATTTCGGCGACTTTCCGACCTGAGGGGGGGGGGGGGGCTCTGCACCCCGAGAAGGTGATACTCTGAGAATATGGTATGACGTTAAGATGCAAAGTGATTTGATACGGACGTTAGTATTAGAGGTCAAGGTGTCCCACAGAAAAGGATCAGGTGACCCATCCTCTTATCTGATAACTGCAGATTGTATGTGCTAAAGAGTAACAATGAGGACTGAAATTTTGACAATATGGACGGTGTGTCTGTCACGTGTCCTACTGGTGGTGAGTTATTGGATCTATGACATGTCAGAGAGAATGACATAAAGGCCACAATTGAGAGAAGGGGCCGAATTGCCAATTACCCGATATCTAAAGCTATATTAAATCTCAAACCAGACAAAATCGTGTATGACCACACTGTAACTGTGGGAGAATTATTACATAGCTGCTGCCTTAGAAGTACACCATGCTCTGTTGTTTGTGATAGACATGTTATTCTGAACATTGAGTGGACTTAGCTTGTGAGATTATATAACAGTCTTCGTCAAAGTGAAACAAGAGAATAGATTCATAATATGTGGATTGCTACAGCATCATAGTAGGAACACTGGGCCTAGAATCTTGAGTTAGCTGATCTGTAATGGCGGATGGTGAGCAAGCAATGCTAAACAAATTTTGTCTACCGATATGTGTAATATAATATAGCCCTTGATGGCTATCTACCAGATTAGGTCGCCCAGAGGTTGGATGTAAAAAGTGGAAGGTGTAATCAGTAAACTGAAAAGTTATATTTTAAGCAAAAAAAAATTAAATTAAAAAATTGATATGCGACCTATTCAGTTTTGGGCGACCTATTCGTTTTAAGTGGGGCTAAAAGTTAGAACAGAAAATGCATCCTAAAGCGGTAGTATCATACAGGAAAGCCAACCCTACAAACTAAAACCATTCTTGGGGGAAAGGACCCCCGGGGGAAAGGGTTTCCTTATGGGGCAAGTATGGGTAAAAGTACTATGCTAACTAATCGTTATACAAATTTTGTTCCTTGGCAGTCTTTTGTAAGATCAGTAGTGACTCGCTATGGTGAATCATTCAGCATACCATACAAAATCATGCTCATGGAGATCTGGCCATCCAATTTTTGAGTTAGCCTAGTCCTTTAGTTAGGCTAGTACATGGAAAGTGATCCTTGTTATGGGTCGATTCCTTCTCAATTATCCAGCTGGCTCTTCTGTTATGCTTCACATGCTCTGTTATATTTCCATACCGATAGCATTAATGCACATCACATAAAGGTCCTAAACAGGCACTGAATGGTCATTTTATATCATCATAGGCTCATCTATCCTCCTCACCACCAACTTAATTAGCCTAGTCATGTACTTGTAGTTATCCTAGTCTTTTTAGGCCGCTTAAAAATAATTATGAGCTTTGCAGATACTTTTAGGAAAAAAGAGGTGCGGGAGGGAGGCTTTTTATTTTATTTGATATTACTATTTTATACCATGAGGGCGGCCACTTTTTATTTTTATTATTTAAGTCTCAACCATTTATTGGTGTAGCAACTATGGCTAGTTCTGTACATCATATACTATCTTCTTCATGCATGCGGAACTTTGGCTATATTTTTTTTAATGAAAAACTGAAATAAAAAGCACCCATGCGGCCGTTTTCAACTGATGCGGGCGGTGTCCGCAAAGCTGATTATTTTTTTTAAGTGGCCTTATGTAAACCAATCTAGTTAGCCTAGTCATCCATATCATTATCTCCTGCTCTTACAGACCATTATATCAAAAAACCCTTAGTGCACTGCATAATACAGGGCTATAGCCACAAACACACAACTTTACAACATTCAGCTCCCTATAAATACTGTGCAATCACCCCCTGTAGTTTTGCTTACAACCACATCCATCCACCACTACGGATCAGCTAACTCTTGAGTGTTCCTACAGTGAGTATTGTGGTAATAGGTGGGAATGTTCCATCTTTAACTGGCACTATCTTTCACTAGAGTATTAAACTATGATCTTTTAAAGAAGCATCGCATGGTCGTGTGCATCTGTGGATGAAATAATTTGATCTATAAACACAGAAAATAAATAGAGGAACAGAACGATTGTCTTTTTGTCTCTGCTGACTCAAGCATGCTAAATTTAGTCCCATCCCCCTAATAATCTAACGTTCTGACAAATTGCTTTGGCATCTTTCGAATTCCCACATGGAATTGTCTTATTTTGAAAAGGCACCCATTTGTTCCTCTGCCCTTTTTACTATACACATTGGCCCGCTATGGCAGTGCTAAGGATATCCCTTTTGAGTACACACATAATGTATATGTATAGCGAGCCATAGGATTAGGTTAGTGGAATGTTATCAGCCGTAGTATATGTGTATATGCAACAGTACTCAGAGGAGAGTCAACAGTCGTGAGGTCATGGGCAGGCCATGCAGGGGTCAGCCTAATCACTTGTTGTACCTTAATCCTACCAGCACCCACGGGTATCAGCGGCATACGACACCATTCAGAACTCTGTGATAAAGACTCGTCATACCTGCCTCAATACTATATATAGCTTTGGTATCAATGGTGTAATAGTCCAGATCTACCAACCTCAACCTTATTTGATAATTTTACTTGTTTGGATGGTATCCATTTAAACGCTATTGTCTTAAAATGGTTCGTATAATACGGTTGAGACTCATAGGCTATAGTATATACAGCACAATTCTTATGTATACTTCGTTTATTTTATAGCCTGGACCAGGGGTTTCATTACGAGTGCCGTACTTTGGTTCTGTGCGTATACTTATAAACCGCACCTGAACTTTGGGAATATTCTATAACTATTCTATAACCTGCATTTGGGGACGGTGGAGGGGCGTATTCGCGATGAAAATACGGTACTTTGAATTGGACAAACGGAACTTTTATTTATCTTCTTCTTTTTTTTCTTTTTTTTTAAATATTATTTTATCTTTCTTTTTTTTTTTGGGGGGGGGGGGGGGGCTTCAATCATTACTGGCAATGGTTTGTCCCTGTTTTCCATCACATGTATCAAAAGTCACGTTTTATCACGAGTAATACGACACATGTTGCACACAGAGATCTGAAAACATCAGAAGCAGCCTGACGAGGAACAGTTTGCATTTTGCCAGGGAGGGGACATGAAGTGTCCTATGACATAACAGAAACGGGAAGTGACAAAACGTCAAAAAGGGGGGAGGGGGTCAATGCGTTCTTCTAGCGAATTGGTGATGCTGTCAGCACAAAAGCCCGGTAATATAGCTCACCATGAAGAGGATTTTTCTACTTCAAACGTATCAGAATTCATCAGCTTGGACCCAGGTCTAAAATGATTATATTAGAGTCATTCGGCATCTTTAGGGTGAAGTCCTATTTAATATATGTCTTCTTTTGCCTCAATCTTCCCCTTTTTTCATAATCGTGTAACTTTCGTTTTACTAAATATTTACACATTCCACAGTCATATACTGTGGTAACCATAAAATAGACATAGAACTCAAATACACGCTCACGAGAACGCCCTAAAAATAGAAATAGCTAATAATACAAAGTTTAACATAATTAGGGGCATACAGAACCTCACAGAGTATTTGTCCTGATTGCCAACACACACGCGAATTTATACTTTTCTTATTTTACAAAAAAAAGAAGAGAGAAACTCGACGCCATAGCAAACTACATCATTCAGAGATACGTTATCTGTGGCAACGATCTTAATTTACGACTATTGTTTTCAATACATGAATAGGACAATGATATTGTAGAGTTCGACAGCTGAATACATGTTGGCTGAGACCCACATTGGAGAGATTGAAATACATCTTTTCCAAAAGGGAATAAATGTTATTACCTGGTGCAAAAGATTTTAAACGTATACATTACTCTCGGGTACATGGAAATATCATCTTCACATTTATAGAGACATGACAATAGCTTTTCTATTTTAAGGATCTTGTATTTAAACTGAAGAACTCCCAAGCGTTCTGTATGAATCTGACCTGGTATACGTCAGTTTTATATTTACCTTCACATATTTAGTGATATTTAATTCCTTATAAACAAAAGGTTAAATGTGTATAAAGGGGGATAGGTCAACATCCATGGTTCTCCGCCAGCATTCACCATGAATATGATGTCATATATTCAACTGTTTTTAATCTGATTTACTTCTGTTTTTTTGTTTTCTGTATTTGTTTATTTATTTCTTCTTTAATGGTGTAGACCTATATAATATGAGATTGTTCACGAATTACGTCACTACCAAAATGTCCCTTTTTGTTGGAAATGTCTCTATACATGTATATATACCAGTGTATAGCCGCGATAACAGTTTGTCACTAAACTGAAAGATCCACACACCCGACACCAGGTACCGGTAGGTGACATAATCTGTGAATGTTGTGCCTCTACATAGGTACCTACAATTTTTTCCATGTCGCCGTTTAGCTAAAGGGCGGGGTCGTCGTGTCGATTTTTAGGTAAATAAGGACCTAGCGAGAGATACCTACATGTCGATTTTTACCCTCTATTTTTCTGTGTCCGTCAAATTTTAAAAGAGCCGTGTCACCCGTGTCGATTTTCAAAAGGGCCGTGTCGTCGTGTCGCACGTGTCGATTTTTACCATTGAATCTAGAGACACAATGTTGCCCACCATAACCCCATCTTTACCAATACAGCCATGCTTATCGGCTAGCATCCACTTTTATAAATGTCCTGACAGAGGAGCTTCAGTGGCCGGTGAACTAGGTGTACCACATTGTCTCCTCTTCATCCCATCATAGACTTGGTCAGGTCTGTAAATTGTTATTTAGTAATTTACATATACGCAGATTAGAAACAAGGAATGAGGAGGCTCTGGGACTGCAGCTAGTCTACCCTACCCAGTCCCAGACACATAAACCTTCCCTCGATGAGGTAAAGCAGACAAAAAAATACAGCAGACATCTCACAGCACTCTGTGGGTGTGGTGGGGAGGTGCAGGGTAGGCATGAGCTCTCTCCCATAGTTTGCCTGTCTGCGATGAAGGCCAGTTATACGGTTCCCCACTGCAAGTCGGTACCTTCGTTTATACATGACACCAACTATCCATACAGGGTTATGTATAGCACGGAAGGACTACCCGTCTCGCATAATACTTTTTCACGTATTTACCAGGCACAACCCCAAATTTGTGCCTCTACATGGGTAAAAATCGACACGTGCGACACGGCGACACGGCCTTTTTAAAAATCGACACGTGCGACACGGCCCTTTTAAAAATCGACGGACACAGGCAATCTTGATATAAAAATCGACAGACACAGTAAATCATGGGATAAAAATCGACAGACACAGTACACTTTGGCACAAACATCGACTGACACAGCATCCAAAGTGTGGGAGTAGGGTGTGTGTGTGAAATGCTGTATTCCCACACCTCGTCCAAGCAGCATTCTCACACCTGTAGTAGGTGTGAGAATGCTTGGCCTATTAACGGAAGGGGGGAGCTACATAAAAGCATTAATATGATACAAATGTGCATACACATGTGTGCATTTTGTTATAATTAGGCCAAAACAAATATATTAAGGTATCCTGACCGACCCTAAATTTTGGCCCTACCCTAACGTTTTTTTAGAAGCTATTTTTGTTGGGGTTTTTTCCACCAAAACTGAATTTTTTCTATTGGTGAAATTATGTAAAAAAGGGAGGAATTTCGTCTGATAATCTTAAAAAAAGAGTTGATTTTTTTTTTGTATATTGACCTACCGATAATACCCACCCTATTTCTTTTGGACCATCTTACCGGAACACAACTACAAGGATCTGACACAGAAAAATTGGGAATATAATTTGATGGACAGTAGAAGGGCATATATTTCCATAAGGTCCTATAGTTTATTCCTAAACAAATAAAGAAAGTGACACCGTGGCACGCTGTCTCTCTTAAAAAGTGACACCGTGGCATGCTGTCTCTCTTAAAAAGTGACGCGGTGATCCACTGTCTCACCTAAAAAGTGACGCGGTGACGCGCTCATTCTCTCCCAAAAAGTGACGCGGTGACGCGCTCAAAAATTTGGGTACCCATGTAGAGGCACAAATTTGAATAATCCTAAAGGCCTGACAGGGGTCTGAATTTTTATTTTTTTATTAGTGTCCTTTACTGGCAAAAACTCTCGTATACTGAAAATTCTATATAGGGATTTGTAATCACGGTGATGGTGACTAGTGTGATTACTTAGAAATCACTAGGGTAATCATATTATTACAAGTAAACATATATATGCTGGGGTAGACACGACTAAAATTTTCAGCCATACTATGCTAAACAGGGCCGAACCTAATTCTTTTTACAATTATCCACAAAAAACACGTTTTTTCAAGATTTTTTAAAATATATTTTCGCGTTCTCCCACAAAATTTAAAACTTTCCATAAAAATTGTACTCAGGTTTCACAAGGGTAATAGAGCTTGATGTAGATAATGTATTTGCGTTTCTCAGTCAATCATTATTTTTCGGACCAGAGGTATATACCAGCAATACAGATTGCCAAAGATTGAAGAATGTTATTGCCCCTCACTATATGAGAACAATAATTAGTTAAAGTGTGTAAGAAGGAGGTAACACAGCATCAACTAATTGGTTGCTTATTGTTAAATGACTTTGGTAAATGTGTTATTTGACAAAAAAAGGTCTCATTCACACGGTGAGCTTTTCAATACGTGCCCAATGAACATACACATTTTAGCTCTTTTTTTTCTCGTTTCAAGTGTAAATATCAGCCCTTTACATAAGCATACGTACAGAGCACCGTCTGTGCAAGGCATTCCACTTCATTCTAAGTACATTTGTACATGAATTATTCCTGGTAGAGGAAAAAAGAATTTCTAGCATCTTAGCCAAGAAAACAAACTGTCCCTTGTCCCAACAGGGTCTCCTACATGGTAGACATGCGTTGTACATGCGTATGAAACAAACAAAAGCATATAGGCGTGTAGCTGGTTGAATCATCAACCAATCAGATAATTCCCTGGTCTCCACTGCGGAATTCCTAGGGGGCATTATGTAACAGCCTGTACCCATTGTGATTGCTGCATCAGTGTTCATCTCGCCAGTTACCAGATCAAGCATCAGGTAATGGTGCCCCCTACTAAGGAACCTGCAACCTCAGTATAAAGGTGAGTGTAGAATGTGTGCCACTTGGTCCGTTATGTGTTCTAGATTACCAGGCGTACAAACACTGCTGGGACAGGAGAACATGGGATTCTGAGCTAGATGCAGGACACACTATATAAAGGTCACTAGGGTAACATCCCTATGAGTGTCTATGTTATTCGGCCTGAGTATGTGGTTTTTTTTAGCTTTAGTGTGTGTATGTCAGCTGTTTGGTATAATTCTTTCTTGCTGACAGAACCCGCCAGCTTGTACCCTAGGTAGCCCAAGGCCAAACTTAATGCCATATTGCAGACTGACAACGAGATGTCTCTACCGGTGGCTCCTTTAGTCATGAACTACCCGGTAGTATATACATACTTTATATCATTAAATGAATATTATAGTCCCTATATAAATGTACATGTGTACACTTCTATTGCTTTATATTATGTTTTGTTTCGTTATTTATATTCCCAGTCGATCTTACATTCCTACAATTATATTATTAGGCCGTTTTATTCTTATAACTTGGAATGCTATGTCGCTGCTGAGAATTTAAGCAAACGTAAAGAAAACATCCATCTGGTATGGTTAATTTTGCCTTTATCCGCGCAGCTTTTGGCACAATTTTTCTCACTGAAAAAAATTCGGATTGAGAGTACTGTCGCCATCTGTTTCCCCAAAAAGGATGTTTAGCTGGGAATTGTTGATACCAATTTGAGGGGGAAAGCTGCTGGGGAACTTTATTGGGTCTTTGCCTCTCGCCGCTCAAAATACTAGCATTAAAAGCCTGTAATCCAATTATACAGAATGTATTCCCTTACCAAGCCCATATCTCTGTACATCAATGATAAATGTGAATCGGAATAACATGTGGCTCTTCACTTAGTCATGAGTCAATACCATTGACTTCATGATGGACAATTGTTGTCAAGCTGAGGACAGCCAATATGCTATTTCTGTTAGAGGTGTGGCCCAATCAGTTATGGGAGTACATATTCCTTTGACTACCACTCTCGCTTTCCCCCATATACTCAACCCCTTAAAGGGAATTTCTACCTGTTAGATGATGAGATCTAGATATTCTATAGATATCTGAAAATAACAGTGCATAGTAACAGTTTAACTAGAATTTAAAGGTATATGATCTACGAAATCCACGCCATAGGCGTGGTGGCCGGCTTCCATCAAGGATTCTGGATCACATATATGCTGTCCTTAAAGGGTTAGTATGGAGAAGTCGCTCTTGGGCAGGCAGCTCACAGAGAGCTGCTAATTACCCTCACTCGTCCTGTACACAGTACTGCTTCCAGTGGTCAGGGTGAGGTGTGCAACTAAATGTATATCACGCCGGGATATCACGGCTTGTGAGTAGGACATAATAGCCAGACCCGGCGCCAGGTGAGAGCTGGTCGTCACCGGCCAATAATGCCAATGATAGAGTAGGCCAGACCCGTGAACAACATCGTGGCTATGGGCGCTGGGTGCTTGGCGGGGTGTGAGGGAGCAACGTCTGATGCTTTCAGAGTGAGAGGAGTCGGCACCCACCTCTGTAGTGTGTACTACATATATGTATTGCCGCGGTTATTATGGCCCGACCTATTGAAAGTTCAGCCGAGGTGTGCAACTACATTTGTATATGTATATGACGGCTTGTGAGAAGGACTCTCCTGCCGTGGTGTGTGCTGATCCCCGGGCAGGTGAGGGTCATTAGGGTATTGGCAGTGTGTAGCCGCTGCAGTGTGTTTGGGTGTGGAGTGGGGGGGGGGGGGGGGGGGCGTGTGAAAAACATTATACCATTGAAAGCTCAGTAGACCGGAATGAGCAGTGCATTCTGGGTTCTTGATGTGTGAACAACATATAGAATGATTGCAGGTAAGGTCCAATGCGTAAGAGGAACGGCTGACGACGCAGGGTTAGGATTACTCTGGCGGAGTGCAGTGCTGAAGGGTGGAGGACTACAGGCCTTACGCAGCGGACAGCGGACGGAGTGAGAAGCACACCTTAGCGGATTGCAGTGCTGAGGGGTGGGAGACCATAGAGCCTGTGTATGTAGGGTGCAAAAAGCAAACGATCCAATGCTAATCCTATGGACGCGCAACTCCTGTTGAAACCTTACGGAAAAGTGAACTCCTTAACCATGGCCGGGGACTCCGTCGCCGGCCAATAAGTAGTTAAGGAAGTAGAAAATGTAAAGAAAGCTTTAAAAAAAAATCACATCACAGTGCTCATTATTCTGTAACATTCATTTTAGGGCACACCAAATAAACAAAGCTGGTTATGGATTTCCCATACCATTTTTTCTTTAAAAAAAGATTGGGGGGGGGGGGGATTCCGGATTCCACCCGCACCATTTCCTGGAAAATTGATTTTTTTTTTCGGTGGCTTCTTCTTTGATCGGGAGCCACATAAGTTGAAGTGACATGGTCCAATTGTAGTGGTACCACTACAGACTCTGGAGACTATATGTGGAATTGGTGAAGTAGTACTTCATACATATCATATTGACATATTCCATGAGAGGGCAGCAAAAGCTTCTTAATGTAAATTGTAATGTCGTTTTTCTGACATGCACCAGTTTCCAGCAAAGACTTACAGGACAAACAGTGCTGTCAACAGGGGTAGACACTAACACTGGCCCGGGAGCCAATGGCCTGTAGTTTTCTATAGATTTACCTTCCTACGAGCCCCGGTGGCCCAACGGAGTGGGTGAATAAATTTCTAGGATAATATATCTGTACCAATATAGTCATGTCATATGTCGTTGGAAAGAAAATCTATGGGACAACGACCATTCTAGTTAGGTCCTGATATAATTCAACTAGCGATACCTATGCTCTTCTCTTTTAAGAAAAATATAATGATTAAACCGGCCCGCAGATTATTGTCCGGGCCAGTAGTTTTCTGATGCTACGGGCCCAGGTGGCCCATGGCTGAAAAAGTTAGTGTCTACCCCTGTTGTCAATGTGGTCTGTGTCAAAGAGATCTTACACAGGCCATTCCCCTTCTACACAATGCCACAATGACCCATACACACTGCAATGACGCCGGCTGGCCGCCGGTGTCCTTTTCATTGCCGCCGGCGTCTGATTTCCCCAGAGTTGCCGCCAGTGTAATTTTAGCTCTCTATAGGTTTTTGAATTTTGAAAAACAGGGTAAATTTGTTAAAATTCAATTAGTTTTTTTATGTTAACATAACAATCTAAAATATAAATGGGTTTAATAAACATTTCATGCCAAAGAACATCATACCAGCCACGGACACCTGTAGTCACTAAGCAGAAAGCCCTAAGATTGGGGGTGGAGGGGTTGGCTTGGAATTGACCCACCATTGGTTGAAAAGGACAGCAAAGGTGGTTATACTTGGTGGATTAATCATCTGTTAGGGGGGGAGGAAGAATTAAATCTCCAAAATTGTTCAGTAGCATAAAGCTGCAACTCCCTGATTCTGCCAGGGAAAATAGGGTAAATACCAATTCAACAGCTTTTCATAGCTGCAACTTGGCACTTAAAACAGGGCAAAGTGGCTGCCTCAAGATACATGGCCGACTCCTAGCACATTTAATACTATTTTTTAGGATGTCATTAGTATCACATGTATCGATACATCACTATTTTTTATGTATCTGATAACCAAATCAAGATACGATGTGTATCGATACACCATCATCTTGGATTCTTTTTTGGCTATATGTCACTTTTTACGGTGTGTAAATCGGACCATTATTACGGTATTCAGATAGGAAAATGTGGGGAAAAAAACTCATTTTATTTTATTTAAAACATGTCAGTTTTTACTGCATAAAAATCAGATAATTACATGTATTAAGCTTTTTAGGGAGTTAGATGTGAAAAATAAGTTATATTTTATTCAAAATTTCTTTTGTTGTCCTCTGTAGGCCTACTCTGTACCCCAAAAATATAAAATGTATTTGGCCTAATCTACCTCTTATTTGGATTATGTGGAATAACTGATATATTTGCTATATTGACACAAAAAATTGTGAATAACTGATAACCTAAAAATTTCGATACCAATGACATCCCTACTATATTTAACTGAATGAATACAATTTGTAATGCTTATAAAATAGGTTGGGACATTTTTGAATTCACAGACACATACTTATGACATAGGTATGGACCAAACTCAGTTTCTAATAGCAATATTCAAAAAATCTTTCAGTGCTGGAAAGCTGAGATCCTGGTCGACCATTGTGGCCGGTGTCCAAGGCAAAGGCCATTCCATCGGCCATTGGGATTTTACATCGGCAAAAGCCAGTGTCATTTCGGCAAAATGGCAAATTCAACAGCAATCCACATTAATAACAGGAAGGGGTTTTCTCATCTAACAACATAATCTATCTCATATAATCTGCAAGATAGAACGAAAATATTGTGCTTTAGACTGTGAAGTCACACATTTAGTTACTCCTTTATCATCTCTTCATTCAGGTGAAATAATTTCAGTGGGTTCATCCTCAACAAGTAAAGTAAATAACTAAGTTACTAACCGTATCTTCCTAATCAGAATTCAATAGTACTACTAAGTATAATACCGAGAAAAGTATGAGGTGATGAAATTAACAGTTAGGGAGTGCTCATTTTTTAACAACAGGGGGAGGGGGTGGTGAGATTTCACGCGGAGCGCGCGAAATTTCCCCCCCCCTAGAGGGATCGAAATTTTTTTACCCCCCCCCCCCCTGGCAGGCCGAAAATCGTGCGCATTCGCGCCCCTTTGTAGTATAGTAACGCGTGGGCTTTTTCCCTCAAAACAGGTTGACATTTTTAGACCCCCCCCAAGAGGGGTCGAAATTTTTTACCCCCCCCCCCCGGTCAAGGGGTCCACATTTTTTACCCCACCCCCCCTGTTGTTAAAAAATGAGCACTCCCTTAAATAAAAAAAATTAAAAAATTAAAAAGATTGAGCGTGTGATTTACATCACAAATGACTCAGGGTCAGGGTGATTAAGAGATCGAATTGATTGAAGCTGTTAAATCATTTTGAGAACAATGAATTATTTGTCAATTCTGAGAGCAGAAACATATACATGGTTCAAAACTACCCAACATAACGCACCCCACATACCCCTTCCCCGCATAACGCACCCCACATACCCATACCCCACATACCTCAACTCCCCTCCCCCAACCCCTACTCCTCCCAACCCCCAATCCTCCCAACCACCCTCCCCCCACTCCTCCCAACCACCCTCCTCTCAACCCCTACTCTTCCAAACACCTCCTCCCAATACCTTGCCATTCCATCACAGTAGTATCTGTCCACACATTAATGTAATTCAAGATAATTTAAGATGGTTCAAGAGAAATATATCAAAAAGGTCTTACAAAAAACATCTCGCACTATAATGTAAGATCTCATTGACTTAGCATTGAAATTGTGTGGACTGTAATGTAGAAAGAAATCCATTCTAGTACCGGTACTTAGGAGTTTTATTTCTCTGCACACATTTTTTGTGTTTTTTTTGGCACATTTTTAAATCTAAATATTTTTAATGTTCAAAGGGGAACATTGATGAAAGTGACTGATGTCCCATGTACCTGAGTGTCATATCTGTCACTCTGTCAAGTTTTTTCATTTTTTGAACCATGAATTCATATCAAAATTGACACTCAAAAATGATGTTTCACTATCTTGATGCGACCCCTCAAGAGGCGTCGCATAAGACTCTGGGTGGTTACCACCCTTAGTCAATTAAAACTATTGAAAAGACAAGACAAACACTTTCCCCAGGCAGGTCCCATTCATTCATCTGTAGCTAAAACAGTTGATTTTTAGGTTGAAATAATTAATTGTTCTAACCGAAAATTATTTGCATTTCTACAAGTATCAAGACTCCATTAAAATGCTTTTGCACCCTAATACTAGTATAACAGCCTAACTAAGTTTTCTACAGTTTGCACCCTAAGTGTCCCTGCATCTCTTTTACCATACACCCTATGTGTCCACGCACCCTACTAGTGACCCTAGTTAGGATTATGGTAGGCCTACCAGTACTCACAAGGGAATAGGATGGGCCAATGTTTACCTTGCCAGTCAGATCTGGTTGCGCCTATCCTGTGATCTTCTCAGTCAGAGTGTAAACGTGTATACCATTTTGCTGTTATAATTACGAATATACAAGACAGTAAAACCTCAAGTGGTATATGCACACATCGGGTGTATTACTGTTGGTGTCATTTGTGTATGAAACCCAAGCGAACTTTAGAACCCATGATTAGCGGATCAAAATAAAGACATGTGGGCTGGTGTTTCGGGTTGTTTGGGCGGCCATGTTGGATTTCCTGAGAAACCCAGATGTGGAAACACAATAACAATAGACAGAATAACCGAGCTACCTACCTCGCTATTGTGATGCATTTTGTGTTGATATCCTGCGTAGTGATGGCCTTTTCAAGCTCTTCCAACCCACCGGCCTTTTTTAATTTTTTTACCAAACTTTTGACTGCCTTCTCGGACCACTTGTCTTCTTTCTCCTCACTCTTCTTCCAACCAAGCAATCGCTTGACGATTGGGGGCGAAAATGTCATCATTGTCGCCACCTTCCACCGAAGAAATCACACAAAGAAGTTTCTTTAAGACATCAAATGTTGTCTTTAACCTGTAGAGTGCCACTGTTCATAGGAATCACTCGATCTCTGTGACCTAGTAACTCACTTGGACATTTCTAAACCTGCCAGTGCCCAAGCCGCTGCGCACCGTAACCTCATTAGGAAAAGGTGATCCGCGCTGAAAAGTAGTACCGGAAGCTAACGCGACAATCCCTGCTGCAATACTTGGTAACTCATCTGAATTTCTATTTTAGCTTACCATCCACATATAGAAAGTTTGAAGTGGATTTTGCCGAGTGATTCAAGCTCAAGAACAAGTCAGCTTAGAAATTAAAAATTGACGGAAATCCTTCCGCCTCAGAATGGGACGACTGATCACCACCAAGAGTAGAACACAACACAACCGCTGTTTCTTCACTGTTTAAACTGCTGTTAAATGACATATCGTTAACGCCTTAAACTGAACAAGACTGTTAGACCATTTCTTGGTTTCTAAAGGGTTCACATGCACAGCTTTATAGTCGCCTAGTAACGCTCTTTGTGATGCTTTTAAGAGAACAAGCTTGCACTAAATGTAGAGAAGCTGGGCCTACTACGGTGTTAGAGGCCGTGTTCGATAGTACCAAGTAACGCCAAACCGCTGCGGGAGGCCGTGTTCGATAGTAACGCCCAGTGAAAACCTAAACCACCAGTGTGACACTGTGATTATTCTTCCCTAAAACAACAAAGCATATATATACAGATGACGTGTAGGAAATCAACATAGAAGGTGCCCACGGTGTATGCGGGGCGTATGCCTACAACGGTGATGGGCGCTGGGCCTACGCCACGCTGGTGTGGGAGGCAGAAGGGAATCCTAACGATAAACACAACGATGTGGGCGTCGGACGGTGAGATTACACGAGTGGCATACGCCACTGATCCACGCGTGTCGCTTCATAAGCGACACAAGTGGATCAGTGGCGTATGCACGAGTGTAATCGAACCGTCCGTCGCCCACGAGTTGTGTTTATCATTTATTATAACCCCATACGGTCTAACAGCGTTCTTAGGGTACACTTACGTTAGTTATTTTGCCGAAATCGCCATTTTGAATCCCAGCTCTCGTCTTGTCTCGTCTTGTCTCGTGGGCGCGAGACTTTTTTTTTTTGCGCGGGAAGGCGTCAACTTTTTTTACGTTTACTTTTAATTATACACTATGTTATGGCTATTACTACTTGTATCGATCAGAATTTAATATATATAATGGAATCCAACACAATTTTAAACGGAAAAGCCACAGAGGCTACTTTTAATACTAGAAATATCGAGGCTATGTGCGCTGTCTTTGAGGTTAGCGCATGCGCGGTTCATAATTTTTTGGCGCTCACCGGGTTCACTTCGCCAGTTTACAGGGAGACAAGATGGAGATAACACGCACATTTCGGATTACGATAACTGATTTTTCAACCGACAAAACTCGCTTAATTAAAGGTAACAACTTATTCTATTATGATCAACATGGCGGGGGGACCTTAGTTGTCCGACTGCTGAGTATTAGATATGTCCATCTTTGTATTATTAGCGGTATTCGGCTGAAAATTGAAGGCGATATTAATGACCCCGCCGGAGATGGCCGCCCCCGTGAACAGGCCACTTGCCGCCGCCCGCAGCTCGGCCATGCCCGCCGGGAGCACAGGGGGGACTCCGGCCTCAGCATTGACTACTGGGATAACAGGTTGAGGAGGGGGTGGGGGGTAGAGAGGCTCAATGGTGGGTTCTTCCTCAATGGCATCTTCCTTCTCTTCACGAGCTCTTTTTGCCGATTGCCCTGTCGCTATGCGCGACATTTCTTTCCGTTGTCGCTTTGTGGCCACAGCATAGTTGCTGAGGCTGTCGACTGACTTGTGGCCGGTGAGTTGTATGGTGGCTGTAGATGGGATATCTGACGCTAGCAGGTTTTGGCAGGTCGTCCTTCTCAAAGAGTGGTTCGTCAGACGACCCTCCAGGCCAGCCTTTTCAGCAATCGTAGGAATTATTTTAGATAGGGTGTTGATACCCATAGGAGCAGATTTATACCAGACGTCATCGCTGTCCCTGTACACAGGGCGGGGGCTCAGATAGAATGGGGAGGCGGCTGCTCTCATGTCTGATGGTCGTTTACTTGTGAAGAGTTCATATAGGGTTATGGGGTCACGGTCAAAATTTGGATCTTCATATACCCGGGGGTTGTACGCCCTAGTGTGGCCCCCCTCCAGCCCTTGCCGTGTCTTCGTTATCCTCTCACAGTCCAGTTGCAGAAATCTATCCCCCTCCTCATCCTTCCCCAAGCTAACATCCCCCCATTTCAACTGCCGGGACTCGTGGCAGCCCCTGAAACCAAATCCACAGGTTAAATAGAAAAATAACCCGTTCTGAAGAGCCTTTGGGGAGCTCATGCCAAATAAGTTCATCTCCCATACTATGTCAATCATCCCTGGGGTTAACGCCTCACTCCGGTTTGGGCGCCCTCCTTTCCCCATGCCTTTCAATTGCTTTCGGCGACTCGCTAGGATGGCCCTGGCTCCGCTGAACTCGTCGTCCTGCAGTAGGTTATATTCATAACGCTTCTCACGGAGGTGCCTGTAGATAAAGAAATGAAAAAACAATTTTTTAATATTTTTTTACATGTTTTTTGCAGAAAATTTGGGCAAATTTGGTCAATTTTTTTACATTTTTTGGCCCAATATTGGTCCATTTTTTACTTATTTTATTCAACGATTTTTGGTCAACTTTTTTTTTTTTTGGGCCAATTTTGGCCTATTTTTTACTTATTTTGTTAAAAAAATAAATTTGAGGTCAGTTTTTGGTACCTGTCAATAGCTCGGAGCATAGAAGTCAGTGTGTCAGGTTCATAAGGCGTTCCATCGACCCTCTTGGCACCCAACAGGAAATTACAAATGTAATTATTCAGTGTCCCTGCGTCCAAGTCCCATATCTTGCGATGGTCTTGAAAGTTGTCGGCCACGAACTGCACAAATTTGCTGATTACCTGTAAAATAAAGGGCAAAATTGGGTCAATTTTCTGCATTTTTTGGACCAATTTCTCACTTTTTTGGGCCATTTTTTTACACTCCAAATTTATTTAATTAATTTTAACCCAACTGTTGTCGGTCAGTACATAAGAACCACTATTTTAAAGACATAAAATATCATTGGTTTACCTGCTTTGTCCTCTTGACAGTGTTGGCCGACCTCTGGGCGTCCACAAAGTCTGAGAGCTCGTCATCTGTCATCATTTGTTGTTGAGCACTACCTTCTGCAGGGGGGGCCGGGGGGGGCCTACTTTTGGGGGGCTTGGGGGTGCCCTTTTTCCCATTTTTGGAGGAGCCTTCACCTTTTCGGGGGGTGTTTTTCGATCGACAATCAGCATTTTCCTCCAGCTCGCAGTTCAGGGAAAGGTCTGCCAGCGGCAAGTTTACCTCCACGTCAGGTTGTGCATTAACCTCACGTATTTTACGTTGGTAATCCCTCTCTTCTATCGTTGAAATCAGACCACAAATGTCGTCGGACACGTCTTTATCGTCGTTTTCGTTGTCGGCCCCACAAGCTCCTTCCACTACTGGCGATTCCATTTGGATAGCCTGCACTCCCTCGGCTATAATGTCAACAAACGTCCCAAAGCCTTCTTCATCTGTCCCGTTGTCGGCCACTCGCATGTCGCTTAATATTTCGGCGACATTGCCCACCATTTCCTCGTTTACTATCACTGAATATACCCCATCTGAGAGCTGCCGCAGCTCAAACGTCTTGTCGGTACGATCCATTTTCAGCGATTGAAGAAAAAAGTCGGCTGCCACGCCCATTTGCCGACAACATCCGCTAGATGGCGATATAATCGCTCCCGCGCTTTTATCGTCAATCGCCAAGCACATTTTAGGCCGACAACGTCGGCAGGGCGAGTGTAATCGTTTAGTTGTCGGCTCAGTCCTCCTGGGGCGCTGTGGGCGGTTAAGTACGATAAACTGCCGCTCCTCCATCCCAGCAGCACTGTTGTCGGCCAAAATCGCCGGATTACACGCCCTGGAGCCGGATTACACGCCCTGGAGCCGGATTACACGCCCTGGAGCCGGATTACACGCCCTGGAGGCTATTTTGACGTAGCGTGGGCGTACAGAGGCCGTATGCCCACTGAGTGTGCATACGCCTTCCCTATACCTACAACACTGTTAGACCGTATGGGGGGTATAATAAATGTTCCAACACCGGGGGCAGACCCAAGAACCAGGTACTGGTAAATCCTGAAATGGGACGGGTCCAGAAGACTGACAAGTGACATGGGAAGTACTCTCCCAGCAGAGACCACTTCGAGTCTTCGTTCACCCAAGCTCGGGACCGCATCGGGAAGCGTTGCATGCCTCTGCTGAGGGAGTGACATGGGAAGTAGGAAGGGCGGTGCCCGGGGGGGCCACTCCCTCAGATTTGAATACCATGTGTGAACACGATTCCAAGGGAAAGGGTCCGTTTTTTTTTTTTTGTTTTTTTTTTGTTATGACTCATAACAAGTTTATTGCCATGATTTTCAGTACATTAACGGACCTGGTTCACTTGCTTGGTTTCTCTTACTCAAGTCAAGGGTGTTGTCGTGCATATATTCAAACTGGGTATTTACAGAGCGACAGTGAGATTGTACAATGAGGGTGATTGAAACATATATATACAGATATACATACATAATCTAATTTCATATACAGATATACATTCATACACAATATGAATACAGGATTGAGATCCTTGAGTTATTCTAGGAGCATTAACTTAGTCATGTATTATTTTACTGGGGACAATATCTAACATATCATGGTCATTCAGAGATCATGTAGCCGTGTTTTATCAGATTCCAGCCGTTACCTTTTTCTTTTTCTTCTTCCTGGGTTTTGGTTTTTTTAAGTAAGTCCCCAAATGTTTTTTTAGTTGCAGTTTAAAAGTTGGCTTATCTGAACATAGTTTTAAATGCGACGGTAACTTATTCCACTCTTTTGCTCCCCTATAAAAGGGGCTTTTCTTGTAGAATTCTGTCTTTGGTCTACATAAAGAAAAAACCGGCAAATGGTCATTTCTAGTTCTAGGAGCATCTTTTGAGGTCAGTTTTTTCGAACGTGAGAAGAAGTGGGAGACTAGTATTTCTTTGCGCCTTAAAGCAGGAAGAGGAGTAGAGCAAGCCTCATGTAGGCTTATAATAGAGTTACCTCTTACCGGTAGTTTCAGACAGCATCTCAAAGCCCTATTTTGAATTATACCAATTTTATCTTTCCAAGTTTGGATACAACCGTCCAAGAGGAAGGAACAGTAGTCAAACTTGGGCAACATTGTTTGCTTAAATATGTCAATAGCTGCACTTGTGGGTATACTTGGCCTAACCTTTCCCAGTTTAAAATTTAAGAAGTTAGTGCCATCCCTTACATTTTTTGCTTGATCTACAAATGATAATGTTCTATCTATACATGCTCCCAGATAAGTGAACGCTCGGACTAATACAATAGGTTTTCCGTCAATATAGGGAACCTTATCTGGGCACCTATGAAACATATTCGCAGCACAGTACCAAACAAATTTGGTTTTATCAGCATTGATTGTGAGTCCCTTGAGTGTACAAGCTTGGAAAAGACGATTTAAATCACCTTGTAGATTCTGAAGCGCAGTATTTGGATTGGAGTGAGCTGAATATAACACAATATCATCTGCATACATTTTGATGAGTGAGTTTTTTGGAGTATCAATAATATTATTTACAAAGAAAATAAAGAGCGCTGGGCCTAAAACTGACCCTTGTGGGACGCCAAAGGGCACCTTTTGCGCGTCTGATAAAATACCATCTACTTTAGTTTTTTGAGTTCTATTTTTAAGATAAGATTCAAACCACGCTAAAATATGGACAGGAAAACCAGCCTGTTTTATCAAGTTTAAGAGCTGTATGTGGCTTATTGAATCAAAAGCTTTGGATATATCGACGTAGCAAGCTGCTACATACTTAGAGTCATCTCTAGCTTTATACAAATCTTCAGCTAAATCCAAAACCGCATCAGTTGTGCCACAATTTTTTCTAAAACCGTATTGCAGCGTGGAGAGAAAATTATGCGTTTCAATCATCTCCATGAAATATGACTTTACCAATTTCTCTAACAATTTACTAGGGAGAGGAAGAATCGAGATGGGTCTCCAATTTGTAACATTATGTAGGTCTCCAGATTTTGGTATAGGAGTAACCTCAGCTTTTGCCCAATCCACCGGGAAAATACCTAGTTCAATTGAAAGATTAAAAAGACAAGTCATTTGCGGGAGTAGAGTCAGGAAAGCATCCTTCAATACTCTAGCAGATATGTCATGTATACCTGATGATTTACAAATGTCAATCTCTTTACAGAGTTCTTCAACTTGCTCGGTTGTAAATTTTGGCGGAGAGGGTAGTGTCTCCTGATATGAGTCATCCGGTTTCGAGTAATGGTGAGTAGGGAGATTCAATTTTGAGTATAGAGTTTCACCAATAGTGCTGAAAAAATTGTTGATAAAATTTGGAGTATCAGGAATAACTTCTTTAGTAACCTGGTCGTGTATTACCGGGGAGACATTTGATTTTGGCCCTTTTATTAATTTGTTTATTTCGGCCCAGAATTTCTTAGCGTTACCTTGACATTGTTCAAGTTTTCCAGTTATATAAGTTTTATGAGCTTTTCTTGTCATTTTAGTTATATCCAGTCGTGCCTTTCTGGCTTGGAGGAAGTCTTCAAATCTATGGTAAGTTCTGAATTTATGCATCAGCTCGTTTCTTTCCTTAATTCTAACTAGAACCTCAGCATCCATCCAGACTTTACCATAATCTTTAACCGAGAAAGTTTTTAAAGGACATGTATCATCAAGATAAGTATTAATAGCATCCTCTATTTCTGACCACATGGCCTCTACGTCATTACTTTCATAGAAGTCAGACCAGTTTCTATCTAACAGCGATTTTGATAAATCTTCTTTCACATAGTTTGTATAACTTCTTCCAGTAATTTCTACTTTTTTGAAGCCGTTTTTCCCTTTTTTCCTTACAGCTGTCACTGGGAGGCGATCACTGATAAAGGCATTTTCCACAGAGGAAGAAGCAACATAATTTGAGTTTGTTAAAATATTATCTATACAACTGCCCGGACCACCTTTTGGATTTGGTCGGGTTACCTCCTGAAGAAGCCACATCAGATGGAAATCCCGACAGAAGTCCTTCAGAGCAACCGTGTCTGTATGATCAAAATCCAAAAAATTTACATTAAAATCTCCGAGTATCCAAGTTTCTCCCTTTGAGTTTTTAATAGCATTTGATAGATGATCTATAAAATTAGTGACGTCGCCGTTTGGAGGTTTATAAACTGTGAAAATAGTCATCGCCTTATTGTTTGGGACTGTTATACTGACAGCTAAGCATTCAATATCTGGAGTAATCACACTATATTCATAAATCTTGGAGGAATGCGAGAAGTACCGGTTTGAGAGATAACAGATTAAACCACCACCTGCTCTGTCAGGTCTATCTATGCGATGAAAGTTTTTTTGAGGCCATGATAATAAAGCTGCATCATACATGTCAGTCAGCCAAGATTCAGAGAAAGTTATGATTTCAAATTCATTAAAAGTATGCTTGATTTCTTTGAACTTTGGGTGCATGCTGCGGCAGTTGAGATGTACAAAATTTATCCCTTTTGCGTGGGCGACCGGCGCCAGTTTTAGTTCAGGCATGATGTAGTTTTGAGTTTTGAGTTTTGAGTTTTGTCATATAGGAGTTGCAACAACAAGTATACAAATGTAAAGTTTAATAACAAAATAGTCAAGACTTACAAAAGTAGTCAACTGTGTCAATAACAATGCTTGTGGCAGAACAGGAAGGCAGAAGTAAAACGCTTCTGTATAATAACAAGAATACTTAACAGTGATTTTACTTCTACTACTTAAATGTCTTGGTACAGTGGTAATGTTCTGAAACCAAGATCTGAAACCACTATTAGTCAACCCGTAAGTTACTTGGCAGTGTAATAATGGCCTTTCTGTACAGTTGGTTTATTCCTGATAGACCTTAAGTCATATGGGCTCCAGGAAAAAATTATAATTACATTAAATGTGAATCATGCATCCGTATACAATTTGGGCGTGTGTACCCTTCTTTTGAATTAATAAACAGTTTATGCAATACTTTGAATTTCCTTCGTGGCTTATACTAGATAAATGTCAATTTAATACAATTAGAATTTACTGCTAAAAAGCAAGAAAATCATTTACAGACATTTAATCTCTAGTTAATAGACTTCCAGGATACAGAGTCTAACACATGAGAAAGCACATACAATGGTCATTAATATGGATGTAATTTTGTAACTACATAAAATTGATTTTATATCTAATTGAAAATAAATAAATCCATCTATCATGAGTTTGAAGTCATAGACTTACTTGAGTTAAGACGGGTAACTTATAAGTATACCGGTAGTTAATGCTTATTTTAAAAACCATAATTCATTTGTATTAACTTATTACTACGGGACACATTTATAGTTAATTTGGTTGATTTAACGCTTTTTGTTTTACACATTTACATTCGCATAAATTTATCCATCTCAAAAAACAGAGAAAAGGCATTTAATAATATGGCAATAACAATATTCAACTTGAGCTTCTGGAGGAATTTATGATGGGGCGACTTGGAACCGGAATTTGATGCAAGCTGCTGGGTGAAACAAAAAACACACCCCTCCAACTCAAGTGAGTTGTCAAGCGACTCAAATGAGTCTTTTTGCAAATTTTCCAGTAGTATAGATGAGAGTTTGCGCCTTTCTTCATATCATTCTTCAGCAGCGACAAAATGTGTCAGTTCATGTTTGATGTGGAACACATACATAGATAGAGTTGATTTCAGTGACAGCTTGCTAGTTCATCAGATTGGAATGTGAGGTAGAGTTGGACTTAATGCCCGCGTGATTACCAATTTCATTTTACACCTTGGTTTGACTCAAATGAGTCAGAGAAAAATATGACCAAGACTCAAATGAGTCAGCCTAAGCGAAGGTGAAGAATATACATCTTCAACGGTGAGACCAGATCAGATTGGGAGCCTTTCCTAGCCTGTCCCATACTTGCCTTTTTGAGGCAGCAGGTTGATTTGGCTCGTGCTGCAGGACATGTCTACAGATTGCTAGGCTGGTGGGGCAGTCCTTTAGGTTAGACGCAGCAATTTTATTTACTGCTTTCTCCATGGATTTTGCCAACAACCTTGCAATTTTATCCTTCAGTGAGATGGAGGCATGCGTCCCGTCCGTCAGGCGGCCATACTTGTTGACCACTGTGCCCCTTGCTGAGTTATTATACCGTACAAGAGAGGCTAGATGTGGAGTCGGCATACCTTGTCGTAGGTTCATAGACATTAAATCATAATTGATTCTTACCAGCGTCCTTTCCAATCTGGCTTGGTTGGGAGCAAACAGGCAGTTATTAGCTTTAGCAAGATCCACACTGTATATTGTAGCGATAATAACCTTTGTACAGGGTGAGATTTCTTCGACCAGTTTTGATATGTTTTCGAATTTCTGTAGAACCGAGCTAACACAAGATGATTCATTCTGATTGAAGGAAATGACATTGTGGGTTTTTGTGGTGACATCACATATTCCAACTGTCAGTAGAACAACGTCTATGTGGGTTCTGATAAGTTTTGATCTTAGCTGAGGGATGGAGTCTTCTATCCTTGCCCCTTTAGTTGCTTGAAGGTACAATGAGCCAGAATAATTTTTCCTCATTTCAGCGTATAGACCTCGTGCACGTGAATCTCCTATCATCAGGCAGGACGATGATCTATACTTTGTACACTGGGCCATTCTGATTTTGTTGAGCAATTCTGTTTTCTAGTCGTACTGTTTCCAGTAAGCGTCCGTGAATGTTCGCACCAGGAATGTGCTCCCCTTTGTCAAAAGCGGTGTGTGCACCAAACCTGAAGCCAACTCCCGCTCCCCACAAGTGATTTACAGAGGATTCCCAGAGTGGAGTGGGGAACGTCTCAGATAACCTTGCAGCGTTGTCTGTTCCCGGGGCAAATTTCAACCGGAGAAGTTGTAGCATCAGCTTAACTTTGTATGCGTCCCAACCTGCTTTATCCTTGTGCACTACATTCCGTCCCTCTTTTTTGATGTCCGAAGATCTAGTGAGCTTCAGGATCCTATCAGCAGCGACGTTGTCTTGAGCGAACTCGGCCTTTAAAAGTTGGTACGCCTGCTCCAAGGACACAAACGATCGGGACCTTCCATCATTAGTTACGTATTTGAACTCTTGTGTATAAAAGTTAGACAAATATGCAGTGTGGCCAGCATATATTATACCAGCTTTGGTTTTACGAATGTGCACTGATTCTGTGTTTGAGTCTTTGTTTAATATTGATCTTTGAGCAGATACGAAAATGTCCTGCTGTACCGAAGCCACGTGGTTGTTCCCGCCTATCCCACTAGGTGGCGCTGCAGATGAGTAGTACGCCCCTGCATCATCAGAGGGAGTGTGGGCGTACTGTTGTTTTGGGGCGTAGTTGGTGAAGTAGGCTACCGGTGGAGTTTTGTTTTCTCCACTTGATGTAGTATTTTGTATGAACTGAGTGGAAGTAGCATGGGTCGGTTGCGGGTAAGGTGAAACCTGAGCAGGAGTGACACAATCACCTTGTCCTTTTATACCGACTCCTTGTTGATGCCCAGTACCAAAATCTGATGCTTGTTGGCGTGGGGGTAGTACTACTGGGATAGACTGGGTGGGTGGGACGTACACTGAAGCAGCAGTGATACTCCCTGAGTAGTGATTTCTAGGAGCTTGCGTGATTGGAGGGTGAGCAGTGGGTGCATCCGCGTAACTTGAGTAGTAGTTTTGTTGTGTTCTTTGAGTCTTGTTTGCCTTATTCACGTCCGCAGTTCCATTTTGAACTGTTTGGTGATAAGCTGCAGCTTGTACGAACTGGAAGGGAGCTGAGGGATACGCGCTTGGTGGAGGCTTTGAGGCATGGTTGTTCCAGTGAGGTTGAGCTGGGGTAGTGTTTGAAGTATTGTTTGAAGGCACAGGATTCATTTTAATTGTGTCAGGTTTCAATTGAGATACTGGGTTTAAGAGCACTGAGTCTGCCTTCATAGTATTTGCTTGTACGGTTTTCTCTTGTACCGCTGGGGTGACCTTCCTTCCTGCGCTTAACACTGGCTTTTCAGTAGGTGTTTTAACTTTAGAGGCAGAGTTGTTGGGGCTTTCCTCCAGGGAACTCTGAGGTAGGACTGAAGAGGCGAGGCTGTTCCGTTTACCATTTGATATGGTTGGAATTCTTCTGTCAAATTGCTCATTTGGATCTATGGGATCCTCAAAGGTACTTGGGTATTTCAGTTGTCTAGGCAAGTAGTCTTGAGGTATTTTGCTCAACTCCAAATATGTATACGTGCGACCATCAATTATAATGTCCGTATCTGTGCATGGAGCAACCAACTCGTCCTCATTGAGATGCCTGGCAATTTGCCTCATCAACCCCTTTTTGGATCTGGTGTCTTTGTCCTCTAGATTCTCAATAGAAGTGGGGCCCATGTCAGGTAGGCGCTTCATTTTCAAGTGTCCTTCACAGAATCTTTCTTTGGCTGCCTCACTGCTGAAGGCCACAAGAAGTGGGGGTGGTTTGGAGTTGTCCCTTCTAGCTCCGTTTCTGATCATTCTTTCAGCTCTAATGATGTCTGCATGTACTAACGGAGCTTTGATTTTTTCGGTCAAGTCAATCATTAGTGTTTTCAGCGAGTCTTTGCTTTCATGAGGAGTAGTCGGGAGCTTGTAGAGGACTATTGTCCGGGCTGGATCCTCACTGAATAGTCTCTGGACTTTTTTAAATTTCATGTGAGAGAGCTGTTTTACATCATCAGTAACTTTAAGTAGAGCGATCTCAAACCCATCCACTTTTTCTTGCAGGGATTTCATATCATCTTGCTTTCCTTGAGATAAAGTGGACATTGGTTTGCCCTGCTGCAGGAGTTGCTTTACTTCTTTCTGTAGCGTTTCTACCTGAGAGACAAGTAGGGGAGGGTTTTCCTGCAGGAAGTGGTACTCATCCAGCCTTTCCTCTAGTCTGAGAACTTTAGTCTTCAAGCTTGTGACAAAAGTTACCTCGTTCTGTAACTGTTTTGATTTAGATTTGAGGTTGTCGGTAGCGTCAAAGAACTCTCTCATAGCAGTTGGTGAGGAGTGAAGAAGAACGAGTCGCTCCTCTAAGGCTGTTGTTCTGTCAGCGACCGAGCTGTGCAGGATGACTTTAGCATTTAACCCTGTTACTCTTGCTTCTAGGGCTACAATTTTTTCTTTGTAGTTTTCAGGAGAAAGGGAGTTTGCAGGCTTCTTTTGAGATCTGAGATGGTCAGGTTGATGGGTGGTTTTTGACTGAGAGTCGATCCTGATTTTTTGTTGTCTTTCACATTCAGATATTCTCTCTTTTATTGTACCAAATTCCGTTTTCATAGATTCCAGATTTTGATTTATAGCTTTACCAATGTCCTTGATGGAACCTTTCATATTGGCTAGGCTGGTGGACTGATTTTTCAGTGTTTCTGTTTGTAACTGTAAGCGAGAGTTACAATCTAGAGATTTCTTTTCAAACTTCTCGATTTTTTCTTTCACAGAAGTAGCATGATTTTGTAACATGTATAGAAAATCCTCTTTTGAGCATTGAGCAGGCAACTCTGCTGGCGTGTGCATACTAGAGTGCAGACTTTCAAATTTATTTCTCAGCATTTTCACATCAGTTTGTATGGAGGTCAATGTTCCATTCGTGGTGGTTTGGAGATGAGCTAAAGAATTTGTCAGGATCTCAATTTGGTCTCCGCCGGTATAGGAGGCTTCTGGGATGGCTCTAACATAGTGTCAGAGATGGAATCTACCGAGTCTATTTCATCTTCTAGATTCATGGTCGGTATAACACTTAAGTTCATGCACAGTGGAGGAGCACTGAGGTCAATCAACTTTGAAGGATTTAATTTAACCTGGTGAGCATTGTATTCCTTTTTACTCTTTTTATTCAGACAGGGATCAGGTGAGGTCAAGTGATTTACATCAGCACCAGAGGAGTAAACCACATTCCTTTGTGTAGCACCTTGTTGTGGTTTACCAATTTTTGACTCAAGTGAGTCTACGGTATCACTTAACTGAATTGAGCTATTTTCCTGACCGTCATCCGATAACATTTTATTATCACTATTCACTGGCACTTTTCCACACTCTTTCACTACCTTTGCCTTATCGGCGTCACAAGAAGATAAGGCTGGTAGGAGTGTGCTTACCTGGTGGGGTGGGGGGACCTCCTGTAGTGAGGAGGCACTGTCCCCCACTGACATAGCTTGAGCCTGAAGCTTCAAAGTAGACCGAGCTCTCGTGAGGGGTGGAGTGAAGTTGTGCGGTTGAGCCAGCTTTGCCATGTATGACACTGCTGTGGCATGGGCAAGGGCTGACTCAGCAGCTGCGATTTCCTGTGGGGAGATCACAGGATGACGTTGAACTGTTGTAGACCGGGACACCGTAACAGTGTCCTGCGTAGTAGAATGCTGTGGAGTCGTCGTCGAGATGCTCTCGTCGTCTGATTTACTCAGGGGAATCCGCACCGCGTCGTCGACTGACTCAAATGAGTCAATTTCGATGCTTGAGTTGGAGTTTTGCTCAACTGAGCTTGCTTTAACCGGAGTGGAGGCGAAGAGGGCACCGACAGCGGAGCCATTTGTCGTCGGCGCCAGATTGTTGTTATTGTTTACACAAGGTGAAGCAATGGCGGCGTGTGGCTGTGGGAGTGACTTTCCGGAGATATTTTCGTATTTCTCGGAGTCGTCGTCCGATAGCGATTCTAGAGTAATTGACGAGCCGTCTATATCCACAAAACAATAATTGTCCCCTATTGTAGACGAGGGATCAGTATTTTTCATTTGAGGAGAGTCAGAGATACAAAAGGTCACCGTGTTTTGAAGGTCGGCGGTTAATCCCGAGGGTGGATTCAAGATGGCGTGAGGTGGTTCGGGGGCCGAAGTCGAGCCCCGAGCTCCGCCGGACATCCCCGAAGACGCTTTCGGGACCTCCCGAGGCGTGACCAGCTTGGCAACGGGTTCGTCGGCTCCCATGTTGACCTTGGTTACCGGGGCGTTTTTGGTCTGTAAAAACTCACCAGCTTCGTTTTGGTCAGGGGGAGGATGATCATTGTCCAGATTCCCTACTTGAGAACAACATGGCATCTCACAGGAGCCTTTTTGCTTCCTATTTCGGACAGGCCGGTCTTTTGTCATTTTGACCCGGGCGTGTACGATGGCGGACGCTCTGAACTTGAGAAGTGGGGCCGCGTTTAGATTTTAAAATGTCGAGTATTCCTCTTAGGAGACTGTGGCGGTGGAAATTAAGAGTCCTGCTGAGGCACGGGGAAATGTTGTGGAGGATATCACACTTTGAAAAGTCTAATTCTAGTTTTGCCTCAGCAATTTCGAGATAAAAGCGGTCCCGGAGCGGTCAGTGGTCCTCTACTCCATGATGCGCGCGCAGAATGTCCTAGGCACGGGCCCGCGAGGGCCCTTGATAAGGGGTGCTTTTTAGGCAAATTTTGGGAGAAAGGGGTACATTTTCAGAGCTTTAAAGGGTAATTTTTACTTTTTTCCCCTATAATATTTCTTGGTCACCCGTAATTAGGGTATATTTTTCAGGGTCACCCGTAATTAGGGTATATTTTCAGGATCATCAGTGATTTAGGTCTGTTTTCTTGCTAATTTCCCCTTGAAAAGGGTATGATTTTTGAAAATTTCCCCCCTTGATAAGGGTACCAGATTTGAGGTGATGTTCACACATAGTGACAATAGAAAAGATAGGGAGTGGCCCCCCCGGGGGGCGGTGAGGACCCATGGGCCAGTCATTGGCTGACATGGTCCTGTGGATGGGAGGACGCATCAGCTTTACTGCCGAGTGTTGAGGGGCCACTGTAGACAGCACTTGCCATGGCACTCTCATGGAATGAGGGAATACAAGAGGAAGCAAATATAAAGCAGTACACAGAAATGAGAAGTTGATGTTGAAAGAGCCCCTCCGATAGCACTTGCATGACTAGGGGCCTTGGCGGAGGGTGACTCGGCAGATTAGGCCCCACACCGTGCAGCCAAATGAGAGGGGTGAAGTTGCATGGAAGGGCAGTTGATTCAAATAGATAGGCCTACCATAGTGAAGCCGATCAATTACAACTGCAGCACCGACCTAGTGGAATACCTGAACCACTTAACCCTTTAGGGCCGAGTATCAACTATAGTCGATGCCATGGGGGGGCCGAGCATCGACTATAGTCATCTTAACTCTATGGGAAACAGCAAAAGCTTGGCCCATGGAAGGTACCTGTGAAAATGTCTCGCCCCCATCGCCAGCAAACAAATCTTTTGGTCGGCTTTAAAGGGTTAAACTTATGTGACAAGGTCAATGATAGAAGACAGGCAGGGGATTTCCTTAGGTCTCAGCCTGGTGGAACACTCCTAATAGTAATAGGATGATGACATCAGTAAGCTACAGAGGTCTACGGCGGGTGTTGCATATAGTCCAGTGCAGAAGAGATGGGGCGCCTGACTGGCAATACAAAAATTACTAGGGGCTACATTTGCTGAGGATGGATCTAGTAGGAGAGCAACTACACTGGACATCTCCAAGGACAGAGGACAGGGTGGTCAACATGCAGCCCTCAGTAATCACTGGCAGGCAAGAGGCCATACTGAAGGGGGTGAGAAACGGGCCTGTGGCAGGATGACAAAGAGGGTAAGACCGCCAGAGGACATAAGGAGGATCACCTGTTTGTTGTAGGAGAGGTGCTGATGAGGCTGGAGAAACATTGCACATATGTTGGGTTGCTGAATCCTAGCAGGAAGCCGGAAATGGAATGCTAGTCTTGGGGAGATAGAGCAGGTTGTGAGCTAACCCTTGCCGGCAGAGGGATGAAGACCGAGGGAGTTCGGCAGTGCAGGATAATGCCGACAGTCAGGGCAGAAGTGAAGCAGTGGGTGTCAAAGTTGGTAGCAGGTACTGAGGACCATCATAGGCAAGAGCTGAACAAGTCCGGGAGAAGATTGAATTTTTCATCTGAACAAGGAGGACAATGGGCACACAGACTTGGCTTGGTATTCAATAGATGACACTCTGCCGATAAAGTACACTGTAAGAAGTAAGTACTGTACACCTACAGCAAAAGTTGCTGGCAACTTTTGTTCCAGTAGATTTTGCTGTAGGTGTACGGCAACTGACTTGCTGTAAATTTACAGCAACTTCTACTGTAAATTTACAGCAACTTCTACTGTAAATTTACAGCAACTTCTACTGTACATCTACAGCAAAAGTTGCTGGCAACTTTTGTTCCAGTAGATTTTGCTGTAGATGAACAGCAACTGGGTGCTGTACAGTTACAGCAACTTCTGCTGTAGGTTTCATATTGTTGTTCTCATCAATTTATATCGATTAATACGCAAGCATGGAGAGTACTTTCCTGCATAATAGTTCAATCTCAGCTAGGATAATACTGCACAATGTAATGGTTTAATCCTGCTTCAATACAGCTGAACCGTATTTGATACCAGCTTTTCCCCAGTCCTGGCACTTAAGTATTTAACTTTTCCCACCAATGTGGTGTCTATTCTATACTTTTCCTGTTTTTTGGTATTATTCAACACAATTATGCAAATATCAATACACTTAATGATAACTGCATTCAGTCTCTCTCATCCATTCTTATTCTACGATGTCTAGAGAGTTTGTGAGGTTTTATTTGACCCGAGAAAGGGTTTGGTGTAATAATTAATACAGAAATAGTCTACTGCTACCACCTAGTGACGGAAATCTACAGCACAATGTACTGTAAATGTACAGCAACATTGCCGGAGACCCAATTTACAGTATATAATGCTGTAATTATACAGCAAATAGTGCTGTAATACCAACTACAGCAAAAAGTGCTGTAAATGTACAGCACATTGTGCTGTTAAAATACAGTAACTTCTTACAGTGTACCCTCCCTGCTGGTTGGTTCTGCATAGGAGGGCAGTAAAAGGAGAGGAGGTGGATAAGATGATGGAGGCTGGGGTCATAGGGGAATCAGTCAGCCAGTGGTCTTGGTAAAGAAAAACAACAGGAATACCTGTTTTTGTGTGGATTACCGGTGGCTGAATTGGGCCATATTGAAAGAACACCCTCTCATGGGTAGAAAACTGTCATGACACGGTCGGTGCAGCCTGGTTCTTGAGGCATGTTGTCAGCCAAGAAGAGGTACAAACAGATCTGCTGAAAATAGAGGCCATATAGTCGTGGCCAGAGCCAACCTCAAACACTGAAGAACGAAACTTTCCGGATACTACAGGGTCTTCCCTGTGATAGCTAAACCACTGTCACCATTTGCAGAGAAAGGAGGGGCGTTCTCCTGATCTGCAGACTGCAGTACAGTAGGCCCTCACTTCCTCGAAAGTGTCTGAGGAAGCAAATTATCCAAGGAACTAAGTCCAGATATAATGGATCGTATAAGGGGGGTTGCCAGGCACCTGTCTGAGGAAGTGAGGGATCCGAGGAAGTAAATATTCGAGGTAGTGAGGGCTGACTGTACAGCATTCAGCAAGCTAAAAGGGTTGCTGACAAGGTTCCTTATCCCGTGACAGGGGCATGGGAGTGGTGTTGAACAGGAGCAGGCAGGTCAGGAGAGGTTATATTAGGCTATGGGAGCCAGACGCTGAGTAAGCTGCAAAGAAATAAATTGGGTGATGTGGCAGGAGCTATTGGGGATCCTATTCAAATGAAGGTACAGATAGAGCACTCATCCCTGTGGACTTGACTTCACACTGGAGAGGCAGCTGGTGAGGTAGCTACAGGTGATCAACCCATACAACCTGCTCATACAACACTGGCCGGGGTGGCTGCACAGAAGCGCCAATGGGCTTTCTCCGCGGCCATTTAAACAGTGTGGATGAGAGGAGCCAAAGTAAATGGCAGAGTCGTCATATGTCTCAGGGGACGAGAGTCATCAGCCGTAGTCGCTGAGGTTAGGAGGAAGGAGCGGGGGGTGCTAAGTTGGACGATGGAGTACCGGACATTGTCTGCAGGCACAGGAGCTGTGGAATACATGTAGCAGTCAAGCAGATTAGTCACTGGCAGGGAGGATACCGGTGAAGGGATCACTAGAGGGGAGGCGGGCGGAGCCTTTGCTGAGTTGGGAAGCATAACCTGGGATGAAGCCCAAAACGCTGATGTCATGATACAGGAACTGAGAAACTGGTACACAGAAGGGCAAGCACCAGCGGCACAGCACCTGGCGGGACAAGTCAGATGGACCAACTGACCATGATCAATGGAGTAATTGGCAAGTGGTTGAGCCGGCCGGTGGGGAGGGACTACTTCCAGGTGGTTGTACTAGCCATGGCAAGACCAGTGGTGCTACACCTATGGCATAAGGTGCCACTTGCTGGACATCTTGGGCAGAACAAATCAATCTGGAAGATGCAGAAAGCGTTCTTCTGGCCGGAATTCCGTGCAGGATGTGATGAATTGGTGCACCCAGTGTGAACCACACATCTGGAGGAAGTCGCCTTCACCTCTCCACCAGAACAGCATGGGATGTGTGGGTAGGAGACTCACGGTGGCCATGGACCTTATGGGGCCGTTTCACAAGTATACTGCCTACTTTGGTACTAGCCCAGGTAGGTAGGACCAGGCAAATAAAAGAACACTTGTTATCCTTCGAAAAGAGTAGGGGAGGTGCCATAGATGTGGTCACTGCTGTATTGGGCAAAATACAAAATAAATCTTTATCCTACTACTGCGAGGCAGACTACCACTATTTGTGGCTGACTCCTTGCCAACTCGAGATATGTCCCATAAGGTACTTAATGTATGTCAGGACATGAAACAAATCAATTAATCAATCTACACCAAGACTGTGAGAGGGATGCCTTTGCAGAAGGGGTTAACCAATTAGAGACTATGATTTTTCATACATCATTCACTTTTTATGTTATGATTCATTGCTGTTTCTGTACTGACAAAAATATCTACATGACATTGTGCAATATGCTTAAATGTGCAAAAGAAATTATAGATATGTCTAGGAGGACCTGGTGAGCCCCCTTACTGTGAGGGCATCCAGGAGGGCATCAGGGCATTGGTGTTAATGTTAACACATACAGGAGGAAGTCAGCCCCATCCCTTTTGTTGTATCATTATAGGCCATAAGACACTGGGACAGGAGGGAGTAGTCTCAATTAGATTAGAGGGGCATAGTCACCGTCCATGACCCATTCACATCTCTAGTACTGTTCTAGTCTACTATGTGGTTAGGTGTGAGGGGTGACATTGCCACAGCTATAAGACTCCCCAACAAAAAACTCATTAGGCAGGGCCTTTGTGGCCTCGCCAGGTTCTCCCAGACAAGGTATATGTGAGCAGGCAGGCAAAAACAGCTATCAGAGGGATTTAAATATGACATTAACTCTTCCTTTACCAATCGCGCATTTATGCGAATTTACCCCTCAAGACCAATCGTGCATTTATGCACAAAATCAGCTGTTTTTGGCTGATTTTCGCCCATTTTTGGCCCTCTGTGCTTTGCTTAAAAATTGGTAGAATCCCATGATTTTTTCTGACAGTGGTCTATGACATATTGTCTCTGCATATCTTAATCGGTTTGTATATACATTAACTATTTTTAAAATGCTGGGCACCTCAACTTGCGTGAGATTTTTCTTATTTTCAATATAATTTGAGTGTAACGGTCGCGGAAAATCGTCTGGAGAAAGCGGGACTCAAACCCACGACCTCCTGACTCCGGAGCCAAGTGCTCTACCAGTGAGCTACTTCCCAGTCTGCCAATCTAACCGCGCTGTACGTTACTGGGTCGGTTCGGTGCGCGGAAGGGGGTGGTAACCACTTCCCTTACATGAGCAATATTTAAGGTTGATCGCTACTCTTAACTTTTCATCCATAGAATTTCGTAATTTTTTGTCTCAGGGTAGTTTAGATCATTAAGAAGGGGAAAATGTAAAAAAATAGGGGGGGTCCCGAGCTACTTTTTTTGTAACAGATTTTTGAAAAAAAAAAGTATTTTCTATTTTTGGCAAAAAATACCAAAAATTGTGAAATTTTCACTATTTTTTTTCTTATTGAACCACTGCCCACATCAATGTCATATTTTAAATGAATAATCCTATATTGTGTCCTTAAATGGACAAAATAAGATTATGGTCCAAAAACAACCCTTTTGTGAAAAAAAGTGGTGGTTTTAGGACGATTAATCAAATTTGATGCTAATTTTTTCCACAATATCTTAAAAAATAGCAAAAATAATCCATAGACTTTTTTTTTTACTTTCTCAAAAAATTGTGTAGATCATTTGCTAACATAAAAAAGTAATTTTGATAGGGGGTCCCGTGCATAATTTTAGGGTTTTGCCTCAGGCATTTTTATACGCGGCAACAACCGCAATTCTTGCATTCGAAGAAACATAATGTCTACATGGTTGGTATGTTTGAAGGGAACCCATTCAAGACACCAAAAAAGCAGGGCCGGGAAGGGGTTATCAGGGGCAAGGATGATATTACTTCAAATATGGCATTTCCTATGAGTCCATATTCCTTGGGTCCATGTAAGGGGGTAAGGGAATGTGTGTTGCTAGGCAGATAAACAATTACAACAGATGTTGCTAGGCAACCAGCTGGATTAGCAACAAACTAATGAAACCATTGAATTCCTTGGGTCCATATTAGGGGGGTAGATTCGATTATAATCAACCTTAGGACCATGGAAATGTGCGTTGCTAGGCAGATAAACAAAAAGAATAGCCGTTGCTAGGCAACCAGCTGTATAAGCAACAAACCGAAAGAACCATTGAATTCCTTGGGTCCATATTAGGGGGGTAGGTATGATTATAATCAACCTTAGGAACATAGAAATGTGTGTTGCTAGGCAGATAAACAATTAGAATAGCCGTTGCTAGGCAACCAGCTGTATAAGCAACAAACCAATAGAACCATTGAATTCCATGGGTCCATATTATGGGGGGTAGGTATGATTATAATCAACCTTAGGACCATGGAAATGTGTGTTGCTAGGCAGATAAACAATTAGAATAGCCGTTGCTAGGCAACCAGCTGTATTAGCAACAAACCAATAGAACCATTGAATTTCTTGGGTCCATATTATGGGGGGTAGGTATGATTATAATCACTTTTAGGACCATGGAAATGTGTGTTGCTAGGCAGATAAACAATTAGAATAGCCGTTGCTAGGCAACCAGCTGTATTAGCAACAAACCGATAGAACCATTGAATTCCATGGGTCCACATTAGGGGGGTAGGTATGATTATAATCAACCTCAGGACCATGGAAATGTGTGTTGCTAGGCAGATAAACAATTAGAATAGCCGTTCCTAGGCAACCAGCTGTATTAGCAACAAACCAATAGAACCATTGAATTCCTTGGGTCCATATTAGGGGGGGTAGGTATGATTATAATCAACTTCAGGACCATGGAAATGTGTGTTGCTAGGCAGATAACGTTTAGAATAGCCGTTGCTATGCAACCAGCTGTATTAGCAAAAAACGGATAGAACCATTGAATTCCTTGGGTCCATATTAGGGGGGGTAGGTATGATTTTAATCAACCTCAGGAATTATCAAAGGTTGATTTATATTATTGTTATCACATAGCATAAATTTGTGTTGTGACATCTTAATCCAAGATGGCGGCACAATCCAAGATGGCGGCGCCCGTTCTGACTTCTGGCAAAGTGCAAACATCATATACCTCGTTCTGGTGGTGCCTGGCGGCACCACCAGGTGGCTACGCCATCACTTCGGCATAAAAAATAGCAAAAATAATCCATAGACTTTTTTTTTTACTTTCTCAAAAAATTGTGTAGATCATTTGCTAACATAAAAAAGTAATTTTGATAGGGGGTCCCATGCATAATTTTAGGGTTTTGGGCCTTTGAAGTTCAAAAATAGGACAAAAACTGTCTAAATCTCATATTTAAAGGCCAAAATAATGGGTAAAATGCCAAGGATCAGGGTAAAAAATGTATATTTATTATACCTTTGGTTGTTTTAAGCACTTGGATCAGATCTATATCAATCTCGATAATGATTTATTGGTAAATATTGCCAATATTCCAATTTATGTTGAAAATAGCAAATATCACTGGCTCAAAATATATCAAATATTTAAAGTACAATAAAATGCTCAATTTTGCTCGGAATTGTCCAATTTTTGGATATTGCTTAGTTTGCATATATATGTAACCGATTATGCAATATTAGCCCATTCTGAACATTTAAAGCTATATGCGCAGAGAGCTGCGCAGGAGTCCATATTCAATGAGTAGCAATCAACCTTAAGGCAAAAATCATGAAAAATGTCAAATAATATTGTTTTTGGGGTGAAAAATGATTTTGCCCAATTTTTCATGCTGAAAAAGATATTTACGAAATATTCTAAAAGGTTGGGCCATCCCCTACATCTTAATATCCAATTTAAATTTCATCTGAAAAAATCTGGTTTTGGGAGACGTGTCTTTATTTGGGACGTGGTAAAGGAAGAGTTAAATCATGATCTATGACAAAGATGAAGCTGTAGTGCAAAGGAAAATCCAACAGGATTTCGACGAATTAGTCCACTGGTGCAACAAATATTATAAAGGTTTGACAATAAATGCAAAGAAAACTCATGCCATCTGGTATGGCAACAAAATCAAGGAAGAACAAGTAAGCCGACTTGAAATAAAAATCGGGGACATTGTATTTAAGTTGCCCCTGGAATACAAGTACTTGGAGTCAAGGAGGACTCGGGTCTGATGCTTAAGGTGGGTTGATCGTTTGGTGTAAGAGTAGCTAGATTTTCATCAGGTCTTTCTAATAGCATATACTCTCCAAAGAAGCTGAGAAAATAGGGGGGTCCCCAGCTATTTTTTGAGATATTGAAGCTTAATTCCAAGTGACCTCTGATAGGATTATATAGTGTTTGCCAAGTATCTACATAAAATCATATTGTAAAGTAGCTAAATTTCTATATAATTCTGTCGGAGCACAGGCCTTAATGTTTTCTTTCTATACGGTCCCGGGAATATTTTAAAGGTTTTGGGTGATTGAAAAAAAAGTTGAAAAGAAATGTAATAAACTGGGACACCCATGTGTATAATATCATGAGTGCAACTTCCACCACAGACAGATTGGTGCAGTGGTTTGTTGCCTGTCTCACAATGCTAAGGTCGAGAGTTCTAGCCTCGGTCAGACCATCTCTCAGGATTTTGCCAACTAGCCCACTACTATGTGACAGTCTTGGAGAGGTGCCCTCTGGTGGTGTGTTGCTCAACTACCAAGAGATCAAGCCACCTTAACTCTCAAATGTGACGAAACCTGGCAATTCGTAACATTAGGGGGAATAGCCATAAATGCTCTAAACATGATATTTCAGGAGATATAGCTAAAAGTGTGAATACTTGAGAGAAAATGACCCTAGACTAACTTTTCCCAAGGAATCTTTTGAAGCTATTATCAAAATTCTATTTTCATTCTAAATTGGGCTTATTTGGAATGTAAAAAGAACGTTTTTAGCCATTTTTGGCCCATTTGTTGACATTTGGTTACCATGGCAACCATCAATTTATTCTTTTGAAATAAAAATTATCCCTATCCAGTTGCCCCATCCATGAGGATTTCGGAACTGAAAACAGAATGTCAATATTCCTACCAGATCCAGATCTATGTCCAATAATATACATTTATTGGTTTAATTTCTAATTATTATGATTTATATGGATTATTTGAAAATAGATTGACATGTGATCGCATTGCAGTCTATTCTCAATTCCTACATGTCCCTACCATCCCATGTTTGAGATGTCATTTCTCAGCAACTATTTCAAATATTTTGATGCTTGAAGGATCAAATTGTAGCAAGACATGAACTTGAATAAAGGTGTTTTCCCCTAATGTCACGTTTTCCCACGTTTTGTCACAAATGGCAGCCACATGCTCAATAATTAGCCAGAAATTATTCATGTTTGGAAAATTATCTTTTTTAATGCCGGAAGATGTTGCAGGAACAGTCTACAAGCACATAATTCTACCCTACGATTACAAAATAGAGGCTTGAGAAAAACATTCAACATCAGGACTGACTCCAACCTCTGCACACTCAGTGCGAGAGAGACTGGAAGACAGGAGACAACAAAAACTTGCAGTAATGATGTACAGGCAATCGAGGAAACAGGGCCTGACAGTGAACAACAACCCCTGGACCAGACAAGACAGGAAGGTACTGTTCCCCCAGTACAGACACAACCTATCGCGCTCCAAGCGCAGACCCGTAGCTGGGGGGATGACTTGGGGTACTCGTCACCCCCCACGGACCCCCAGAGAGAAAAAGGTCCACATTTTGGACCCCTAGACAATGGCTTTCTAGAGGTTTTCGCGTCTTGTAAATCGGACAATTATTAAGGATTTTACAGAGTCAAACGTTAAAATAGATTTTTGAATACCTGCAAATACTATTGACTAAACTCTATAATAGATATTTCATCATATTGGACATTAGGGATTGAATCATTTTGATATAGGGGCGGTCTATTTAATGTCTTCAGGTGATGACCTTGGTGGGGAACTTCTAGGGAGCAAGGACTGTCGATGGTGTGGGACCTTGGGGGTGACCTCTAGAGGTGGGAAACTTCTAGGGAGGGATGTCCATGGATGGTGTTGGACGTTTGGGGAGAGGGGAACCTTTGGGGTGATATGAACTAGGTGGGGAACTGTATACCTAGTCCATACAGAGATAACAGAAAGGATCCTTTGTAACTCAAGCTTTAATGTCCAGAAGTACAGATGTCCAGAAGGATACACATTACAAACAGTAACACTCCAGTGGTAAGGTTAGTGCTGTGAGCAGGTATCATATAAACATGTGCTAGTGTCCAATACTCCAGTTATACAATATGTGGTATAGTGTCCAAGGGCAGTATGCCCGATGTTCTCTCAAGGTGTTGATCAGAGTGACAGAGTCTCAGGAGCATCTGGATGGCAAGTCTGTGTGGCTCCTGGAGGGTAGGGGTTATATACCCTACCGTTCCATTGTCCCGGGCCACAGCATGGCCGTCATGGCCTACGTCACGACGCATTCATGGTTTGGTCACTCCCGGATGGTGAGCGGCTCCCGCTCTCTTCTATAGTTAGTCACTGCTCACCGTACCCAACAACCCTACTTGATACACTTATTCGGGTACACTCACCAGCACAGCTCACCCAACCACTGAGTAAGAGTTAGACATAAGATAAATGGGTTTACATCCAGTTCTGTGTCCTGGTTCATGCAAGGTACACAGTAGTATTCCTTTAAGGTTATAACACACAGTGAACTGAGAATACATCTTTAGGTTAACATTTGAAACTTGGAATATAACACTATAATAGCGACCTAATTGGGGACCTTGGGGGTGACCTCTAGAGGTGCGAAATTCTAGGGGGGAGGTCCATGGATGGTGTGGGACCTTGGGGGTGACCTAGGGTGTGGTGAAACTTCTAGGGAGCAAGGACTGGCAATGGTATGGGACCTTGGTGGGACCTATGGGGGTGACCTAGGTCAGGAAATTCTAGGGAACGAGGACCATATATGGTGTTGGACCTTGGGGGAGAGGGGAACCTTTGGGGGTGACCTAGGTGGGGACCTTGGGGGTGACCTCTAGAGGTGTGAAACTTCTAGGGAGGGAGGTCCATGGATGGTTTGGGACCATGGGGGGGGGGGGACCGTTGGGAGTGACCTAGGTGGGGGGAGTGACCTAGGTGGGGAACTTCTAGAAAGCAAGGACTATGGATGGTGTAGGGCCTTTGGGGGGGGGGGGGGCTAGGTGGGGAACTTCTAGAAAGCAAGGACCATGGATGGTGTTGGATCTTTGGGGATGACCTAGGTGGGGAACTTCTAGGAAGCAAGGACCATGGATGGTGTTGGACCTTGGGAGGGGGGACCTTTGGGGTGACCTTGGTGGGGAACTTCTAGGAAGCAAGGACCATGGATGGTGTTGGACCTTCGGGGGGGGGGGACCTTTGGGGGTGACCTAGGTGGGGAACTTCTAGGGAGTGAGGATTGTAGATGGATAGATATTGGGAATGAAAGGCAGGGAGGGGGCGGGTTATAGCTTAAAAGGGCAAGGAATGGCAGGGATATGTAAAAGTAGAGTACTGTACAGTCGGCCCTCACTTCCTTGAATTTGGAAAAGGCAAGGAAAAATGTCTTAGGAAGCAAATCATCAAAGGAGTTAAGTCCAAATATAATAGAACATATAAGGCCAATTGCCAGGCAACTTGTTGAGGAAGTAAGGGATCTGAGGTAGTAACTGTTTGAGGTAGTGAGGGTCAACTGCAAAGACATAAACATTGACATGGGAAAATGATTAGATACGGTTGTTGTACATGGCTAGAGGTAAAGGCAATGGGAAGGTAAATAACCTCGCAGAGGGATGGTCAGAGACATGGAGCGAGAGGTGTAGGTCTATCCTGTATGAGAAGGAGTATTTCAGAAGCCCATATGTAGGGGAGGGATGATCAAGGAAACTAATGGGCAATATTGTCTAAATGAGAACACACCAATCCCTCAATCTACAGCTCTTAAATGCACTAGAATGCACCATTTGATCTCTAAATTTCAAAATATTCTGGGGGAGGATGCCCCCAAACGCCCCCCACAACTACCTCAGCCAGATCTTGCCTCCCCCCTCTAGAAATTCCTGGATCCATCCCTGGCCAATCAATATGATAGGTGATAATTACACACCTTAGCTTTTGAATCTTAAATGCCAAAATGCATCAGAAAGCACAATTTGGATGTCTAGTTATTTCAATTTTTCCGGTATGGTAAAATGTCCACTTTTGGAGCCAGGTCACCCCCCCATCTGGAGGTCTGGATACGGGCCTGAAGCGCAGCCCATTTTTCAGAGGAGTTCCAACTATGGAACAGAACATGTAGACGTGCAGAGAGGAAAGTCGGTTGACGTCTTCAAATCTAACTGCAGAAAGTACCAACAGGGAGCTGCGTTACTAAGGTAATCATGGTGCACAGCCACAGCACATATCAACATATGGCTCAGTCTAACTTTGTAACAGTTGGATCGTCTTTGACCAGGTGACGTCTTTGACTGGGAGGCTAGAAAAGGTCTTTTTTTATATTTTTAATTTTTTTTCCATATCTCTACTATTTGTAAAAATATGTGGATGGTTATTGCATAACACTTTGGACAGTGTAGCTCTTAAAATTCCACATAACATAGAAAGTGAAGTCTTTGACCGGGCAGAGGAAAAATATAACATTATGCTACAATGCATGTAAAAGGGGCTACATGTAAATATAAAAAACTTTAAATCAATTTAATGGCGGCGCCACAAGTATTTTTAAAATTAGCTCTTCATACGTCAAAGAGTGGCGCCACTGGTACTTCTTGTACTGCGCGAGATGTCAACAGATAAACAGATGTGTGCAGATAAAATTGTACCACCCGTATCTCCGCCGTTTATTGTCCGATCGCTTTTTGACAAAAGGCTGTACATGACCGCAGCCTGCAACTGTCGCCACACCCACCTGATTTCCCACACCCACCTGCTTACCCACACCCACATGCTGGCCTGAAATGGAATAACATACATGTATGACACATGACTTGAGGGTACTTCCTAACAAGGAATTCATTTCTGATGCCAGAATTGACCAATGAATGATTATAAGGGAGTACTATATCTAAGTACATGATAAGCTCCAGCTCCAGCTTACCCTGAGTCATCTGTGAGGCCACTCGCACACTCAATCTTTTCCATAGTTTTATATACTTCAGATAATATTTGTTAGTACTCCTGAGTTGCTTAGAGGTGCTTTTGAATATTCACTTGTTTATCACCTCTAGAAAACTGGATAGGCCCCACGTCCCCTATTTGCCTTCCTTACCTTTCTAGTAGGCCTGTTGACATTGGACTCATGATGAGCAGAACCTAAGTTCAAATCTCCTCCAGGATAAGGGTGCTGACTATACCATGCATAAGTTAATCTCTTTTATTTAGATCTGCCCCTGTGGTCCATCCCTAAGGGAACATGCCTTTGAGTTGGAACATTTATTAGGGACCTTTAGCAAACCCGACGTAGATTATTAAACGCAGACATATCCTATACTTTCAGCACTGCTACGTCTGTGTTTAATGAGCTTTTACGTGGTCCCACAACTGCACAGAGGGGGGGGAGGCCTGGTAAAGAAGCCCTACACCTCCTACAGTCGCCCACCACCTTCCACAGCCGCACAGAGGGGAGGGGGGCTGGTAAAGAAGCCCTACACCTCCTACAATCGCCCACCACCTTCCACAGCCGCACAGAGGGGGGGGGGGGGGCTGGTAAAGAAGCCCTACACCTCCCACAGTCGCCCACCACCTCCCACAGTCGCCCACCACCTCCCACAGTCGCCCACCACCTCCCACAGTCGCCCACCACCTCCCACAGTCGCCCACCATCTCCCACAGTCGCTCACCACCTCCTACAGTCGCCCACCACCTTCCACAGTCGCTCACCACCTCCCACAGCCAGCTAGGGGGTGGGAGAGGCCGGGTACAGAATCAATACACCTCCCACAGCCACCCAGAGGGGTCATCTCTGTAGTGATGGGGCATCTCGCTAGTGTAGGGGCATCTCCCTAGTGTAGGGACAACTGTCACAGCTGACAGGGAAGGCAAAATCGGTTATAAGGAAGGTTGGTTAAAAGGAGCAAATTCGCCTTGCCAAAAGGTGCTCCTTATAACGAGATTTTACTGTACTTTGGTTTTGACCCCCATTGGTTGCTAAAGGTCCCTATTACAGTGTGCCATTATTTAGCATCGATCATTGATGAGGATAACAAAGTTTACCTATTGTACCTGGATCTACCACCAGCCTCGATAGCTCAACCAGAAGAGCCTGGAACTCCCAATTTATGGGTCATGGGTTTGGTCCTTGGTGTGGCTTTTAGTGTAACAATGATAGTCACCAAAAGTGGTTACCAAAAGACTAAACCCAATTTAACCCTTTTGAAAACATTTGCAGACATTCATAAAACCTTTTACAAAAACGTTTTGGTGTAACCTTTTGCAACCAATGGGGTTGAACCCAAGTAAATAAATGTTCCAACTTAAAGGCATGTTCTCTAACAGGGTGACCAGAGGGTCAGATCTAAGAAAAAAAGATTTACTTGTGTGTGGTATAGTCAGTACACTTAGCCTGGAGGGGATTTGAACTTAGGTACTGCTCAAAATGAGTCCAATGTCGTAACCACAACCCTATCCCGGAAAGGTAATAAAAAGATTACAGGTGTTCTAGCATGCAGGGAATGCAGTAGTCTCACTCGCCAAGCAGAGTTTTAGCTCCCTGATCTGGTCCACAGGATTTGCTGAAGCTAGTGACTAGAAAGTAGAGGGTGCATACTGGGACCAGTCAAAGATGGTGCTGTCCAGTTGACATCCAGCTAGTGCGGAATAGGCCTGCAGGGATAGAACAAATTGTCCATACAAAATGATCTGCCACCTGGTGTGTTATGTGTGAATTCCATCAGTGTATGTGAGTGAACAGTTGCCATTTATAAACTACATTGTATACGTTAGCCAGAGGCTAATGGCACCTTCTGTGCCGGGCTTCTGTGGCCAATACATGAAACTATACATACATTTCTATTCCTAAATCCCATTAGATTATCCGTTGTGATTGAATGCCCTCACACCTAAAGGGTGAATCTACCTGAATTTGGCAAGGCAGACAGAAAGGGAGATGACTGATTAAACTTCAGGGGTCTAGACAAAACCTTGTCATAATAATAGATGGTACATATATAAGAATCGATCTCTTTGTAGAAAGAGATGTCTATCTTTATAATAATATATATGTGTTCATCAATTTAATTGGATGAAATATGGTGCATATACCCTATAAAGAATTATCACCCAAGTGGCTTTTGTTTGTCGAATCACCCCTGTGTTGGATACTTAGCAAGTAAACATTTAAGTCCTGTGAAGATTGGAAGGTTCTTTACTGGAGTGACCTTGAAAACATGTCTTGTTATTCAGGTACAGGAAGCCAAACTGCCCCATCACAAAAGGTGCAAAGTGTAACCCACTACAACCATATTATAGTTCTTAGCTTTCACAGAAGGTGGCAGCACAGGTATTATCAACTCAGGTCTCTGGCTATGTAGCCTATAGTATTGTCTACCACATCTCCCTATTTATGGAAGTAATGAGAAGTTCAGTTATCAGTGTTCCGGAAATGTTCATAGTGAATGATATATGCCATATGATTAAATACCACAAGTATAGTCTCTATACTGCTATCAAAATAACTCTCAAGTTAAGGAACTATCACGATTAAATTGAGTCTATTAAATCTCGTCAATAAATCTTTGGTGGCAGATCTCGGTCTCGTAGATCTGCGAGGCATAGTCACTTCAACCTCTGGCGGGTCGTCTGGTTCATTCACAACTGCTTGCATTGGCGGAATATCCGGTACCTCAAACCTTGGTGGTGGAGGTTTGTTGGGTGTGTCAACCCTAGGCGTAGTAGGACTGACTAGTCTGTCACGTCCAGGTGTAGGAGGATTGACTCGAGGAACAGGTCTGGTGGTGAGTTGACCTGGTATCGCTGGTACAGATGGCGGTAGTCCAGCATTTCTTGTCATTCGCCTGTTTCTCCTTAGGAGTCTGGTTGGCGTCGATATGACATAAGATCTGGGGCCATCAGCCTTGCCGACGATCACACCTTCAGACCTCAGATCTGGAAGCCAGACCTTGTCACCAGCAGACAGGTCTCCAGCTTCTTTAGCTCTATGCCGACGATCAAAATTTGACTTCATGCTCGCCCTGTATGCCTTCTCCCTTTTTCGAACAAGGAGGGGATGCGGCTTACTTGGCAACAGATCAGATGGAAGGCAAGGAACCCTTGTCTTTGGCTTTCTTCCCATATTCAGCTGTGCTGGCGAGAACCCATTATGGAGTGGTGTGTTGCGGTACATCAACATCGCTAGGTCCTCATCAATGGTTGCCTTGTCCAGAATCTTGTTCACTGTCTGAACAGCACGTACAGCCTCACCATTGGACTGAGGATATCTAGGAGAGGATGTCACATGAGAGAATCGCCACTCTTCTGCAAAATCAGCAAAGTCTCTTGCATTACCGTAAAACCCTGCCTTTAAGACGACCCCGCCTTTAAGACGACCCCCAACTTTAGAAAAATATTCGTCTTGTGCAAAACAAGTATGACATTTTGGAAAACCCCACCTTTAAGACGACCCCCGAGATTTTTTTGGGGCTCTAGACCCCTTTCAGACCCCCTCCTTATCAACCTTTCTAGTCAAAAACACGAGTGGTGTCACTAGATACTTCACAGTTGTATCATTTACAACTGAAAGCACTTTAAAAAAAGAAAAGAAAGTGTATTTTAATCTCTTGAAAAAAGCTCTCTTTCTTTGCTTTTCCCCCAACATTTTCTTAAGTCAAATTTTAGAAAACCCCGCCTTTAAGACGACCCCCTAACTTTGGGGAAAAATCTGTCTTGTGCAAAAAGTAAATCCCAAATAAAATCAGTCTTAAAGGCGGGGTTTTACGGTAAACTGAGGTCCATTATCGGTAACCAGAACATCTGGTATGCCCTGACGGACAAATACCTTCTTCAATTTAGCAACAGTCTCTTTGGCGTCTACCCCTTTGGTGACTTTGCATGTCTCAATGTCTCTAGAGTAATAGTCCACAACTACTAGATAGTTAGTCCCTTTATGATAACAGAAGTCTGCAGCGATCCGAGCCCATGGACGCTTTGGGAACTCATTTCCTTTCATAGGCTCGACCCTGTCCCTTCTGTGCTTCTCACAGATGTCACAATTCTGCACTGTTGTCTCAATATCCTTTGATATGCCAGGCCACCATACAGACGAATTAGCATTGGCTCTGGTCTTTGTCACTCCCTGGTGACCATCATGCAGGTGTTGTAACACATCAACTCTCAGACATGTTGGCACAACGAGTTGCTTACCACGCAGCAGTAGCCCTTCGTGAACAGTGAGGTTAGCTCTTTCGGTCCAGTACTTCACAAGTGGACCAGATGTGTCACGCCTGGCCTCGGGCCATCCATGTTCGACATGGTGCATAACAACCTCTTTCATCCTCTTTGAGTGCTAGGCGGATCTCATCAAGACGTGTGTCTGACGCTGGAAGGCACACCATGATGGCATTCACGTAAGACTCTACTTCTCGCTGTAGCTCCTCTGCTTGTCAATCACTCCCTACCTCTCCATGTGGTGCTCGTGAGAGGGCATCTGCAGTGGTGAGGAGCTTCCCCGGCACATGACAGATGGTGAACTTGAATCTTATCAGACGCATGCGGAACCTCTGTATTCGTATGGGTGGTTCATCAATCAGCTTTGTAGAGAGCAACGGAACCAATGGCTTATGGTCCATCTCTACATGGAACTCCATGCCGATGAGGAAGTTGCGCCACTTCTCAAGAGCCCAAGTGGTTGATAGAGCTTCCTTTTCGATCTGTGCATATCTACGCTCGGTGTCCGTCATAGGTCTGCTTACATAGGCTATCGGCCTAAAGTCTCCATTTTCTGCTTTTGTCTGATCACTGCTCCTAGCCCATAGCTGCTAGCATCGGCTGACACAACTGTCTCTCGATGTGGATCATATAAAGCTAGTACTCGATCAGAAACGAGTTCTTCCTTCAGTCTTCTGAAGGCATCTTCTTGTGCTGGTCCCCAGACCCAGACATTGTTCTTCTTTAGAAGTTCTCTGATAGGCATAGTCATTTCCACCAGGTTTGGCACAAACTTCATCAGGTGATTGACCATCCCAAGGAACCTCCGTACACCAGGCACATCCGTAGGTGATAGCCTTCACTCAGTGATAGCCTTCACTTTGGATGGCTCTTTTCGCACACCCTCTGAGTTGATCACTTGTCCCAAGTATTTCAGCTCTGTTTGCACAAACAAACACTTAGCTGGGTTTAGAGTTAGTCCAATGTCTTCTAGTCTGTCCGGCAACGCTTTTAGACGTCTGTCATGCTCGTCCTTTTCTTTGCCAATGACAAGTATGTCATCCATGTGACACAGAATACCTTCGAGGCCTGCGAGCTCTTTGTCCATTTTTTTCTGGAAGTACTCCGGGGCGGACGATATGCCAAATGGTAGTCTGCGGTACATAAATCTACCAAACGGTGTAATGAAGGTGGTGAGCTTGGCACTTTCCTCACTAAGTTCTACTTGGTGGAAGCCTGAGTTAACATCGAGCTTTGAATACACTGCTCCGCTTGCAATCTTAGCAAGTGTCTCCTCTACCCTCTTCATAACATGTACCTCCCGCAAGACTGCTTCGTTTAATCTTGTCAAGTCTACACAAATCCTGACATGTCCATCGTCCTTCTGTACTACAACAATTGGAGAACACCACTCAGTAGGCTCATCTACTGGTGTTATCACGCCAAGATCAGTCAGCTTCTTGATCTCAGCCTCCACTCCGTCCGACAATGGAAGGCTCACAGTACCAGCTGTGTACAGGCAAAATGGTCTCACACCACCTCTCAGCCTGATTGTGTATTGTCCACCTAGCTTGCCTAGTCCTTTCAAGAGTTTTGGGTAGTCCCTCTTGATGGTCTCCTTCAAGGATACACACCTCTTTAGTCTCCCTTAGCGCTCTTCTGCTGTTGCTCTGCGACTGTGTTGGCTTGGACTGCCTTTATACTAAAGGCTCCAGGTATACTAGTGATCAGGCCCAACTACTGGATAGCAGGCTGTCCAAGTAGCTGTTGATTGAGACCTCGTACGACGTACACGTCTTCATCTATTGTAGTGGCATCACTACTCAGCTTCAACTTAACACGTCCCGCTGTGAGTAACGGTGCATTCCCGGCTGCTACGAGCTTACGGTTCGGTGGATCGAGCTGACCATGAGGCTCCTTATAGAACTGTTCACCCATTACCGTTACTTCTGCTCCGGAGTCAATGTACCAACACAGTAATTCTCCTCCAGTTGTCAAGTTGATGTCCCACCTTCGGTCCATCTTGATTGGGGTAGTGCTCACTTGGTCAGTACCCACATTACCAATGAATGTTGCACAACTTTCATCCTCAGAAAACTGTTGTACCTCATCATCACCAGATACTTGTTTAACTGTTTTGCTCCAACAACAAACACTGAAATGTCCTTTTTCCCCACTTTTTTTCGCATGTTGCTTTAGCTGCTGGGCAATGTTTTATTCCTCTTGCATTGCTGCGTTTGCAGTAGTTACACTTCCGGTCACCACTGCTCTTTGTTGACTTATTCTGAGGCTTTGCACTGCTTCTCCTTGACTGCTTCCCTGCGACGCTGTCGACTCGAGAAACCATAGTCTCCTGCAGTTCATATGACATGGTCTCACGCTGGTGAATGATTGCTATAACCCTATCAAGGGTAACATCAGGACCCGCATCATATATTCTAGCCTTTGACTGATCATCAGTACATTCAAATGTCAACTTGTCTCGTATGGCTTTACTCATTACCCAGGGGGCCAGGGGGGTTAGGGGTGTTGGGTCTGCTGTGTAAGGTTGGTGTATTTTTTCAATAACTAGGACCTATACTGAGTTGATTCTATGTGGACAACCTTTCTGGAAATCCACACAGGCCGTACGGCGGCCATTTTGAATTTCCGGCGGGGTGAACACATAGATAATCTATAAATATGGTTATCTCTGCTTCTAATTAACATAGAGACACAAAATTAGATTCAAAATATACATTTTGGAGGTCAAGGAATGCAATGGAACAGTTTTTGAAAAGGTCAGTGGTGGCCATTTTGAATTATTAATGAGATCATCTATAAAATGGGTCTCAATTGTCACTAATATTGTTGTAAATTGTAAATGACACGTTATAGACGTATCATTAGGTTACATTAATATATACATTAGGTGTATGAATCAATGATACTATTTCTAGGAAAATTGTTGGCAGCCATCTTTAATTTTGACAGGGGTAAGTGACAAAAACAGTGTATGGTAGCTGCTATATCCTGAGATTACAAGCATTGGCCTTGCACTGATAACTGTACACTGAGACAAACCTTTAGATTTATAGGCTCTATTATGTAATTATGAAGTCATAGTTAATTATTATGATAAGGGGATGGCTATTTTGAAATTGAAGGATGTTTCTGAGAAGCTAAAAGCATCATCTATTGCTAATATGAAACATCACCATTTAAAACAGTTGAAGTGGTTTTTGTTTGGTCTTGAAGTCCCATTCTGTTTTATATTTTCATGACAGCCTATACTATGGGAGCTTCAAATGATAGATACCCATAACTGATCTGAGAACCATTGCTAGGGAGAGATGGAAAGGTGAAACAATTTATACTGCAGGACAAGGACTGCTTATAATATTCAATCTTTCTGGTCTGAAGAAGTACTTGCGATGTAGCATGACCAATTTTTTTCCAGCAAGAGCAGTTCCTTGAACATCACTTTGTATTTGCAGCTAACCATGGTTTGGAGGTTGGCAGGCCATGAAGACATGGGCATGATCCCAGTGTGGTGGTTTGTGCTTACTCTAATTAAAGAATAATAAGGAACAGCAGTTTCCATGTACGAGAATATAATACACTTTATTCACAATGGAATAGAAGTAGTCACGCTTCTGACAACAATCAGTATAGCAATAGTATACAATCTTATCAGCACCATAGGAAGTTCGCCATCAGTCGGGCCTGCACTGACTGCCCTCTAGAGTTTTTATAACCGCCTGCCTTGGTCACGTGGACAGGTGAGGGTGGACTTCCCACCTAAGAGCAGCACACGGTAACCAGGAGAGGACCCGAGTCCTCTTTCAGGAACTGTGTGTGCTAGCTCAAGGCAAAAGTCTAGTAAAGAAATAGGTGCTACTCAGAAATACTGTGTATGGAGATAAGGCAGATAATAGCATAACCCTAGACCTGTTTCATTGAGAAATTTGTGGGCTCTCAGACTTGTCAGACTTGAAATAATTTGCAAGTTCCTAGGACAATTTGTCTGGCCGCTTCATATTTATCATCTGTGTGGTCTTGTGCTTGTTTTGGCAAATTATCTGCAAATTCTGCCAGCAAAGTGCAGTCTACATGTTAGTGTGCTATCCACATCACTTCCTCTCCAAGATTGTAGATATAATTGCTGTCATCCTTTTTGAAGGGCATGACGGGATGGCAAAAGCTGACATTTCTTTCCTAAAGTGCTTCACCTATTGGATGTGTGGATCATTAATTATGCACCGGATTCATTCTTGACCAACAACTCTTTGATGCACAGACATTTGTTTGTATAATAGATACACTCAACGCCTAAAGATACAGCACTAACACTTGCATGCAGGAGCATCCTAGTGTCAGCCTCCTCATGGTTGGATTATAATTGTGAGACAGCCTGTGTATCTGTTTTAGTTGCAACCTCGGTCTTCTACTCATTCTTGAATCCATCTGAGAGATAAAACTCTTTAACCCTTTAATGATGAATGTGGCTAAAAGATGACATTTGTCGTCATGATGCACCAATGCAGCCTTGGCAACTAACTCCCTCATGCTGCATTGGTGCATCATGCTGCCCCTTTGGGGATGTCTAAACCCCTTAGGGTCGGCATGATGCTTGAATGCAGCCTTGGTAAGTTACTTGCCAGAGCTGCATTCATGCAATATGACAACCAAGGCATGATGCATTGAGGCATAATGGCATGATGCATTAATGCATTATGCCGTCCTTAAATGGTCAATGCTTCCCAAACACTTTCTGTACCATGGGGATGTTTTGAGATGTCATTAAAAGTTTCTCGTTTCAACAATGACCATCTTTGTATCATGTGCATAGCATCCATAATGACAACAGCCGTTGGTCTCACATCCTAAAATGATAAATCAGAACTTACTGTAGCAATCAGTGTAGCTTTATTGCCACGTCTCAGTCTGATTTCATCCTTAAAGAGAAAGGGTGGTATTTCTCACATTTCTCACGTGCCTCAGACTAATTCCTTTATGTCAACTTCATCTCCACTGGCAAATAACTGAGATAAACTATGAAGTGTGGCTCCTTTGGTCTTCTTCTTGTTTGTGCTGGTTTCAAAGGTGGATAGCTTAGGACAAGCCAGGAAGTTTTTCAAGACAACTCATCAGTGCTGTTATTCAATGCTCTTTGACAGGTGTGATGCACTGTGAGACTTCTGCAAGGGGGGCAGGGGTTCTACCAGAAGCAATGTTTACAAGATCAGATGCCTCTGTCTAAAAGGGATTGATCATGTGACAATGCTTTGCCAATAACCGCTTGATCCCATGCATTTGCTGAACTGCCAGCTTCATGGTGCATTTCTACTGTTGAAGTCATATGCAGCGCATCCTTCAGTTCACAATTGGCTTTGTGTATAAACGCTTGGTTGTGGCTGCTGGTTTCAGAGTAATGCCACTCAATCCTTAGGATCTCTCCTTCACATCTGCATTATATGTTTGCTCTAGAGGCATGTCTGCTGACACACCATCGTGCCTTCCTGTGAGATTCCCATGTAGAAGAAATCGTTTATGGACTTCAGGTGGCACATCTGGCAACAGTTTCATTTGACTAATGGTAAGAAGACACCATATTTAAATTTGTGGTGTCCTACCATGACAATATATGACAGTGTGAGGGACACAGTTTCTCCAAAAATGATGTTTCTCGGAGACACCAGGACTTAAACAAGTAAGAACGCTCCAACCGTATAGTCAACAAACCACTGAGTGCGCGCGGTGTCTGCACCAGTGTGAGGGACACGGTTTCTCCAAAAATGATGTTTCTCGGAGATACAGGGACTCGAGTGGGTGCTCTACCACTGAGCTACATCCCCTGTCACATCAGATAGACTGTGTCCCACGTTACTGGATTGGTATGGTACAGAGGGGAGCATGATTACCCGAGTGATACCCCCTTGCACGTTTATCACCAAGGCATGAGTATTTCGAACCCTCCGGACAGCATATTGCCTGCTTCTGAAAGACACTCCAGCCATTTCCCTTGATGCTGTGTGAGGGAAATGGCTTTTGAGTATTGCTGAAATAAATGCATAATAAAACTTATGAATCTAAAGGTTTGTCTCTCTGTAGAAGAAGAGTTATCAGTGCAATAAGGCAAGTGCATGTGATTCGTGGATATATCAAATCACTGACCCTCCATTAAAATTCAGGATGGCTGCAACAGTTTTCTGAGAAATAGTATCAATGATTCATTTACTTGATATATATTTAAATGTAACCTAATTATATGTCTATTACGCATCAATTACAACTTACAATGATATGAGTGACAATTAAGACCCGTTTTATAGAGAATCTCATTAATAATTCAAAATGGCCGCCACTGACCTTTTCAAAAACTGTTCCATTGCATTCCTTGACCTCCAAAATGTATATTTTGAATCTAATTTTGTGTCTCTATGTTAATTAGAAGCAGAGATAACCATATTTATAGATTATCTATGTGTTCACCCCGCCGGAAATTCAAAATGGCCGCCGTACGGCCTGTGTGGATTTCCAGAAAGGTTGTCCACATAGAATCAACTCAGTATAGGTCCTAGTTATTGAAAAAATACACCAACCTTACACAGCAGACCCAACACCCCAACCCCCTAATATGACCTCTTGGCCCCCTGGGTACATGTAGGCATCTGGGAACTTACAGGCTTTTGCTGCCTTCTTCACAGTAAGGACCCAATTTTCCAGACTCTGACTTGTCACCCTCTTGAGCTTGTACCAGTATTGCTGTCTCAGCATGAGTTGAGGATCTCTCTTTGAAAATTACTCCTCATACTTCTCATACACTGTGTCCAGGTCATCAGGATCTTCTGCCACTAGAGGGGATTGTCCCTGTGTTGGATTGGGACGGTAGTAAGGTAAAGGTGTCAAAGATATCAATACCCTCCTCACCAATGTGGTTCAGCAGCATCCCCACCCTATGGGCTCCAGGCTGCCCTGCATTCACACTTGCTTTCAGAAAGATCCCAAAGTTCCTCTTCCACAGCATCCATGTGTGTGATGGATTCCCCCTGTCTATCACCAGAGGATCTGGCAATCTAGCATGTCCTGTTGTCATCTTACTATTGGTCCCCAACAGTGATTAATTGTCTCTGACAACTGGCTGTGGCAGCTCTGCAGCTCAGGAGCAGCACTAGATCTGACCTGCACTGGCCCAATGTCAACACACACACACTTCCTGGTTCAGCTCTCCTAACAAAACAGAGGTGATCTGGCCTACCCTGTCTTCTCTGCACACTCCAGAACAACTTCTGACACCATGTTGGATACTTAGCAAGTAAACATTTAAGTCCTGTGAAGATTGGAAGGTTCTTTACTGGAGTGACCTTGAAAACATGTCTTGTCATTCAGGTACAGGAAGCCAAACTGCCCCATCACAAAAGGTGCAAAGTGTAACCCACTACAACCATATTATAGTTTTTAGCTTTCACAGAAGGTGGCAGCACAGGTATTATCAACTCAGGTCTCTGGCTATGTAGCCTATAGTACTGTCTACCACACCCTGTACAGTAAGTGAAGGTGTGTGGTACATAGTGTGTGGTAATAGAGTCTATCATACCCTTACACCACAGTTGGCTGAGAGAACAAAAGAAATGGCCTAACTATATTTTACGTACATGGCTGTATGTTGATGCGGTCCACTGTGCACACTCTCCTACTATGGGTGTAAGTCAGATATGATACGCATGACTAGCTGCATGAGTGCTATAAGCCTTGGACAATGGTAATTATCCGCGGCTGACGGCTCACTCTCACCAAATCAATGCAAGTGAAAAATGGCCGTACATGATCGGTGGCCGTACATGATCGGTGGCCGTACATGATCGGTGACGTACATGATCGGTGACGTACATGATCGGTGACGTACATGATCGGTGACGTACATGATCGGTGACGTACATGATCGGTGATCTATTGGCTGCCCTACCCTTTCTGACCATGATAAATCATAAATAAATCTTACCAAGGTGTACATATGGTGTGTGTCTTGAGATGTAATATGTTAGAAATGTGTAGATGCGACTTTTAAGATGATTTTACATGACATTTCAATACCGATCATGTATGTCATGTGACGTACATGATCGGTGACGTACATGACCGGTGATCTATTGGCTGCCCTACCCTTTCTGACCATGATAAATCATAAATAAATCTTACCAAGGTGTACATATGATGTGTGTCTTGACATGTACGATTTTAGACATGTGTAGAAGCAACCATTGAAGGGAATTTTACATGACATTTCAATGGCGATCATGTACGTCACATGACGTACATGATCGGCCATTATCTATTGACTGCCTTAATTATCCTTTCCAACCATATTTAAAACATAAATCAATCATAATAAGGTGTACATATGATGTAAGTCTTAACATGTATTATCAAAGACATATGCAGCAGTGGGTAATAAGAAAACTTTACATGACATTCTAAGCTGGTCATGTACGTCATGTGATGTACATGATCGGCTGTACATTGAGGCACTCCCTTTTACATATTATATAATATTTTGGGAGTTTTTCTTACTTAATAATCTCCCCAAAAATACATTACAGCCAGTAGGTATGGTTAGATAAGTTAAATAGCGGAATGCATGGGCTAAATGGTGCATTTTATAGTTTTCCGATCATGTACGGCCACCGATCATGTACGGCCACCGATCATGTACGGCCACATTTTAATTGCACTGATTTGGTGAGAGTGAGCCTGACGCCTTGGATAATTACCCAGTCCTTGGCTTATATTACTCATACAGCAAGTCAATTGTATCATATCTACCACTTACCACTGGGGCAGGCGAGGGGGTTGTTAGCACCAGGAAAGTACAAGTACACATCAATTCAATATTTAGAGTGATTCATTACTTTTGCTAAAATACCATTGTATGCACATATTTATGCAATATCTCTTAAATGATTATTCGAAACAGTATGTATGCAGAGTCATATTCTGGTTATCTCATAACTATTCAGAACCCCGGGATGTGGTCTTTAACGTTATACAATATCAAGACTGAGAATATATAATTATATTAAGAATATTCACAGGTTTGTCCACACACTTCGGAGAGCTATCCTGTATTTGCATGGCACATCTAACTATGTAAACGGTTAGAACCAATATTGTATCCTTTAAGATCCATTACATTGTATAACTATGATAAACTAAAACCCTACTGATACTATCCTTAGCCTTACGGAGCTGTGCCTTCATTGTAGGTCTCAGTGAGGGAAATTCCACAGAAAACTGAGGGTCATTTATATATGATTATGGTCAGAAGTGAAAACTGCAGGAGCACTGAATTGTCAATAATTAAGTTGGAAATGATGCCAATATTGTGGAAACTTGTACAAATGCTGCTGAATGTCCGTCAAGGTCAATCGAATAATGGGAAAGGGATTCTCAGTGAGTTTACAATTTTTCAAAGGCTGGATCGGGAATCCGTGAAAATGCACTTAATTTAATAAAAATTCAGGCCAAATTCAGGTGGTTTTATGCTACAGACAGTGTTCAATATGCTGTGGTCAGTAGCTAGTTTTCGTTGGCTAAGTTTTGTAGGAAGGATGTATCTTTTAGGTCATAGGTGATTTTCAGAAATTGTAAATGTCCTGGTAGTTGTTATTGTGCTTTCTGCCATATAAAAAAAAAAATATATATATAGAAGAGGCATTTTCTTCACTGAGGCCTAACGCAAAAGGGCTATTACCATGGACAAATTAAAAGCCCCTCAAATAGATATTTCTTTTGCACTATATAAGAAGCATTTCCTTCACTGAGACCTATACCTGACTTGTGCACTGGGAAACGGTGCTGCCACCTGTGGAGAAGAGAGGAGATATGCTTAAGCTATTGGCGTCACTGATGCAGCCAAGTCCATGTTACTCTCGTTCCCAAATCCTTCCGAAGGAAGGCTCTGGTAACAGCCACATGACCTTGAACTTGCATTTTTGCTGGGTTTGGGCAATCCCTACTAGTTCCTGCTGGTAGCTTGGAAACAATGAACAGGAGCCAGAATGTATGATGGTAGTATTACCATGATACTTTTCTGGTTCCTTTTCGCTGTTTTTTTTTTTTTTTTTTTTTTTTTTCCAAACTAACCACAAGGACTGCCGAAACCCAGCAAAAAATCCAAGTTCAAGGACATGTTGCTGTTACTCAGAGCCTTCCTTCGGAAGGATTTGGGAGCGAGAGTATGTCCATGTAGCTCAATGCTCCTTTGACAGCAAAGAGGGTCATCCGGAGATCATTTCCCTCTGATTGTAAGAGGAATATAATGCCGTTTTAAACACCAGATGGCAGATCCCATGTGTTTACAATTCTGAGAGATGGTTACTAGGGGACGCCACTTGGTGGACCTAATACTAGGTGTGTGTAATAGGTAATAGCTACATATATAGCGTCTCGTGATGTTCAGTCATCCCCTTCCATTGCAGTATTCCCTTACCCCTAAGATCAGTCTCACCATCCCTCATTGCACCCCTTTATATTCCTTGATATATTTATATATTTATTCTATTTGGCTTATCTCTCAAATCTTTCTTTCTTATTATCATTTCTCCATGGGCCCGTTTAGGCCATATTTAACATTTAAATAGACTGCACGTATGCTTATAATATAGATTATGGTAACGCAAAAACACATTGCTCAAATACATTATCTTTATTCGAATGTCATCACAAGGGAGGGATAACATGGGGAGGTGTGACATGGGCTTTGTAGGCATATACACAACGATTATTTAAATGAATAAGACTGTTTGTAAAAATATTGCACATCAATAGGCATTGTTTACGAGTTTGCATCGAACATGGAAATAATTTAGAATAGGCATACCGCATTATATTTAAGAAAAGACGTGGCCCTTACTCCCACAGTAACACACTAGTTATTGCAGACTATGAAAATGTTATACTGCAGCACAAGTGGGAGTATACATACTCGTATTCCATATCTTAATTGATGTTTGTAATGAAATAGGCCTACACATTGAAAACGCGTTTAACGATAACAGTTGCTTAGGACTTACAGATCGGGCCCACATGGTTAAAACGACGAAGACGGATTCTTAGAAGCAAGTAATCCATGTTTTGCTCTGAATGGTTGAAACCTGTAATGCTTGTAATATTTTAAAGCCTACTACAGTAAGGCATATATATTTTCAATAATGCTGAGAACTTGAACATAATAGGCACAGTAGATGGAAACTATGAATATCTTAACATACTTCTGATACGGATTCTGATATGTAAACGTAATTGCAGGCAAAGTCCAAAACAATAGTGTGTCAATTGTTACTGGAAGAGAACCAGATATCGTAATACACATTGCATGTTTGGTGCAGCGAATACTAAGGACATGTTTTAGCATGTTTATAATCTTAGCGTACACTTGTGCATATGATACAGATGCAAACTGATCTCGACCATAATTCAAATAACTATGTCAAGACCTGTTTTAGATTCTTTAGAAAATGCATACGATGCATTGTACACACATTTACATAATAATTATATTGAGTAAATACATAGAAGCACGGAGTGTAAATACAATAGATATAAATATAGTATTATGGGCTATTTCGACAACGAGCAAAAGTCGGAGTCCCTAAGATTTTGAAGCGATTGACAAATATTTCCCATAGGGAATTCTAAATTGGACATAATGTATCAACATTGCTGGAAAATACAGATTTGAGGGAAAAATAGCTGAAAATTCCTAAAAATTATCATAACTTCTGTCCTAATTGGAATATCTGCACAATTCAAACGTCTATAGAGAGCTAAAACGACACCGGCGGCACTTTTTATGCCATTTTACGCTGGCGGCAGTGGAAAGTACGCAGGCGGCACGCCGGAGTACTTGCAGTGTGGGGAGAACCCTGGATATATATTTAATGTAATGACATCCATTTTATTCGGTTTAACAAAACACGATTTATCATGCCTATTTTAGGCATTAAATGATATTATGATCATAATCAGGAACCATATTAGATGTGACTGTTCGATTATTGGCAGAGTGAATATACCCATAAGAGTTTTACAGCATATATGTGGGCCTGCTCGGATAACTACCAACATCCAAAATAAACTTGCTCAGTTGGGGGAATCTTGAGTTAGTTGCTTTACAAATTGTGCCAATGGGATAATGTTATACAATGTTCCTCTAGCTGCAAAGAACGAGCACGGGGTTACCGTTGGTCAATCACGTTGCCTTTGTTTTCTGGTTATTTTCTTACCAAGCTATGGTAACTCATTAAACTTTTGTATCCAAGACGACAGTGGGTGTCATGTTATTATGCATTGTTGTTCTTGAAGTTTTGTATCATCTGTACCCTACATGAGCAGGCCTCATCTTGGTATTTCGAAGGTCATGCTATACACAACAACGACTGGAACAATAAACATTCAGGCTATGTTTTGGCGAACATAAAATCCTTAACATCCTCATACACTTTATCCCTAAGGCCAAAAAAAATAAATAGTTGTGTTCAGGTAACATGGCCCAAAAAAAGTAGGGTAGGTAGGTCGATATTTTATTTTTTTTTACCATTTTTTTTTAAGGATTTTGAGACAAAATTCCTCCTATTTTCGTATAATTTTACAGAAAAAAAATTTCAGTAAAAAAAAAAGTGCTTTTTGATAGGAAAAACGCTAAAATGCCTTCCAAAAAAAAAAAAAAAAAAAAAAAAGAAATTTGGGTAGGGCCAAAAAAATAGGGTCGCTAGGGATACCTGAACACAACTTTTTTTTTTTTTTGGCCTAAAGATACCTACACAGGGGCACAACCTCAATCGACCCTTTGGCATATTTCGATTCTCTTGAAGTGCACCCTATTTTCAGCGGTGTCCTTGAGAACCCAGGAATACCACGATAGTACTATGTATACAGAACAACGTATACGTACATTGTATTATGTACTCTGTATGGGCGCACAGCTGGGAACATCAAAATAGAACTGAATGCTAAATAATGTGTATTTAGCACTGACAATGTAAATACAATATGTATCGTCTATTTAGATCTATAACGTCACTGGTATCGATGATACATTCCTGGAGCTTTCAGGGTTGAGAAGCATTGCGTGCTATAATAGATGTTTACAGAAAAGACACTGTTGTGCATTAACATCGTTGCAAAGGTTGATATGAAGCAGTACAGTACCCATAGATAATAAGTGCATAGTATAAGCCACTATGGTGCATACATATTCATTAAGCCCATACATCAGAGATAATACAGATTCGTTTATACCCCCAACATGTATCACAAGTTATCACACATTTCTATATTCTCCACTAGATAATCTAAATACAAAAGCTTTGAAACTTAAGAAATGTATGTTATGTTGTGGATTGACTGGATATGAACCCGTTAGTGACAAACAGTTAGACAACAATCCACACCAAAAGCATAAATGACTTGGATCACGTAAGAAATATCAATACACCCAATAATGCTAAGTATCAACATATAACAAACATGGATATTTGATATATAGCTTTGCATGCACGCACTCAGTTACAATAAACATACATATCCAATCATTTCAAAGCATGGTACTTTTATTGTAATTCGTAGTGGATGCGTTTTGCTTATATATTATTCATTAGGTAGGACGTCTCAAGAAGAAGATCTAAAGACATAACCATTACCATGTCTCTATATTGTTCCGTATCTAATCTCTCTATGGATGCAGGGGGCGAATGATTATTTTGCAGGCCCGGTTTATTTTTTTAAAAGCCCTGATACACGAATATCTAGAATATTTTTGTATACTATATTCTATGCAATAAACGCCATCTCCCTACAATGACATGGCAATTCCATGACAACAATGTTATGAGCGCCCTGGGCGTTTATAACGTCGAATACGGTAATTCAATTAGCTGTGAGAGAAAGTGATATTCTACTTACTGATACTAGATGCTGACCTTCTCTTATCACAAGCTTATAGAACAGATGTGAAACCATTACAAATAGCATGATGGATGCAAGTTGAAGTGGAGTTACCCTACTAACCTCTGACCTTACCGTTGCCCTATGTATGTATATGGGATCGCTGCCAGGTATGTAGGCATAAAGGTGAGAGGATTTGGATGAGTTCTTCCATGATCAGCTACGAATAGATCTGTGACACAGATGTGTAGGACAGAACATGTGGCCGCATTATATAAAGGGGAGAGACGTGGGCAAGAGGGGAGGGGCATTCAGTCATGTCTTTTATTTGTAAGCTGAAAGTTAGCGATGGGGCACATTAGTTATATTAAGGCCACCTTTTACAGGTGGGACAAAACAACGTTTTTATTTTACATAAACCATACAAAATCTAAGAGTCGAAAGGTTTTATCTGGCCGAATGAATAGAAATGTCTTAGGCCTATCGTTTTTGCTTACTATACGCGCACAAAGGTGGTCTTTTTCACAGTGGTAATTGATGTTTGTAGATTCTAAGGTAAGGTATTGTGATAGGGGTATGGTGAATCTCCCTCCTCATGTATGGCTGTGGTAGATGATTTGTGGTTTTGGTGTCCTTGTGGTATCATTCAACTTCATTGGGATGCGGTGGAGTATTTCTATTTTTATCTGTTTTAAACAGATGAATGGTGTTCTTTAAGCGTGTGGTTTTGATGTTATTATAATTTATACTTTAAAGTCGTACTTCCTCTCCTGCTTCCTCGGATGACCACCCTTAGTATACATATTGTTGAACTTATGTACCTGTGTGAACATGGAAACTATGTGTTGGATAACACTACGTTACATGTGTATACACATTATTAGATGATAACAGTGAATAGCAATAGCTTATGTAACAATATCCTAAGTAACTGGATGTAATGGTGTACTTCTTACACCGACCGCAGTGCAGATATATATTGGACCTTCTTGATCAGGTATGTCACGAATGTAACATAATACCTGGCACATGTCACGTCTTTAGTTTAGAGTTACGCATTGTGGAGATATCTTAGCTAATTATTGGCGTCACAGAATACCTTTGTCTTATCCATTCTGACCTTTGCTCACGATGTAAAGAGTTCAATTAAAACTATGATCCCATACCACCTTTCTTTCATTGTTGTTCTCTAGTTAATAATACTTATGAACATTGGGAATATATATGTGTATATATATATATATATATATATATATATATATATATATATATATATATATATATATATATATATATATAACAGTACAGGCTTTATATCATAGTATAACCTAATGTGCTATTTAGGAATCGTGAGCTTTACCCCTTTGCTAAAGTAGAGGGCTCTTTGTTGTCTGTGATATGCTGTAAACACATTATTCATTCAACGGGGGTTTTATATATTTTGTCAGCAGTGAGAGGGTGATTCTAGGTAGTGCTTCGATTTACATCTATTAGGAGTATACAAGGTTGAATGCATCTGTGGTTTTCCCCAAATGGTTGACAGTCAACCACATAAACACACTCAAACTAAAAAGGTCAAATGGAATTGGTAGCGATGGAATTGGTGTGGTAATAGCAATTATGTTTTATTATAGGTTTTGTTGTGTGATGAATTAGATATGGAAATGTATCTGGCTATCCTTAATCTGCCTTTGTTTCCTTACCATACCACAGCACCATCTGGCGAGAAAATAACAAACCAGACCAATTTACCACATGCATGAATCCCTACCAGATTTCATCCACAGAATACAGGTAAAATGATTCAAACTTAATGTCTCAACTTGTCATAATATAGAGTTTCTCATTCATTATTTAGCTGGGAACTTCGAAAATCTAATCACCATGGGATTAGCTTTTCCGGGCGCGGTTCCCAAAGATAAATTCATCTAGTTAAGGTTTAAATATGTAAGTCCCTAGCGTCACTATTTCCGGTGGTTGGCTGTTACAGTTTGGTGACTTCATGATAGCCTAATAGAAGGTTCCCTAGAGCAGTGCCAGAAAAGTCACAAAGACCATGTTAATCACCTTAACATTTCACACAGCTTTAGCCCACTGGCCGTAGGGGTACACTCTATCACACTAGTATAATGTAGGGAACAAGTAACGTAGCTTGACGTATAGTTAGGTTTTAAGAACCATTTTGCATGAAACCCATATCTTGGGCTTGGGATTCCCATTATGAATTATGTAGTATAGCCTCCATTGACAATTGATAACTGCATGTCGCCCACACAATATTCTTACCTTTTCAACATCAGTAATTTCCATTCACATCTTGTATGAATATCTCCCCCGGGGAAGTATAATTTAATTAGCTTTTTACAGAGAGCATTATTATAAGCCATTACCTTTATTCACCTATTGGAGCATGGGAAGAGCATTTAATCTGTATGTTAGAAACGTTTTTGCTGTAGCAGTTTTTTTTGAACAGTAAAACCTGAACAATACATTTATACATGCATGTATAGTCCACTATATCCATATGAGTACAATGGGAAATCACACTTGTAAGAATTATACCTCCGACGGAATAGTCATATTTAACTATTTGTGTCATATAAAATTGGTATTACTCCAAATTAACCTATTGTATTGCTATTTTGACAAAATAGTTCTTTAAGCAACATAGGTCGAATGTGTTATTGTTGACAGTGTCTGAGTTAATTCAACAATGGTATGGACTGATGAATAAATTGATTTATTCAATTTGTAAATAAGAGAATGGTGTAGAGATAATTATATTATCTCCAATTACGTGCTACTTGTTTAGCCAATGCCGATTTCATAATGCTTCTCGGTAATAAATCTGTATGTTTGACATTCTAAAATATCACGATTAGGACAGTAAATCGATTTTCGCGATTTTGTACAGGTTAATCACAGAGTTAATTAAATTGCTATTTCTAAATACTAAAACCAAATAGGATTAACCGGAATGTTTCTTAACTTGCGATTCATAACAGGAATCAGACTTTGGCAAGTTCAATAATACAGTGTACAACATTCAAACCTTTGCAGCCTACTAATTACTGATTGAAATAAACTGTACGTGCCTGGATCAGGCCAGGCCTTATGATGCCTCATATTTCATATAAGGCTGTCTTCACTGTACATACATTATAAGTAAACCAAACTCGTTGCCAACCGTCACGGTTAGAGTCCATCGCCCCAAACAATATAGTCTGAACCTGACTGGGATTATGGTTGTTGATACTTGTACTGAAAATAAGACATACTCGAAGTCATCGTCATTACATAGAGATAAGACGATTTATAGTCCATAGCAGTTCTCATATGGATACATATGTAAACAGTCTAACAGTCATTATGCTCGAAGAGGATCTCAACGCGGACACAGTAAGCTTGCTTGGACTTTGGGTGGAGGGAAAGCTTCACTCTTATTTGCTTCAGTCGAGGAGGAGCGCCCTTTTCGTCTCGACTGGGAAGACCCATCTGTCGGATGCTACTACCAAGTCGACTCATGTCAGTCAGGAGGACCTCATGCTCTGTAGGACCTACCTGGAGGTCTGCGTCACCTATCAAACGGTCCATGCCTCGTCAGGGGTTAACGGTGTTCTTGGTGTTGACAGCGTTCTTGTTGTTGACAATGCCACCCTTGTTGCTGATGGTGGTCTTGTTGTTGGGTGTGGTGGTGGTGATGGTGGGTATCCTGTTGGCACTGTTGTTGCTGGTGCTTGTACCGGGCGGTGTAGTGGTGTGCTGGCTGCTGGTGGAGGCTGCACTGGTTGTTGCCACATGCCGGCTGGTGGCATTGGTGTTGCCGTTGCTGAGGACAGCCTCATCTATGATGGCAGTGACATTAAGAATGCCATCATTGGTGAGGCCAGCCCTTAGACTGTGTGGGTGAATGCGTCTGGGCAATCTGAACTCTCGCTTTAGTGAAGCAGACAGTGAGCTGTGGTCATTGTCTTCCTCACGTGTTGCTGTCACAATTAACTTATCATTGCCACGCAGCTTCACCACAACATCATCTGCTCGGAACACTCGTCCTACCTCCACATTTATATGCATCACTTGGCCCATCTCTGAAGCCCTCACAAAGGGTTGGTTGAGTGGGGTTTGGACCTCTGCTGTTCTTGACCCTGTTGAGTTCACACTTTGTCGACTGCCACTCAACGAGGCCGGTCTGACAAACACTGGAGCTTCCAAACATAGGAGGCCATTAGAAAATGTACACTGCAGGCGGTCTATATCCACATCATCTGGGAGATTAATCTTGCGGCAGAACTCATTGGTGCTCTTGCGACCACTGTCAGTCTCCTTGTGAACAGCGAAGACGATAACTTTTCTACCAACAGCTTTAACTTTGATGTCCCTACTATCGAAGCCAAGAACATCAAATTGCATTCGAACAATTTTTCTGCCAGTTCGTGGGCATGTCACGTACATTGGCCTTTTCATATCATCTTCCTGAATGCTCTCTGAACTACTAGAATCAAGACCTTGGTCATCAGGACCATCATATAGCGAGTCTTTATCTTGCACTCTTTCTATATTCAGAAACTTGGCCTTAGGGTCATTCTCTCCAAAGCTCTTTTCACTTGTCCCAGTTGGAGTCCCCCGCGACCGCTGACTCGAGGTTCTTAGTGGCCTGACTTGGAACGTCTCCTTCTCTCTTTTTTTGACATTCTCATTCCAGTCTCTTAGCACAGTCTCAACCTCATCGTCCATTGTCCGCTCCATGGTGTTGAAGGTCTTATCAGCAAATGGACTCTTTTGATTACTGGACTTGGGCTTCATGGGGATCTTCTTCCCTGGAGATGTGTGTTGGTCCATGGCGGAGGCCTTACTCATGGCTTCTTCGACCCAGGCAGGAATTAAACCCTTCGTCTCGATGTCCCACTCAAAGAACGGGTCTTCAGCAAACTCCTGCAAGTACAGAGGAGACAACATGTCAACTTTGCCAGTTTCAGTTCTAGAAGAGTGGGAAACGTAGGACGTAGGCATTATGCTGGGTTATAGACAGAATGTTGAGTTTGGACTTTAGAGTCTCTGTTATTCCACCACAGATCCTTGACTAGCCTGAAGTCATATAGTGATTATAGTCTACAGTTCCCCTATTCATATACGTATAGTATACGTCCAAGTGTATTCTCCCACTAAGTGTGGTGGATCTGAAAACCTATTGCCTGACCGTAATACTTTATACCCATTTGTGTTGATATCAGACGCGATTGGTCTATTGGTAAATATTGACATAAATATGAATCTGGAAATATCCGCGTCATGACGAGCATGAACAATCGGAGCAGGCCCAAAGCAATAAACAATATCAAGGTCCATTTCAAACGTCATAGCCGTGTTTGGGAGGCATCAAAACAACCAAAGCCTTGACGCTGCCATGTGTTAGTTGGCATTGCCTGGCCTCTCATGCCAATAAGAGGTCAAGGATTTAAAGGCATGTGCGAGCCTTGGAATGGAGCCAATCTAAAAGGCGTTACATTGATGTGGTTATATACGTCATTCACTGTATGAAAGAGGCAGGCACTAGAAGCAGACATGCTGTCAGAGTGTTTATGTACCTTGGTGGAGGAGTAACTGCTTTAGTTACACCTTGTGGTAGACATGTAATGTGTGATCATGTTGATGGGTGTTGGCGTAGTAAATTGACCGTTAATGGTGGAACCTAGCGGGAACCTAGCTAGATATTTACAGCGGGGTTGAGTTTGGGAAGAGGGAGGGGTAGACGGAAGGGTCCCACACCTTTCCCCAATCATGAACATATAGAGGCCAGAATGTTGCTATTTCATTATAGTCTATACTTTTGTTTGAAATGATTGTATATGTAATTTGATTACTAGAGAATAATGGCGTGCCTTATAGCAAGCAGTCCAAACTGGTGCGCATTAGTGGGATACTATTATGTAAACATTGAACCATGACTCTAAATATGATATGTAGGTTCATGATTGAATATGTCTATAAGGCACTCGACCATCGTGCCTCACACATTCACAGACAGTCCCGACATAAATAATAACATGGACAAAGTATTCCAAGGACCATCTTAATTATGACAGAAAGTCACGGTCATAATTGAGACTTGACAGCACGTCATACTGAATGAATATGTTCCCCAATGAGAGGGTAGGTACACATATTATATGACTCATCAGATAGATATCTGTGTCTCTGCTACTTTTTCTCTCCCCTCACCTACCTGTTACCATGGACTACCTGAAGCTACCTGAGGAATACATGAGAATTAAGTTACTTCAGTTCATAGAATATGCACATCACGTGCATGCATTTCCTGTAGAGTATTTATTTGGCCATTAATGTTACTTCACTATACCTGTACTAAGGCCAGAATGTAACACAAGCTATGAATACAAGTCATGTAGTGTAAGGTCATTACAAAGGTCCGCTGACTATTATTGTGGCTCCAGATGGGTCAAAAGCGACCTGGCGACCTGGGCTATTTTGGAGGCGACTTCCGACCTATGGCAATAATATAAGCGACCTAGCGACTTTTGGACAATATTTATGATAGAATAAAAGGTCCAAAAAAGCGACTTTTCGACCTGGACCCCTTAATTTCGGCGACTTTCCGACCTCAGGGGGGGACCCCTCTGCACCCCCATTATTAACATGACTGCTGGGCTATCTAGCAATAGTGGTGTATGGTGCTCGTATGGTTTGAGTGTGGGGCGGGGGATGATTTATAAGCAAAAACATAATTTCCACGAATGGGCATATATGGCTCCTGTTATGCCCACGAGTTATGCTTTTGATTTATTATACCTAGCATATGATAAACCACTATTAGGCACTAAAAAACATGGCAAATCGGGCCGATTGCCGATGTTTTGGTTCGTAGTTCAGCTTTGGTCCACTAGGTGTCTCCCTGATTTTACAGATGATTTCTCTCTAAAATCCTTATTTCTGGTGCGATTTACTAGCTGTAAAATTGTATGGGCATGATGGTATATCCTCTCTACCGTTTCCAATGCTTAAACCACTCAAAATATGCTGCATAATGTCTAAAAATCGGGCTTAAAATCGGCAATCGGCAGATGTTCTGACTTTTGTTTGAGCTGCACTCCCATTGGCTAAGAGGTGGTCACGTGACATTCTCAATACGTAATACGTCAATATTGAAGTAATACGCCACTGCAGTGTGCATATGAGCTACAATGGTTAAGCGATAGGACTATCATAATTATGCTAGGTATAATAATGTATCATATTACGAAGTATTTCATGGCATTCCATGGACTTATTCTATTGATGCATGCTGTACTAATGTGCTGTATGAATTCTCCTGCTATTACAAACTACTGTACCTACCTCCATGGTAAGAAAAGAACAAGGTGGAAAACTCGTTATTTCACAAGACATCCTTTGTCGGCTCCTAATGGTGAATGTGGATCCACAGAATTATACAACATAGCTTTCCATCTTGACACAGGATGCTGACAAACTGACACTGTGACAGCCAACTGTTCACATTCATTCACAGCGAGTTCACAAGCCTCCAGTGCTCCTGGGGTACTCTCCTGGGCAATAACATAGAGAGTTGTGTCCGGTAAGGTGAGGGGTGAGTGAGAGGTTTGGTGAGAGGTGGAGGTGGCCTGTGGGAAAGTGACCCTCATGAATGCTGAGTGGGTACAATGGTCAGCACTACGCTGTGAGTTCTCACTCCAGGGCAGGCACCCAGGAGACCTCTGTGGTTGATGCAGGGAAAGGGAGGGGGCAGGGTGGGTGTGAAGCCGAGCTGTAGAGGTGGAATAAAGGCAATACCTCAGGGTACTGTCCATCCAGGACCATAGCTGATATATAGTCTTTTGCTATGTAGACATGCACAGCCGTTCTATGGCTCTCTTCTAACACTGCTTCCTATACTCGTGATGAGAAATAACCTTTTTAGTGGTCTAACGTAACTGCTAGTTAAACACTCTAAAATACCAATACATGACCAAAATGAGATATTAGCACTCACACAAGTAGGGTAATTATTAGCATCCTTAAAAATACCTTTTGTACAAACGGTCATATATTCCCTTGTTAAATACCCCAGAACCTGTTACCAATATTTTTTTTAAAACAATATTTCCCTAGTGAAAAGCTTGTGGAACAGAACCTTTCCATAATAACATGTCATGTGCCTCGAACATATAACACACACACATCTGTAATCCGATATAAACATACATGGTACTCATATTATGTCTTAAGCTTTGATGCAATTAACTTAAAGCTTAACATGACCAGCAGTCAGCCAATCGTTAAACGTATAACTCACTCACTCCCAACCTACAAGTGCACATAACTACATTTAGGAATTGATCTTTTGACCATAGATTAATCGACTTTCGATTGACTCTCTGTCCAAAGGTCAATACTTTAAATCCGCCTACCCGGTACTCCTAAAGTCTCTCTGATCAAAGTACCTGGTTGTGAATTCACAGAGAGTGTGGATAATTATGGGTTCTGTTATAATGAATTGATTGATGTTCCACAATGTCCAATACGTTCAATATATAATTTTTACAAATGATTAAAGACCACATCCGGAGGTTTTTAATTGGCAATTTCACTATTGTAATCAGGTACCTAGGTATGTTAACTGACTTCCTATCTAAAGGTAACTCCTGCAGAGCTATACTTATTCATTTATTACTTGGTTTAGTTGAGGGCCAATCCATGAGACCTCATATCCTAAATATCAGTGATTGTGCTGTCCCCAGTGAGAAGCACATGAACTACAGCCCAAATACCCAATGTGATCTCATATTGGGTGACAACGAACCCAATGGGGAGGCCACCCCATATATTTTCTATAGAAACTACATGCATATGCAAATATCACTTCAAACCTGGTATTCTTATTACAAGAGGTAAATCAACAAACTAGCACTAATTTGATGAGAAACCCCTCCTAATCCCTATCTATAAAGGGCACCAGAAAGTACCCTTTCCCTTAGAATCATGGTCACACATGCTAGCCAAAACTGAGGGAGTGGCCCCCCTGGGCCCCTGCAGTGGTCAGTCTGCCTAAAGCACTAACCTCCCACTGCACTGTGACAACAGTGATGTTCCCACCACGTGGTCAGGACATCAAACATGGCGGATGGTCAGTTGAATGGGGGCTAGTTCCCTGATTACAGGGTGTCCCTGGGCTATTTAGAATGTACATATCACAATAGATAGCTACAATATCTATTCAGACCCAGTGGATATTGAGGGAACAATGATAGGGGCCTAGACATACAGTATTGGGCACCATAAACAGAATGAGTGATGTCCTGACCACATTGCTTGATTGTTGTTGTGATGTCCCGTAACACATTTTTGTGATGCCCGTACCATGGTTCTCTTTTGTGTGTAATACAGTGAAACTTCGTTATAAGGAACTCTGATTTAAGGAGACCTTGCTTATAAGGAGCAGATTTGTGTGGTCCCGATTTTTCCCTATACATTTATATAGTAGGAAAACTCTCTTAGAAGGAGGTGTTTTTACCTTAACCTCTGATATAAGGAGGTAATTTTGGCTCATTTCCTTATTTTGTACGTGCAAACCTTACCCAGGGAAGTTATTTCTCAGGATTACAGTCACATACTGCTTAAAATTGCCCACTGCCCCATCCCATAGAGGTGGGGAGAATACGTTTGTAGCTTCCCTAGGGAGGAAGGGAGATCAAAAGCTCCATGAAGGGGATCTAGACGGGGTTTTGACTTGAAATAATACACACACCCATCTGAATTGTATTCAAATCAAGTCTGTAAGGGTATAAGAGAGGGGGTGCAGAGGGGTCCCCCCCTGAGGTCGGAAAGTCGCCGAAATTAAGGGGCCCAGGTCACAAAGTCGCTTTTTTGGACCCCCTAAAGTACTGTCAAATTTCTCTAAAAGTCGCCAGGTCACTTTTATTATTGCAATAGGTCGAAAGTCGCCTCCAAAACGGCCCAGGTCGCCAGGTCGCTTTTGACCCATCTGCAGCCACAAGAGACACAGGTAGGGAGTGTTCTGTTGCTGGACCTTTATAAGGCTGACCTTGCTTATAAGGAGACCTTGCTTATAAGGAGCAAATTGCACTGGTCCAAATAAATAAAAGGTCCTCCTTATAACGAAGTTTTACTGTACATACATTTAGTTATAAGATTACAAATTATACAACCACACGGATATCAAAGCAGGTGGACTATCAAGTCATATTTGTATAGTAATGTATTAGAGATGTACCAGCAAAAGCATGCCTGATCCTGTGTATGTCGACTATCAAGGGACAGACTATCAAGACCTGACTGTACAATGTCACGTACGATGCCATGGCGCCCAATACTGTAAACCTATTATGGTCAACCTTCAGAAGACCCTCAAAATTAACCAAAACATGCCACTAATTAACTCACCATTCAACATGAGTGATGCCCTGTCCTAGTGGACAGAGCATCAACATCCACACAAAAAGTGATAATGCCTCAGACCTGTCTTTAATAGCACAACAGCATCATTTTGCTTAAAGTTTACATTTGGCCATTTGCAACCCCCTCCCCTACCTCACTCCAAATCATGGATCACCCCTTATTGTATTCTACCGTTCTACCGCAATAAACTGATTATCATGTTTTGATAGACTACAGGTCTGGCACCACACTACCAGCGCACTCATCCTAATTAGTAGTACCGTTTGTCCCGTCACCAATAGCGGCTGTGAGTTCTAAGGTGCCCTTGTCAGGGTGATAGATGAGGCAGGACACAATGTTAATGCATAGACTGCCACTGTAATCTATATGGGATATTGCCACTGGGAGATACCATTGTGTGTTGCCTCACACATAATTCACCCTACCTGTGCTGGAAGGACCGATGTATGGATGCAGACCATTGGGTGTTGGTCATAAAGAGGTTATTCCTATTGGGCCTTATTATACTGTCGTTCTATTCACTGAAGGGGGATAAAGATGTCTCCCTACCCCGTATTTATATATCTCTACTTTAATATCACTTTACTGCTTCTCTCCCAGCGTTAACGATTCTGCCGATGAATCAGTTCTAGAGCAGCTTTAAGGAGTGGTATAAGAATCGGAAATACTAGAGTAATTGGATTGGTATCTGCAGGAACAATTACCCTCGTACCTCACAAACAATTACCCTAGTACCAAGCTTTTGCTTTTGACTGGATTCTAGATTATGCACAAGTATTCATACTATTATCGAATATCATTGCAGATATAATCAAATGCTTTTGGATTTTGTCAACTTGTTTTCACCAAAATCCCTCTAGCTAAGGGTCTGTTTTCATAATTTTCACCAAGATACCTGCCAAAAGGCCACTTTGACTGAGGGTCAATTTTCAACAAAATCTATACATAAGCAATTTTGACAATATTTGTTTTTTAAACTTTTGACCAAGATTTACTAAAGAATAGGCACATTTCACGAAAATACCTATAACCAAGGTAAAGGCTTGTCAGAGATCCAGCTTCACACCCAGGTCAAAATAAAATTGAGTAACCACCCGGGGCACTTGATGTCTCAGGTCGCCAATCTCATCACCAGCGGAAGCAGAGGGTCACACAAACCGGAGGCCGTGGGACTATCAGGTATACCTATGCGCATGCGCAGTGCCATGGGGTTGGAATGAGGCTGTGACCTTGATCAACCTGACAATATCACGTTATATTCAGGAGAGAGTGGAGGAGACAGCTGATCTATTCACGTCAATTTGTATAGGAACCAGGGGTGAAATAAGTCCAGACGCTTGGCTTATTGGAGAATAATTCAATAGCAGGCACTTTCAGATTGAGTTTTAATGTCGCGGTTAGCATGGGTTTGGTAGAATTATGTCAGATCTGGTCAAAGCAGAATTGGGTTTTGAATTTCAGTCCCGCTTGCAAATGGCTATCTGGATCATTCACTAAGCTTAGAGACTGCATTACTATATTGTATTGCTTTTATAAGCTTGAATCCCATGATGATTTCTATGCCTCCAAAAGCTGTGCAATTTGAGCCTTCTGCGAATTGGGAGCTTTACATTTACTCCAAATTGCAAGGGTTCTATTGTACTGGTCCATAAATTCAGATCAATATATATATGCATATATAGGCTCAATTTGCAGAAAATGTCAAATTTCAGAAACAACCCACATAAGCAAGGGACAACGTTTAAATGTATAGACGTTGGTATGCCCCAAAAACGCAACTGATTCGTATACTGCCTGCTGTAGTTACATTTGTTGCAATTTGGAGCAAGGTCCCCATACCCCTAAACAGATTTAGTAATTGCAGAAACTTTCCAGCTTACATCATGAGATTTGAACTTAACAAGTAAAAAGAGAAATACTAATAGACGCCATCCTCGTCATGGCTTGGTGGTGAGAAATGAGCCTTTTTTTTTTGAATGGCCTAAACCATAATGGTGTAATGGTCCATTACATCTTTAGTGAGGGCATTGTATGTGGTGTTAAAGTAAATTCCAGAAGGATTGGTAGCCATAGATATTTGAAAGAAACTGAATATGTGAAGTATGTGGTAGCGATAGACTTAGATGTTTTAGTTAATTGAAATAACATAATTATTAACAAATATGATATAAAATCGAGCCACAATACCTGGAAGAGTAAATATATTTCATATCTATGTGTCACTCTTCTTCCACATACATGTATATCATATTCATTGACTATTATCTTGTCCCAGACAATGCTACATGTATACAGATAATTTATGCTTTATCACACGTGTCTACTATTAAGGACACTCTCTGCACCATCAATATCTGGACTGAACCGGAGATTGGCCCGATCATGATAATTGTAACAGATAAGATAGGCACGAAGCTGCAATTTTGGAAATTCCGATTCTAATATGCTATTTTAATACAACCATGCCAACCATTTATAATGGGGGTTGGACTTTGGATGCTTCACGTATATGCAGGTATTATTTATATAATGTACACATGCAATGTATCCGCTCGATCGTAATGGCCAAACGCCACAGTACGATTTATGGGTCTGAAACCTCTGCTGTTAGGTATACAGTGGAAAGGTCTGGCTGCTGATATTCCAAACAGCAAGGGTCTTCAGCACACCAGGGTCCTTTGCTTAATTCCAAACTATTGCCTGTATACTAAGCTGAATCTCTGCGTTTTGTAACTCTTAGATGTTGCAGGTGGGGGGAGTTACTTCACATTATAGATTTGGTTGATTATTTCCTTTGAAATGTGCTGAAGATATTTGTAGTGTCTCCCTTCTATATACATTGCCTTTGCAATATCGTAAACCACAGAGATCCCCAGGGTTATCAGCAGAAAATATCTAAATGTTTTGATATTTGTCTTTATCCAAGTTGTAACACTTAGGCAAGCCCCCTCAGGCGATAACATCTTGCAAAAGAGCTGTAGGTCCTTGCATATGGCCAACATCTCTATAATTCCAACAAACGCAGGGGTTTTCCTCCCTAAATCTTACTGTGGAGTTTGGCTGCTTATGTTACCATATATGTTTATACAGGGTGCATAAGACATTATAGTATGACCCCTGGCTCACCTTATCTACATTTTATACACACTATGTCGAGAAGGACTAGGAGACAGGAATAGTCAACACTGACCTCTGATTCACCTCAAACCTGATGGTACATAATTATAATTTATATAGGCCTACATGTCTACAGTCAACATTGACGTTATAATAATGTGGGATACTCGGGTACTACAAAAGAAAGGTATTCTATTAAATTGGGTCTAATTTGGCTCAATCGAGTACTAGGCTTTGCTATTGCCAATATTGGCATGGGAGATGCACGTGTATGTAGGATAAGGTCAATGTATATAGTCATGTTACAAAATTCTATTACAGAAAATAACTAGGCCAATATGGATGGCACAGGCTTTATTGAAAATCTTGGACAAGACGTGCCCGCTTCATTGAAAATGGGCGTATTGCCAGAGTTCAGGGTATATTCAGGATTTTGGGCTGACATGTACTGTGAGACTTCAGTTTAGAGATTGGTCCCTGGCATATATCCTCGTTGTAAAATATACCTCATTTACTAATAACAAATGAATAAGCCAATAAACTCAGGTTTATACAATATAAACGAAAAGAACTGGTACTATGTCACATTACACAAGCTGAAAAAATAATCGAGTAGAAACAGGATAGGACGTAAATGGTAATCCTACACTCACTATCGCCAGCTGCACAGGTCTGGGCTGCTGCTGTATATGTCTTGTCTTGTATCTGAGTAGACTGCTGGAGCAGGGCCAGACAAACACTGATCCAACATATGGATCTTCTCCGGGCCCCTGCACTCATTGCACAAAACAGAGATATTCAAGCGTTCCCACTTCTCAAAAAGATATTCATTCCCTTGGTTCAGGCTTTAAGAATTACCCATTAAATGGAATCCACGAAAATTTCATTGCGGACTTCCCCCTTTTATCCTAATTCAAGAACATATATGAAAAAAGACCAAAGGTTGCGTTTGAGTAACGCAGCTAGTGTGTGTCAGTTTTTCTACTGAGTGGACGGGCCGCGGATCTACTTCTGAACTGATATGAGGCGTTGGTATTGGAAAAGCTATAGCTTAGTGTTCTGCGAGTGGACCTCTCCATTGCTGAGTACGTTGTTATAAATATTTATATTCATTGACATGGTTTAGATCAAATTCACGAAGAGCCCATTCTTAAACCTATAGATCATAATATAACGTTCCACAAGTGTATACATAACTTGCATAGATCTACCTACAATACAGATATTTTACTAACTGCATCTGAATTCCTGACTACTACAGGTCTCGGGTAACCCTTTAGGGAGAGGGTTTATATGCTACTAGAAGCTTCTTTCCTCGCAGATTCTACGCCGTGAGACCCTGGCCAGACTGCCGCTGATCCCGACAAAAGACCCTGTATATCAACATGCACGGTCCACATCAGCCGTGTTTGCCCAGCAGTCAACGTGCCCTACCTAATCCCTGATCCATTCGGCTTAGGGTCCAGTGGCCAGAGAAAGATTAGATCCTCACTTAAAGGTGCCTAAATAAGGATTACTTAGAACTGTAGAAAAGATACCATACTGTACAAGTCTATCTGAGGTTGATATCTGAGCAGGCAGGCGAAAACAGCTATCCGAGAGGGAGGGAATTGGAAATTAAAGCCGGTGTCAAGGTCTATAAAATGAGATATCACAAGCTAAGATATATCTGCAGGTTTTGTCAGAATCTGTTCTGTGATGAACCTCCAATGTTTGTTTTCAGTTTTGAGTAACATATAACATGTCCACGACATAAGGACCAATAAAACCCCATTTAGAATCAAGAGATTGTTTCCATGGAAACCAGAAATTGCTATATGTGACAATTTTCAACAGAAAATAGTGCATTTCTGTTAGATATTGTCGAAAATATCTCAAGAGTCGGAAATGGCTCAAGAGTCTGGCAATGCTGTACCCTGTTCCCAGAGTCTGACATCGCTGACCTTCTTTTGGGATAAAAGTGATACTCCTCACACTCCAGCATTTGATAATTACAAATGAGAAAGAACTTTGGCTTGAGTGTGCTAGCTAACTTGTATAGCAGCTTGAAGCAATGGCCGCAACTAACACGGGTGTACTCCTGTGACCTACTTTGCGCCCTATTAATAGAAGAAGGGTCCGTCACTCCGGGCCGTACAGTGGTGACCCGTGCATGCTTCTATGCACTATTTTGCTCCCCCAATGTGCTTTGGCTATGGAGGTCAGTCCCACAGCAATGTTGGTGCAAAGCAGAGGGGGGGACTTGCTAAAGATGGCCATCTCTCTAATTAAAAAAAATAATTTTGTGTTCTGGATCCCGGCTATACTATCTAATATACAAAGGCTAATTAAGAGTAAATGGCTGTTGAATGCATCCAAATGCGTAATTATTTTGATAAGATGTGGTGCTCAGAGAAGAGGAGGGGGGGGGGCTTTTTGTGATACACCCTTCTTCTATTACCTACCCAATCACCAACACGGTGCTTGGAGAGTGAGATAGGTTCGCGCCATTGGCTTGAAGATACCACATGGTATTGGATGGTGTTGGCACCAGCAATAAAGACCATATCATTATTCCAGGTCAATGTAAAGCGGGTTCTAATGGCCAACATATATAGGTAGTCAGTAAATATATACTGGCCACCTGTTTTGTGGTAGGTAATCATTATAAATCCTCCTGATACCTGAAGATAAACATCTTTCAGTTGTTCAGTGGTGTCACGTTCTGTACTAGGTGCTCACGTCCACGAGGCCTCCATATATTATGCACACATTCAGTTTATATCTACAACAAGCCCCATAGATCTGTGGAGCATTCTGTGGACAGTGCCTTTCATTGACTGGGGACCAGAGGTGTGTTGATTCGCAGTGTCAATTGCTGACAGTAGAATTTGTAAGGGTCGATGCCAGCTACTGCGCCCACATCGGTAGCAGCTTCAAGCACCACTTGGATGTGGCATTGATGCAGTTCTATACATATTGTTAAGTGGTTGACAAGGCTTTGCCATTAGCTACTTGTCGGAAACTCCCAGAAATATAATTCTACTAGCATGCAGAAATGTGAATAATCTCAGAAGGCATCAAATCAATAGGGCCTACACGTAAAATGTGCCACCTGCTCCAGGATGCAGTTTCCGTCGCCAGTGTAGTATAAATAAACTACACATACAACTATGGGCTCACAGAAAAAGAGCATAATTAATCTTCACAGGTTCTCCAACAACAGAAACGTCAATAGAATGCCAAAATTGCCATAGAATATTGGTAGTCTGTTGACAATTATGTACAAAAGATGACTATAAACAATAGCTCAGACAATGAATTTATGTTATTCAACAAATATAAACACTCACAACCTAATTGGTTCACTCGTGTGATAATTCGATCATGCACTGATAAAATGAAGGGATCCAAACTTGTCAAAAGGTTGTCTTATAAGAAGAGTTTAGGGTCTTTAAAGTGACGGTCATAAAATAAACGAGTTAAAGGTTGTCTATTTGATGAACTGTCCGGTTACCATCCCACAAGACAAGACTAGGGTCATCTAACTGACAATGTTAGCCCAGGCAGTGGCCCACTCCAAGTGACAAGTCTAAGGTCGTCAAATTCACAACCAAGAATAGTTAACCCTTTATTGGCTGCAAACTGCTTTAAATGTGCTTGAATCCCTTTGTCAGCATGATGCATGAATGTAGCCCTGGTGAGTCTATTTGCCAAGCCTGCATTCATGTTGGAAATAAATCAACAGTTGGGCGAGTAAACTTGCCAAGGCTGAATTCATGTATTATGATTGCATCGAGCATAGCAGCTTCAAGCACTATGCACCCCTTACAGGGTTAACCTGTGCACTATAACCTCTACTTCACTGCAGGTGGAGCTAATTGGGTTCTGCCTAGGCATAATTGTTGTCCATGTCTCTCTATATTTCTGAGGTTTATAATAGTTAATTCATACAAACATAGAGGTATGAAGGTTAGGGGAATTCCTGCCATATCCCCAAGTCTATATTGAGAGTATTTCTACCCTTTAGTTACAGACTTCTAACACATATATGTGGATGTCATACCAATGGGAGTTTCCTTGCAGCTATTGTACCATAGAAATAACCACAAAAGAGGTGTCTGTGCCCTACACATATTTGTTTTGTCTCAATTATATCAAAACATTGATTCCTTTACATTTTCTAGCATTCCCAATAGATAAATCTTAGGATTCTCGATAACATGAATGTGTATTCCCATAAATATGATTAAAATCAACATAGAAATTATGCAATTCATTCCCCAACTTTATACAGAATGCATGTTATACTAATGCCACCTACAGGGGAAATCCTGAATCAGACCCTGGTTGACAAGTCTAGGGCTGGCATGCGTCAGGTTTTGGGCTGGCACATACCAAGTGTATCTTCTATCTGACAACTACAGCTAGAGGACCCACTCTCTTGTCACTTAGAAGAGTTTACTTTTTGAGTGTGGCACCAATGAACTAACCTTATACTGAATGTAATGTTGCACTGTTCCGCATTGATTAATATATACATGTAGTCCAATTCTACGATATGAGAAATTTGAGCAGTGCAATAATACCATTCGGGGCTGTTTTCTAAGAGTTCAGAAAAGCAAAAAGGAATATTATTCAAACTCTGATTAGAATATATAAAGCATTGTGCCCACACAGTGGTCACGGACATAGCTTAATCTTCTTCTGTCTGTCAGATATGAATTTTTCTTTTTACTGAATACCGATGTTAGATCCTCTTCTATATGGGCGACCACAGTTTGACGTCCAGCTAGGTCACTTCCGGAGTCATAGACAGGGAACCTTTCCCTCTGAGAGTACACAGGATTCCAGAGGGCAGGTTGAGGTGGGGGGAAAGGTCAAAGGGTTGGCAAAGAGAATTATTGATTTACTATACATAATACCAGGAAGTCTCAATTCTATCAGACGTAGTCATTTCTATGGCGACAATTCATGAGTCACCAAGGTATATTTTGCCCATTTATTCTTCAGGGCTTACAAAAATGCGGATCACAAAAATAGTAAAAAGGATCTTGAAGATTTCACTATAACTTTCGCACTCCCTTTATATAGTATGTATTAACCTTGATGAGAAGGCAAGCATTAATTAACACATATAAGACAATGTCTATTCCATATTTCGATTATGGGACTGCACATATGATGGGGCCAATGCCAATCAGCTAGAATGTCTCTAATTAATTCAGAATAGGAGTCTACGAGTTACCCAAAAAAGGGATAGGTCTTCTCATGTAGATGAGCTACATAAAGATGCAGTGGTAATGTATCTGGATGTTAGGAGGATAGTCAATCTGGCCAAGATGGCTTACAAGAGAGCCCATTTGTCTGTGGATATATAGATAGTAGAATCATTCCCAACAGGGCACATGATGCAACTATGCTCAAGGTTAAAAGACCCAGATTTGCCAGGTTTACTAAAAGTGTATTGTATAAAGCAGCGGTACCCATATACATTCATCCTAAAAATATTAGGCCATACAAGAGACAAAACGTCTCGCAAACACCTTATGAATTGATTGTATTTAATTAGAGCATTTACTTTGCAGTTTTGATTCTAAATCGACTATAACATCATAGTCGGACTGTTCACAACAAACCACATATGTATATATGTAAGTTACTTTGTACCCGAATAAAGATACTTTGAACTCAACTGTACATAATATATAGGGAAAAATATCTATGCAATTTATGCTTCTATGTCATTGTCATTTATCGCATCCTCTCTTCTCTGCTTCCCCTATACCCATTCACCGTGCACTCTTCGGCTTGCCTGGTCCCATTTTTCTTTTTCTCTTTCTTTTTTTTGGCGGAGGGGGGGGGGGTGTTGAAACAATATCTTCATAGGAATTTCCAAGGATTCACTATCGACGCCTTGCAGAACAGGGAAGCAGATCGGCAGTGTTAAAGAAGATTTCTATTTGTAATCGGGTCGCTTGAAACAACATGGCAATCAACTATTTAATAACCTGTTTCAATAATACTTTAATGACCTGTCATCCAAGCAATAAGCTTTCGGAGGGTTCCATCGGATTTAACCACACCGTACTGGAATTTTACGGTTTAGAATATTTAAATGTAACACATTGTCATTTGTTCAACCAAAGATGGAATGCATAGGTCACTTTTTATACAGATTGAGCCTATTCCTGCCTGTAAAAGTTAGGGCCGTATTACGAAATTCTTTCTTTTCCATTGAGATCTGATTGTTTCCCCTCTCGATTATTTTATTTCAAAATACATTCTAATCGTATCTTCTTCGTTATGTTGATTGTATGTGATGTCTTTATAAATTTGTTTTCTTGCTGTCATTGTTCAGCCTTAATGTTCCTCATTCTATCCAGTCCTAACCGCCACCTTCACAGAGAGAAGAAACCGAGTCAAAAGGGAGTCCAGGCTTGCCTCCAGAATGACTCCCTTTTCTGACTCTCTTTCTGACTCTCTTGATGAACCTGACTCCCTTAAAAGGGAGTTATGTGACTCCCTTAAGAGAGCCCAGGTTTTGCCTCCAAAATGACTCCCTTTTATGACTCCCGCTACAGACAGAGTCCAGGTCTATGCTGCAACTCCCTTTAGAAAGGGAGTCTAGGCACAGGATGGCTCCTTTGGAATAGAGAGTCATAATTTATAGGTAATTCCTACCCCCTAACCCTCCATATAACCATTTCAATAGCTGTCTCCCTAGCTGATGTTTCTACATTATGTTGGTGCAATGCCTCACAAGGAGGAGGGATCTCAGAAAGATCCCTCAGAGCACATTAGTTAATATACAAAGGAACATATGAGTTTTTGGGATTTAACTTTCTCATGTTGCTACAAATTGGGTGTCTATACCTTATACATCATGCTTATGCTACAGTTTTAAATTAACTGTAATTATTTCATAAAATGTAATTCTGACATTACATGTTGATGCTACAATGATATACACGTATCAGCATAATTATCAATGTCACAAATAACATGGATCTAGAGATCTGAGCATGCAGAATATTACCATTTTAGGTATAGTGCTACCACCTAGCAGGCTTAACTGTAACCAACTGTTTGACTCCCTTGGGGGAAAAGGGAGTAGGGACCCTTGACTCTGATTAGAAACAGAGTCAGATAGCTTCTTAACATATATGCTAGATGGCATAACAGTTAATGTACAGTAGTGTCACCTAGTGGGTTTTCTATTTCCGTTTGTATGCTCACCTCTGTGACTCCCTTAGGGAGTCCAGGTGACCATTGACTCACCTCAGCTGACATGGACTCTGTTTGATCTAATTGAAAGGAGTCAAGGCTGTTATAAGGGGGAGTCAGACAGTGTGAAATGTGAGCCAAAGGGACCCTGGCTCTCTTTTTATAGCCTGGACTCCCCTTGTGACTCGGTTTCTTCTCTCTGTGATTGCTACCTCAGCTTCTCCCGTTCCGTTCATTCTCCTTCTCCCATTGCCTTGATCCCACCCCAGCATACCCTCCACACTTGGTTTTCCTCCCACATATCGTTACACCCCGATTCCTGGCACATTGATTCCAACCTGGGTCCTGTTTGACCGTCGCCTGTCGGGTTGAGACCAGCCGGTGGGCGTCAATACCCATAAAAGACCACCACTTCCAATCTAACACCCTCACACCCGCAACCCTTACCTTTTATATCCACCTCAAGGAGGAGACCCATGATGAAACCAAAAATCCACCATGCCACCACGTTGATTTTATTTTGGAAAGCTCCATGCCATTGGAAATTGAAGAGTCAGACTCAAATGGCAATCACATTACTAGTACTCACAGTCATATTTAGCTGCAGGTGCCAGCTGAATCAAGCTTGTCCCTATATCCCACAGTTGTGAGTTCTATCCCCTCCTGGAAGGACTTACTAAAACGTTTTCAAAAATAGACCTCCACACACACTATGGGGAGTATGCGTGCTTCTATTTATTCTAAATAAAATTGCACAGGATAGCGGCACCAGTTGGACGTAGAATTATTTGCTGCAAAATGACAGTCATGCGAGTAAATTTTTACTTTTTTTCGTATTTCCGACAGAATACTCTCTCGGACAGCTACATTCACAGCATACTCATGGCAGTACAGATCCCCAGCTTAACGCTAATTACAACGGTAAATAGGGTTCCAGCAATGAGCTGTGCCTACTTCAATGTGGAGTGGGTTTACCCCTTAATAATAATATGTACGGTATACAGCTCACAACGCAGCTCCCTTCCAACACCCCCGCCCCCTGCAAATAACCCCCCGAGCCAAAGCTGGCGTCACATAATGGCCGCCTCGAGTCTGATTGGAACCATTGGGGGATATTTGCTTTTTGCCGCACAAGAATTGGATGGCAGCTTTTAAGATAAATGTTTTGGGAAACTACCAACACTCATCTTGCATGCATGGCCAAACTATTTAGTTTTCTTGTTTCTTATCTGAACATAAGGCGTTTGGTAGATTAACCCAAACTCGGCCATACACCTTGAGTCTTCCATTTTGAACCTGTATTTCTAATTCATCACGAGATGCATAACGATGAGCTGCTACTGGTATGGAAGCTGATGTCTTATAGTACATGTGGATATATTACTTGATACCGGCCGATGATATCCGCACGAGGAGTTCGTGCATATAACGGTGGCTATACGCACGAGGAGCTCGTGCGTATAGGAGCCCTTATTTGCACGAGGAAACGGGGAGATAGGCGACGGCGAGAGAGGCGACCTAGAAACGGCGAGAGAGGCGACCTGCACGAGGAAACGGCGAGAGAGGCGACCTGCACGAGGAAACGGCAAGAGATGCAACGGCCCAACCCCTCCCCCCCCCCCCGTGGGGTCATTATTTATCAGAAGGGGGGTCTGGTGGATCGGGGCGGGGCGGTGATTCTGACCCCTCTAACGGGGGGGGGGGGGGCAGAACAATTTTGAAGGAGGTCTTTTTTTGAAGAGTTCAAACTTGTTTAGGCCACTCAAAAAAAAAAAGTTGTTTCTCATCACCGCGCGCATCATAAAAATCATAATTTGGGGAAAACCTTTTTTTTTTTTTTTTTTACATTTTTGATGAAAAATATGTTAAAATTGCCAAAATATTGGCAAATTTGGTATCAAATTAAAGCTTATGCTGTCAGCAATGCAATTAACTAGGTGTAACTTGCATTCTTACAACTTTTGCTGATCAATAAACTCCAAATTACTAAAATTTGAAAATTGATCGCGAAATGTCCAAATTTCCCTATGTAAATTGCCCCGAGTAAAAAAAAAAAAAATAATTAAATAAAAAACGCCCTCGTTATATTTTTCATTGCTTGGTGATGAGAAACAATTATTTTTTTGAGTGGCCTTATTCTATGCTGTGGTTAGAAGACCAAAGCAGGTCCCGGCAACTCCAGCCTCATGGTACATGAGGCATAGCAGGGTCCTCATCGTCGCCTCTCTCGTCGTCACGTCGCCTCTCTCGTCGTCACGTCGCCTCTCTCATCATGTCGCCACTCTCATCGTCACATCATGAAAAAATAGTCATACCCGGGATTTGAACCCTGGCCTCAGGCATGGAAGGCAATCATGCTCACCATTATACAACAGTTTCACTTGATGACAATTATATTGACATATATAACCAAATATACATTATATCCTAGTGCATGTCCCCTCTCTCGTCATGTCACCTCTCTAGCCATGTCGCCTCTCTCACCATACCCTCTTGTATGTCGCCTCTCTCACCATACCCTCGTGTATGTCGCCTCTCTCGCCATACCCTCATGTATGTCGCCTCTCTCGCCATGTCGCCTCTCTCGCCGTTCCTCGTGCGAATAGCGGACGTTATTCACACGAGGAGCTCGTGCGAATATCGCTGGCAGGTACGGCCCACTGTTTTAATATCTTAAACACCCCGTTTGACTTATTCTAACTAGGAGGGAAGTTGATTTCCCAACGAAATGTTATCTTTGATCGTTGATTTAAGACATGCTGCTCCATCCACACTGCTATATTGGATATTGGGGGATAGATAATCGCTAGCATTGTTCTGTGGTGATAACACTAGGAGTAATTCAATCTAATACATTGGAGTTAAAACTGCAAATGTAAACAGGAGCGATCGAGTCACAGTGAATCTACTCGACGCCAATTTGAAAGACGTATCTACTATAAACAAAGTAAAATATTTATTTTGGCCGCCATGCTAATATGTGACGAAGCAGACAGAATCAAAGCAGACTCTGCTTGGTAGAAATTCCAATTAACGCATTTTTATTGGGCTATGCTCTACAGCATGAAACTTCAATATTTCAACGAGTATCACCACCTTTTCTGCACTAAGCGGAGGATTTAGTAGTGGCTGTATCCTTCAATATACAATCAGTAGAGAGGTACTATTTACGACGGTCATATTGAGCCACGCGATTGGCATATGACACATTTTATTATACCTAGCATATGATATTTGTATCTCTTAACCACTGAAGCTCATATGCCCACTGCAGTGGCGTATCATGGCAATACGCCCACCCAGTGGGCGTATTGGAGAGGTCACGTGACTTGCTCGCCGATTGCCGATTTCGAATGCGTTTTTGGCAAATAATTAGCATTTTTTGAAATGTTTGAATATTGGGGAAGGTAGATAGCATATGCTGGCATGCATATAGAACTTTACAGAGTGTAAATCGGAGCAGAAATAAGGTTTTTAGAGGTAAATCGTCTAACAAAATCGGGAGTCATCTAGCGGCCATCGGAGAAACTGTTAACAAAAACAATCGGTGATTAGGGCATGTTACGGCTGCTATTTCTACATTTCTGCACATAATTAACCGTTTTTTGAGGCTTCAGTGGTTAAGAGATACAAATATCATATGCTAGGTATAATAAATCAAACACACAACTCGTGAGCAAATCCCAGCTTGCATGCCTACTTGTGGCCCTTATAAAGGGCCATGCGTAGGCATACAGCTGGGATATGCTCACTCGTGGTGTGTTTGGTTAGTACGTCACGGATCCACAAGATCCGTGGCTACAATGTGTCATATGCCAATCAAGTGCTGTTTTCGATTTATTCTACCTACAACGACAACAGCAAAGATTTACAATCATTTCTTTTTTTAAATCATGAAAATCCATCCAGAAATAACCATTTTAGAGCTGATTTTGAGGAGGGCCATGAACAGGATGACTGTGGTACGCCCCGCTCCCACCAGCGTGGCGTACCACCGTCGTACGCCCCGCTAACAAACATATGAGGGTCAGTGCTTTACTTGCACAACCTCCGTATGCTTTGTTGTTGTAGGTAGAATAATGCCTGCAGTGAGCCACATACCAACCAGATATCGGGCCCTGACAGTTACACCCAGGTCCCATTTCCTCATATTTCCTATGGTCAGGTTGACCGCATTAATTATTAAGCACCTAGCAGCATCCAAATCACCCACTATAGCCGCCAGCCCCCCCCCCCCTCCCGAGGTATACCCATAAATTTGCCAAGAGGAAAAAGAAAAAGATCTGAAAAGAAAAGAAGAAAAAGGTGTGTCCAGGCGCCTGGTATCGGTCGGTGCTATTAGAGAGGTGGACCTGATCAGGCCAGGTTATACCCTGTCTCTACACTCATGGTGAAACTGATGAATAGCGCTATCTTTACTTCGGGTACTCTCTGAATCTAATAAAGCACTATACCAAGCACTATATACCAAGTTAAAAGCATATACACATTAGGACGTGTTAGTACTGGGGTACGTACACTGCTACCAAAGTAGTGCACATATCGTAGTACCTCCAGTAAAGGGGTCTGAAAGATATCAGGAGACACCATATAATCAAAGCAGAAACAAAATGAAAATGAGAAGGCTACTCATGATGACAAATCTGATGCTGTCTGAATATTTGAAACCGGCAATATGTGACTGCCTGCTCGTTTCTCCTTGTTTTATGGCTACTGCCGAGATCGGAAAGTGGACCCATTGCTTCTTGTGTTCATTGTTGTTTGAGATGAATCTTCTCTTGTAATCCTGCCCATTAATTTTCTGAGTTTCTGAGTCGCTGGATAATGTGGTATTGGGACTATCATGAACAACATGATCTTAAACTAACCACAGGTAGATTTGAAAGTGTTCTTTCAGATGTGTTATTACTCTCGTTCCCAAATCCTTCCGAAGGAAGGCTCTGGTAACTGCCAAATTTTGGGATACTGCTGGTTCTGGGCAACCCCTGCTGGTAGGTTGGAACCAGCGAACAGGAACAGGAAATGGAACCAGAAAGGCTGATGGTATAACTACCTAAAACTACCATCATACATTCTGGTTCCATTTCCTGTTCCTGTTCGCTGGTTCCAACCTACCAGCAGGGGTTGCCCAGAACCAGCAAAAATCCCAAGTTCAAGGTCATTTGGCTGTCCCCAGAGCCTTCCTTCGGAAGGATTTGGGAACGAGAGTAATGTGTTATGCGCTCTGTCCCTGAGTGTACACTGTAAATAATTGGTTGCCTTTTTTTATAGGTAGCCTATTCAGTAAAATCCATGTGTACAGTGCCCGGTACAGTGTAATGTAGGTGCACAGTAGAAACTGTTGTAAAGCTACAGTAGCGCTATAAAGTTACAGTATATTTTACTGAGTACCTACACATAATTCTTACAGTGTATATCTAATTTCAAGAGTGTTTTGCAGGAGTTTTGATCTAACGTATCTCCACACGAGTATATAGATAATCATTAAACCTAGGGGGTCAGAACGTGGGCAGATCCTGTCCATCGAAGCCTGTCAATGTCTGCAGGCAGTAGTGTTATTCTCTGTCTTTGTGGTATTTTGAGTCAAGTAAATGCTTAAGATAAACCTCTCGAGAAGCCAATACTATCCAGACACTTAACTATTATACATGAACAGATCTTTTACGTCTTTCTGACTCCGTCAAAAATTAATAATACCAATAATATAATAATATATGAATATAATATGGCTCACCTAATCAGACATACACCATAGCTTCTATAGAAACCAAAGACCACTGCCCCGAGCTCTGACCATTGGCCATTGGTCCACCACAAACCGCCCTCGCTTGGGTTATCGCACAGCTTTAGTCTATAGCAACTGCCAAATGGGGGTTGTTTCACAGTTTGAGCCTCTCACAAAAAGCGACTGGATACCACTACATATAGTTAGAAATAGTGAATCCCTGTTGTACTCCAGTAACATTTGAATACATTTTGAAAACTGCGATTCATTTCAAAAGTTCCAGTGTTTAGCTGCTGCACGCCTTCAAGATGCGAGTAAGGGGAGGTAAAAAATGCATAATTATTTATTTTTGAGCTTTTTCTTTTGTATGGCTGAGCTCTATAAAGTTGCATGTCTCCACAAGTTGAGCAACAGCCCCCGGCCCCCTCCCCCGCCCTGTCACTGACCAGGCTGGTGCCAGGCCTGTACTGTGGCCTGGGGGTACAGGATGCTGGACATACCCACATTACCTGTAATCAGCTGTCAGTGTAGGTGCCACATGAGGCACAGCTGGCGGTCAGTACAACCAGAGCCAATTTTATAGCCACTGCCACTGTTTTCTGTTACTCCCTTCTCGTTCCGTTTTTCTTATTCTCTTCTCAAATATACATTCCATATTCATGCTCCTAATTACAAGTCTTCTTTCCTTCACCATGTATTTCTCAAAGTAACATGCCATTCTCCCCCTCACTGCCAATGTTTTCTGTTACTCCCTTCTCGTTCTGTTTTTCTTATTCTCTTCTCAAATATACATTCCGTTTTCATGCTCCTAATTACAAGTCTTCTTTCCTTCACCATGTATTTCTCAAAGTAACATGCCATTCTCCCCCTCACTGCTAATGCTTTCTGTTACTCCCTTCTCGTTCTGGTTTTCTTCTCCTTCTCTTCTCAAATATACATTCCGTTTCCATGCTCCTACTCACAAGTCTTCTTTTCCTTCACCATGTATTTCTCAAAGTAACATGCCATTCTCCCCCTCACTGCTAATGCTTTCTATTACTCCCTTCTCGTTCTGGTTTTCTTCTCCTTCTCTTCTCAAATATACATTCCGTTTCCATGCTCCTACTTACAAGTCTTCTTTTCCTTCACCATGTATTTCTCAAAGTAACATGCCATTATCCCCCTCACTGCTAATGCTTTCTGTTACTCCCTTCTCGTTCTGGGTTTCTTCTCCTTCTCTTCTCAAATATACATTCCGTTTCCATGCTCCTACTTACAAGTCTTCCTTTCCTTCACCATGTATTTCCCATGCTCCCTGCCCTTATAGCTGTCACCGTGAAGTGAACCTGCAGTGCCTGCTTTGATTCTCTTCCAATATCACTGCGTCGCCTTCTAAATGACCTACCCTCCCTCCCATAAAACACTACCAGGCCCCGAGGTGACCCCAATATCTCAAATTAAAAGCCACAGGTGGGAGATGTTATACTTGATCTATACATGCAATAGGTGCCATGTACGATTATGTATCAGGAAGTACAGTTAACCGTATTTAAAGTGGCCTCCGTATACTGATGCAGCTGCTTGGTAGAGCTGAGGACTTATTTTGAATCCGAGGCATCCATCATATATATGAGGTTCTTATATGTCTATTACTGCTTTCAAATAGCAAAAGTCTAATCATTAGATATAACATATCTACTGTATTTTAGACGCATGGAAGTGCCATAATATGTAATAAGTAATATGTAATATATTGCTCCAAAGATGAGGGAAGGGGGCCTACATATGTTTGCCCCTCCCCCAATTTGTCAAAACCGTAATATGGTATACACAATTTCTAATCCTTACCTCTCCCACATAGGGAAAATTGGGGGCAGAGGGACTTGGGCCCCCAATCAGAACTAAAGGGGGCGCAAATACTTCTTTTCTATACAATCCAATATGAGCGTGTATATATGATACCTCCTGCATAAAAGCTAATATTAAAGATGGTTGGAGTGGACCCCCCTACCCCCCCCCCCATGAAGATTTGCTTCCTACGCCTCTGGTTAAGTGTCCTTAACTCTCCCTCATTAACTCAGTATTCAGCATACTCTACACTAGACTGTAAGGATTACGAGTTTGTGATTGATTTTGTATGGGAACAGCTCAGACGAGAGACGAGAGTTGTGGTTGGGGATTGGAGGGAGAGGTAGGGGAGGGGGTGAACGAGGGGAGGGCTGGTCAGATAAGTTACCAATAACATGCCATGTCATGCTATCGTATAGGTGATATCATGCTATCGTATACGTCATGCGTGCAGGAAGTCCATTCTCCAATCACCACCATAAAAGCGGGATCCAACGCCATAGATCAAAACGTCCATCCACAGTGATGTAGATAACCTTCGTGTACATAGATGTCTGGACCTGACCAAACAGTATATACACTGTAAAAATATTCCGTTGAATATACAGAGAATCAGTGTAAAATTTTACGGTGATTCATCATAACATATGATTACGGTGAGGCAATGTAAAATCAATCAGTTTTACTTTGAATATCCGTAATCCAGTACAGTGAAACACCGTTTATTTTTACAGTGAAACACAGTTGATTTTACGGTGAAGCTACGTTTAATTGATTTCAGTTTTATCACACCAGGTGGCAGTTTGGTTCATGAAGAGATTTTTCTAGATGCTAGGAACACCATTTTTGTGGTGATAAGAAAAATATATACAGATACGGCTGTAAGGTTTGCTCTGTAGCCATCCTAGAGTGACTTCTGCTCATGGACTGGTATTACAAAGTGTCATGAAGCATTCTATAAGGCTTTCATAGACTAATTCCTAATGATTAGGTCTGAAGTCTTGACACTAAGATGATATTGCTGATTGGTACCAAATTGGATTTGAAACCATATTGAGCATGGAGTTAGGTATAGGGGGATAAATGAACTGAATAACACTGGGACAAATCAGTTAAATTACACAAAATACCATTACAATTATTGTTTTGGCACTGAATCAGAATACAGTGATGTTTTGTATTCTGTTAAAATAACGGTGATTCACAGTTCCGTAGAAATGACGGTGACTTTGGGAAAAACGGTGACCGTGAAAATAACGGTGAAAATCCGGCACCCAGTGGTGCCAGTGAACCACCGTTTTTTTAACGGTACTGAGAATCACTGTTAAAAAATTTTATAACGGAGATTTCTTGTTTAAAAATAACGGTGACAGTTCCGTAAAAATAACGGTGACTTAGGAAAAAACGGTGACCGTAAAAATAACGGTGAAAGTCCGGCACCCAGTGGTGCCAGTGAATCTCCGTTATTTTAACGGAATTTTTTTTACAGTGTAGCTCACAAAGTAACATGTCATTCTACATGCACTATGATATTGTGTAGCTAGTATAATTATGAAAAATTGCCATGGGCATGATAATCGGGATATTCACGATAACCTGAGCCAGGGTACGGAATAGTCCCGCTTTGGTAGGCTATTTGGAGATAACATAATCAGTACCTATATGTATCAAATATCCTTGTGCAGGTACACTGGATAGCTATCCAATTGATTGGACCTAAACTGTAATCAAACCTTCAGGGTTTGAGTTGGAGAATCTAAGCCCACCCATGGCCTACCTGTATTATACAATGTACATACATACATGGCACGTACATTGCCTCACCTGCTCAGACCACCTGAGGCTATGTGAGTGTTTACCTGTGGTCATTGTTTACATCCTGTCTGCTTTAACATACATCATCTCACCCTGGAGAGGCCTTTACATTACTGGAGGTGTTGGAGTAGTGCTAACCTTAAACCTGTACACTGAGCACGTCACATAAATACCAGTTTGTATAGGCCTTTATACAGGACATATAGGGCACAGGTCTGTGGGTTTGTTTACATGTGCTGTGCTCCTTCCACACATGTAACCCTTTACCCTATATTGGTTCAACTCAACACTGGAGGAGATCATATCTGAGTGCACATACGTTTTGTATATGCCACTAATGATCCACAGAAGACCTATGCACATTGCTTCATAGTTGCATGGAACAATGAATCAAAATGGGAGGGTAGGGGATTTTAAAAAGGCATGGTTCTAAAGGAATGGTTCTGAAATGCACGGTGACCATACATGTAGTTCTATATTAACATCAAACGGGCCACCATGAACAAGTTGCAGTCTGTGTAATTAACCCTAGCCTGCATTTTTTTACTATCAAAATTATCATGCTTCTTGTTTTTTGTTGGTTATGTTTACCTTCTAATTGCTCCTGTGTGACGCGTTGGTAGCACTGTGTGTATAATGTGTTGTATTTACTCCGTCACAACTCCGTGCACATCCAGGTACCCACAACAACCCATTATCACCAGAGCGTCAACGTCCTAGATTCTTGTGTGATAATGTTTGTAGTTTTTTGTCACAGTATGGCTGCAGTATAATGCAAGCGTTAGAATCACAGGTATCAGCCATGCAAATACAACATCACTGCCAAAATCACCTCTCAAAAATCACCTCCAGTGAGGCTTAGAGGAATGCCCTCCCTGGAGAAATACTCTCCTATGCCCTTTCTCCCAGGTCGCACTATCCACAGCAGTCCTAACGAACCACAGTCACGGCAAGCAGCTAGCCATTGACATTGTTTCCCACGAGCAGGAGGTGTAATACTCCACCACACTCCCTGAGGAAAAATGGCAACGTCAGCATGATTCGCACCTCTGAGGAGCAGGAGCAGGAGGGCTAGGTGGGCAATGCTGCCTCGTGCTGGAGGAGCCTGTGACGGCAGGGGTAATGAAGGCTGTACCGCAGGTGGTCACGATCCCATTTGGCTGTGGTTTGTGGTCGAGGTTGGATCCTCTCTAGGCTACTACGGTGTACTGTCATCACAGCCTCCCGTCACTGCTATTACTACACCACGACCTCTGCTGCAGGCAGGTACATTATGTATAGAGCTGAAACAGGGCCACTCGAGCGCCTTAGTAACAGTGTCAGCGGCCGAGGAATGAATTAAAAGGGTATCCAAATCACGTGTACTCTTCCCATTAGACTATACCCTAACTACCGCTATTCACATCATTGAGACCCAACCACGTGGGAAGCAACAGGGGGACAAGATGGTGCCCCCTGGTTGAAGCAGCTACAGTACTATAGGCCCCTCCTGTGTAGGTCACTCTCCGCGCCCTGATGCACTTAATGAATATGTATAGTGCAGGAGGCGAATAGGACCGTTTTCTCTGGGTCTTCTTGCAGTAACGTCAGTCTCTCAGTATTTGGCATGCCCTAATTCCCTCCCCCACTCTCAGGTATTTCACACAGTGATTGTACAGTGTATGTAAGTTTCTCTGCTGTGTTCTCCTAACCAGAGCCCCTATCGTATAGTCGCACCGCCTTAATAGAGATATTAAATATGTGGCATAGGACGCCCTTGTCGGTGTTAGGTATGCTGGCCATGGAGTTACTGCAACTGATAAACTCTGTACCTGGGTGGATGGCCTCTATCAGACCTAGATGGGCTATCATGAAATAGCATGCTGATACAGCCAACTCTATGTTCACGCATGTGCCATGTGATATAGAAAAACTAAAAACAACATGCCGTTTGATGCTAAAGGGTGTTGTATTTCCTCATCGATTGTAAGAATGTGTTAATAAATATAGAATCACACTCAGCAGGTTACATTTGCATCGTTTTTCACTCGGTGGACCTTCAGGTCAGGTCACCGGGATATTATAAAGAACTGTATCTCCCCGAAGTCAGAATGCACATTATATTATCCTATATCAATATCCTACTATCATATTCTGTCAAATCATTGAGGGGGGAGGGCAAATGACCTTTTGGCCAATTTGACAGTGACATAGTATAGGATTAGGAGGCGAGGATCCAAAGGGCACTGCTGTGGAATAGGTCGCCGCGGACAGAGAAGGAATGATTGGCAGGGTGTGCGTTGCGTTTTGGGGGATGTATTATGAGGAGGTCAACTAACGGAGGTTACAAGGGGGGGGGGTCGACTAGCCTGTACCTGTCTGGTATATATGATCACTCCGTACACAGACAACCTAGACTTTCTCCTGCTATCCAGCAACCCTGGAATGTAGATGTAGCTCTCCATATAAAGCTAGTGGAACCTTCTGATGCCATGAGTGTATGCTCCTTTATATGCATACTATAAGCGGCTATAAAGGGTGCTCTGCCGAGATACATGTACCATGTACACGATAGGCATATAGGTCTATATGGAGATGTGGGTATGCTAACTTGGTAACTGGAAGATTAGTGTATGTATGTTCTCCTTCTCATTCATTACTAAGCAGAAAATTTATTCCTGTCTAGTGTTTTATAACCATAGTTTATGTGATAAGAAACCCATCAGTAAATTAAAATTGCAGGTATTTGCAGGCATTGCAGGACAGTAGATAGGAAAATAGCAAATTGTCATTGAACTTCAAAGAGGAGAGGGGTAAACCTCAATAGCATTTATTTCAGCTGTGTGTCTTCCCATGTGGCATCTTCTTCCAGCGAACCAAGATAATGGCTCTTTTTAATGCAGCTAAAACACTACCATACACTCCTTCTTTAATACCAAACATGCCTATCTATTTTCATTATCTCCAACCTCGTGAGATGCTGACTGTCAAGTTTAAAACAATTCATTGCCATATCTCTGCAGAAAAGGGAAAGAAGAAATGGTTTTGTCTATAAATAAGGGTTGATGGTTTGTATCACTGGAGGCTCAGGCCATATACATCACCCCCTGACGCAGGTGTCCCTGCCTGGATCCCCGCCCAGGAGGATGCCATCCCCTTAGATCTAATACTCCAGGGACTGCGTTACAGTCATATATTCATTCGCACCGAACCCACCCTTTTTATACTGAGCAGGATGGGCCCGACGCATGCCGCTAGTTCCTTAGGACAAAAAGTGGCCTCGCTTGGAGAAGAGGAAGCTTATGACAAAGTGGATGTTTTTATTAAACAAACATTGATGACCGGGAAAATGATGTTTTAGCAAGAATTGTTGTTTGTCTTTAGAGGAAGTAGCTGGCACTTGGCAACATTGATATGACAGGCAATGTTACAGGCAGCCTTGGGGAATACAGGAGGGTGGTGAAATGAAACGGGGGAAGTTGGAAAATAACTCTGACTTAAAACGGTTATAGAGTAGTCTTTTTTTTTTTTATGTTGATTTATTGCATCTCCACAAAGTGATTTTACGATACAAACAAATGCAGATCATTTTCTTCAGATAGCACCAGACTATACTATGTGTAACCTAATTACAGTGCATATCACAGGAACAATACTATTTCTAAGACATGGTACAAAAATAGATGACACTACAAATAACTATGGCAAGTTCACATTTCAAAGACAGATATATGGGGTATCTATGCAATACAGACTATGACAAGAATAAGGACATTTTAAACACATATGGGTACATATGCGACTGCAAAATCTAAGACAAACAATGACATTTCAAAGAGATATGTTTGGGTATAGTTGGATATAGTGGTATATATGTAATACGTCGGTAGTAGTATGTATATTTCAGAGATACATGGGGAGGCATGATAATATACTACCAGCAGATCTATGCCATTTATCTAGACATGGTGGGAATAGGTTCCCAAGAATCAGTACATAACTCAGTGTATTTGAAGCATATCTTATATGCCTATCCTTAGTGTTCAGCTTAGGGTGCAGCCTGAGGTCTCCTGGCTGCATTTAGTCTTGCATAATAGGCTTTTCTTTTGCCTTTCATTAAGGTACCATATATTTTTTTAATTGCAGTTTTGAATGCTTCTTTGGTTTTTGGTTTTTGGATAGTGACATCAAGTTTATCCCATAAGTCAATACCTCTAGAAATTGGGGCTTTTTTGAACATTTGAGATTTGGGGCATCTGGTTGGGAATTTAAACTTTCCATCAGACCTTGTGAACCTAATTTTTATTGCTGGGCTTGTCTTACAGGATTTTCTAAGCATAATACTCATGAGCAATTCCTTTCTTCTGTTAACCAGTTTTGGGACCTCTGCTCTCTCATGGAGCTCATCTGTAGACACTTCTATTCTTCGAGCTCTGAGGCAGATTCGTAGGGCATGGTTTTGGAGTGTCTGGAAGCTTTTTTCGCAGCTTTTTCTAGAAGAGTCTGCTAGGAAGCAGCAGTAGTCAAAATGAGGTAGTATGGCTTGTTTGTAAATTGCTATGGCTGCTTTTTCAGTTAACATATATCTTAGCTTGGACAATTTAAATATTTTGCTTGCAACTTTTGCATGTGTTTCTGAGACATACTTTGAGAGAGAGAGGTCACTGTCGAGTGTTACACCCAGATACTTATACTGTTTTACCACCTCTAAGACATGGTTATTAATAGTTAGTTGCAGTTGGGGGAGATCTTGGATTTTGTTGTTTGGAGCAAACCACATTGCTTGTGTCTTGCTTTCGTTAATAGTCATGCTGTTTACATCACACCACCTTTCAATTGCAGTCAGATCAACTTGTAGATTTCTGGCCGCCATTCGGGGATTTTTGTGGCTGCTCAACAGGACAATGTCGTCAGCATACATTTCGATATTGCAGAATCTAACATGATCGGGTATGTCATTGATAAAGAGAATGAATAGTAGGGGTCCTAGGACAGACCCTTGCGGTACCCCAAAATCCACCTTCAGAGGCTTAGAAATGTTTGAGGAAACCTTAGTACATTGGACTCTGTTTTTGAGGTAGCTCTCCAACCAGTTAAGGAAGTCATAATGCAAACCCAGTCTGGAAAGCTTCCCCAGGAGCATACCATGGTGTATGCTATCAAAAGCTTTCCGCATATCGATATAGGTGGCAGCTGTACAGTTTCCATTATCTCTGCTGGTAAAAAGCCGATTGACTAAGTCGAACACTGCCTCACCAGTACTTGCATTTTTTCTAAAGCCGTATTGGAATTTTGAGAGGTAATTTGTTTGCTCTAGAAAATTATATAAGTAAGAATGAGCAATTTTTTCTTGGAGTTTTCCAATGATGGGTAGGATACTTATTGGTCTCAAGTTTGTAACTAATGCAGAATCTCCAGGCTTGGGAAGCGGAGTAACAGTTGCTCGTGCCCATTCAGTCGGAAATTCACTCTTGTCAAAGGAACATTGGAATAGATGTGTAATTTGGTCTGGTATAACAGCCAGGGCCTGTTTAAGTACCTTGGCATTAATGTGTGGTAGACCAGATGGTTTGTGAACATTTATACCTGCGATAAGTTTTTTAACCTCCTCAGCTCCGACTTTGAGTCTTTGGCCTTTTTCTACATACAACAGTGGGTCAGGTTTGTGATATAATGTGTTTCCCACATTCAGCCCTTGGGCAACCTTTTTTTCGAACAGTTCGCTGCCAACATTGGCAAAAAAGTCATTTATGAAATCAGGTGTCTCAGTTGTCTGAATGTAGTCACCCTTCTCATCCTTGAGTTTCAATGAAGCACCCTGTTTCGGCTTAAGTAAGTCATTTATACATTTCCAAAACTTAGCAGTGTCATTGGCACATTCATCAAGTTTACTAGTTATCATATCAGCTTTTGCATGGTCAACTGCAACGCTTATGTTTTCCCTTAGATTTTTAGCCTCTTGGAAGAACCTGGGGTCATTGGTGGCAATATACTGGGTCACTGCTTCTTTCCTATCATTAATCAGTTGTAGTATGTGTGCATTGAACCATTCCTTCCCATAGTCCCTGAAGGTGAATGTTTTAACCGGGCAAGTTACATCGAGATGTCTTATGATAACATTTAGTATAAAGTCCCACTTTTCAGTGGGAGTAGTAAGTTGGTAGAATGAGTCCCAGTCAGCCATTATTATGTCTTCCTCCAAATCTTTCGGGACATATTTTCTATATGAGCGGCCGGTAGCGGTTGTTACAGTGAATTTCTCGGGGGCCTTTTTTCTGATACAGTATACAGGCAGATGGTCACTTATTAAATGTTTGGAAACTCCTTTGGTATGTGCATGCACAGAGTTAGTAAGAATGTTGTCAATGGCTGAGCCCTTTCCTTTTTTATTTAGTCTAGTCACTTCAGTAATGAGTGGTGTCCAACTGAACAGCCGACATTTGGCTATGATCTTTTTGTAGCATTTCGAGTTTGTTTTTCTGAAATCTATGTTATAGTCACCACACAGCCACACTTCACAGTCAGTGGAATCACCTATGAGTTGTAGATGGTCACAGAATTTGTCAATGTCTTTACCTGGTGGCCTGTAGATGGTACATATTAATTTACGCTTATTATTTGGCTTATTTCTATTTACCGCCAAGCACTCAATATTTTTAGTTTGTACTGTTGGGGTTTTGTTTAAACTACTGTAAGCAGCTAGGTTATTCGGGATGTAGCAGGTTACCCCGCCACCCTTTTTACTTTTTCTATCCAGCCTATAGCAGTACCTTCCAGGCCAATAAGACATTGGCGCATCATGCTTTTTTGTGAACCAGGTTTCAGACAATGTTACTATTTCCCAGTCCTTCAGAAGTTGAAAAATTTGATCTTTCTTCTTTGTTAGACTCCTACAGTTCAGGTGGACAACTCCTAGACCCTTAGCTGGCTTAGGGATTGATGACATGTTTACAGTTACAGTACAGGGTATACAGTTGCAAAAAACAGGATATATAACTTCTACAATGTACAATATCCCTCCCTAGTTTTATCACCAGGACTGGATGTAAGCATATACGAAGTACCAATACAAATGCAGTTGGGTACTAATGTATAATCAGTGTTTTTATATACAAAGGCAAGTGAGCACTTAAATAAGTGCGGAGGGGCTCGAACTGCTTTTTTCCAGAATGCAAATGAAGCGTTATGGCATAACTCATTTAGTTACCAGTTTGTGGAAGTTTAGGAGGGCCTAGGACAATTGCCCTTTTATAGATTTACCTTAAATGTAGTCCCATATTGATTTAACTTTGAGCGAACACACATTAGATTTCTCATAGGATTTGATTTGATTTGAGTACACTGCCTCACTGTTAGCTTGAGGACATGTGTTTTTCTGGTTGAGTTTCATTGTCAGGTCAATTAGAATAAATGTTACACTTCATGCAAAAAGACCTGATACTTCTGGTCATGGATTTCTGGAAGAGAGAGGTAGGCAGTTATTTGGTTTAATGCAGATATAGATGAGCAGGCATGTTTCAGCCTATACATCCCAGTCACTGTTACCCTGTTGGCTTAGTGCCTGACCTGGATTCTAATACATGTTTGTCCAGATCTAGATATGTTCTGATACCAGCTTCTGAGGAATTCTGGCATTCTGTTGTGCCATTGTCCGCATTTTGGAAAGCTGGTTGCCGTGGTCTTACACCTTGAGCCCAGGGTGTTCCATCTGTATAAGGGACACCTGGGTATGAGAGGGTGTTTTTTGTTATATAGGACAATTGTTGTGGTGTGTGGCTTAATGGTGGTGGACTGTTGTATCGGTTTCCTTGGGTGTTATTGTTCAGACCAGTATTCAGGGAAGTATGGCCTTTTCCGATTTGTTGAAGGTAATAGCCATTCTGACCTCCAGGTGTTTGTGGTCTCTGAGTGTTTGCTTGGCTCTGTACATAAAAGTTCTGTTGTCCATTGTGCGGTAAGGTATTCTGCACTGTGGCCTGGAATGGGACATTTGATAGGTTATTAGCATGGTGGTTTTCATATGGGTTGCTATTATAATTGTTCTGCCAGTAGCCTTGTGCAGCATGGTTATGTAGATGTAGACTGGGCGGTGGTCCATGTGAAGGGTGTGGGTTTTGGCCCAAACCCAGACGAGTTTGGATACTGTTGGATGCAGAGTTGGATGTTTGTTGCGTAGGGTTTGGGTGTTGGGAGAGTACACCATTTTCTTGGGGCTGCTGAGTGAGTTGTTGAGCATTGTGTTTAGAATGGTCCATGTGAGCACTTTGCAGCTCTGTGTTAGCTCTGTTTCCGCCCTGGGGATCATTGAGCTGCTGAGAGGGGTTTGGTTTACTGTCTTGATTGTTCACAGCTTTCTTGTCTGCTTCGTCCTTCTTCTGTTTCTTAGGTGAGGGAGCAGATTGGGCAGGATCAGGAGTTCCATCATCCTTTCTCATCAGGAAGTATTCCCTAACACTTGCTGTAATTTTACCATGTTTATTTTGGCCGGAAAACTTGCCTGTGTCAAACAAGTTGCTTCCGAACTGTGCCGCAGCTCCCCATTTGTCGCAAAGTGTGGCTTCTATCAGATTTTCTGGGTCTGTCGATTTTAGGCGTTCTAGAAGAGCGGGGTTTTGCATATATTTGGCGATCATCAGCTCCCGCATGATTTCCTCACATATTTCAACCCAATGATCGGAGATTTCAACTGGATTTGCTATTTGTCTGCACTTTACTGATCGTGTTGCAGTCATAACCTTTTCTGCACGGTCCTGGTCCTCATTGGCCAGGCATTTAATATGTGCATATGCTTGTTTTAAGCTAATGTAGGTTCTTTCTTTGCCTTGATACACATATTTGATAAGGCAGTAGTAGAAGTTGCTTAAGTATGCAGATTCGCCATTGTATGTGTACCCACTAGGGGTTTGTTCAATCCTTTCAGGTTGCTGCTCACCATTTGGTGTTGCATTTCCAAATCTATTTCTAGCCTGATCTCTTGGGATTTCTGGTGGGGGTGGCGCATTTGAGAGTTCATCTTGGGCTATTGTTAATGTCCTATATAAACATAGCGTTTTAGTATACTTAAATGGGGTCCAACATTCGCCTTCTACATTCCCACTCTGTGGGGTGAACTAGTCAGAGGTAGGCTTCCGCCCAAAGATAACGCAAGGGGTAGTGAGATCCAGCTTTATTTGATGTTATGGATGTTATAGTATACATAGAGCACTTTCACAGGTTATATTATAATCACAGCCTTCCCTCCATATATATAGAGATATGTACCTCGTTATTGTCAGTTAGCTCCAGGGCTTGCATTGATAATTATACGCGACGGCCTTAGTCAAGGCAAGGTATACATATAAATATCCAGCAGGATTCCTTTGGGGAATCCGGAATGTGTAAGTCTCCGTTCATTCAACTAATAAATACCTTCAACCCAATCTCAGTTAGGCCATTATGTGTCCCTGTCATACTCATCAACATGCCCCGAGGCCGATCTTATACGCTTCTCTATGATACCGGATAGTATGATATCTGTTCTACGAGAACACAGGTGCAATCTATTGGTTACTCTCCGGTCACCACTATGGATCCGGGATATACACATACAATCAGTTTCCAATTCATCAAGTCGGCTAGTTTAAATAATTGGCTTTCCAACTCCATGCTGATAAAGCCGGTATACTGTATCACTAACTCCATGGTTCTCTCCGGAATACAGGACTATACATATAGCACATGAATCAAATATCCAATATACAATTCCGGTGGCAGTGTTGTTACGTAATATCTCCAACGGAAATGTTACACCTTAATGTACAAATTCCAGTGATCCATATACTCCAATGTTTAAATCACAGGAAACCACTGTTAGTCAATGTTAAACCGATGTTAAACCTTTAGAACCACACACATACTCCTCAGGAGTTACACAGTGCCATCTGGTCTTCTCGATCGTACTCCCCAAACGCTCACTGATAACTGACTGCGCATTCCCTTCCCCCCAGCTTATACTCTGTTTCTTTTACTCTTTATTTCAGCTTCCCGTGGATCAATCTCTAGACCGCCTCCCTTCATGACCACGCCCAGCACATATTGATTGCCTGTCAGTGTCATCTCTCATCCTTTATTGATCAACAATTAGGCGGCCCTACTTGAGACCATCCCGATGCAATGAGTCAGGGACCGGCAACGACCACCCTCATTAGGCAGGGCCCAGCCATGACCATCCTCACCAGGCAGAGCCCTGCCACGGCCATCCTGTGTTCGCGGCCCGGTCTTCAGCTTTAGTCGCCGTCTACCCCCCATGCTGCTCTCATGGCCCTGGTTACCAGCCTCCATTACCACCTACCCCCCATGCTGTTCTCGGAGGCCCTGGCCGTGACTGCCATGCCCACATGGATCCATGTCCCGACGTACAGCCCCATCTGCCTGCACTACTCACTCCCATCGCTGGGGCCGCGTTCTCTACTCCCCGTTAGCCTTCTTGGCTAACGAATGGATTCATCCCGCCGTTATCTTTCCTACCAGCTGCTCTAGCCCGGATCCTATTTTATTTGCTGCTTTCCTGTTCGGGTTCTAGGCCCTGACCACGAGCCGAATATATTCAATCCAAATAACTTTGACTCTTATTATGACCAAGTCTACCGTTATAGGACCTTATGACATTATTTATATATCCTTTATATTCGTTATTTACTGCGTGGCCCGCGTACTGGATTTGCCCGATTTGCATGTGACCTAATGTATGCGACGACATTCTTTTCTTTTATTATATTAGTCTCACTGAACTGCATCTTAATGTGTACTACTTCCCCCCATTTATTCAATGTATAAATACTATACCCATACATATTCATGCATATATATATACAGTTTCGCCCATTCCCATATGTTATATTATACGTTATTTATCAATCAATAAATGTGTCCTCCAAACATTTTTGCTCTTCTTTAGTTTTCCACTATAACCCAATCTGGAGTCATATCTTCTGGGAGATAGTGGGATGGTATCCTTGTTGCATTGTCGAAGTCATATCGGATCCCATTTATCTCTATAGATGTCTCCATTATCTGGGCGTCTGTGCCGTTTTCCATGCAAAATCTTGTGATTCTGCGTAATTTGTTCTTGAAGACCCGTATGTGCTTAGGCTCATCTTCTGCCAGTACAATGGCAGCAGTAGTATGAGAAAGTGTATTTCATTGGAACTTATGAGAAGTAATGCAATGTATATAATCTATCCTTAATGTTTGCAGTTAAATCTTCTATTGCGATTTAAATATCACATATTTATATTGGGCCAATAATTCATTTTAATATATCCCTTTCAGTGCTATAATATGATTTAATATATATGTATTATATATATATATATATATATATATATATATATATATATATATATATATATATATATATATATATATATATATATAATGACGTCTAGTACGAATTCGGTATACTCATATAGGTTCGGGATTATGGAGGTCATAGACTGAGTATGATATACTTATTATGCCCGATCTTCCACCTCCTTTACTAGACAAGGCTTTTACATACACCTGGTAAGCTGCATATTTATCTCCCCCATTTAAACAGACTCGAACTATTATAGCCCCAATAATGGACCATTGTTATGATAACAGATCACATGCCATGCAGTACTGAAACTCACCACCCTCCCTAATGTCATTCGCTGCAAAGTACACCATGACGGCAAAACGCTTTGTATAACGTGTGCTAGATATGAATTGTTATAGGCAGCAGGTTTAGATCAGGCACTCCTCCGCTTATTTAGGAAACTATGCCATAATTCGAGTGACTTGATTGATAGCAGTGGAACTTAAATCAAACAATTCCAGCACCGCCACACACCAGTACCAAACCGCAGATGTTTGCCATATACCTATACGAGGAGGAAGATGCAGCGACATGTGACGAGGAGCCGGCCACGCTTGAGATGGCTGCAGAAACTTTACCAAAGGGTGCATACACGGTGTTGACGTTGGATGCATACCTGAGGGAAGTTGCAGAAGGTGAAGGCTGCAGAGTACTGGACGAGGAACCGACAACCCACTCTGTGCTGGAAGTTAGTCTGAACAAACCAGTCATACTGACTGAGCAGCCCAACCCGACCCCTGAGCAGCCGGCTGACGATCCAATGGGGCAGGACAGCCATGAGGTGCAGGTGGCGCCTACACCGACGGACACGTGCACCGTCCAGCCGATCGCCCCTCAGCCCAACCCGACCCCTGAGCAGCCGGCTGACGATCCAATGGGGCAGGACAGCCATGAGGTGCAGGTGGCGCCTTCACCGACGGACACGTGCACCGTCCAGCCGATCGCCCCTCAGCCCAACCCGACCCCTGAGCAGCCGGCTGACGATCCAATGGGGCAGGACAGCCATGAGGTGCAGGTGGCGCCTACACCGACGGACACGTGCACCGTCCAGCCGATCGCCCCTCAGCCCAACCCGACCCCTGAGCAGCCGGCTGACGATCCAATGGGGCAGGACAGCCATGAGGTGCAGGTGGCGCCTACACCGACGGACACGTGCACCGTCCAGCCGATCGCCCCTCAGCCCAACCCGACCCCTGAGCAGCCGGCTGACGATCCAATGGGGCAGGACAGCCATGAGGTGCAGGTGGCGCCTACACCGACGGACACGTGCACCGTCCAGCCGATCGCCCCTCAGCCCAACCCGACCCCTGAGCAGCCGGCTGACGATCCAATGGGGCAGGACAGCCATGAGGTGCAGGTGGCGCCTACACCGACGGACACGTGCACCGTCCAGCCGATCGCCCCTCAGCCCAACCCGACCCCTGAGCAGCCGGCTGACGATCCAATGGGGCAGGACAGCCATGAGGTGCAGGTGGCGCCTACACCGACGGACACGTGCACCGTCCAGCCGATCGCCCCTCAGCCCAACCCGACCCCTGAGCAGCCGGCTGACGATCCAATGGGGCAGGACAGCCATGAGGTGCAGGTGGCGCCTACACCGACGGACACGTGCACCGTCCAGCCGATCGCCCCTCAGCCCAACCCGACCCCTGAGCAGCCGGCTGACGATTCAGAGTTATGGCAACAACATCTGTTAGTGGGATTGGAGGAGGAAGAACATTGGGTAGAGATTACTCCACCATGCTCCCCAAAAGCTCAAGTATGCGACAACATCCTATTGGCGCCTGTGTGTGAAGGACAGGATGCAGTCATGGATGAGACACTGCCCATGCAGCTCAGTCCGCAACTTGTCAGCTGTGAGCACGAGTGCGGCGACACCTCTGCTTCCCATACAGTGCAGCGCAGTGAAGCCCTTACTAATGAGACCCAGCCTCCTGCCGAGCCAGCACTGCCTGCTGTGGTGCAGCAAAGTGAACCCGAGTATGTGGACCCGGCGGAGTGCAGTCAAGTGGCCTACATGAATAAGCTTGGCCTTTATCCTGTGGCCACCTTGCCACAACAGCAGGAGTGTGGGGACACCTCTGTTTCCGACACAGTGCAGCACAGTGACGCCCCTACTAAGGAGGAGGATGCCAATAATGAGCAGCCGGCTGACGATCCAATGGGGCAGGACAGCCATGAAGTGCAGGTGGCGCCGACACCGACGGACACGTGCACCGTCCAGCCGATCGCACCACAGCCCAACCCGACCCCTGAGCAGCCAGCTGAGGATGCCAATAATGATGAAGCACCGTGCAATGTTGATACTACAAACCCCAGGGCCTTGATGTTGTCGGTGGACGATGTGTATGGTACTTCGTCGGGGGAGGACGATGACAGTTCCATCGCAGAATCATCCGTCTGGTACGCTTCACCAGTTAAATACAATTTGGAGGAGAGTTCACCATCCCCATACACCACAATAACTTCTTCATCTGAGAATGAGGAAGAAGAGAGTAGCAGTGAGACGGATGAAACATGACATACAAATGAGGCAGACAAAGACGACGATGCGGACCGACTAATGGAAGTGGACTTGAACACTGGTTTAACGAGCCCCGTGCAGGATGGAAGACTCCAGCAGCCCGTTATAGAATATAAAGATGACGATGACGACGACGATGCGGACCGACTAATGGAAGTGGACTTGAACACTGGTTTAACGAGCCCCGTGCAGGATGGAAGACTCCAGCAGCCCGTTATAGAATATAAAGACGACGATGACGACGACGATGCGGACCGACTAATGGAAGTGGACTTGAACACTGGTTTAACGAGCCCCGTGCAGGATGGAAGACTCCAGCAGCCCGTTATAGAATATAAAGACGACGATGACAACGAAGACGGACCGTGCCCCGAGTGGGTCGAGAATCCGGAGGTTGGCTTTGTGCTGGCCACCGATTCAGAAGACGACGACGACGACGACGACGGACCGTGCCCCGAGTGGGTCGAGAATCCGGAGGTTGGCTTTGTGCTGGCCACCGATTCAGAAGACGACGACGACGACGACGATGACGACGGACCGTGCCCCGAGTGGGTCGAGAATCCGGAGGTTGGCTTTGTGCTGGCCACCGATTCAGAAGACAACGACGACGACGACGATGACGACGGACCGTGCCCCGAGTGGGTCGAGAATCCGGAGGTTGGCTTTGTGCTGGCCACCGATTCAGAAGACGACGACGACGACGACGATGACGACGGACCGTGCCCCGAGTGGGTCGAGAATCCGGAGGTTGGCTTTGTGCTGGCCACCGATTCAGAAGACGACGACGACGATGACGACGGACCGTGCCCCGAGTGGGTCGAGAATCCGGAGGTTGGCTTTGTGCTGGCCACCGATTCAGAAGGGGAGGATGGACATGATGGGGACTCCGAAAGTCTCGAATCCTCTTCCGTGTACAAGGAGACAGTAAAGTTCTTGGAAGGTATTGGACTACCTGATCCCACCCCTGCCCAACTGAAGATGGCCTTACCCCTTTTTGAAATCTTAGAACAACTTAAGAATGCTTCAACTGACACCAAGAAGATTCTTTTCAGTGAGCGTCTGGGAGGGTCAAGGAAACGGTTTTCCCAGAAATCTAGCATAGCCCGAGCTATACGTCTGTCCAGGAACTCTATCTTCCCAAAGAACAAAAGCAAAAAGCAGATGACGTCTCGTCGTCGCATGGCTGACTACAAGCGCCGTGCTGTCGATGAGTTCCTGCGCCGTGAAGACAATTCGTACACACTTCCCGACAAGAAGTACTACAGAAAAGACGTCGGCATTCCTATTGTTGCGCTGGTAGACTGCATGCGCAACTTACACCGCAAGTTCGTCGTGGAGACGGACCTGGCCTTGTCCTTTGCTACCTTCTGCAAAGCAAGAGACAAGCGCACCGTGAAGACCTCTGTCTTCCTGAAACGGTCGGTGTGCCTCTGCAAACCGCACGCCAACATGGGATTGATGCTCGAGGCTGTGCAGGGCTTGCCAAACCGCACATCTGAGCTCCTACTCTTGTCGGACGAAGACATCACGGCTGCACTGGATGCCATTACTGCAGAAGTAGTCCAGTTCAAAAGGTGGGACAAGGAGACACGATGGTACCCCCCGGAGGGCCCTAAGCGACGTAGGGTGTACCACACAGTCCTGGAGAAAAAACAGTACTCGAAAAGGAAGTTCAAGAAACGATTCCTATCTGCTCTTAAAATTTTCCGAGCGCACCAGGCAAGGGTAGAAGCCCAGTACACAGCTATCAAACTCCTGAAGGAAAATCTACCACCAAAGCATGTGATTTGTCAAATGGACTATGCTGAAAATTGGTCCACGTCTTTCATGGCAGAGATTCAAGCAGCCTTCTTTGGCAAAGACCAGTTGACATTACACCCCATGGTGATGTATGCTAAGTTGTTGGGAGAAGAGGGGGCCGAAAAGTTGAAAAACTTTAACTTTGTTGGATAAGCAGCGTGAAGCAAAAGTGTTTCCCCACAACCTTCACCTTCCTTTTACTCCTTGTGGCGGAAATAAAGCGTCTGGTACCGGACATGGAGCACCTACACCTGGTAACGGATTCTCCCTCTTCGCAATACCGAAACAGGTACGCTTGCCAGATGCTGAAGCGGGCATCGAACTTGTTTGGCATCCGGATAACCTGGAACTGGTTAGAGGCAGGCCACGGAAAAGGTCCCTGCGACGGAGTAGGCGGTGCTCTGAAGGGTTTGGCAGACAGAACAGTGAAGTCTTGTGGATCGATACAAACGGTGGAGGAATTCATTTCTGTTGTTCAACCACAGACTGAAAAGATCAACCTACTGAAAGCAGACCCTAAGGAAATCAAAAGCAGTACAAAGGTAGTGGAGAGTTGGAAGAGTAAGGAGGTACGAGGAATAACAGCTGTACACCAAGCCACCTTCCACGAAGGAAACCTCTATCTTCGAGAAACTTCCTGCTACAAAGAGTGCTGCTTGACCGACGACCTACGCCCAACGTGTGACGGCTGGTTCAAGGAAGGGAAGAAACCCCCTACTGTCGGCCCACCCACAAGAAGGAAGAAGAAACGTCGCCCCGCAGGAAGTGCACAACAAGAATCAGAGGACAGTTCTCAAACTGACAGCGAGCCTGATTCCGATGTGCAACCCCATTCCACCAGCGAGTCCGACAACAATCCGGACAGTGAAGAGGAGAATCCAGAGGTAATTGATATCGAGATTGCCCATGCCCTAGGAAGCAACGAAACCGCTCCTGGGGAAGCAGAATTCACCAGCGACGAAGATGATCTGCTTGACGAGGTGCACTCGACACATCGGACAGAACTTCGTCGCCGTAATGGGATAGAGAGAAGGACACGCAGTGCTGTGAATCAGGCCAAACACAGACTCGCACTACATGTCACCCAAGTCGGTGAAGAGATGGAATACACCAGCAGCAGTGAGGGAGAGACAGATGAAAGTGAGAGTGACAGTGAACAAGATGCCAACTTAGGGGATAAGTACTCTCAGTCTGAAGTGCAGCAACAAGAAAAGATCAAAAACAAGAGAAATGAAGGAAGGTTTCTGAATGAGGTGAGGGAAGAGGAGGGTGACACTTCTTCGGATGAATGGCCCATTTTGGATACGCTGGCACTGAGAGAGTACCTGGAGATACAGGAAGCCAAGACACAGAGTTCCCAGGATGAGTGGAGTTTGGCCGAAACACTGTCTCTACATAGATACAAGGAGCTCGGTCTGCACCTAACCCCAAAATCAAAAGGGAAAGGGAAAGGGAAAGGGAAAGGGCACAGGAAATCGTCAAGGAAGTGACAATATCAAAGACATACGAGCAGTTATAAATATTAAGTAATTTATTTGAATAGTATATTTAATGTCCATATTGAGAAGATATAACTTTGCTAGTTGACGAGATGTTATACCAGTAACACTCTGTGAAGTATTAATTAGCTTTACGTTTCCTCCCTGGTGTGATACTATATATGAACGTCTTTGATTCTTGTTGCCGAACATGAACCATGTATGAAATACATGTATATTTTTGTGAACGAATTTAAACTTTATTTGCACTTTGGTATAGGGATACCGTTAGATATGAAATTGTGTACATCTTTGCTTGTCAAAGACGAGCTACATTCCGCTATTTATCGTCATCCTGACCTTGTATATGAACAGGATCTATGTAAGATACGCACAGTTTTGTTATCTCGACATTTACACATATAATGGACACTATGAGATGTATATACTGCAAAGATAATTTTGTGTTGCACCATCAGCAGTGATCGAGTTGCCAACATAATATTATGTATTAAAAAGCAGATGAATAGGATTTCTATCAAAAAATATCGCAGTCATAGTTGTTGATTATTACAGTTATTGCATACCGGTAGCTATTAACACATAATAATATTAATTGAATACAGAACAAAGAAGATACCAATGGAGAGGAGGTACATTATTGATACATTATTGATATGTAAGTGGTATATACATGATAGAAAATAGAGTAGGTGATCGATGACGTACATGATCGGTGACGTACATGATCGGTGACGTACATGATCGGTGACGTACATGATCGGTGACGTACATGATCGGACCGTACTGAAATGGGATAACAGAGGGTAAATAAAAGGAAATGTTTGCATGTAACAAGGGATATGGGGAGGGACATATTGGCCACTACAATTAGTCACTGATTACAGTAATTGGGTCAAACAAATGTGGCAGAAAACAACTTTGAAATTTGTCGCGTTCAGAATAAGTAAAAAGTGGTTGAAAAGGAACAGAGGAATGGGTATATTTCAACATAAGCGACATATTTAGGCATGTTCTTCGGGACATTACAGGAGACCAGGGGGAGTGGGATAACATACTTTCTTACAAACCTGAAATCCTTACATTATAATACGATTTGGACTACATACAGATTCACTGATCATGTACGTCACCTAACGTAATAAGCAATTAATAACAAAGGTCTGTACTGGCCATGACACATATTTAAGAGATGGGACTTTCTTATATGCTGAGACAACACTTGAGAGAAGTTGGAAAAAAAATTTCAGACAAAAATAAAGCTGCCGATCATGTACGTCCGCCGATCATGTACGTCCACCGATCATGTACGTCACTTTTTTAGTTGCACTGATTTGGTGAGAGTGAGCCCTATCCATTATGGACCCAACATACATATTATCTGCTATGTCTGTATGTTATATCCGCCCACAATTTACGCCCCGAATACCACCATCTTGGTCTTTCATAAATAATGTCCTGTAGTTCCTAATAGGTGGATGTTTGCTAGTACACTATACTCTATATCAGTATAAACCGGATCCAATCAGATAACACATTGTCTGTATGTAGACCTTGGTCTTATCATATGTCAGGTTGAGATCTGATCAGCTACAACCGATTCACAGGCAATCGTTTATCGACAAACCATCCAACTGCAGTCTATATCATAAATATTGGATCAACCGAATTTATCCATGGACTTATGTAAAGAGGGTCTATGATTAATTAGTTAAAGGTCAAATCCCACAGGGCGATCTATACTGGAAAATTTCTGCGAATTGGGGATCTGTTGCGAATTGGGGATCTCCCCCCAATTTGCAACAGATGTAACTACAAGAGGGAGGTGTAACTGCAAGGAATCTGCTGCGAATTGGGCACAAAATAAGATCTAGATAATTAGATATTTTTCCTTGGTTAACAGGGAAATCTCTGCGATTTCATTATGCACATGATACATATCAATCATCTGGAAAGTCAGGGGGGCCACTCCTTTTTTCTGATTATACACAGAGAGCATTTTACAACCATTTTTCATGAATAATATACATAATCTGCCCACCACTAGACTTACATGATGTATCATTTCAAATGATGATTAACAGATATCCCTTCTATAGTAAACCAACTGTGAGCACAATTGTTATGAAGTAGCTCCCCCGAAATACAACACTCAACTCTCACACATAGAATCAATGTTGTCCAATATGCAGAGATTCAGTGCCATGTACATGTGTACAGTGGGATTTGAAACTTGTAATAGGATATGGGAACCCTTGCGAATTGGAGTATAAACAATGCTCCTAGAACGCAATATGCATAGAATGCAGAGGGTTCTCAGCCATAGAACGCCCTGTGGGTGTTGGCCTTAAGGGAAATAGCTTTTTCGGCAGATATATGAAGACGTCTGGTGAGGTATTTCCGGATCAGCAATCCAAGAAGCAGCACATTGACTTTAGAATATTGCAGCTATCTTTGACTCCAGTTGTCTAACCTCTTCAGGAACCAGGGAATATATGCATACAGAATGATAGTCAATATCATTTAAAGGGCAGCAGATATGATTGAATCTATACTTAAACTTGGAATAAAATCTTTATTAGGGTCTCTTTATTAGGGTTTCTTATCCCGATGAATCTAATTAATCCTCAATAAAGGGAAGGGTTGGAAGAAGTTATCGATCTGGAAACGAGATGTCGACTTTTGTCTAATTACATCGGCCAATTAAAGACAATCAATTAATGCTGCAGGGCAATTTAATGGACATGTTAAATACATTAACGGGTGGAATATAAATGTGGGACTATTGTATTTCCCATAAGAATATCTCATTCAAACTATATTTTATACTCCCCATTCCTTCATAATGTATTGTCACTAATTTGCAACCATTGTTAACGTCAGTTGTGTTCTATACATCATGGTGATACACAATTATCATCATGGTCATGGAAGGCACGACATTAGAGAATTCTCCCCAAGCAACTTTCCAGATATTATATGCAGATCTCTCTACAATCAACCATCTGGATGTCAGGTATCGCTCAATATCACATCATTGCCACATCATATGGTGTCATAAACAAAAACATTGTTAATGACATCATGACTTGAATAATAGAAATATCTTGAAAGGATCCGTTAAATCACATATGCATAATACAAGAATATTTTGGGGGTTGGTGGATTTGGGGGGACTAAAGATATTTGATTTTCTTGACAGGGGGAACCAAATAAATTTAGACCAAGCGCCCCTCCCCCTGTTGTTCGAAGATGACCACTGCCTAAGATTATAATGACGTGAATATCATGGAGACAAATTCGTATTGCCTGATCTATGCCTACGTTCAATTATGGTCATGATGTGTCGAACTATCAACTTAATATAAGATGGCCATTTGCTAGGGTAGATTATATACCTATCCATGGTTAAATGAAAACCTTTGTATAGACCCTAATCATAAACAGAATCTGCTGAGAAAGCAGTCAAGAACTTACCCAATATCTCTGAACAAGGGCAATGTGAAGGCAGCAGAAGCTACACGTGCTTTGGTGCCAGCAGTAATCAATGTGGAGGTGGACGGTTACAGGCATCATCTGTGTCTGGTTACAGACATGAAGACACAACCAAGACCCCCGACACTTCACTATCAGACTGCTTAGTTGCCATTTCCCATGGAGCATGACAATGTTACAACATATACCTTTATAAGGTGATGTTAGGTTCTAAGTAAATATGTAGACCTCATTAGTTAATGTTTGCGAAACCTTCATGCTGATTTTCAAAACAGTGTAGAATTAGCTCAATGTGCTTATTTTGGGGTCACACTTTTATTCCACGCATTTGAAATAAACTGTTGGTACAAGTAAATCATGTTGAATTGTAACCTATTCCATAAGTATACAATACTGTGCTAGTGTGTCACAGTGTGGAACGCATTACCCATTGCATTTTCGAAACTAGAGACCATATATATAGCATGCACATTGCTTTAAATGAACATATTTGCATAAATCTGAATAATAGTAACATTCCATAAGATATTACCAGCATACTGCATGGCAGAACCATGGCAAACCCCCATGCCAAGTGCCCATATAAATGGGACAAACATCTCGGATGTGGTACGTGGTAGTCCTTGAACTGTGGGTAGATATAAAAGAAATGCAATAACATTGATCCTCTTATAGTAAAGAGAAGAGGTGGCTCAATTAACCACGTCTTAATCAATACCGGCAGGTAACATGGACGCGGAGGTACACATTGATTGAAATTGTGACAGGGAGTCAGTTCAGGAAAGTTATGGTAGCTTGGAAACTATATGGTACTATGGTAAAAACCTCAACAGTATAGTATACCCTTCTAGCAAAATAAGGGTTATTTGAAGGTATATAGAACACCTATGTGCAAGAAATATCAATATACTCCTATATATAGATAATGAATACACCATCACACATGCCCCATGATGACAGGTGTAAATCAATTACTGCCAGGTGAGAGGCTGATCTACAGGTATGCTGAGGAGTGTGGGTCAATCCAGCATTGGCTGGTTAGGTTGGTGTTACGGTTGCTCTGTACTGTTTTGATAGTTGTATATATATTTTCCATATTGCCTGGAGGCTATTCCAGATATTGTAATCATCTCCTCTCAATTGCAACCATAAATATGTGGGTATTGATTGTTGTATCATGGCTGTACCCATGCAACCAGCCTAGCAAAAAGTAAACTACAGTCAGCAAGGAAGGCACTGGATATATTAAGTAGTCTCAGCAAATAGCTTGTCACAACAAGGTCCAATATGTTGTCTTTCTAGTACCTTTCCAATCAAATAACTAGTGGCATATTAGTGGTGAGGGTCAAGGTTTGATTAGGCTATGGCACTGACGAAACATGGTTGTGTAGCACCTCAAAGATAATTCTTTTTTTCTTCATAATAAGTTAGCATTATTTAGCCCTGACTGAGAAAAGGAATTGATAATGCTAGTATTCCATCATATATACGTATGGCAGTACGCTGAAAACACTGAAAACCCAGGCTTGGATGAAAGTGTTCACTGCTGATGACTTTGAGTGTTCATGCCTAGTTCACTACCTGAAGTGATCATTATGATGGCCTTTAGAAGGTGATCATTTTGAGGACATACTTTTCCCACTATAGGGGGCTTTACTGTACAACAATGCAGTATACAGTACCTATTCAAGGTGATCTACTTATACTATCTTAATCATAGTTGTTTATAAAATGGAGGGATATGAAGAGTATTTGGAACTATCGACAGTCCTTCATACTATCTATATATTATAGCTTTGTCTCACAGTCTTTATTGATTCCTATATATGTATGTATGCTTCTGTGTTTGTTGTTCCATTCTTAACTTATCTGTCAGGTGCCACTATCTTTGCTACTACCTTCCTACCCTATATAACCCAGTGTTGTTACACTTTGGCACCTTCCTATCCATACAGGAGGACCTGTCCTCGACCGGGTTAACACCTGGTGTAACCTAAATCATTTGATGGTAAACACATCAAAAACTATGGTTATGTACTTCGGCTCCAAGAATCTTATAGACAATCTGGACGAGTACGACATGAAATTGGGAGATGCTGTTCTCCCAGTAACAACGAGCTACAGTTATCTAGGGATTGAGCTTGACTGCAAGTTAAGCCTGAACAGTCAGATGACCAAATTGAAAAAGAGTTACAATCAATATCCAAACTAGGATTCCTCAGGAATTTTCTACCAAAGGAAGCAGCAATAACAGTCTATAAAACAATAATATTACCCTCCGTAGACTACTGCAGCTTTTACAATGGAAGTGCCGGAAAAACAGAGCTTGGAAAACTGCAATGCTGGCAGAACAGGGCATTACGCATCTGCACCAAATCCAAAGTCGTTGAGATGACCATAGATGAACTGCATGCTAGCACCAATACTGAAAGGCTGGAAACCTGCATGAATAAGCAACTCTCTGATGATGTGGGAAAGGGCCCAAGAGGGCAAAGCAACCATAACCCTTCTAGCCAGGACCCAAGGTGACAGAAAGTTGAAGTTTGCAACCCGCAGAGCGAGAACAACTTTATATCAGAAGAGCCCTTATCACAGGGGTGTGTCATTATGGGATAGTCTACCTGAGATGACTCAGAAGCTGGAGACAAAAAACAAGTTCAAGAATGCCATCGATGGAATTATACTGTAACTTACCGACAACATTTAGTAATCTATCATTAGAGACTTCAGAGTGGTGTGCGTGTCAGTCATGTATCCTAGTAACGAAGAGGCCTCCTGTAAAAACTCAATCTGCATGTACCCAAGTATTTTCACAACTCTAAGTTTGTTTCCATTATTCCTCATAATTACATTTCATTTCTTACTCATTTACTTGTACATGATTTCTTGGTCCTCACGTATTAAGTCCCCTAGTGGATGCTTAGTGACATTGCTCGGTCTGTATATGTCCCTAAGGCATAATTATGGCCTTTCAAACATACTCTGAAACAACAGTGGATCTAAGTGTGAAGTAATCTATTGCCGCCTACTGTGAAGTGATCTATAAAATATTGTTACCTCCCTGTAAAGTAAAACCGCCTATTACCCTATGGAAGAACAATGAGACTGTTGCATGCCCAAAATCCTCAGGAAGCCTGTGCAATGAGCAACAGATGTCTCAGCCCAATTTAGTTAGTCCGCATACAGAGAACAGGCCCTTAAAGTGCACTGGGAATTTCAAAAGGTGGAAGTGGAGATCTGGGACTTCAGGTGTGCGCTGATAGGGTTGGACGCTAGTTGTATGTACCGTGTCTCGGGAGTCTTCTGGCTGTTGCATCACTATAATAGCAGTTACATGTCAGAATGTACTTAAATTAATGCTCTGTGTAACATAGCATAATGTCATGATCTACATTTGGGAGTAATTATAGACTAGTTGAGTGCTCATTAATAGCGTAGGGAATATCTGAATTAATAATCATGCGCAGTGTGTTGATACCTGCAAAACTACATGTGTATTCCCTGCAAGATGTGTTTTAAAGGATTCAACCATGAACAGACAGACAGGGTATAGTCCCATTGAGAGGAAGCACCTTACCGGAGAACCAGCCTTTAGAAGGGCTGATGTTTCGATTGGAAACCATCCTTCCCCCATTACCATGATAAGAATAGCGTGCACGCCTTGCAAGGTGGCATATAAAAGGAGGTGTGAATACCCTCACCTGTTAGTCATTGGCGTTGCCAATGGCATTGCTTAAGTCTCTACTTGCCCCAATCACCTTCTTCAAACGTGAATACCAGAAGCAAAGACCAGGGAGTCTTACTTGCACAATTTCTAGAACATGCTGTTTATAAAGACATGGCTACGGAGAAAGTGTGGGCAAGCAAGTGGAAAGAGATGTATGAATATTCTTAACCCTGATATCTAATTTCGTCAGTGTCGCTTGTACATTATGATGATCAAGATAGTTTGTCCACATTACACAGTAATGTTACTTTGGTGAATACAGTGTATAAGTAGTGTACCCTCCCTCTGCAGAAGGAATCAGGATCGTCTCTAGTGTATGCGCGGGAGCCTGTAGAGACACTGATAGTGACAACGATGGGCAAGGCCAGTATGTCTGGCCGGGTGTCTGGTATATTCAGTATAATATAATCTAAAACACTGCTGTCGACCCAAGCACTACCCCTGCTGATAGTGGAATAGGGTGGACCTATATATGTGTGTTAGCTGGGGGGATAGACTCTGGATTAGACAACTGTGCTGTGGTTTATTGGTAATTATGATGCTGTATTGCTATCAAATCGATGAGGGGTATTGTAGGGCTGGGCAGCATACATCTGATAATTAACACGGTTCTGTATGAAATGTTACAAAGGGGGAAAACATGTGAATTAAGTTGGCCTCATTACAGCACTAGAACCACTGCCACAAGGCATCAGAGATGACAATACCAAGTGTAAGCCGAGTGGCAATCTCCCTACCCAGTGCTGTTTAATATTGACACTTTCCCCCAACAGCTTAAACAACCAGAACGGCTTACCAACTACAGTTCCATCAGATAGATTGCATTACCATAGATAGTAACTTCAAATGCCCTAGCTCAATCTACTATACTATGGGGCCATAACATCGTGGAATACAGTTCATGGGATGGCCCTGTTACCAACACTAAGCTGTTTAGTATAGCTTCCACTTGAAATCTGCGAGAAAGGCAATCTATTAAATAGCTACATTGCCTAGATACCATTCTCCATGTTGTCCTCCTATGACTATGTTCCATCATCCATTAATACAGGTTGCACAGACTAGATTCCACTAAACAAATTAGAATACCAAATGGCAAGTGTGCATTGGTTGTAGCTAGGTTCTAGATGGAAAAATGCAATGGCTCATGTTATGTACCTAGTCTACTGCTCATGGGTGAGAGTGAGAACAATCGATTGTAGTCAATGATAATGTTATCAACCTCATCTGCAAATGGTGACAAATGCCTAACCCATTAAGGGCAGCATAAATGCTAAATAAATGCATTGTGCCTTGTTATTAATGTTGTCATGATGAAGGAATGCAGAAGTAACAAGTAGCATATTCTAATAAGGGGAGCTCTGGCACATGTATGACTCCCTTAGGTGAGGCAGGGGGTTATGTGACTCCCCTTGGCGACTCCCTTAGGTCAGCCAGGGAGTCCTGAATGTAAGTACCTTAGTCAGCCAGGGGTCTCCTAGAGAGGAGGGTCATTCTGGAGTTAGCAAGGATTCCCTTTTGGCGCTTTGTTTTTTCTCTCTATGATGCTGACAAACGAACACAAAACCTCGAGGTATCATGCCGTCCTCAAAGGGTTAATACATTGATGGTGTGACCAAAGGAGGGTCTGGGGTTATGTTCCCACCTCCCCACCTTATTTGGCAATATAGGGTCGGGACAGCCTCGACCTGGGTCACATGCTATTTAAGATCGGCTATAGTCAAGGACAGAGTGAAACACATTTATTTGTGTGCAATTTAGAGTGAGGTGAAGCCCTTGTTTGATATATCCTTATAGATAGATGTTGTAAACGTCGGTGGTTTAACTTAGATCTTTCCAGAGAAGTAATCTGACTCCATTTTGCCTGTAGAAACGGACGCCATCAAGTGACGTCACTTTTATTAACGGAAGTGAAGTGGACGCTGGTTAGGCGGTAGCATATTTTCGCGCGTCGTCAAATACGCAACAGATGTGATAACATAACATAGGCCTATGATGGGCGCTCTTACAGGTGTAGATCAATCACTGCCAGGTGAAAACCCGGATGATAGAACGGATCTACAGGTGTGCTGGGCGTTGGTCGAGCACTAGCTAATCACTTATTTTCTCCTGGTTGCATTACACTGTATAAACCTTTCGAAGATTAGATTCCTGTTGAACTTTCCTCCCATCCTCAAGTTATCCCAACTATTGCAATTATCCCTGACCGATTGCCACCATAAACTCATCAAGCCTTAAAGGGTATTACCGTGTTACGTTACACCATCTAACAGCTAGGGCTTGCCAGCAAGTAACACCTAGATTATTACAGTAGTTCCTGCAAATAATATTTTACAACGACGAGGCAGTGGATCAATATCTCAGTTCGATTGATTTAAGGTGGGTCGCTACCCTTCGATCAAAGTTAACAGAATCTCTCTATTTTTTTCCTACATGCAGTCTAGATCACATAGAATCGGAAAATGAAAAGAAAAATGGGGGGTCCCGAGCTACTTTTTGAATTACAGAATTTAGAAAAATTTAAGTATTTTCATTTTTCACAAAAAAATGGAAAAAAATGTGAAAACTTCCGTGATTTTTTTTCATATCAACAATTATGCACAGAAATGTGAAACTTCACATGTGAAACGCCTATATGTTCCACTTTACTGTAAAAATAATTTTACAGTTGTATGCAATGGCATTCTGGGTAAAAAAATGATGTTTCCGGAAAGAATAGGAACAAATTTTCATTATTTTGTAGCTTTATTAGCTAAAAATAGTATTCAAAGTTAACAGAATTTTGTTTAACTCTCTCAAAAAATAGTTAAGATCATTTGCTAACATATGGAAGTGCTTTTGATATGGGGTCCCGGACATATTTTTAGGTTTTTTGGCCTTTGAAGTTAAAAAATAGTGCAAAAATGGTCTAAATCTTATATTTAATGCCTAGAATGTTTGGTAAAATGGCAAGAATCAGGGTCTAAAATGGTTGTACTTCATACCCTTGGTTACTTCGAGCAATGTAATGGCATTTATATCAATCTAGATGATGATTTATTGATAAATAATTCCATCTTTTTAGGTTATGTCAAAAATAGCAAATATTATCAACTACAAATATATCAAATATTTAAAGTCCAATATAAAGCTCAATTTTCCTCAAAATCGTCTAATTTTTGGATATTGCTTAGTCAGCATATATATGTACCCAGTGATTAAATATCAGCTCATTCTGAGCCATTTAAGCTATATGCGCAGATACCTGCGCAGTGTGTCCATATTCAAGAGGTAGCGACCCACCTCACTACAAGGGTAGACAAGGGTTGCCTCGGGTATTGCTGATAAAAATGGTCAGAACTGGTAAGGTATAGGGATATGATTTTGAATCATCAATAGGACTGGGTGCACACCTGACTGGTATTTCTAACAGTTGTGATGTAGCAGATAGAGCTGGTAACCCTCTGAATGCTAGCATATGTTTTCCAAGGTGAATATACTGGCTTGTAGGAATCAGATAAAAGGTTGAATTCTAGTTACCTTCCTACCTGATGCAGCATACTAGTACTCTGCAATATAAGGTGCTTAGGTTTTAAACATGTTTAGGTCTAAACATGTTTAAAGTCTAAACATTTTACTAGGTTTGTGTCTTCGAATCCTTATGTTTAGGAATTAAACACATATTTTATTCTAAGCCCCTAAACAGTTAGGTTAAATATGTTTAGATGTTTAGTATTTAAAAAATATGATGGGCAGGTGTTTAGGATGTAAACATGTCATGTTTAGTTAGATGTTAATACATCAAATACATACAAGATGGCAGCACAGTAGTTGACTGTAGTTTCTACATCCACACAAATGTTACTGTTGTGCTAAAAGTGCTTAAAACTGAGTAAATTAACTGGATTATGATAAGAAACAATAGAATAATATACTCATTGCAGGGTTCAAGGGTTGAATCCTACATTAGTATGATCACTGCACAATAAAGGCACATCTGCTTCATAGACACCCTTTTTGAGAAGTCTGAGAATGGATATAGCAAACTCTTCCCTAAAGGTTGGTTGTATTGACTCAAGGTTGTACCTACGTCAAAGTAGAGGCCTATGTTCATTACTGATGCATACATTGGCTTACAGGGGGTCTTCAAGATACTACACAGAAATGAAGCAAATATGAATTTACTAAAACTGGGTCTAAATCCTTCTCACAACTTCCAAACCCGTCTCCAATCGTCGCCCTAGCCTTCTTCCACCTTGCAGCCACTTTACAGCTTGTAACACGCCTTAAAACAGACACAAACTGAAAAAACAACGCTGGTGACTGCTCCCCGGACGGCTTCGTATCACAATGGCGCTTCTAGACCCGAACAAGGCGGAAGCCAAACTCGCGCATGCGCGTCTAAAGTTATCCGGCCATATCCTGCTGCTATTCCCGGGCTACCTTCGTATGATAATTATACCCATGAAACCACATGTTGCTTCATGGCACAATATGAATTTACTAAAACATAAATATCAAACATGATAACATGTCTCTACATGTCTCTGGACACATTACTTTTAGCCTTTGACACTTGACACAATATTATGATAAATGATTGAATTTCTAAATACTTTATTCTCATAAACACATTGATTTTTAAACACTTTGACCTCCTAAACATCCCTATGACATATTAGTTTCTAAGCACTTAGCTAAACACATTATTGGTCTAAACATGTTTAGGAATATATTGTGTGGACAAATACGGGGCAGGATTGTGTTTAGGAATGTGTTCAGGATCTAAACACACTTTTTGCAGTGTAGGCTTTGTTTTTATCCCTATATCCCTATGTGGCTTAATTCAATCATGCAGGTTTTAAAAAAAAATGAATTCGAGATTGTTTAATGAAGGAGTCTTGTCTGTACGTATATACATTGCGAGAAATGCGTTATGTGGTTACAATTATGCGGTTGGTGCAGAAGGTGTGGTTTCTTACTGAGGTCAATGGGGCTTTGAATATCAGAGTTGAAGGAGGAAAGCCTTTTTTATCCGTGGCAATTTAAGGTTATAATTCGTGCAGACTAGTGCAGTAGTTACAGACTAAGCGTAAATACCAGACTCACCCTCAGAATACAGCCTCTATATTATGGTGGCACAATGTTTAGCTATTTTTATGAATTTGCATGATTCTGTCCATCACACGACTGTATGGCAGTTCAATTAAGACAACCCTATCTCAAAATAGTACAAATGTATATTGATTCATCTTCTGCTAATCTAATTTCATATATAGACTGGAGATCAAGAAAAATATTGATGTTCTGTTGATCGGGGCATGCGGATGGATTAATACATTCAAATTTGAATATGTATACTGGTGATGGTAAGTCCTGACAATAGAGTAAAGACGGAATGATGGAAGGACTGCTGAGCTAGTGTATTGCCTTTTTAACATTAACACAGCCTGACAGGTAGGGAAACAATATTGTATCTGTTCCAACTGAACGTCGCTATGTATATGTCACGCGCGATATCGGAATTTGCGCAATATCGGAACTCCTACATGGTCATGAAATATATTATAAAATATATCAATATACCCCTCAAACAGAAAGGTAGGACAAGAAAAATATCTGCTAAAGGGGTTATCATCTGGGGCCCAGGCAGCCAAAGCTCCAATGTTTTAACACAGCAGAGGCATTTCTGCCACACCTTATTCACAGCTACATACAGGTGTGACATGCATGTGGGTTCTCCCTGCCTGTTGTCACACCTTCAAAATGCAGTACAGCATCCTCAAACATCAGTGAAATATATATTTATATTCTACATCTGTAGGTACAGTAAAAACAGGTAGGAATTCTGAAACTGTGCAATCTAACTATGGTGCAATTCCGGAATTGCCCTGCGCAGTTCCGGAATTGTACAGGGGCAATTCCGGAACTGTACAGATTCTGATTCTGCGCCTGACATTTATACCTCATCTTGAGCGGTTATCCTCTTCCCCAGTGGACAAACTTTAGTTGATTCAATGTTGATTCAATGTGTGTAGCAACATGATATCAACAGTTGATAGAGGGTTGTCATTTAGTTGATATTGATGAGGTCATCAACGTTGATCATTCAACAGTGATTCAACATTGATATGGCCATTGTGAATCAACAATGAATAAACATAGTAAATGATGATTTACATTGATTTAATATTGACTGCTGATGCATAATTTGAGATTAAGAATATAGTCGTGTTTTCAACCTAAATGCAGTATTCTTATAGGGGCATTCCTTGCAATTTATATTCAATTTATATTATTTTCATTACAACAGCCCCCCCCCCATTTCTCCAAGATTGAATGCTAATTCTAGCACCATCCAGGGCAGGGGTACATGAGTGACCTCTGGTGATCGCACTAAGGGGCACACATATCCATTTCAAACTTACCTGGTCAGGACTGAGGCTTTAACTATTATTCTTAGCAACATAAGGGGTGTCTTACTGAAACCATGCATTTATTCTTGTCATTTAATTCCAAATGTCAACCAAATGCACACACCATAGTTGTCAATGAAAATGAATGAGCTTTTGATCAATTGTATACATTGATGAAAACATAAGAGCTTACAATTACAGAAAATAGATGTAGCATGTAGATAGATTTGCTAAGGAGTAGGTTGTGGAGGCACCTAGTGGGAAAGGCAGGAAACACATGTTTGGTTTAAGGTTGATAACCAAACATTGCATCAATGTTGAAACAGGTGTTGGTTGACAATCTTTAAAGAGTAACATTGCATCAATGTTGAAAAGATGTTGATCTACCATGTAACCCTATATCAACCAGTTGTCAACGTTGAATCATGGTTTAGTGCCCACTGGGTCTATCTATCCCTCCATTCCCTGAGTGTTCTCTCGTACTCTCGCCCTGACTTGACCTGTCTTCCTACAGTTCCTCTAACTATCTAGCCTTGTCCCCTGCCCCTTTCTTTCTTGTATCAGTTAGCTTCTCTTTTCTGTTGTGTCTGGCACCTATAGCACCTTTCAATACTTACTTTATTCCTCTTCTTTTACATTGAAGGTCTTTCGAATGTTTAGGCCTAAATGAATAATACAGTGATTGATTGAATACGGCATGTGAGAGGGTCACCCATACGACTGTAGAACCTTGCTTTTGGCGGTAAATCTCTTTTCACCTCACTCTAAACCAAAGCCTACTGAGGAACTGATAGAAGAGTGGACAAATGGTCAAGAGTCCAAATCTTGAGCTGGCCCTTTGCGACTGTGCATGCCCCAACTCCTCAGAACACCCATACAATGCCCAACCGGAAGCCCTAGTCTAATTTAGTTAGTCTCCCCACAAGAGGACAGACTCTTACCACGCACAGGGTCGGCTGGGTGCTAACGGTGTATGTTAGGGGAGGAGGGGACTGAATGATTGCATCTACAGTGTCCAAGTATCTGACAAATCTATACTTGGTGTGGCTTTCAATGAGTCGTGAAGGGAATTACACCAAGGACATGCACCACTATATATGAATTATCATTGTATCTAGCGTATTATCGAATGTTATAAACCATACCGGTAACTTATCAATTACTTATGGATAGTTGTTATTCTTCCAAGGTGTGTTACACAGTAGAGGTAGGGTATATATCAAAGGGAGGTATAGTACAAAAGGGAAGAGATGCGATAGACCAGCAGACTACACTACCCTTCTGTTTCGATTTAGAATTATCTTTATCACTTCTTGCTGAGAGACAGCTTCACAATGTATACAGGCCGATGGCGTGGAACAGGAAGGAATGAGTACAAACGACGCTTTTGGTAGGATCTATCCGAGGTATTGAAAATACTTGCGACTTATACAAATTTAAGTGTAAAGCTCATGGATAGCTTTTAACTATTGTTGATATTCGCAATATAAAGATGCAAACCAAGAATTATTATATAAATCTAAAGTAATCAATTTATAACTTGAAAATGGATATGCCTACAATGGCAGTTTGTTATATTTTACCAACGTCAATAATGACTTGGGTATAGACAACTTTACAACCAAAAGGTGCATGGGCTTTAATGAAGTATGCAGCACAAACTACGCACCTTAAGCGTCATTCTCCTATAAAAGTCTGTTATATACATGGTGAGATGCTGCCCTTAGTAATGTTCCACAACACGCACGATCTCCACTTACCCAAACCCACTCCTCTACCTTTCTTATTGCATCTCCTTATATCTCATTACCCTTGGCCTGTCAGCCACGGCTCCATCCTCACTACTCCCCCTAATCACTTCTGTGAGCTGAGGGAAGTACCCCAGGAAAAGACGTTCTCTCTCCTTTTATTTCTCATCATTGCACAATTCCTATTGAACACTGCTGCTCATGCATGGCTACACATAATGTGTTGGTAAGTGGGAGGATAATATTGAAAAGCTTCCCCCTGTTGTTTCCTTATTTGGGATGTAACGTTTTCTTTTACACATGGCTTGTTCTGATGAAATGTAATCAAAATAGAGAAATTGACTTTCGCAGGCTACAATATAATCTTGACATGGAAGTGCATGTGCTTATTTTGCAAAAGACGTTTAAAGGTGAATAGCCTAAGGTTTAGTTAATAATTTTGGATTGTCCTAATGTGTCATCATGCACATTATTGTCGTCTCTGTAGCCTACCTATTAAAATACATGTCTTATCATGCATAATAGTGTCGTCTCTATAGCCTACCTATTAAACTTCAAGCCTACGCAAGGATAGAATTTAGTATGATAGGTACTGGCAGTGTCATAGATAGCCTATGTGTCTGGCGTTATGTATATTCAGTGTATAATCTATCCAGACCCCGAACCTAACCACCAGTTCTGCTGGTAGTGAAATATGGTGGACCGATTTAAAGAGGTTCCGGATGGACCAATGAATAGACAATACACTATACGAGGGTGTACTGTGATTCATTGATCACATTATTCTATACATCATTGGATTGTTGCAACGGTAACAGTTTGTACACTAGTATCTAAAGACACTATTTTGTGCATAACGTAATAAGTAAAATTATTCCCCACATTTGTATCAAGTTGGTCCATTCTGAGCAGGAAGGTTATTCAGTGCTAATATTTATACTTATAGTATTACCTCCCCATTTCAGGAGGATTAGACCACAGCATAACAAAGCTCATAACAACGAATCATACAATCATATAGTGACAATAGAGTAGTTTTAATTAAATTGTCTCCATAGCCAAAATATTTTCAGACAATTGAAACTACCATTTGCTACAAGTTTTTGGCTTTATAGTATACGCATTCCTTCCTATCGTCCCATGAGTCTTGAGAAATCCCCACTTTCATAATCAATTCACAACATGATAAAACCATTATAGCTACAGTATCAGTAAGGAGATTGTCTTCTCAAAGGAGGGTCTGATATCATTTACGTCAGCCCTAGAGTCACGTAAGTAGACGTGGTCTGGATGTTGCAAGTCTGTAATTGGATTAACGGATATGCCTCGTCAGCACTTCTGTGTAGAAGTTCTCCCTAATTAAGAGCTGGAATACGTAGCTTCGGTGTAATGGCTCATAGTATTGGGGTTTTCTTTTGATTGTGTAAAAAGTATCAAAAACAACGCACAGTTGAAAGCAATGTAATATGCCCGATATATATTGAGTGACAAATTCTTGATACATTTCCAGTCTTTGGGTGCGGCCCAAGGATGCCCTGGAGTTATATATGGCAACCGCCTCTCCCCCAATAGCTGGCTCATTTCACATTGCCCACTGAGCTGTATCACTGACTATAATGTACCCCGCTATCGGCTTAATGCTCCATCTCTTTACATTATTCACACTAATGGGTGCTATACTCCCTGCTGATGATGTACATAGGTGAGGAGACGTAAGAGAGGGGTTTGTTATTCAACTAGGTTGGCCAAGGTTTGAGGAATATCCAGACGTTTTCCATGCATGCATCCATTACCAAAGTAAATTAGAATCTCCTTGCACGGCTTCTGTCCGTGAGACAATAGTCATCCATGTTAATGGCATGGTAATAGGCATAATGGTCAATAACGGACGTGTCAGACCCAGACCACATATACAGTACTTGTAGCCAACGGCTGATTGCAATATGGTGTATTCATACTCAAATTGACCTGTACCTGTGGTAAAGCTAAGGTTACACCCCCTACAACCTTTGGGAAAAATTAGATGAAAAATGGCAAAATCTGGTCAGAGCTGATGATTTTGACAAAGCGATAAGTGACACCAGAGACATACAGATGTCTCTGGTGACACTTACAGTCCTAATTATGCCTGAAATCCACAGGTATCTCCTTAAACCCACACCCGTTCTCGCGCCACTCTGACTGTTACTGGACGAGTATCGAGGGTTATGCCTTTAAGTTGGCTCACTCTGATCCTACATGGGTTTATATTTTATATTCGAATATGTTTTGTAGTATTGATAATAGTGACAATTTAAAAAAAATGCATTAGAATAAATGGGTGGTTACAAAAAAATGTATTTTCAAACAACGTGAGACTTAGATGAAGTTAGATAATATATGGACCCGTTTGGACTGTTCAGGCAGAAAGCTTCTTTCCATTCCCATGCAGTTGCTTTGTTGTTTAGATACATGGTACATAGTATAGGGGACGTTAGGGCAGGGGTGACCGGTCATGGAGGTGGCCAATGCTGGTTTGTGGTCAGTGACTCCGGGGCAGTGACCCTTCTCACCTCCAGGGTCAGTCGGTGACAAAAAGGACAGGGAGTTCACAAACGCCCTTTTCTCTTTTGTTAAAGCCCTGTTAGTTTACAAGTTCAATGACAATAATGGTGTCTCTTTACAAGTCCATGGGTACATGTATAGACATGTGTATATATATAGAACGGAGGCGGTGTACTCCAAGGCTCTGATCTATAGGTCACTAGGTATTTCCCTTATTCCCTGATGAAATACATTATGTTACACTTGGCATGTCGTCACCTTGTCTCTAGTGGATACTCACTTCAGCAGATAGCTGCATCCAGTTTGCGATTACCTTTGTGCCAATATAGATGAAATGAACGTGTAGGTAGTTATGGAAGTGGGGGGGGGGGGGGGGGTGACTGGTGTAAGGAGCTGTACAGGCTATAGATAAAGTGCCTCTACATGGGTACTTGAATATATGACCGTGTCGCAGTGTCGATTTTTAGCAGAAGGGCCGTGTCATCGTGTCGATTTTTAGATATATAAGAACTTAGAGAAAAATCCCTGTGGGTCGATTTTTACCTCCAACTTCCCTGTGTCTGTCGATTTTTAAATGGGCCTAAAACGGCCGTGTCGCCGTGTCGATTTTTACCCATGCAGAGGCACGATAAAGGCTAATGCATCTCCTGGTATGGTAATTCTCATAAATCAAAATGCATATGTCGATAGGAGGATTTCGCAACAGGATCTATGTTTAATTAGCGTAATCTATAGCTTTCCTTGTTCTAAAAAAAAACAAAAAAAACTTGGTAGACCTAGCCTTATAATAGAAATACCTCAATAATTGCTACGTTAGGGATATAGTATAGGTGGACAAAATTAACCCTACATCCCTCTAGCAAACAGACTAATCCCTATCTAAAAATGATAGGACTTATTTATACCTATACAGTTCGATATTCTCAGCCAATACCATCTATCACAGCCCCATCCATTTACGGCACATCCATACAGACGCCCCCATCCTGCCCCGTTCATGCCATTCGGTAGTTCGGGCAGTCACCCGACCCCGTCTGTACCTGGCCTGCACCTGAGACAAGTGATGCAATATTCAGCACACAACAAGGATGAGATAACTCAATATTGTCCCCGCCATTACAGCCTGTGTGGGGGATGTTTGTTATACATGCGCTGTTATAGTCTTTGTGGGGAATGTTTGTTATTCATGTACTCCCTGGAAACAAATTCCCGTGAATTACCCCTGAATAACACGGGTTGAACTGGGGTCAGTCCCGGGAATAACCCGGGTTATAATCCCGTGATTTCACGGGATTCTGTGAGCAAAATTTCCCATTATATCACGGGATTCTGGTAAACAGGATGGCATGGGTTCGAATCCCATTGCTGACCTGCCTAGTTTTATTGTAGCTAATGTGTCCTCTGTAATTCATTAAAACCACCATGTAAAAATATCTACCCATTTCACATTTATGCATTTATTCATTTATACATTCAACCATTCACCATCTGTATTACCTGACTGGGAAGGGAACCAGCTACCTTCCGATCCATAGTGCTGTGCTCTAGCTGCTCACCTAGCAGGGCATGTGTTGGGAGAGGTATATAAACTGTGACCAGTGGTGACTGTACCATGAAACCTAGAGTTGTTGCTGGGAAAGAGGGGTGTTTGTATCCTATGGTCAACTAGGGTGTTTTCTGCTGGAACTCAAAATGATAAAAGGGGCCTTTAGCAACCATGTTAAAGCTCATAAAATGCAGACATAGCAGTGCTGAAGGCATAGGGTACGTCTGGGTTAAATGAGCTACGTCAGATTTGCTAATCCACGTAAAAGCTCATTAAACGCAGACGTAGCAGTGCTGAAAGCATAGGGTACGTCTGCGTTAAATGAGCTACGTCGGGTTTGCTAAAGGTCCCTAAAATCAGGACAGACTATAGGTCTAGGGAATAGCAGTAATTCCTATAAGACCAGTGGTGACTGTACCAATAGGGACCTCTAGCAAACATTATGTAGCTCTTTAAACACTGAAATAGGAATACTAAAAGTATGGGCTTGTCTGCATTGAATGAGCGACATGTATGTTGTTGTTACTAAAGGTCCCTATTACCTAGAGTGTTTGTTGGGAAAAGAGAGAGCATGCATACTCCTTAAACCTATAGTCTGTCCTGATTATATCATTTGATTTCTGGGAGAAAACACCCTAGTTGACCATAGGATATAAACACCCAACAACAACTCTAGGTATCATGGTACAGTCACCACTGGTCACAGTTTATATACCTCTCCCAACACATGCCCCGCTAGGTGAGCAGCTAAAGCATAGCACTATGGATCGGAAGGTGGCTGGTTCCCTTCCCAGTCAGGACCGCCACTATTTATTAAAGTGGCCAGATACATGTTTGTTTGTTTTTTGATATATTGGGATTCTATCCTGGTGAACAGGGTTTCATGGGTTGGTGTCCATTACTAATAGACCGGAATGGTCCTGTGTAATGGATATGAATATTCATAATTGTAAAAATGCATGTCCTGACTGGGAAGGGAACCAGCCACCTTCAGATCCGTAGTGCTGTGCTCTAGCTGCTCACCTAGTGGGGCACATGTTGGTAGAGGTATATAAACTGGTCCCAAAAGCATGTTTAGGTGCCTACATCTACATTATCAGCCATGTAGGGTTTGATAAAGGTCTCTAGTGTTGGAGGTCCCAACTACATGGCCTTGTAGCAGAGTCGGTAGAGCATTGCACTATACATCAGAAGGTTGAGAGATCAAGCCCCGATTGATTTTCTCTTTTATATAAGCATAATTTATAGAAATGTTTCATATTAAAAGATGTACAGCAGTCAAAATTTAATCACATTTTACAATGGAATATTGGTCTATAGAGTTTCTATTGTTGAAATATGAAGGGAGGGGCACAGATAAAGATAATTAGTCATCATGGAGGTTTGTTGTGCTTCCTGGGGGTTTGAACCCACGTCCTACTGATTGACTGGGGTAAATCCTGTGATTTCACGGGAATATACATGTGAAATCACGTCTTTCAATCCCGTGATATCACGGGAAATTTTGCTCACAGAATACCCAGAAATTCCCGGGAATATCTCGTGACTTGTTACCAGGGCTGTTACAGTCTGTGTGGGATGTTTGTCATACATGCACTGTTACAGTCTGTGGGAAATGTTTGTTATACATGCGCTGTTATAGTCTTTGTGGGGAATGTTTGTTATTCATGTACTGTTACAGTCTGTGTGGGATGTTTGTTATACATGCGCTGTTACAGTCTGTGAGGGGATGTTTGTTATACATGCGCTGTTACAGTCTGTGGGAAATGTTTGTTATTCATGTACTGTTACAGTCTGTGTGGGGAATGGTTGTTATTCATGTACTGTTACAGTCTGTGTGGGGGATGTTTGTTATACATGTACTGTTAACAGCAGTCTGTGTGGGGGATGTTTGTTATAAATGAATTGTGGGGGGGATGTTTGATATACATGCATTGTTACAGTTTGTATGGGGATATCTTTTATACATGCAATGACTGTTACATTCCAAGTGGCGGAAGGTTGTTATACACGTAACGATGGTACAACATTTTGTATGCGTGTATTAATTCAGCCTCATTATATTCTGTCCATTAACTCCATGTTTGATAGTAATTATCCTTTATCCATACATCGAATTGATATCCCTTAAGTCACACATTACTCACACATAACCCCACACTAAATAGCAATATAATACTAAAGAGATTTCCAAATTTAGATATTCCTTCCACTTACAGGAGACACCAATCTCCTCACACACTCCTGTATAAAAACTCCAGACCCATACATAATCCCCACAGGCAGCTGCCTTGATGCCACGTGAAATGAGGAGTCTCCTAAGCTCCTCAAGTGTAATATTCTGTTATAGTCTATCCGATACCAATTAGCAACGGCATGCTTAGGGTAATTTCTATTTCTTGTGAGACTTATCTACATTGTATAAGTAATACCTCATCATCCTAGCTAATTAATCACGGCATGGTGTTCCCTGTCAATTCCCATTAATTTCTTATCCTGACTTGGAGTATGGATTCGATTATTTATATGCCAGAAATGATAGCTTTTCATACTACAGGGGCGGATCCAGGATTTTGGAAAAGGGGGGCGTGATATAGGCAATGTACTGGGCGTATTGGAAATGTTTACATTAAAATGTACAGAAAAATAGGGGGGGGGCGCACGCCGGGTGCGCCCCCCCCCCTAAATCCGCCCCTGTACTATGTGGGCATTATAGAGGCTGAGTATGATTCATTATGCTAGCAGCTGGAAAATGTGATAGATACATGCCATTCCTCCACTTCTCGTTAGCATCGCAATAGAAATATCTGGTCAACGGCGGAATCTAACCTATAGGCCCTAATGTATCATTTACACTGGTTGCTCGTAATATTAAAAAGAGGTTACTCAAGTTGCAGACCTTTCCAAAGGTGCCCTTTCAATGACATTTGGGAAGCGATATGTAGAGGGTCTGAGGGAATGTTGTAGGAACTGTCAAGGCTGTATAGTGTTTGTGTGTGCCTTGTGGGAAGCACTGCGTGTACAGGAAGCCAATTACACACCACAGCCTGACACAGTCAGACCGCCAGGGGTACAGGCAACTGGAGAACTGGTCCAGTCCTGTGTCCTACTCCTCAAGGGGCCTGACGTTAATGGGAACCTGTCTGTGTGTGTGTACTGGAGGGAGAGGTAGGTTCATCAGTTAAGGAGTAAGATAGCGGGAAATAGAGGGAGGAAGGGGAAGGAGGAAGGGAGAGAAAAAACAGAGATCATAGAAGCAAGAAATATAACTGAGGATTATCTACAGCACATCAATTCATTGACAGCATGAGGCTAGGCAAATGGGTCATTAAAGAGTGCTTTTTTTAACAGCAGGGGCTGAGGTGGCTTTGCGGGGAGGGGAAGGTAAAGCATTTCGACCCCTTCACCTACAGGGAGGGGTAACAAATGTTAACCCCTCGGGGAGGGGGGATTCACCTTTTTGAGCGAAAAAGCCTGTGCGTTACTATGCTTCAACGGCGGAACAAGGGCCCTGTTTTTCGGCCCACTCAGAGGAGGTCAAGAAATTTCGAACCCTCATGGGGGAGAAGAAAAGAATTTGCACGCCCGTGTGAAATCTCACCACGCCCCTGTTGTTAAAAAAGTAGCCCTCCCTTACAACATGGAAAAATATATTAACTGTCATATTAAAAACGATAACAACTAAACACCATAGGAACATAAACGCTACCTGACCTGAAACACATGATTTTGCCTGACACAAATGTATTAACGCCGCTACAAAAGAGAAAGCTTGCTAATAGCTTGAGGCAATGCCACAATAGTCGAGCCCGCCAATAATTGACTTGAGTTGCGTGCTAACTACGAAATCTCCAAAACGTTTAAGTGGCCACAGGTTGCCTTCTCCTAAATCGATTCTACAGACCATGGACTCGGAGAGTGTCTCAAATTAGGTGATACTCATATCTGGAACGGCCGGCTCTTTAACCATAAGTCCGACACTAGCAAACCTGGTGGTGGACAGGAGAACCACTCGTGTGCAATTCCCTTCTTTTTTATTTATTGTAATTTCTATCTTATCGTTGATCTTGAAAACAATTGTTCCTATATACTTGTAATATACATTTTCTATTCTGACGTCCGTACCTATGGGAATATATTAAGGCTATATACTGGTCATGTTTTCTATCATTGAGATCTTTCAAATCTTCTAAGCGATCACCAGTCCATTACCTAATGAATTAGTATCGGTTCATCTGCATGTGCATCATTTCCATATACTACCTTCTCCATATATTACTTGCTGCTTTAGGAGTTGATTATTCCCATATACTAATTGCTCCTTTATAGACTTGACATCTTTGCATATAATACTTTCCATATACTACTTACTCCTCTTTAGACCAATATCACAGCCAAGTCGAATCCTCGCAGCCTACAGCAGTGGTCAATACAAATATGAACTTGCGTTAAAGGCCATTGCCACAAGCAATTTGTAATAATGTCCCCATGGGTCTTGTGATGTCTATACTATATGGAATCCGGGGAAGCCGAAGCTGTATTAATTTATTTCTTACTAATCGTTCCGATACATTTCAAATAATCTTAGGGTTATTGGTATATATCATTATTAATATAAAAACACACTGCTAGGCGCAGGGACAATTATTAGTAAATTCGGTAAATAAACCCGTTTCTGAATTGTTCTATAAGACACACAGTGATTTTGATTGTGTGCTTTGACACTTAAAGTGTCAGTTGTGTCTTTGACTATTGATTGTAATGTTTGTTTAAAATTGATTAATTATTACGCACCTAGGGTTGTACCGTGTATGAAACACAAATTAACCCTGCACTCTGAGCCCTACTAGTTAGCGCCTGAGGCATTATGTTTACACCAAATTTGATTATGTCTGTTTCTGTGTCTGTAGGTATAGTGGACTCCTGTATGAGATATGGTTGGGGGTTGCGTGTGACTAATTATGACATACCTTAGCTATACTCAGCTCGGCCAGTGTAAAGGATTTAAGTTACTGAATATGAATGTTCAAAGTCTTCGAAGCAAGATTGAGAAGATGAGGAAAATTGAATGGAATGTTGACCACATGAGTATAACGGAAACATGGTTGAATAGGGGTGATCCTGACTGGACGGTTAGCCTACCGGGCATGACCTTCTACAGACAGGACCGCCTTGATACTCGTAGAAAGAGTGGTGGTGTGGGATGCTATGTGCCTAATCATTTTGCAGCTTATACTACAATAGTTGATGAGTTAACCTTTACTCATAAGGACCTTGAATGTCTGGGTCTGTTAACCAAATTTCCCGGTCAAAAATTCAGAATTATTCTGACATTGTACAGACCTCCTAAATACTCTAATTATAATAACTGCTATAAAATGTTAAAAGCTTTGATAAAGCTGCCTGTATGTAGAAATAGGGAGCTGTGGTTGATGGGAGACCTAAATGTAAATACACTTCACCGTAATAGTCCAAAATGTAAAGCCATGTTTCGTTTTGTAAAAACTGGTAAATTAAAATATCTCCAAACCAAGCCGACACATTACCATCCCTATGGTAAATCCACCTTAGACCATGTATATACAAATTGCAAACATGTGAGGGCTGCAGGGGTTGTTAATGACATGTACGGGGATCACGCCCCTGTTTATGTTATTAAAAAACAAACAAAGATTGTCAAAAACGAGATACCAAAATGGTTACCGGTAGGTCCTACAAGGGATATGACGCTGAAAATGTGAGGAATTACATTGGACTTAGTGACTGGGTTCTTCCTGTTGGTTATAATTGTGATCGGTATATTGAGGATTTTATTGGTAAGTTGGGCGAGCATCTGGATGTGCATCACCCCATCAAGACCTTTGCTGTGTATACTCAACTAGCCGAAGGTTTTACACCTTGTATTATGAATTTAATTAATCTAAAAAATAGATTGTTGAATAAGTCAAGAAAGGTAAGGCCTGGCATTTTTAATACATACTTGGTGACTGTCAGAGCCATTGATAAGCGTGTGAATATTATTTTGGCCTCTAACAAGCTACAGAGTATTAAAGCTAAACTTGAGCGGTTTAAGGACGACCCGGCTAGATTTTGGGCTGAGGTAAATGTGGTGTGGAAAGGACCGAAGAAAGCGGTAACCATGAAGTTAAAGGGGGACGATGGTGTCTTTGTGGAAAATTTAGACCTTGCTAATTATGTGAATGCCTATTATAGCAAAATAGGCCATGATTTGGCGGCTGCCTTCATCAATGTCAGATTACCGGTAGCACTGGCTGATGCAGATTTTGATCTCGATCGTCCTAAACTATCGCTTTGTATTTTGGACTTAGATCAAATACTTAAATTGGTACGGAAAATTAGGGTGAATAAATCTTCTTGCATCCCCAATATTAAATCTAGAGTAATTAAGGATGCCTTGCTACATAAACCATGCATTCTTGCAAATATTGTAAATAATTCGATTATTACGGGTGTTTTTCCAGATAGTCTCAAAAAGGCGGTTGTGGTACCGTTACCTAAAGGGGGAGATCTGACATTGGTGACCAACTGGAGGCCTGTGAGCCAGTTAAGCATATTTTCTAAGCTGTTGGAGAAGGCTGTCCATTCACAATTAATGGCCTATTTACTACAGCATGACCTGATTAGTGAAAAACAATTCGGTTTCATGCCAGGTCGCTCTACGACAGGGGCTTGTGTTGGACTAATCCAACGACTGTATGAGTGTGTTAATAGGGGTGAGGTGGTTGCCGTGGTCTTTTTTGACCTGAGGAAGGCTTTCGACACGGTCAACCACCTCATCCTGCTAAATAAGCTGTTTGAAATTGGATGTAGTAGTTTGTGTGTAAATTGGTTTAGGTGCTATCTGGCCAACAGATCTCAGACCACAGCTGTACCGGGACCCTCGGGAGAGTTGTTTGTGTCTGATGAATGCGGTATATCATGCGGAGTACCGCAGGGTTCTGTTTTAGGACCGCTGCTGTTTAACATTTACATCAATGGTATTGTAGGTTCGTTGCAGCATTCTGATTATTTCATGTATGCCGACGACCTTGCTATATTGGTCAGTAATAGGGACCCTGTAATGGTACAAACTTTGCTACAAATTGATGTAAATGCCCTGGTTGATTGGTGTGATAATCATATGCTTACTGTTAATTCCTGTAAGACCCAGATACTCTGGTGTCGTAGTGTTGGTGATAACAGACATCTTGAAAGTAATACTATATTTTTGAAACAACAGAAGTTGAAGGCTGTTTCGAGCTTTAATTACCTGGGAGTGTTAATTGATGCGACTTTAAGTTTCGGTCCACATTGCGATAAAGTGTTGAAATCAGGTAATGTGAAACTGACACACCTACGGAGATTGAAGAAACATATGGACACTACCTTAGCATTACTAATGTATAAACAAATGATAACACCGGCACTTGAATATTGTTCTTTCGTGTTTGAAAGTGGCCCGGAAGGTACCTGCAGGGAATTACAAACTATACAGAATCACTGCCTTAGATGTTGTTTGGGTATTGTGGACCCGCGATTAATAAGCATTGTTAACCTACATACCAGATGTGATTGTGATAAACTAGCCCTCCGTAGACGTCGTAGTATTTTGAGTATAATGTACAAACATACGAGGAATGTAGAGAATTTAATTAGACCAAATAGGGTGCTTAGAAGTAATGCGCATCTCAAGGTGAAGTTGCAGCGTCCAAAAGGGGAGTTGTATAGGAAAAGTCCGCTTTATGTCGGTTCATTAATTTGGAATGAAATTGATGCAGATGTTCAGAATGCCGCTACGCTTGCATTATTTATGTCAAAGATTTGAAGTTGATTCCAGAACCATATATGCATGCCATTGTGGCCCTCGATTCTATTGTGATTTCATCCTAGCTGGTCAGATGAGCTGTATTAATGTCAAACGATATGGAATTGATGTTTAGTATGAGACGGGATTATGACCTGAACTATGTCCGTGAGAGTCTTACTATCTTCATTGCCTACGATGTTTTGTCCTGTATTTGCTGTGTAGTGATATATGAAGTATTACTATTTGATTATATTTTGATGTATGAGATGTATTTTGAAACAAAGTTTATTATACTTTGAAGATGGATATTATTATTATGGTATATTATAATTATTCATCCGCCAGATGACACGATATTGAAAGGTGCAACTTGTTGTGTATATTTTGTGTCAATAAATTTTTCAAAAACTCAACTCAACTCATGTGAACTTAACAAAGGAAGCATCAGTATTAATTATTTTCATGCTGGATTGATTTAGCTTAGAACAAGAAGAGGGATATGCTTGGCGTGTATTCATCATCATGCGTATGAACCTTTATTTTATCCATAGGGTATTGTCCTATTTATTAAATGTTTATAACTACAACAATTAGCTGTTCAATCCAGCATGGGAATATTATTACAAATGTGGGCTTGTGCCAACGGCAAGTAGTAAACTTAAAGTCTCGACTCTGCCACAGCCAAAGGTGTTCTATAGCAGAAGGGACTGGCCGGGAGGTACCTACAGTTTCTACCTCAACATACACTGACATTATCTCAATGTAAGAAATAGTTTAAATTGAAATATCTTTTTTTTAACTCCCTCTTAATCTAAGCCGACTTTTCTCAAAACTAACAACTTGTAAAATGTAATTGTTTTATCTGAATATCTGTAGCCTTACATTGCATTGAAGACAATCTATTATAATTATAAATAGCCCATTTTCTTACGTAAGCAAGTGGTTAATGCCACCAGAGGCTGAGAGCGCATCATTATGGGGACAGCATCCCACTGGCCAATCAGCATAAAATTCCCGAGGTCAGGGGTCCAATGGTGGTGCAACATGTATTATGTCAGATGCTCTCTATATGCAACAGCTGTGCGTTTAAGTTCCTGTGCTACCAATAGAGGCGTAGGCACAAAAAGTCTTCAGATGACCTATGTAGGGTGTCAACGTGGTAGATTGTCCATCGCTTACTACGATATGTGGACAGTCGAGGGAAAATGGTCCTCCAACGGTTAAACTCAATTATAAAATTGAGGTTATCAGCTTTCCAGTGATATATTTCATTAGCACGTACCACTTCTAGTTATTGAGAACTGGCTCCTTGAATATGTGTGGGCACCGTCCAATCTCAAATGCCAATAAGCTCTATCTTACTCTGTTTTAGAGATATCTCTATCTAATTAGCATAATTATGAAAATTCCCAAATATTCAAACTTTTTCAAACATTTGGATACAGCTTTTTATCTTCAAATGGGATTTACATTCCGTTTTCAGCATAAAAATCTTTGTGGGGCCTGTAATCATTAATTTATTAAAAAGTTCAATTCAGAATGAAACTTGTGTTTCCATGGCAAGCAACAAGTGCAAAAACACCAATTTAGGTCCAAAAACGTTCTTTTTACATTCCAAATATGGAAGGTTTTCACTAAAGTTGGAATTTTGTAAAGTGGCTTATTGTATTCTCCATCAAAAAGTAGTATAGAACAATTTTTATGATATTTTGAACATTGTTGGCTATATGGAGCCCCCTTGTGGCTAAATTTGGAACTAAAAATCCCCCGCAGAGGTCCCTTTTCCCTTGTTGATCCACATATTACTATAAGGTAACTTTACTATCGGGGTTGTCTGTGAGTATTCGCATGTGCTTTTGTCTTGAACTTCTTCGTTCCTCCCCCATTTCCTTTCTTTCTCACTTTTGTTCCTCTCTTTGTCACACTATTTATGTCTTTCGTCCATCGCCCCTTCTGTTTATCCATTCTCCAATGGAGACCCTATCACGTTTAGGTAATCTAAAGTGTTGAGGCCGTGGTCTCCCATGGATACATTTAAATATCAGTACCCTCCACCTCCCGCGATGTCCCAAGTAATTACACTTCATTTAATCAGGTTATGTTTATGCATGGGGACGGAGTCTACCGAGGGTAGAAAGGGGGGATGTGGAGGGCAAAATGATGAATCTGTCCCTACTGTCATTCCAACTTATATTCAAGCTTTCTTTCTAATTATGGTTTGATTGATTTACTGCGACTAATGATCTAATATTCATATCAACAGTTTTTAGTTGATTTGTCCTGAAAGCGGGATGCATCTTCAGTGATTAATTCTAGTTTGCGAACTTTTTAGGATTCTGAAATTAGTTCTGAATTCTGATTAATATGGGGTGCCCGAAATGAATGAAAATGCACATATTCACAGGAAAATTCCCAAATACTGTAAAGGATATGCACGTTGAATGCCTATGACATGAAAATATTCAGCACGAAATGACAATCAAATGTTTTATTCACATGACAATACAATGTATACAATACATCAACTACTTTGTATCAATGACCTAGGATAGAATGATGGCGTATAAAATATAATCGTTACGGATATAATTCATGTTGGACTATAGGTGATAAGGTGGATCTGTTTTTCTTTCAGGAATTTAATCTTGGTCCCAGTCCCTTTTTACCAATCTAGATTACGCTGGATCCAGAATGCGTCCCAGAGCTTGTTTTCAATTTCCTTTCAATCTAGGTCAGATATCTCTCCCCAACCCCCGCCCCGGGAGGCTACGAGGCTGGATGCAGAGCCCACTCTACTCTCGGTCTAAATAGAAAACGACTAATTGCATTTCAAAAGATTATTGAGATAAGAAAACTGCACAAATTGAAGGCGATCGATGAAGATTAAAAGAAAAGTAGATCGATTTAGACGGAAGCTACGAATGGAAATGTGAAAATGAAGTACCGTAAGAGGGGAAGAATGTACGAATATTAAAGAGGGAAAAAACATGAACATTAAACTGCAACATGAAAGGGAACAAGGAGACCATACAGTTATATATCACTCAGCAACGAGTAGATAGCAATAAGGAAACAGAAGGTCAATCAATGGGTGTCTGGTGGGTGTGGTACCTGAGATCACTAATAGGGTGGGATGTAAGTGAACAGGTACATCCATGTGTTACACCTGTGTGTCTGGTGTGTCGATACCTGACACAGCTACTGAGGTACATCTAATCCTGTACCTCTACATGCTTTTGACTGAAATATTTAAATGAGGGAACTTAATATTAAGTACACACTTAATATTAAGTACAGCCTATTTAGACTTAGAGGTAGAGATAATAGTTAGCCCTTGTCATGACGAGTTAGCATGAAATCCCCGATAGTAGAATCTGAATTTAGGAATGCCATCTAATTAACCAACGTTTATTTCTCCAGTTGGTGGTGGAAATAGCAATATTTACAGCTAAAGGCGCAACACACCATAATACTAACGACTATATTGATTGATACAACTTATCCTTTTTCAAACGCTGTATTTTCCAAGTAATCTTTGATGCAGCATGTGATGCTTTATGTGCCTACATGTAAGCATCTATACAGCCTCCCTGTCTGCCCCCGACCCTATCCGAACTCACCTAACCCCACCCATGCACATAATATTATACGATACAGATATATAGGCACATTTTCATATACACACGGCATCAAAAATTCTTTTGATTAGTGTAAATGTTCCCCTGTCGGTGACATGGGTGGTTATTTCCCTTGTGCCCTTTATGCTTTTAGATGTTTCAGCAGAAATATGTGAACATTTTTTACGCTTGATGCAAGAAACCATTTTTCTTATATAAGAGACAGATGAAAAGTAAGGATATATTAATATTTCCTGGGTTGTGGATGGGTGATGTGGAGTGCCATGATGACAAAGTCTTGCTTGGGTTGCAATTGCCTATATCATTAATCATTCATATTAAACGCAGTGCACCCCTTTGTACATATATGGGTATCGCTTCTAAAGGGATTTAGTAAACGGTCCATTTCTTGATCTTCTATTACCTCTTCACCCATATAATAAGTCCTTCTATACCAAGCCACTTCTGAAATTCATATCAAATATTGAATAGAGGATAGTGGATGGTTAATAATACTAGTCTTATTGCAATACATCTATATCATCAAAGACATAATCAGAAAACCCATTTTAAGGCATGAATACCATATGACCAAGCTATACCCTGCAAGTAGGAATTTTACTTCAAATGTATATCAATCCAGAGTTGACAAATAAGGGGTGTGTAATACCGTCCCGCTTGATACAAGTTGTGAAATTGTTCCTAAATCACTTGGGGTTGTATACATCACTTGCATCTCTTGCTCATAAATCTATAACACTTCACCACCACAGGACCTACGAGGGACACATATCCCTCGGCGGCTCCAATATCCAACAGTGCCTAAGAATGGGTAAAATACGACCAAGAATCCTAAATGGCCCTTGTGAAACACTCTATACATCATGTACTCTTTCGATTCCGTTAGCACAGAATGTAGGGTATAAGAAATATAGCGTCTCCGAGAAGCCAAGACCATGCTAAGCCATTCTAAAGAGCGCCCTATGTATAGTATTATACTTATTATAATATATCTTTAAATTAATCTATCGTATTATAATACTAGTATATCTTTATTTTGTAGAGAATTCACAATGCTATCCCGCCTGATGCCTGCCATGGGTGTAGAGATGTTGTTTTCTGAACATGAACAGTTTACTCTGTGAGCAGATAACGCCGCAGGTCTGAATATTTTAAATGTGTACACTGATACGAAACTGTATTCAAAGAACTTTCCAGGCGAGGTTATATTTCACTATTCCAAGTAGCAAAGTAGAATTCGCTGCGTCAGCTATTTTGACATGCCCTGCATGGTGTTTCTCCACAAATTTGCGGAGCTCCGCAAATTTGTGGAGCTCCGCAAACTGGCTTCCATAAATTTTCGGAGCTCCGCAAATATATATGGAGCTCCGTATTTGTATGCTTAAGTACTAAAAAACAATTTCCAATATATTTGCGGACCTCCATAAATATATGGAGAGTGTATTTACGGACCTCTGCAAATTTGCGGCCCTCCGCAAATTTGTGGAGAAACACCATCCTGGGACGCGAGACTCAGTGTTCTGACTATATACTCCACTGTAACACATGTACAGCAGTATTTTACAGTTCTAAAACCCCCGGCTAAAACCACTCCTCATGCCGTTATATATTGTGCTTGGTGCTAATTGGTACTTCAATTGCGAATGGAAAATTTCTTCTCATAATTCTGACTATCCAGTCAGTCGTCTTATTTTTCAGTATACACTATCACATTTGTATTTATATACAATACCGTGTTTCTCCATCAAAGTTTAATGGACAGCTCTTCTGATAATTAGTCGTACTTTAACTGGGAAGGTAAAATCAGTGACTGCGATTATTTCCCATGTGTGTCGGCTTACCATAAAGTATGTATGTTCTGTGAGTACATACTGTAAATACACTCCTTTCATGCTTTTTTTCATATCCCCATTTCTTTATAACCGTGGTTTAAGCGGACGCATGCGCGTGTGTTATTTGCGCGTCCCGCTCGGTGGCGCTGCGGCGTGTTATTGACGTCGTGTTGTTATCGGGCCCAGTGCTCATTATAAAAACGTCAATGGTGACAAAGCCCCTGACTGCCTGCTGCAGTCTATAGCCGGGTCTTTTGTCTGCTGATGAGTCCCAGCTCTCACCCATCATCCAAATCCACCCGCCACACCCCCCCCCCCCCCAACACACACACACACGCCTATACCTGCAGGATTCAACCCTAACAGCCCTGCACTACATTATATCCCCTGCACCTCTATGTGCCCTCAATTTGATCCCATCCAATTTAACCATAGGCACCATGGATTTTCTTTCATCCTAGCCCCTTTGGCCTTGACTTCAATGCGGCGGTTTTGTAGGTGATTGTGTGAATATTTAGGGCATATAGTGCGCTTTCTCCAAATAGATTCTAGTTTAGAAAATTTGCATTACCTAAAAAATCACACCATGCAATGGAGTTTGGCCAATGTTGATATAACGATATAATATACTTCTTTAATATGTCTACACACTATACTCATCTCATTCCATATTCGACTCTTCCGGCCCGACGCTCTGCCTCTATTCGTATTTCTCTGCCTATATTTGACTCTCTATGCACATATGCTTTCTTCATCTTCGATAGGCCTGTGTCCACTAGGTTTTATTAGACTATTTTGGCGCCGAAAAATGTTTTATTTTGCTCAGCTTTTTCATAGGGACCACCTGTTATTTCACTCTATGCAGTTGCAATATAAATATCAGCCATGTTTTCCTTTATCCCGCCCTTTATATTGAGCAACAAAGCATCCATCTATCACAGCATACACAGTGGCGACGTGGGTGACTTCATTCCAAAAGAAAACATCCGATGCCGTCCCTGGGACCGGAATCTACCTGATAACCTCCATTTTGGGAAATGACATGGGTTACTGAGAATTCTACAGGGACGCATCTCTAGGTATTGGGGATGTCGGCAATGGCTAGGAGGGGCAGGGTTACCAAGAAGCCTCGTCTGATGAAGAATTGACGCTCAGTCGGACCACACTGATAAGGGTTATAGCACTGTAGATGGTGATGTGGATGCCGCCATTTTGTCACCCACCAACACGGTACTTCTATTGAGACTATTTAAACGTTTACTGTGTATTCAACGGTTGGATTTAATAAGTAACAATCAGCCGCATTATTTCCCGCAGTTACACTATTATCGATTATTGTGCAGATGGATTTAACCAACTTGATTTGCCCCTATATGATACTAGAGCGGAGGGCTGGACCCTGCTCTTGGATCGAGCTTCCCCCCACAAGGGAGCTGTTTGGGTTTTGACAAGAAGTCTGGAGATGGGGCGGGGTAGCTGTGGAAAGCATGAGGCGGACAGACTGCCAATTCAATCCATGCCCGCCTGGATACATAATGGACCCCGCCGAGGCACAGGGTAATGCGTACAACTCGTCCAGAACAGCAGCAATTGCTTCTAAATGTCGGCTGCTGGACAGACGCCTGGCTTGAACGCAGTCAGGGGTGAGGGATATGGAGATTGGGCGGTTTGGGGGATATGTTTAGGCAAAGGGCTATGGCGCATATTCCGCATTAGCGAGATACAGTGGCTCCACCTTTTGGACCACTGGTCACAATCATAACCCTTTGCTCTGCAAGGACCAGCTCAGCCAAATCTCGTGGCCGAGATTAGGGTACAAGCAGGGTGCAGGTATTGTGAATAGGTTGTACCTGGACACTCCTAATGTCACCTGTGTCCACTATAGTGTAGTGGTTAGCACTGTGGACTCATAATGCTGGGAGCCCAAGTTCAAATCCCTACCAGGCCAAATAACACTGTGTCCTTTAAATACATATTTCTAAATTTTCTTTAGTATTGTGAATAATGTATTCTGTTTCCAAAATTGCTTTACTTATGAATTTGATTACCAGGCATTGCCTGGAAGAGATTTGAACTCAGGTACTCTGCATCATGAGTCCACAGTGCTAACCACTACACTATACTGGACACAGGTGACATTAGGAGTGTCCAGGTACAACCTATTCACAATACCTGCACCCTGCTTGTACCCTAATCTCGGCCACGAGATTTGGCTGAGCTGGTTGCTGGAGATTACACTGGTTACACTGGTACCAATCAACATGGCGCTGTACACAGGACATCTTGCTAATGCGGAATAGGGGAATGGTGAGATACAGAGGACAGCGTGCAGAGGAGCGGTGCAGCCAGAAATGGAAGGGGGGAAACCAGACAGAAACTAAAATGATTTAAAACAAATGAAAAAGGGGATGAAGGGGAGACATAGAACCAGGTAGTCATCAGCAGGACAGGAGAAGCAAGGAAAGCGTGAAGGCAGGAGTAAGTTAGGGGGTAACAAGATGGTATTATTATAAGGTTTGACATGCGAAAATAACAGACGAAAATTATTGGGACTATAATGCATGGAGAAGATAATGCATGTAGAAGGATGAGAGAACTGCTCCTACTTTTATGGGAGGCTTGCTTGCGTGTATGTATGTATGTATGTATGGTCGTTACAAGTAATCAGCCTTCTCATTTCCCGCATGTATACCTCAGGGCATTCATTTCTATTTAAATTTGCTCTGTATATATGATTCTCGCGGGTTGTCAGGGGACGGAATATCACAAGCACAATATTGTGGACCAGACTCGCTCATGGGAGTCGTCTCAGACCCTAAAGAGTTCACCTCTACCTTGAAACCTGCCCATAAACCTACTTTATAAACAGAGCTCTCTGGATAGGTGCCACTGGACTATAGCAGCGGTAGGCCAACCCCAGTGGCATTGTGGGTAGGCTGAAACCGGAAGCCACTTCTGGTGCGCATGTGCATTGCGGTTCCGGTCGTCTGGCCCACTCAGTACCGCCATGTCCTAGTGAAAAGCCCTCCTTAATGTATACATTGGTTAGATGGCGGAAGTGGAAGATGGGAAGGTGGGAGAATTATCTTAAGTATGTTTAGTAGGAAGAGTCCATTAAGGTACCAATTCCAATTTGCCACATTCCTGGAAGCCACCTGTGATGCACTTAGAAACGGCTTTTGCATGAAGGGAAGTATTTTATACACTTAAGATGAAGGCAACTAGAGGCCACTAGGAGAGTTATGGAGGAGTATACTCCTCCTTCTCCTACACTTTAAAAATATTCCGTTGAATATACAAAGAATCAATGTAAAATTTTACGGTGGATCATTGTAAATGTGATTACGGTGAGGCAGTGTAAAGTCAATCAAGTTTACTTTGAATACATGTAATCCAGTACGGTGAAACACAGTTTATTCATTTACGGTGAATATACGTCTTGTAAAAATATTCCGTTGAATATACAAAGAATCAATGTAAAATCTTACGGTAGATCATCGTAAATGTGATTACAGTGAGGCAATTTTACTTTGAATATCTGTATTCCAGTACAGTGAAACCCAGTATATTTTACAGTGAAGCTATGTTTAATTGATGCCCAGTTTTATCACACCAGGTGGCAGTTTTATTTATGAATAGATTTTCATGGATGCTATGAACACCACCGTGGTGATAAGAAATACATACATATACACAGCTGTAAGGTTTGCTTTGTAGCCATCCTATAGAGTGACTGCTACTCATGGACTGGCATTACAAAGTGTCATGAACCATTCTGTAAGGCCCTCATAGACTAATTCCTAGTTATTAGTCCTGAAGTCTTGACACTAAGATGATATTGCTGATTGGACATGGTACCAAATTGGGCATGCAACCATGTTGAACATAGAGTTAGGTATAGGTGAATCTCAGTTATTTTAACGGAATTTCTTTTACAGTGTAGTGGGCCCTGAAAACGTTGATTATCTAGTCGTACTGACTAACAAAAGCTATCTTCAACTAATGCTCCTTATTTTCAGTGTATAGAAACATGCATGCAGGCAGTCAGGCAGGTGTAGAAATGCAGGCAGACGGCAGTGACAGATATGGGGTGCAGAAGTCGCTAAAGTTGTCACAAAGTCGGTTTTTTAGACCATTTTTATTATACATGTACAGGTCGCCAGGTCGCTTTTGACTCCTCTGGAGCCACAGACAGGGTAGCGAAATAAAGGGAGGTACCATGCAATGAGGGATCTGGCGGTAACTAGAAGTCATTTGATGAGGACGCCTCGCTTGACATGACTCATGAATATTCAAAATGGACGAAATTATCATATTGGGTGTCTTTTTGCTGCGGAAAGACAGAAAAGGGGCCAGTACCATAAAGTATACGTATGGTATGTATATCTTTCATTGAGTCCAAAAGGTAGTACATGACTGTACTACTATTGGGTCTACAAAGTGAAATGCATGTAGCTCAACATGTGGAAGGGACTTTCGCAGGGGATTTTAGTAACGGTTTTGGCCACCAGGGGGCACCAACATGGCGAAATTGTGAAAGATATGCCCAAAAGGTATGCTTTAAGGTAATATTTTTATGGAGAATGCAATAGTCTTCTGAGAATTACTGTAAACGTATGTTATTTCGCGATGCACTTATTTTCGCTATTTTCGCCGAAATGAAAATCCGCGAAAATATGTCCAGCGTGAATATTTATCCAGTATAATGATAAAACTACCATCCTCCAAAATATGTGAATACACAAGAAACTGTACTTTATACAAAATTCGCAAAAATATATATGCGCAAACACACCTACGTTTACAGTATTTTTTATGTACACGTTTTATATTTGGGATGTAAATGGAATGTTTTCTATGGGAAATAGACATACCGATATATTGCACTTTCTGGTTGCCATGGAAGCCTTTCCAGTTTTTTTTAGCAAATCTACTTTTTCCCAGCATCTTTTTTTAGTAGTTATCATTGGAGACGGTGCATTTAGAGCTTGTCTATTGTTTCAAGTAACACATGTTTGAGATAAGATTCTCACAAAACTACCAGGAATATCTTAGCTCATGATATCTCATTTTAAAGATCTTGACACAAACTTAAATGGTATATGGTTAAATTCCCCCCTCAGTGCCCCTTTTCACGTGCCTGGTCACATACATTTACATATAAAAAATCAAGAGGGTTAAATGATATAGGATAGAATGCTAACAGTGAAATGGCTGTTGTTTATGTGGGCCGCATTGACGGAGATAAGTTGAGTAATATTTTATGGTTTTTATTTGGTTTGGCGGGGTGTTCCATTAATTCACTGCTAAATCCTATCCCGGTAATACATTTAGTGTCACACAGGCACAACAAAGGAAGCTTTGGCTTGATGATTGCCTGAACCAGCTGAGATAAAGTGACACACGGCTGGTCCAGACCCCTCCAGAAGGACGAATATGAGAACTACAGAGAGGAAACAGGAGAAAAAGAAAATTGGGCAAATAGATAGAAATAACAACAAGAAGAAGGAATAGGGAGCCAGGGTTGGTGGATCTGATGGTAGGGGAATGGGTGCCAAGGTGACAGCAGCCAAGGCCGGGCTAATACATCAAAACGACTGAGTGGAAGGGGCATGGTGGGGACATAGGGGTGAGAGGAATAGGGAGGCGGAGGGAGAGAGGGGAGGACGTTAGAAAGAGAGAGAACGAGTCATCAATGGCACGCTGGCCTCGTCACTAATGGAATCAAGGCGCCTGCATAGTGCCAGCGCCAGCTCGTGGGGAGATCCACAGACTCTACCCCAGCACCCACCTGCTACTCGCCTCCTCTACTACTCAGTGTGGGGAACTTGGGGACATAGCCTTGAATAAGGGATTATGTATATCTATTACACCACTAAAAGAAGCATAAAAGGCAACACCTGAAGAAGGGACAAAGAAACGACCGACTCGCTTGCGTTTATAACCCGTTCTATTATACTGTGAGGAGGTGGTAACAGATAATAGTACCCATCCGCACATTTCTTCCCCAATAGATGACTACATGAAAGGGCCATATAATCCATTGGTGTCTGTCTCATTTCTATCAGTATTTACGAACCTAAGAAAATGGACTTTTTGGTGCATTTTTGGTGATGACTATAAATCTAATCTGCTCTATTCTTTCAAGCCACTTCTTTGTGAATACAATTAGAACGTCCTTGGTGAACCTATCCTTGCAAAGAAACCATCAGTATGGATTAAATGGCAACCTGCATAATAAAATGTACAATTGGACTCATTAGAATACGTTTGAACCTTTTTAAAAACCGACAACTGGAACTGAACAACCTTCAAATAGTTCGTGATCACGATGGGGATTTACAACGCTTAGCCAAGAAACGACCGTCTTCTCTATACTGAGCCTTTGATACCTTAGACACAGACGCATTATGATAAAACCTCCCTAATGAAATGCTGCGAGTACTTTTTCATCCCTGCGGTTTGCACTTAGGGGCCTGGCTGGTGGGGAGTACACTATTCGGAATAAGGCCAGGGAGGGAGGAAGTAATACAAGAGGAGAAAACAAGGAGAGAGCCTGTGGGAAGCAATGTGTTGGGAATAGGGGAAATCTGTTAGTCAGAAGAAAAGGTACAAAACATTCAGCGAAATAGTAGAGGGCGGTAATTCCTATTTCCAAACGATTGAACTTGCTATGAATTTTACAGGATAGATTAATTGCTTACCCTTGTAATCTCTCGCCCTATATGTATATGACCTGGTCAAGCCATACTAGCTATAGAGGTAGGCCTACATCTATTGGTTCATGATGATCAGCAATTCACCATCAGCCGAAATAAAGCATGTAAACGTTAATGTACACGTGTTATTGCATGTCTTGATTCTTACTGGTTCGAGAGAATTAAACATTGTCCATGTTTCATGAATAATATATATCCCTTACCCGCAAAAGGCCAATACCCTATAGTCTAACCTTGAACAAAGACGTCTTTAAAATGGTCTTTCATTTTGTGAGGCAGGCAGAATGAGCTGGGTTCTACTTTGGAGGGCAGTTAAATCTGGACAGATTGGGGAGGGTGGGAGATGAGGCTTAACCTGCCGGTCATTGGAGACAGTGTAAATACGAGTGATGGGACAGGTACACAGGGGAGAGCGAATGGATATAGAGTTTGTCCACGACTTTACATGCCCCTGTACATGCACTATAGTAAGATAGAATATTCTTTCCCGGAAATGTGTGTATAAATACATCACATTTGGCTCCGGCTTTAGCCACATTATTTTAACCGTATGTTCTAGCTTAGATTATGTGTGTTTATGGTGTCCGTATGCTAATATATATGTTATTTAAACTAATGTGCGTGGATGACTGAATAGTAAGAGTTAGTTTATACATATCCATCAAATATCTCTACCTTTGGGCTCATCGAAAACAAGGTTGCGCATCTACGTTAAAACACTCTCGTCTAACTCTTCATTTACATAGGAAATGTGTGGCTTTATTAGCAGTAATATACAATCTTGTCATTAATACTGATATGGGGATGTTGTGTAAACACATTGTTTCATCATTGAATCGAGGGATATGCTTTTTTGACATGTGGTCTTGAACAGGCTATATCTCTGGAACAAAGCGAGGTACTCGCCCTCAAAGACAGTGAGCACGCAGGACGGTGTTGGCAATTGGGAGCAGCTCACACATCAACTACACAGAGAGAAGAAGTAGAATCACTGTAACTCTCAATGGAAGTCCAGCCCCGATCACTGAGGTAACTCTCCCCAGGACTCTAAAGTGACTCCCAATCTTAGGAGTCTTAGAATAGGAGTAATTATAGAGTTATTATAGAGTCCTGCTAATGTTAGGGAGTCACTTCAAAGTCCTGAGGAGAGTTACCTCAGTGATTCTACTTATTTTCTCTGTGTAACTATCCCGGGTAGAGGGACACCTAATGTGGGCCGCCATTGCTTGATCTGGTACCAGCGAGATAAGGACTAATAACAGCTATCACAATGGGTACCACTTGTTACATAATGCACCCTAAAGATTGTGTCTGCAGTGAATGCAAGGCATTATCTCATTGGTTGATAATGCATCCCGCTACATATCTAAACTGCTCTACACCCAACACCCTCTACTCTCTAAGACCTTATGTTCAGGAACATATTCAACTCAGAAATGTTACCATATAATATGTGTCCCGGGGTTGTCCATGCATTGTGAGCCCAAGGATAATGATCATAATATGCAAATGTTTGTAAATGCGCCAGTTGAATATAAACATCTATATCAATGGCTGTATACGACCGAATTTAAGCAATGTGCATGGCTCAATCGGCAATATATAAACGGCAAAATGCAGTGGATGGTGGGGGTACCCGAGACTACGATATAAAGCATTTACTGAAAAGTCTGAAAACTGGGAATTTAGCATGCTTTATCCCTTTTCTTTTTTTCTGATAACATTATTTATATAGGATTAATAGTAGAACTATTTGGTGTACTCTTAATTTAAGGTTACATGTATATACTTTTAAGATTGGACAGGAAATAATATCCACGCTCCCCTGTGAGTGATCACGTACTTGCTTTCTTTATATAGTTATCTAGCCCCTTCTTTCAGATTCCTTTATTGCTTCTGAATGTGGGTTGTAGTGACTGATTGTGTTGTGTCTGTCAGCTCTGAGATGTGGCTTCTACAGTGACAGCCCCATATACGGCCACTCCACTCAGTGCCACACTGAGGGCTGAATATGGTAATACGGGTGAGCTACTCCAGTCACGCCTACTTGTGTGTCTATGTGTGTGCGTGGGCAGCTATGGAGCAGATCCGAGCAGTTCAGAAGGCTTTGTGAACGGCAAGATTCATATTTGGGATAAACTATGCGTTTTAGAGAGGAAGAGAGAACGAGAAAATGGATATTGCATAAAGGTTACCAACACACACAAGTTTCATGGTATCTATTATAAATAGTGTAGGTATAGGTATCCGTGTAAGCAATAGGTGAAGCGGTTGCAGTGTAATTAAAGGGTAAACAACGATTTTGTAGAGGGAAATTTCGATATTCTAATCTGAAAGCGGCACAAAGTGAGCAGCTCTCATAATTTTGTGTTATATCAAAGATCCTTCACTCAAATTTCGGCAATCATCAAGGTGAAAAAATAAGCCGTGATATCCGTCATGACAAAACGCTTAATGTACCAAATGGCAGAATATACAGTTGACAAGAAAGGGCCTGGCTACAAATAAATTGCACCTAGAGCGCGATCATGTCGAGACAATGGTACTTAGAAGGCACGGGCCACCACTGAGCTAAACCTCAGGGAGGAGGTCAGGTGTTTCTGTTTACAGAAACAGGGTAGTCAACTCCAAGTCCCCCCTCTGCTTTGAACATCCCATTCTGGTGAAAATGCATGCATTTGAATGCATTAAAATGCCATGATCTAATGGATTTGCATAATAAATAATATTACTGGGATGCAGAACACACAATTTTGCATTAAACTGGAGATATACCCACATTTAGCAAAGTCCCCCCTCTGCTTTGTGTCAACATTGCTGCGGTCCTTAAAGCACATGGCCTGCATACATACAACACTGTGGGGAGCAAGGAACGGACAGGGGTCTGTACACAGGTAGCACAGGTAGCCAAGTGTAGCAGCCAGAGTGGCCCACACTGTCCTACCTTACGGTAGGACTAGGACTCTGCTTGGAGACAAAGGTAAGTTGGTGCGCGTGCTAGAAGGGGATCACCTACTAATATATGGTATAGTCCTGAGATGCTGAGACGGCCACTTCAGCATGGACACCACGGCACCGACAGGGAAAAAAGAGCATGTAGAACTTCAGCTTCAGCAGCTATTTGCCCCGGCAATATGCCCCTGACCTTGATTTTGCTTGGGACGTATAAAGTAGGGAAGATAAGGAAGGCCTATTGGGATCCAATCGCCACAAACACTGCCTCCCTTGAATAAAATATATCATATTTAACATTGTAAAACAAATCTCAATGAATCTGTGAAATACATGGCAGGCGATATATTCAATCCTCCTTAAAAAGTTGTCATACACCACACAGGTCTATAATTATATGGAATGTGGATCTGTGGTCTATCCAATCTCGGTAATGCAATACACATACACATAATGTTAACCTAGCATCAATAAGTGTCCTGACTGCCATAGGCATGTTAATAGTTTGGCGCTACACAATTAATTTGAATTTTCTTTTACACTATACTCGGGCCTATGACTTAATTCTAGATTGCATTAGACATAGACTAATCCTACAGTATAGATACATTTAAATGTCTCTCACAGATGATATTGGTCGAGCTTATATTAAAGTCTAGCCATACACAAGTAATGATGTCTGCTGCAGGCACCAGGTTTAATCTCTTATATCACGTGGGGTTGCACTATAACGTTCCTCTGTGTCTGCCTTAAACCTGCCACCCAAGCCTCCCCGGACGCAGACATAGGCACCTGAGCCTACATCAGCTTGGTGCAGCAGAGCAAACCTATTCGTCTTCCTGTGTTTGTGTGGGGCTGTCCGGAAAAGACAGATTGGTCCAGGGGGAGCTCCCCGGATGTGGAACATATCGTAAGTGGCTGTAAAGGCTGTCTGGTTCAAACAATGCGCGAGCTTGCTAACACGCAGCGGGCTAACTGCTATTGATTGTAGGCACACCCCAAGGCAAGCTCGGGTAGTGTTCCATAATTAACAAATTGTGAATTGTCATAAATGTCCAACAACTATTTTCCTGGGAATAATTTTGTATTTATATCAATTATGTCACCGCGTAGGTAAAAGTTACACCAAAGGTAGAACAGATGTATAGTGAAACAGTGTATTAATCCTGCCACTACGTAAAATGTAAATTGAATCATGGACCTGGAAAGGATACGCTGAGGCATACATTCTATGAATATACTTATATAAGTACAGTAGGTGTTATTGTATGGGAATGGTTTCACGAAACAGGTAAGCTAATGACCGGTAACAATATACTTCTTCGTCCTTCAGTCCCTCGACATAGACTTCCATTCTCACTGACTCCCTGCCTGTCTGCCACCATTTTAATCTTGAAACCTGCCTGGCTTCCTGCCTGTCAACATTACACAGCATTTAGGATATTATACCCAATAATCGCTTGTGTATACTTTAAAAAGTACGGTTGTTTATGAAACAACACCCTGTACTGGCAGACATAGTACATGGTAGTGCTGCAGGCTACATATTTACCAACATCTTGCATATTAATCATGTTGATGGAAAAAGGTGATGGGCGAAGCATTAAATCATGGATGGCTGGCACTCTATCAACTGGCTTTGATATGTAGTCTGCCTACAAGGCTACTCAGTAGCTGGTGTGGTTAATTATACGTTGGTGCTAAAAGCATATGTTTAGCCACGATGAAAAGACTCCTACTCAATCATTCACCCCCACACACAGCCAGGTGATATTGAATAATGGGTGTAAAGTTTCCAGTTCTTCTTCATGATATAGGGATGGGGTGGGGTTTACTTTATATACTGCCTTTTCTACCTTACACATTGGTCGCCAGGAATAATTAATGGCTTGCAGGCAACACAAATCACATATGAAGGACGAAGTCGACATGTCCTAGAACGATTCCGCTATTACGATTCGATAATGTCATATACATCTAAAACCACAAACGGGAAGTTCACCTCTACACCTTGGTCAATTCTATCCAGATAAGGAAAGTACCTTTTAACGCATCCCACGGTCACATGCTAATTTAATCATAAGAGGGTTAAAGAGGCCCGTTATAGAAGAAATCAATGTAGATGTATACCAAAGTGTCATATCACGTTGTATACACTGTCTATCGATCACCCACTAATAACAGCATTACATAGATATGTGTACGAACAGGTGGAGGTAAAATAACCATAATATTATGCAGCCAATGTACGGAAGACTATCATGATATATCCTATAGAGGAATTATTTAGTATCTGATTCTGAATGTTAACCCAGAATGGCACCTACATTACAAGCTAGTGACTCTGGCACCTAAACTGCGGCCACTGAACTGGCTTCATATCAGTGACAAGCTGTGTGTGACGGCATCAGTGTGTGTCTGCTAAGGAGGGACACAGTCTGTCAAGGACAGAACAGCTATAGGAATGAATGAAGAGAGGAAAGTACATGTACATGTATAAGTAAAGGTCCAGGCAAGCAGGGCACCAGGTAAGGAGCCAGACAGGCAGGGTATTAGTCAGGCAGGGTGCCAGACAGGGAGGACACCAGACAGGAAAGGTAGGCCTACCAGTCAGGGAAAAGGAACGGACAGGAAGGGTACCAGAGAGGCAGGGTACCAGACAGGATGGGTACAAGACAGACATGAAGCCATGCAGGTTGATAAACAGGGTACCAAACAGCCAGGGAGGGAGTGGCCGTGGAGGTAAATGTCGAGGGAGGGAAGGAGACAGGAACAAAGGCATGGATCACACATGAGGAAGCTGGAGAGTAAATAAAGAAGCCCAACAGAGATGGGAAGGGACAGGAGGAGGCAGTGTGTAGATGTGGGTAGGATCGGTGGTTGCAGTGAGGGGGTCCGTTGGCTGTCAGGTTGTTGGCCGTGTTGCTGGGGGAGGAGGCTGCAGCGAGAGGCGAGAGCAGCCAAACCATGACCTTGTAGAAGCCAACCCGCCCACAGGAAATGAAGGGCCGGGGACTGGGATGATGGTTGGGGATGGGGGGGACAACTAGTGTCTGACAGGACTGCTGATCGCTGACGGCGGGGGTGGTAGTGCTTGTCTGGAGGAGGGGTAGGGGGTGAGGTGTAGAGGTACGCTGCTGGAGGTGGGAGGAGGGGGTGGGGGATGGAGCCGTAGGAGAGGGGTGGAGAGGGAGGAGTATGGAGAGCTTGCTCAGCAGACATGACATTGAGCTTTTTGGTGGTAGCCGCCATAATCATGGATCATGGAGAAATCCCTATTTGACTTCTCCAAAGCTCCCACCTTTTCCACAGTCAACGTACTTTCGTTGACTGTGGAAACAGCCTAGCCTTTAGGTGAACTTACTGTCTTCTATAAACAGTTGCTTCGAGGTACAACCTCTATATTTGTCTAGGGCAATGCTATGTAATGTACATGTGTTATACATTCAGAATACTCTATCATATGTATTCATAATGCCGTTAGACAACACTTACTTTTGCATTCTTCCTTGTAAGCAGCCTTAGATAGAAGAGGTGATAGTACTAACAGAAATGTACAGTGTAATCCCCTTATCTGCTCATACAATATATCTATATCGGGGAATACAGTCATTCCTCCCGCAGGCTTTATACAAAAGCGGTTTACCCCTGTGCCTGACTGAGAATTGGCCAATTCATTTCTGTCGTAAAGGTGACCGCGGTACTGGTGGCAGCAGGGTGCGCAAAGACAGCGGACTAACGGGGCGGGGGGGGGGGGGGGCACAAAGGCGCAGAAGTCATCAGTGGGACCGTTTTGATTGCAGCAGCTGACTCACCGGCTCAGATCCCTTCACTCCTTGGCACGGAAGTACTTCCAATCAGCGTTGGCAGAGGAAGGCATTTGTCGGTGGTATTCTGAGGGTCTTTAAGGATGGGTATTGAAAGGGGAATAAATACAAGGTGGGAGTCTGGATGTTGGGGATAATTGGTCTCAGAGCAGAAAGGCTTTATGAAGGTATAGACGGATGTAGTAAACTGAATGATAAGGATACAAACAAAATACTCTTTCAGTCCCCAATTTGGCTGTTGTAGGCTCTGTCTGTCTCTTTTAATTGTGGACGATTGCCTTTAAAAATAGACGCTTGAAACCCTTAAACCCTTGTGAATATAGCAAATGCTACATGATTTTGGATATTCACGTGTATTACTGGTATGTAGGTAGTACTCCCGAGTCTAAACCGTATCTGACATACAGCATTCCCTATCGCCTATGGTATACGTACAGTTATTGCTGTACTTGCCCATGCCAATGTTGAGCTTACTTTCCATCTAAACCTATTTACCTGTATTACAGTGAGAATCTATTGTAGCCATCCTTCCATATAGTCGCGTATTTGGCTACAAAAGGGGTGGCATACTGCCCTCCCTCTGCCATGAAATCCCAAGTAACAGGATAAATTGCCGATAAAAGGACCGTGTAACAGGATATATTGGTTCCCATAAGAGCCATCTATTGGCAATATAGAGGCATCCAGTAGAGCGTATACCCTCTGGAGAACAGAAGCAATATTACAGTATGTTCCATATAAAATGAAAAATCGGCCCATATATTTATTCAGTATACCAGGCCAGACTGTGCAAGGACCTTCAGGCCTCTTGACAAACTAAGGGAAGAACAAAAACACTCTAAAACAACGAGGGTTACAGCACCGGAAAACGCCAGACTCCTTTTGCTGGTTGCCGGACTGGCACTAGACCTGGCACATTCCCTGTAGGTACCAGCGGGCCGCGACCGTAGTGCCCCCTACCGACAGAACTAAGAGTCAGTCCGTGTAGGTGCTGCCGGTTACTTCCGGTATTAATGCCACTGCCCCAGAATTCCCTTTTGGAGCTAGCCACCGGAAGTGACCAGATCGAGGCTGGTTTCCGGGCTCCGTGCAGTATAAAGAGGTTAGGTCCTTTATTGCGGGAGATATCGGGAAGGGGCATTGTGGAGGATTGTGAATTATATAGATAGATTGGTGCTCCACCAATTGGGAGGGGGGAGAGACGTATATGACAGGTGCAATATTGATAGGAAGAGTACATATCAGAAAAGTAGAAGAGTTATTGGACAGTTCTTCACAGTAGGTAAATATACCCATGCATTGCATATGATGCTCAATAGCACTACAACAGCTTCTGAAGTTTCGAATACTTAATATGAGTACACAAGGAGGAATTATTTTCTATGTATCCTGTCACATAATTATTTGAAATATATGAATTCTATGATGTCAACGGAAACTTGCTTAGAATGGCGCATTTTGAATCAAACCACTGCTGGAATATTCTTTTGATAAAATCCTCATTGTTATCAGTGCCACAAACTTTTGTTAGTGCTTAATGTGTCTGAATGTTCAGTTCTAAGACATTTATTTTTAGAAATACGAAAGACTTATTTTCAGAATTCTCCGCTGTTTGGTCTCTTTTTCTAGATCTTACTGTATGCAGTCGACCGTCTGAGTCCCCTTTGTTGCCTTTTACTTTATAGAATCGATTTGATTCAGAGACAGCCCCTCAACGCTCCACACACCTATATATGTCGCAATCGGTTGTCAGAAGCGTTTTGCACTGGAACCGTGACCTATATTTCTAGTCCCAGCTCTTCATTTTTATCACAGTAATTGAGTCTCACATGCCAGAGCTTCAGAACCCCCTACACACTAAACCCCGTTAACACCCCTTTCCACCCTACCCACCCTCCCACCCTCAACTACCCCTACCCTTAAAGATCCAGTACTCGGCATAATATATTGCTGAGTCATTTGAAAAAGGGATGGCGTCGACATGTAGTTTGTACTTTGTCCGTTAATGAACGCATCAACCTCATTCATGGGGCGCATGGCATGGAAACACCCCTCTCCTCCCCTCCTCTCCCACATACCCCATTTCCACCATTTCTAACTACCCATCCCCCGATAGTTACTACACCCCCTCTTTGATGCCCATTCTATTTTCTTTCCTTCATTGTCGCCTTCTAACCCCAACCTTCTAGATTTGAATCTTCCCCTCCTCGGCGTCTCCGTCTCTATTTCCTTCACCTCCCCTCCTCCTCCTCATTTCTCATCCCTTCTGAACCATTCCCCCTTTCTTTTAAGTCCCTTCAAATCCCCTTTCTCTCCTTTACCCTCGTCCTATATAATACGTATTATGCCCCCCCCCACACACACACATGTCCACCACCCCTCCTCCCTCTTCTTCTGTCCACCCCAGCTCCCTCTTTCCTACCACCAACCCCCATCCCAACCCGTTCCCCAGTACATTGTCCGTAATGACATGGCCAGTCATTTTCTTTATTTTCCAGTTCATTTTCCATGAGCATGCAACATGACGTGTTTAACATATTTCTATGAGTCCTGATGGCCCACGACCACCCTCTATAACGTGTGGGGAGGGGGTAGAGATTTAGTGTGTACTGTAGATGTGCTGCACTCGGCACATGGCTGTGGTGTGGTGGGAGGGTGGCGGGGGTTATTGCTCGTTCATCTAGTTAAGTCTCACATGGAGTACATCTCACCCATCCCTCCTGTACCCGGTCCATGCTGCACTGCATGCACCCCCTCCCACCCATCAACTCACACAATCCAGTCCCTCCATCTCCGCACCCCACACCCTCTTTGTCTACGTTTGGCTCTATGCACATACCCTTACCTTCTTTATTACTCCACACATATCTTCCTGTTCAATGCACCTTTAATGTGCATATAAACATGTATAGACAGCATCACGGTCACCCCTAACAACATACATATGATGTAATCTTTTTTGAAGGTTCGGGACCTCACTAGACATCTATGCCTGTGGTCTAGTCTATGGGCACAACCACACCCAATACTTATGTTCTCACCCACCTCTTGCCAGTATGCATGCCTATTCCTTCAGTGCTCAGTACTGTACATGTCAATGACAAAAAGATAAACAATGTAGAAACTTACAGAAACAGTGTGGGTGTCTTTTTTCTGTAGTGTAGCTGTATAGTATTAACTACCGTTCAGTATAAGCTACTGGAAACCGAAAATAGTTCCTTTTTACTGTGCAGCTACACCACTTACCCATAACAGTGTATCTTTTGTGCCAATATCATTACCCATTCACTGACTCAATGTACATGTATTTCGGTCACGTCCAATCCCCACCTAATTTAATGTCTATTTGGTGGAATGTACTTGAATCTCGATATCTAAAATAATACATATACATATATAAATTTCTGATCTTCTCACAGACTCCTATTCCATTCCATTCCATTGTCCATGTGTCTTATGCTTATCTCCTCCACACCCGTCCTCCCACATTTTAGTCCTTAGCACCCTCCTGCACCCCCCCCCCCCGAGGCTGGTGAGTGCACACAACATGTTATTAACAGGGTGACGGGTGCCACCCCCTCCGTACACCATGCTCCTAATCCCACTCCTCCATACCCTCCCGTCCTCCCACACCCCCATCAGCCACCTACCAGCTATCCACCAGCAACCCCCCATCCACACCCACACCCATCCTCCTCCCACACATGCACGACCTACATGCACGGTGCGTGCTGCATGTCTCCAGCACTAGACGTGCAGCTCCCTTCTCAACCCTCCCCACCCCACCCACCTCCACGGCACTTCTTATGTCACACCCCAGACCCGCTAAAGGCATGGGATTCAGTGCTGGCTGGTGACTATTGGACCTGGCCCGCCTCCCTGTCCACTTTTTAACCCTCTACTCCCCCATTATTGATGGTTTCCACTGATGGTTATCATTAACTCTTGTTGTTTTGGCTGACAACAAGTGGCCTGAAATGTAATTGTTATTTTATACCGAGTGATATTTTATTCTATTTTGTGATACTTAATGTGCGTCTACATATTGTCTTTTCGAAAATGTCCTTACGCTGTTTGTTTGTTGTAAACATTCTTCTATACTGTCATCTAGCCCTTATCCTTTTTTAAATGAGAACAGTGTCTTGCTAATGCATTTTTTCTACTCCCCTTCTAGACGTGTTTTAAGTTACATGGTAGAAAACGGATAGATAGTTCAAATCTCTTTTAACCTTTTACCTAGCCAAGCCTAATGTGAATTTAGAAAAAAGACTTGTGAGTCGCGGCTCTGATTCGCTATTGGACTATCAAATTAACATGCCCATTGATTGTACCATTGGATATACTACATTTTGATTTTGATCAATTAAGTTTGACATGTTGTGCGCCCTAATGGTATATAGATCTAGATATAATCCAAAATGCATATATTCACAGTCACTGAGTCATTAACCATGTCTAGTACTAGTACATGTACATATAATATGGCTTGTGCGGGTTCCTGAAGCAACCCCTACTTTTACTATACTTCTTACGAGGTGAAAACAAGGCAATCATCCGGCTGAGGGGAGTTCCCCTATAGGGGTCAGGCTGGTCGTCCTGTGGGCGGCTCCATTACTTAAGCTTGTACCGGCGAGACAAGCACTGATACAGCAATCACAATGGATACTAGCTGTTACATAATGCCCCCTAAGAATTCCGCAGTGAAGGCCAGGGAATTATCTAATTGGTAGATAATTCATCCATCTACACGCCTATACCCACCGCAGCACACACCCCTTCTCCGACCCCTACCACTGACTCAACATGCCTATGGAGCTTTTTTTTAATGGAAAGTGAGAAAAAAATAAGGACAAAGGCAACACGCATGTCTAGCCTGCCAATAGGGAAGGTGGAGGGAAGAGAGGAAGAAGCGGGGGAGGGTTTGTGGTGGTAGTAGTCACCATAGTGAAGCTATAGTTCACGTGCGTTTCGTATGCAAATTAGCGTGGTGGTTTTAGCATATATTACGTATCCATGCGCGTATGAGTGGCGGGTCTCTCTTTCATCTATATGTCGGTTAATTTATGGGAGGAGTCCATATTCACAGGGGGGAATTGGAACCAATCCAAAAAAGTGATGCAACTATAGGCATACACCACTACGTGATATCTGAGCTTACGCATAGTTAAGGCGCCGAAAGTAGGGCAACGGTAGCTACCATCCAAGTTTGATTAACATACATTTGCCTCATGATATCAGTTTCTTATTGTACAGTGCCAATTTTGAACTTTGAATGCAAGGTGGTGGCGGTATTAATGAAGACGAGCCAGAAGAGATCATTTACCTCAGAGACATTTGAGGTAAAAGCAAATTATACAAATAGCTGTACATACATGTAGGCTATACACCGCAGTATACTCACGTTTCTTATTGCAATCAAAGGTCGGGGAATAATCATGTATCCCACATACAAGATGTGCTTAGGTCCAATATGATTATCTCGTTCCAGAAACCATGCACAGCGAAGAGAAACAGAGTGAGAGGGGAGTCCTGGCTGCCTCCAGAATGAGTTATGCGACTCCCTAAGGTGAGCCCTGGCTACCTTAGGGACTCACCTGGCTCCGTTAAAGAACTTACTGTCGAATCAACGGAGGGAAGTCGGGATAGGTACTTAATCCTATATATAGGGCGGTTGGGGGTTTAAGGGAGTTACACGACTCCCTGATTCGAGTTAGGGAATCGAATAATTCCAACAGTACAGTCAGGAAAGGTAGTCATTCTGACTTTCGACTTTCCTTTTCCTGTGTTTAACCACTGGTAGTCGATTATGGAGATTGAAACACAATTTATATCTACATTATAGTTAGAAGGGATATATATTTGACATTCAATATGGGGTTTGGGTTCAGGATAATAGATATCAATTCGCATTCATGATGGGTATTACAGACAGGGAGGACACCAGACATATACACGGACGTCAATTGCCGTTATAGACTCTGGTATCAATCCCTCCTTAAAGCCCTTTACAGAACGTTTGTATTACTCTACTTATTTTGAATAGCACATTGATATCTTTTTATTATGATCATACAAAGACATTGTTTTCAGGGCATGCATTACCATACTATATATATACGCAAGAACCCTGATGGTAGACAAGGCCATAGTGTATGGACGCTTAAAGCTGCTGCATTCACCGCCTATCCACAGGTCCCGTCTACAACACAAAGCTTTTGGTAGACTGTATAATTCAGCCCAAGGTTGTATCTGCATGGTATTATCATAGTTTACATAGTCTATAGATGTATAGCTAAACCACGAGCGGCTACATGGGAGGGATGCCCTTAATCAATGCTCTTTGCTTAATTTTATCAGAGAGCTAAGAATCATTATCATGGATATGTGTCATATGTAAAATTTATAGATGTACACTGTATATGCTATGCTTGGTACCGTATCCAATCGTCAACTAGCTTGCAAAGCATATACTATGGCATTTTTGCCTGCCTTTGTTTTTATCCGAAATTAATCTGAATATTTAAGTGTACCATTTGCATATGTACATGTAACTTGAGAGATTGTGAATCCTTACTACAGTCAGAAATGTTTTGCCTTAGACATGGACACCCAGACATGAACAGAGCACCTCATCGAAGAGTGGGGTGGGTGGAGGACAGTCATGACGGGTAGGAGACGGAGGGCGCAGGGACGGTGGTGGAGGGCAGGATAGGACAGGAGTAATATTATGGATTAAGGTATAAATGCTGGGTTACATCTTAGTTAAATGAAATGAATTGAGAAAAAAAAGAGAAGTAGAATGATATAAACAGCGTCAATGGTTAGTGGGGACACAAAGAGAGTCGTGAGCGGGTGCTCTGGGTCCTGGGTACAAAGGAGGGGACCTGTAGTGCTGGCTGTGTGCGCTCCCAGCGCGTGCTGCGTGCACGCATGTCTCCGCCATGTTGAATAGTATTAAACCCATGTGAATCAACATGGCAAGCAGCATGATAATTACCTCCGTCCTCCCACTACCCCAACCCGTAATGTATGCATACCTCAACCCCTGCCACCTTCCCAAGCAGAATCATCCACGAGTCAACACTCCCAATACATACCATGTTACTCTATGCCTTCTCTAGTGATGTTAACAAGAGATATATTCTGAATGAAGGGAAAATTTACTCCGAATAATATTCATGCCCCCATAATGTTATGTCGCGGCTTTGAGAAGCGTTCACTAAATTCCTACATAAGATTACCAGGGGGAAATCCCAATTTCCTTGTAGGAATTCACACCCAAAAAATAGAGATGGAACTGTGTTCATGTTCATATTCAAAATTGAAATTCACCCCACCATGTCTGACAGATATCTAACCTCAAATTACTCAAACCCACGTTATTTCAAACCCGCTATTGTCACTGTCCAGTGCTGTCACCCACAGCCTACAATAAACCCAACTCCACCTCGAAACCAAATACTCATATTTCTTCCCACCCTGTTTTCCGCTAAATGTAATACTTTATTCAATCAATATGAAGGGAAAAAAGCCAAACCCACCTACTCTTATTACCTTCCTTCCAACTATACTCATATCATATTCGACACTCAAAAAGACCCAATTATTCTACCTCACACAGATTCCTATTAAATAAGAAAAAAGAAAAAAAAGGAGAAATTTTACATAAAGAGTAGCTCATACTGGGTGGTATTAATATAGAGAGCCGTTCCCGACTAGTTCCGAGCATAGAGCAGCTTGGAGCAGCTGAAAACCTAGTAATGGCGGCACCCATTCATGATGTGTGCCCTCCATTCAGGTGCTGCAGCATGCATGCATGTTGCCCTCCTATCCATTCACCCCCTCCCCCACCCACCCCTTCTCTCCTCCACGGTGGCAGGCCTGCCTGATGCCGGTGACTCATTCTCCAGTGCTTACTTCATCCTCCTGCTGCTGGTGCTAGGTCACATTCAAGCCAATCATGTGCAAGCCTTCCTTCTCCTCTATGATAATTGCACCAGTGAAGGTGGATGTAGAAATCTGTTGTGTGTTGAAATTATGAATGTGTAGCCAACAGCAAAATAAAAATAGCCCCTGATATCCCCATTTCAGCAAACCCTCTCTTAAGCGCCATTATCAACTGCTTTGGTTTTTTTTGTATGCTGGTCTATAGATGCAGTTTGGATTTTAGTGCCTACATATTGGAATGCTACAACACATTAAATATGTCTACACACACCAGCATCATGTTAATGGCACATTAAGGATTATAATGATATATATGAGTTCCAGACTATGTGTCATGCATGCAGGGCCCTTTTTTTTTTACATCATCTACACGTTTACCTTTTTCATCAGGGAGCATAGCCTAGCACAAAGCACTCTAAACTGTCTAACAGCATGACCCCTGGGGACATCTGGTGGTCGGGGACTGTACCTGGTCAACCTATTAAGTGCATGCTGTGGCTGGAGGGGTGGAGGTCAAGATAGCAGGACAGGGGCAGGTATTTAAGTGCGATGTCGTTAAACCAAGGTTCAATGCTATTGTATCGATCGAGGAAGGCATTCAACCACACTGCCGCAGTATTATGTGAATGAAAAATCAGTTGTAAGCCCCGCCCACCCATGCCCATATTAGGAAGGTAAACAGCGGCGTCTCCATTGATCTTCACCCACGTGATCACACCCCGTGTTCCGATTGGTTTGAGGGTATTAATGAATGGGATACGGAGGAATGAGATACTGAACATTGCTAAAGGATCATTGGTTATAGAGAGGTGGTGTGTATGGGTTTTGTTACCAGGGGGAGGGGGTTTCTTTAAACCACTACTCTCCACAGCAGCGTCTGTATATAAAGCAGACGACTTTTTTGTTACCGGTGACCATTGAGGCATCGAGAGGCAGGCAGTGAAGCAGTCTACAAGGACACAACACTTGAATCTCACACCCCCTGCACAGCTAACCACACTCACCAGGGTACAGTACAACAGGACAGCAGGCACACTCACACGACAACCACCAACACAGGAAACAGCTGTCATACCCAGTGATACCCTAGCCGTCACTCCACCCTGCTAACCCACTGTGCTGCAACCAGCAAACCTAACTACGGTAGTACTTAAACCGACATACATCTATGGTTGGCGCTCATTGATAAAAGACGTTTACCGGCACACTAACCGCCATACACGCAGCCAGAGTTAACATACAGGACAATCATATACTCACATAATAGAGATTTAATCACCAGCGGCAAATTATTCGGCATAAATACCTTTGGGAGAAACACCAAATACTTTATAACTACACGGATCACCAGCAAGCTCAGCACATTATCCATCAGGATTTCTCAGCAGCAGCAGCAGTTAAATTAAGACCATGGGAGGAGAGGCTAACGGCGACGTTTGCTTCATCTTCGGATTCATCACTTCACAAGGGGGTTCAGGAAGGGGGTGCTAGGCCCCACACACACCCTTCAGTCCCACCCATCCACCAGTGACGGTGGGCCCTTATTCCCTGCCTGGAGACCTACTCCTTAGGCATGGGACAAAGCCGACAGTGCCAGAGACACTCTTGTAAGCCCTGGAGCCCACACCCACCCTCCTGACGCTTAGAGGAGGCGCCCGGGGGCCCTGCAGAACGAGACGAGATGGAGCGTCGGAAACAAGTGAGCAGTGCCTTCCCCTCCCTCCCCACCCCCGCTCCCAACCGAGCGCGGGTGTGGGTGAGTGGAGGGGGAGGATGAAAGATGCTGAGATTAGAGCTTACAGTGAGTATCATTTTATTGTCCTGATCTTTTCATTGTTACTGTTGGGGTGGGGGATAGAATGTACATATGAAACGGAAAGAGAGAAAGGGATAGTCAGACGCTGACAGAAATAGAGAGACAGAGAGAGATAGAGAGAGCAGAAGAGCCAGGTATGGAGTAAGAGGCAGAGGACATACAGCAAAAATATAGGAAGTATCATTTTTATTGGCGTCTTTATCCTCATGTTGTTCTATTTGGTAGGATAGGCTGTGTGTGTGGAGGATGACAGAGAAGTCAGTACATGTCAACACTCATGTTTGTCATGAACAGACTGTATTGGACGAGGTGTTCAGTTAACGCCTTTAGAGTGGCCAGAAAAGAGACTGGGAAATGGACGGGAGGGCGCTTACTGGGGCACAGGGACAATGACTGATAGTATTACTCCTTTTTATGTGCTCTAATTCAACCAGTGAGAACTGATGGTGGGAAAGGCGCGGGGTGCCCATTCTGATCTCTGCTGGTAAAGCCGAGGTAAATGGAAGGGACACTGAGAAGGGAAGCTAAGGGGAGCTTGTTGAAAAAACATACAGTAGTGAACATCTTAATCGGAATTTGTAAATCAAGTTAGTAAGTGTAATGGCTAACTGGATATGGGGAAAGAGGGTTAAACTTAAAGGGGATGGTACCATTTTGTTAAGCCAAGAGTAATAAGGTGTTTTATGCTTAAGAAAATATATGAAATTTCGTCACCATCGTTCGTAGGTGGTGATACAGGCTCCTGAACTCGAAAGTAGTCAGGGCCAGGTAATGTCATTAGGGCGCGTTTTTTTAATGTTGCAAAAACCTGGCCCTGAACCATAACTTTGAGAGGGCGCTTAGCATGGATCGGTATGGGGGTTAGTAAGGTTATAACAATAGCTGGGTGAGAGGAGAGGTAGGGTTAAAGACAGGGAGGCTAATAAATCAGTGTTAGTGTGACACGTTTGGTTATTTGGTCACACTAAGGAATAATGCAGACAGGCCTCCTGTACAGACAGAGAGACCAGGTGTGAGAAGTGCATGGAGTCGGGGACAAGTGCCAGACGCTGGTGGTGGCACCCCTGTTGTCAGGGATACCGCCACCACTAGCACCACTGAAGGCACCACCAGAACCCCCACCACCAGCTGCAGTGGGGAGTGGTGGCAGTGCCCCAGTCTGGTAAGTCTGCATGGGGATCCCTCTAGTAGTCCCCAGCTCCTCCGGCCTGCAGGCAGGATGAGGCAGTCAGGGGTGTGGCTGCTGGGGCCTCCAGGGGAGGGAGAGCTTCTAGATACTGTTCACAAGGGGGGACAGGGAGGACTTGGGCAGTGTCATTGGTTGTATACCTACCTTAGGGCCTGGGAGGTAGAAGAAGGTCGCCGGCCGAGGGTAGGTAAATGCCCTGGGCGCCGTCTCCCCCATGCCCTGTTGCTGTATAGGCGCCGTGCCTTGGCCGTATCCTCACTTATTGATAATGTCTGGTACGGATGATGTAACCGCCACTAATGCACCACATGCAATGAGCAACTACTGACACTGTACTGGGTCTATGGTTACTGATCAGAACCGCTCATAGAGGCCTCTGGTAGTACTGCTCCTCCACACTGAGCTGCTCCCCCATGCTGACTGAACGTGAGGGGCCGGGCGTCACAGAGTAGCTCTATAACCACTAGCCCCCATCCCACCCTACCCTTCTCCACCAGCAGTGCCAGACCCACTGCCCCTCCCCTCCCTACTCCAGCCAGCCCAAGCACCCCCGACCCGCCCGGCGACCCACCACCGGCCTGATGGGCTGGGAGGCTGGATGGCTCTGCCATGCCACAACGATGCAGTGTAGCATATAGACACCAAACCAATGCCTACTATTCCGAAGTACTACAACTATACCTCAGTCCCTAATAGTCACATCCTATATACCCACTAACTGGGTTGTCGGAAGGCCAGTCAGTGTCCGTTTTCTTCAGGGAGATCACATATGCCGTGTGTGTGTGTGTGTGTGTGTGTGTGTGTGCATATATAGTTATCCCCAAACCACATCTGCAACCCTAATGGCCTCTTTATGGACTGTAGTACATAGCCTGCTCTCCTCCTAAAGTTGCCCTGTCCGCATCTAATCAGCATGTCTCAGCAGCGAGGTTGTCTGCCAGCCAGGCACTGCCTTCTGCCTCCTCACAGAAATAGTCCCCCATCATCCTCTATCATTTCCAAGCTATTACCTTAACATTCCCAACTCAACTTCCCCAACTTCCTCTCGCACCTCAAGTCACATCCCAGGCAGTGGCAGTGTCTGTGTGCAAGTAAGCCAAATTTCCTTTCCTTTTTTACACATAGCCTCACCATAATGACCTGGATTCACCGAGACACCCAAACACATCAATAAACACCAACCCCAGCCTCATCTACAACCTCTAGTGTACCTAACCTCACCCTCCACACTGACAGCAATGAGGAGAGATCCAACCACTGCCTCCAAACCCCTTTCTCCGGATAACATCCCCATGCCGCACCCTGCGCCATTCACTATGACCCCAACACCACCTGTAGGGTGTTTTTACAGATACTGGACCCTCTCATCCATACCAAGCCACAGCCACATCCGCTCACTCCAATTCAGCCAACAGTCCTCCAGCTGCCTCAATACCCCTGACATCATGTTAGAAATGATAATTCCCCAATGATCAACACATCCCACCCTCTGCCATGTTATTGAACCATACCATTACTAATCATTGAACAATCTAAAAGTAGAAAACTGTTGTCAGCACTTCCCCTTACATCTCCAGCACCCACTGTCCCACCCCAGTCCACACCACCAACCCTTCCCCACATTCCTCTACCCCGCCCTCTGATCTTTTTGCCCTCTGTGCCACCCGCCAACTCGCCATCCCATCTGTCTGCGTATTTGTGTTTATTTTAGCGCTGTGTCCCCACCTCCGATTGATCACTAGCAAAAGCAGGAAACTTGTCAGGAACTCACCCCCATCCCCGCGTAGACAAGCATATAATTAACACCATCATTTTGAAGCGCCCCTCTCCCCGAGGAACACTCCTTCCAAAACCCACTACCTTTTCCCACCTGGTTTACAAAAATATCCCCAATATATGCCACCTCACACACATGCTGCCCCCTAGGGGGCATACATGGCGGCCTACCTTGTTTGTAACTGAAACCGTACAGTCCCGTTTAAGTGCCGGGTTTCACATTTAGCACCGGTCTTGTAGAAACGCCGAGGGTAAACTTGCCTCCAAATCTGTTATTTTGAGGCCCTTTGTCACCACGGCACGGTGCTTAGAAACACAGTACCTTACCCTGTCATCCGTAGCCAGTGGCCATATGTAACCCCTATTTCCGTATACTACTCATCCTTCACTGGAAACCCAATACGGCAATAGGAACCCGCCCACCTCTGCCGAGCCTTAGATTTTCCAGGCAGCAGGCAACCAAGGCACCATTTCCATATACTACTCGTTACTCAACCGCAACCCTACTGACCCTATCTGTATATATACAGGCCCCATGCAAGTCCTAAGCTCGACAGTTCTCCGACAACAACAGCGATATCAATTAAAGTAATACAATTAACCAATTACAAATTACAATTTTAACAATTATCAAAGGATGCAGAAAAAGATCTGCTCCTGCTATTATACTCGGTCTCTTAGTGACAGGAAGTATAATGTTCCTTTTAAAATAATTGGTTGCGGGGAAACATACTTTCTTTATTTCACAAAATAACCTCCCATCTATCTATCAGAGTATGCCTAAACACAAGGTGTTTTACCATGACATTAGAGAATACGGTTGCATCTCTGTATAATACAATGCCATGATGTGTCTCTCTGAGAGAATAGACACTGAGTGCAGCCCATAATTTAAGCAGCACATAACAGAGGCTGACAGAGCAGGTATTAAGGCTGTGTGGACCATGTCTCCTGTGGGTGGGTTTATCCCTGAAGTAGATGATACATTACTATCATCATGAGATTAACGAGGAGGTATTGTAGTAGTGTGGTGCAGGTATTATAGGGGATATGGTGAATAAAGAGGCATAATGAAACATAAGGCATCTTCTTGCTGCAGGCCCATAAAGCTGAATATAAAATGGTAATAGATCGCTCACTATGAGGGCTGTTAATAAAAAGCACAAGCGTTGATACAAAGTTCTGAGGCGGAGTTTTTTTTTAATAAAGCATACAAAGGTAGTTCTATGTATATATCGGCCGAAGCCATTTTCAGCTCCACTCTCTGGTCCTAGGAATGGGAGGGTTAACGGACAGTTATGATTCCGCCGGTCATGCTTGTATTAAATGGATGTGTGTTCCTTACCTGCTACTGTATTCATATATGGACCAATTATGCAATAGTAGTTCGCCTACCTCCTCGGTTCCTCTGTCCAGCTCTCTGTGCCATCCACTGGGATATAGTCATATGCATTTCGATTGTATACGTTGAACTAGCATCAACACCACACTGTCGCTGATAATTACATTAGATGCCTATCAAAGCTTGTAGAATGTGTCTATATCTATTGTATATCTCACTGTTCCGTATACATACCCTAGAAGCCATATAGATCTAGTGCTATCAAAGCCATCGTATCACCCAACATATTACAGGTCACCAATATTGTTGCATGCATATTCGCATAACACCCCTTTACTATATAGGACGTCTGCTAGCTGCGTATTGCCGGGTGTATTTTAGCTGCTGTCTGCGCAGCCCTACCACTGCATTGCCTGTGTCTGTGACCACCGCAGTGACAGCCCTGGGCCATGCACACCTTGTCTGGTACCAGTAACCTGGTATCGATTGGACACCTAGCCCACCCCTTCACTTCACCTGACCTCTCCGGGCCCCTGACTGAGTGACCCCCTCCTTCCCCACCCGCCCCTTGTTAACCACCCATTGCCTGACATCACCTACTTGATTCGTCCTTGACAGTTGCTTATAAATTCTCCAGATGATACAACCATATGAAACTCTTCTGCCCACAGCGTTCCGCAGCTGAGCCATGACGTGACCGCCCTGTTGCCATGGTAACGGAGAGACGCCAGCCCCAGACGACCATCCCTGGGAGCTTCTGGAACTCCAGGCCCTTACGTGACTGATGTCCCGTACAGCGTAGTTAGGGGAATGCACAGCAGAGGGCAGGACCGTCCAATGGAAGCAACCACAAGAAAGCCCTTCTGGAAGCAAGCCTGTTGCCATTTCCAGGAAGATCGAATTGAGTACCAACTGAAAGGCCAGAGCATTCTAAGTCCATAGCTATATATATATACGTCAAACACACTATAGTAAATCGGTTTAAGTTTACTGATAAAATGGAATTAAATCCCGGAATTGAATGGACCCCAAAAAAACATTAGGTCCTATTTCTATGCCCCATTATTGATATTGAATTCCGTCATAAAGTAATACAATTCAAATAGTGTAAGTAGACCACTTTCAAAAGATGTAGATAAACAAATTATTGGTTTTCTTTAAATAATACTGGAATTAAAAACACGAATCCACAATCATCGTGGAGTGAAGCCAACTATAATGTCCATTTGTATATTGAAGGGTTGTGTATTTCTATAGCAGGTGCTATCTATATCTGATAATATCACTTGCGTAAGATACGCCGTGGTGCTCCAAGCCATCCTCCATCCAGCTGTGTACAGTTAAATAGGCCTGATAAAGTTACAATTAAACCTATATTATGTAATTGGTATGAGATAAGGATATTATGTGTACTATAAGACGATAGACTTGTGTTATGGTATGTTTAGAGAGGTATGTGGAATTGAGGGTTTGAAGCATTGGTTGCCCTGGTGAAAAGAAGTAAACCATTATACATATCTCAATCCAAATGCAGCTTGCGTGATTGAATATTACATCAAGATTACCATGAGATTACGTAGTACTGTTCTAGTTTGTAAAGGCTGGTAGGCCTATGCATAGTCTGGTTTTCATCTGATCTCATTAATGATTATCAAATCATCCAAATGTGTTCACAATGCATATTAATGTGCAACCTATTGATATTCTTGAAAGTGAATGTGATCAAACTGATCAAAAATGCGAGTATGGGGATATGTATGACTGGCACAATAGACTTGTCCTGTCTCTTTAAAAGTTTGTGAAGTCTAAAGAGTATGACGTCATCACATCCAATGAGTAATTATAATATAGTACCAAACAGTCGTAATATGAATGATGTATGTCTTGGTAAGCTATATAGCTTGCAACATGAAATAGATTTAAGATCAACCCACAATAAGACTAATGTATCTAAGTTGTAATTTGCTGTGTAGTTCGCTTGCTTCTGTTTTCACCATTAACAATTCTCGAACGTTATTTAAAGTAGACATTGTTCGAGGAAATATTTTCCATATTCGCTGACACTCCAGTGACAGTTTTGTTGATAGTACTTATGTTAACAGTAAGGTAAGACTTAATTTCTATCCTCCTTAGAGGATGTGAATTCACAGAGCTTTATATTATGAGCTTTATAGGCCTATAGTTTGCCATGAGTTATTAGCTGAAATAGCAGAAACGTAAGCCAACAATGTGAAACATCTGCTCATTTCTCTTAAATACGGAAATAATATTTCACTTAAACCTGCAGATTAGAATAATGTAGTTACAATTGTAAAATGTCTCGTTCCATTTTAAGAGCTCTTACTGTTACAGTAACGTTCTCTTACAAAATGAACAACTTGGACCAATCTACCTCAAAGGTGTACAGTGATGACGTCATGTGGGGGCAGTAGATGACTACTTCCGGTTGCAAATGTGCATGCCCAGAAGGCAGCTTCCGTCTCTGACCTTCCACTGTGTTGTCTGCATGTTGTTTATCTCTTAAATAGTAAAATTGTCTAGATTTTATTTGTAAGGAAATTATTTCACATGCGTCAGATGCTTTAGAAATCGTTACTAGTTTGAAATTTTCCTATTACGTTTTACTTAACTAGTTCAGTTTAATGCACTCTTCTTCAGGCCCCTCTTGAATAGACTTCAGCACTTTAGCAGTGTCATATGTATGTACTGTATTCTAGCTCCATCCAGACTTCAATGAATGTAAAGTGTGAGTATATGAGTAATGATATAGTAAATCTATCTTATTATTATTATTATTATTATTATTATTATTGAATGATACAATATGATGATGCATTTCCATTCGCCAAATACACAGAAAAAATAGGCTTGTTTTCAGCTGTTTTGGCCTATAGCGAAAGCTTCTAGGTAACGAAAGCTTTACGAGATCTCGAGAGATACTCTTTCGAGATCGCCTTTGGTTGTATTGTTGTAGATTTTAGATTCACAAATCATACAGTTTGCACTACTGGGTACTTGTATCCAAAAATATCACGACCCCCTAAAAGCAGCGCCAATACCAAAGTCCATTCCTGTGTCAAGATTGTATGCCTCGACACTGGTCATTTGCGTTAATCGGTCAGAAATGCTTCTGCTATGAAAGTGGATGCCATTGTCTGACCATTTCGCTTGCTTCTGTTGATCTAATATTGTTATTTCATGCATAATTGATAAGGCATAATACACGTAGCACTGTATATATATCAGCAAACCCATTAACTGCCCAAACCATTGTAATCATCATTACTAATTATTGAGAATGACATATGGATGTGAGCTTTAGAAGAAACATTGTACAGTCTATGGTATTTTATATATGAAATAAAATGATGACATGCAACTTATTTATATCTAATTCTCGTAGTTAATTATGTATGCATTGATCATACCTATACGGGTTGTTCATGTCCTATAGGACTATATAAATATACTGGATTCATCTTCTTGATGGCAGTAATTGGCCCCTCGTCCCGGTAAGTTCTGACTGGGTGCCACATCTTTCCTTTCGTTTACCACTGCTTTTATGTCTAATATGGGTGGTAACGTTTGATAATTCTATGATATTTTGGCGGCGTGAATCCTCTTATGGTCTAGTACTGTGAACCACTAGTGATGAACGGGTGTATGGAACATCTGCCAAATAAATACACACCCGCTGCATGTTCAAAGAGCTCAATTTATTGGTCCGAAACCTCAACAAAGTAAAGAATATTATAATAGCAATAAACAACCATGGTAACCGTCCAACATATTTCTAAAAGACACCAGTGTTTTTTCTAGCTAACACAACAACTCTTAATTATAACCCTTTTTAAATCCTGAAATGTTCTAGAAAAGCAATAGCTCTTATATTGCAAAGTGTTGATTTGTGTAAAATGTAACTTTAATACTTTCTAAATCTACCATCTAGATAAGAACAAGCTATTTCAAGCACAAAGCTGCATCAAATTCCAACAATAACAGAATTCAATAAATAATACACGAAGCCACTACATATAAGCAAGCATGGCAGATACATTGTCAACAAATACATTTGCAATTCAAACCAGTCATTTCTTTTCAAAGCTTTCGAGGCAATGAACTAAGTAATGATATAACGAATATTGAAGTAAAACCGTCAGAAGTATGAAACATATTTCTATGGGAATATTACATTGTGTTCTGCATAACCATGGTAACCAGTATACCATTGTAATTAATATACTATGGGCATTAGTCTCATAATTATTGTATCCATTGGAAACCAAGTCGTACTATTTCAGTCTAATGTGGTATCTCCGCATCAGCACGTTACCAACTCCCTGGTCTACTTCGTGACAGATAACCAGCAGGTAGTACACTGTGCTAACACATGTGTTATAATACATACTGGTCACTACTGTATACGGCAATGACTACACTGCAAGGAGATACATGAGCAGTTTCAGCTGAACAACTGACAGTAAATGCACCAATAAGCCACCGTATGGTATACATCTCATAGCATATTACAGATTATACACATACACACTATCGACTACCATGAGGCACTATCACATCGAAGCCAGAAGATAACCATAGAGATATAGTTATATATAGCTACATTTTCTATAAGATTATACTATGATCAAGATATACAAATGGATGGAAGTGGCACAGTCAACCTGAACTATGCCCCGAAATGGCCAGTTAACAATCTTTTGGCAGTGTGAAATTTGATGGTGAACTCCAGTGATTTTATCCCTAAGATGAAATGGAGATTTTTTAGACTGAAAGCAAACACGCGTCAACTTCATAATCCATTAGTAAATTGCCCCATCATATTGCATAACTTAGTAACAATAAAAGCGCATATCACGAAGCCAATTCATAACCTTAATAGGTTTTTTGTTGGTCCGCCCCTTGTTTCTGTAAATTCTGGCATAGAAGTCGCGGCTAGTACGCGAGTCAGATCGCAGAGTCGAGGTGCGGCGTATACTACAGTACTAAATTAGCAATTTGTTGAACCCCTCTGAGACTTAAAGGATGTGTAAAAGATGCAGCTACTACGCGAGTTGGGCTTACACGCAAGAAATTACTGTAGTACATATATTTTATCTCATTACTGCAACACTTTCCATAACTTAACATATGCCACACGCTGCTGCCTTTTTATGTGCCTTATGAGTTACGTGATTCTCACTACCTCCTGAGGGCTACATTTTATTGTCACATAGTTTTTGAGTATGGTAGATTTAAGAGATCTGTCAGCATATGGCACTTTTTGGTAACAAGATTTTAGAGATGTTTCAGAATAATTGCTATATTTCAGATTTTACTAGGAACAAATAAGCAATCAGACACTGTTACTTACATACAACAACACATGATACATGTACTATATGGCATTGTATTGGCCCCTACATTATCTTTGATTAATCTTACCATTTAAAGTCCATATCTTTGATTTTCCACGCCACAAAGGTCTATAACTGTCCTATTCGTTATGACCTTAGTCTCTGTACATAAACCCGTTAATTAACTCTCAAGTTTGAAATCTTTTTTTCTACAATATCATTTAGTATCAAGTCAGTGTAATACGTATAATTCATAAACCAATAGTACACAAGACCATAGGTATTGCTAGTGGTATACAGGAGGTGCACGTGACACTCTGTGTTTAACAACCATTTCAAGTTAATGTGAAAGACTACTAGTAACATAAAATAGTGAGCCGTATGCTCTTCAATAAATGCAAATAACTGAAAGAGAATGGTATTGTTCCGACGTACACCAACTGTTACACTGCAATGACTCATTATGAATTATATTTCAATGTTATGTTGCTTCAGTAGACAGGAGTGTCCACGAGAAAAACAATTCATGAGAGAATCTCATATGCTAACCTAAATCGCGTCCATAATATCTTTACATATCATATACTGGACGTGGTTCATATTTTCATTAGACTAAATATTTCAATAGTACATACCATCCCAATTATACATGGTCGTAGAGCTTGGTCTCACTGAAAGACTCAATTGTTGTCAGTGATTATAATATGGCAGATGAGGTGAAAGGGGATAACAACAAAACAAAGAGTGAGATTCACAACTCAAATATAATATGCATGCCCAATTATAGCACCACTGATAACTTTTCAGTACAACCTCAACTGCATACAAGTATGACATTTTGATTAATAGGTTAAAGACTAATATGATATGGATGTGATATCGAGAAAAAACAATAACTTATAGTTGAAGGTTAAATGGTAACTTCACTTGCTTGATTAACTTATCTTTTATCAAGTTGTAGATTTAATATAAATGTCACCATTTAATCCGGCATTTAATATGGGCAGCATAGTCGTGAATGTTGCACCCAGTTATGACAATACAAATATACTCGCCTATAGGAACGATTTAGTGAAAATGTGCGATCTCCATCTAAACAAAAGATATAGAGATACCTCGTCAAAAAAAAGAAGGTAGATAAAGAGGAATGCCTAAAGTAACATACCAAAGGGAACAGTATTGTAACACAGGGGGTCCTCATATTGTATACTCCTTTCAAGTCCACTTTCTCAATTTCCAAGTATTCAATCAGCGTTTTTAACCTGCCCTTTTCCCAGGGTTGAGCAAACGAACTTTATATTCCTTTTCAACTTTCTTCGCAGAATGGCTGTTTGACCTTCTAAGACCTATGTAAAGGTCAGGGGGGAACATGGCTCGTCCATTGTGAGGACTCCAGTGACATACAAATCTCAAATCGGCGACGTCTGAGCAAAGTTTATACTGAAAACCTTTAAGTGAGTTACACATTATATAATACTCAATCAAGACCACGAGCTTTAGTGCCGTAGTCAATTTTTGACGAAATCTGGGTTAAATATCTAAGACTGCATGAGCACATCTTAGGTAATATGATAATGTTCAATTTCTTCCAACCTGTAAAGCCACTTCGTCACTACAAGGGCTATGTATGTATATGGTTGTTATTTGCAGAAACCAACGTCATTCAAAGAACACCCATCTACGTGGTGTATTTTTTTATAATCACACCTTATTTTAAAAAAGAAATCTAAACTCACATTAAATCACCCAATCTCTGAGCAATACGCCTGTACTGTGTTTACATGTATGGCCATGTGGGGTCACATAGCAGGGGTCGTGTGATACTTGCTACCTGTCTTTCTTCCCTTCTGTCTGCTCCGTCTCCACACCTTGATCCTTGACCTTTGTGTTCTCCCGCTCATCCCCAGGGGGCGTGTCGCTGTGAGCTGCTCCCTTGTCCTCATCCATCTTGGCATGAGCCGCTCCAAGGTTCTGGATATCGGAATCTGCACGGTCCCCTTTTGAGAGCTTATCGTCCGATGTCTCCAATTCTTCAGTGTCAGCATGTATGACGTCACTGGCTGGATCATCTAGCGACTCGCCGGTCTGCTGTTGTGCCGTCACCAAGGCTACCCCGTGGTGGTAGCGACAGAAACTTGCACTGTAAATATAGGAAGAGAGTATGCCTTGATAGTGAGATTGGCTTTACCATATTAGTTTGTTTCTTCGTCACATCAGCAAATAGGAAAATTCTCGATGGCATTGCCTGTAGGGTGGGGCATCCGCGTGGTTGAGACTGTCAGGAGGGTGAACGTTAAATAATAGTTCAATACCGAAAAAGGTCCCAAAATCGATGGCGCAATTTAAATGTTCCAAAATGTGACATTATTTGTCACTATATTAAAAATACAAACATCAACATGCCGCTGTAAAAATGAGGGTTTCATATTCCAACATGAATTTGACAGTACTCCCAGTTACATTTGCAATTCACGAACATTTTAAAAATTTTAAATAAATGAATGACGTCATTAGCTCTTATTCACATATATATGTTTTTCTATTTCATATTCATATAACTAAAGCAATCCCTCCCCATCTTTTGTAATGATTATTAAAGCTTTCCATGCTGATTGTATATATGAAGCCGTAGGAAATTACATGCTCAAATGTATGAAGCACAGCTTCGGTACTTCTAATGCATGTCCTGGACCATCTACGTAATTATTAGAGCGCAGTTTGTAATGAACTCGATTATTGTTCATAATTAGTACTAACTTTTTCAACAATGCCTATAAATATCCTCGTGAGGCGGGAAATTGGCAGTGTCAACACAGGTTTTTGCTCAATGTTCCTCTTGTTTTTGAGCATTTTAACGTTGCCGCAGCTGCTTTGAACTATCAATGTTTACACCATCCGTCATAATAACAGACCAATGCAGAGAGCTGGGGACGTCATCACATTACGCAGTATCTTTTTATTTGAGCTTTAGTCCATGCTATTAAAGAGCAAACATCAAGCATGATTCGGCGGATAAGCTCTTAACTTGTTGCCACCTGATGCTTAAAATGCTGTGGGATATACTTTACACAATATTAATATTACAGCCAATTTTATAAAGAGAAGGGGATGAAAACAGACTTACTGTTCAAAGTAGACAGCTAGCCGATACATGGCCATTGCCAACAGCGCCAGGAGGAGTCCTGCCTGACTGGCCATCCTGTAACAGGTCAGACACAACAGCTAAAACAATGTGCACGATTGTATTCAAAGTGGGTTACCATTGTCATCATACCTACACCGAATGCCCATACAGCTACGTGTATAAACATACTAATTCATCCACTTTTGGGTCAACATCTTAAATTGTTTTTGTCTTAATATTTTGATCGGTCCAACCGAGTGACTTCATACGTTTTTGAAGTACCTTGTGCATTGATTAATTGATTGATTAATTTATCTAATTCAATTATGGCCGATCAACGATTTGTGCAGAAAAATCCAGACATTTATACTTTCTTTGATTTGATTTATACTTAATTCCCGCCTCTGCTAAGGTCTATTACACACAAGAACAAGGCTGCCAATGCTGTACTTACACTAGGGCGATACCCAGGAAGATGAAGGAAGAGCCGCAGTACATGGGGTGGTAGAACCAGGTGTAGGGGAAGTGTCGCCGCACGTCTGTCTTGTACTCATGTATCCGGAAGTAGTCACCTGATAAGGAGGTACAGAGGGTCACACTCAACACACAATATACTACATTGTATTATATTACCTGTACAGTGAAATCTCGTTATAAGGAGGACTGACATAAGGAACTTTCTGTTATAAGGAACACATTTTCATTCCCAAAATTGCCCATTCTCTCTATATTCAGTATTTGGTTACAGGGAAAATTGCTTGTGATGACCAAATTTGCCTTGCTAAAAGGCCCTCCTTATAACGGGATTTCACTGTACGAGCATCTGCCATTCAATACATGACTATCAAATTATGATCGCGCTCCTGCAATATTGGCATTAACAACATACAGTGAAACTTGGTTATAAGGAACTCTGATATAAGGAGACCTTGCTTATAAGGAGCAGATTTGTGTGGTCCCAATTTTTCCCTATACATTTATATAGTAAGAAAACTCTCTTAGAAGGAGGTGTTTTTACCTTAACCTCTGATATAAGGAGGTAATTTTGGCTCATTTCCTTATTTCGTATGTGCAAACCTTACCCAGGGAAGTCATTTCTTAGGATTACAGTCACATACTGCTTAAAATTGCCCACTGCCCCATCCCATAGAGGTAGGGAGAATACATGTGTAGCTTCCCTAGGGAGGAAGGGATATCTAAAGCTCCATGAAGGGGATCTAGAAGGGGTTTTGACTTGAAATAATACACACACCCATCTGAATTGTATTCAAATCAAATCTATAAGGGTATAAGAGACACATGTAGGGAGTGTTCTGTTGCTGGACCTTTATAAGGCTGACCTCGCTTATAAGGAGACCTTGCTTATAAGGAGCAAATTGCACTGGTCCCAAGGTCCTCCTTATAACGAAGTTTTACTGTAGTAAAAGGTTCATTGGTTGCAGTTAGTTTTGTCTCCACTGTTGTTCACATGATATAATGACGCCACTATCAGAATTCAATCTGCAGATGGAGTTGCTCACCTAGGAGGGTCGCCCAGAGGCCGAGCAGCCGGAAACTGGAGATGACGAGGACAAGGCCAAGGACGACAAAGGCATGTCCGGTCCACAGGACGGGGTTTTGACGTAACAACCACCACGCCGCCTGCCGACGTACCGTGGACATGAACCTGCGTCAAGGACGTGACGGATTAACACATGATATAAAGATGACTTGTACCCAGATAAATATATATGTAGATCTGTATGCTATTGTAGAAGGCATATGGAAACACTGTTAGATATCGTACTGTTGCACGTATCGGCAGCAATTGTCGGTCTGAATTCCTTATGAGGCATCTCTAGCCCAATGACTACTTTCTGTATACTACTAACATTGACGATTCCAGCAGGAGGAGGGAAAGAAGAGTAGATCATAATAGGGATGAAGAAGGTGGAGGGCATGGAGGAGGGAGGGAAAGGAAGGAGGGAGTTAAGAGGAAGAGGAGTTAGTTACCTGCAGTCCCGGTAGAGGGAGATGGGGAGTAACGTCATGGCAAACAGTCCACAGGCGATATACTCTCCTCCCCAGAATCTGCGCAGACAGCCCTTCCGGTACTCCCATTGTGACACCTGAAAAAACAAAACGGTCATAATGCTGTTTCAACCAACCATGAAACAGGGTTCAGATATTGTTTCATGTAAAGAGAGCTATTTTCCACTCTAAATAACACCTCATTTGACAACTCGTGACAGGATATAGGACATTTTAATTAAACATTGCGCAGAACATGCTGCATTTTCTATAGTATTTCTGAACACTTTTGTTTTTTTTCCTATGGCCTCACATACTCACATATCTGACGAGCCCTATAGGTTTCACAGAATGAGACTGACCACCCACAGCACGTGGTTGCCATGGCAACACCGACAATCCCCCTGAATTAGGCAGACATAAACTGTAATCAATGGTGACCGATCGTTTAATTCCAAACACCCACCCTACTTGTAGCCTTTCCACATACACATCCACCAATCCCACCCCGACCTTTGCCTAAAAGGCTATGCCTACAGGATGTACACTGTTTTCATGTCTATCTGATTTAGAGTCTCACAGAAATGGCTCCTATTGAGCTACATCATGGGAAACATTTCGCTGAATGATCAATCAATATATCGGTGGGTGGACTATTAATCATGGGGTGGTTGCTCTAAAGTGAACTGTCTCATTGATGTTGTAGTAGCGAAGCCAGGTGCCTTCCACTTCACACATCACATAGGCATATCATGAAAGGAGGCATTGAGTTTGAATGCCTACCGACCTGGAAAGAATAATCGTTGTGGAAGGAGTGATGGACTCAAGATAACTAAATTCCACCGATTTAGCATAGAAGTGTCTGTCATCCTGCCTTGTCTGTCACCCTTGCTTACCTGTATTAGCTAGTTTTATGTTGCTGACACCAAGGAGAAACACTCGCTAGTTTGAAGGATGAGGCTCTAGATCTACTTCTACTTAGCTCTATTCAAGACCTCCTACCCTAGACGCTGTATACTCAATATGCTGGTCACGGCTTTGCTGCAGGTACCCATCGTACAGAATACGTGTGGTCAGACTCTGTAATAGTATTGACGTGAGCTGGTAACCTACGAGCGGCGTTATTGTAGTATACGGAAATGGTCTGTTAGCTGCTTGTATCCAGCATGCATTTAGCCGATCTAATGGATTAACCAGGTGCCAGTTACATAGTGATGTGGAGTAGACGTACCGATGCCTCCATGTCATTTTCCACTTTTTGCTCTGTTACATGGCTCTCTGGATTTTGCTATCTAAGTCTATGATATTGTAAAAGACACTTTTAAATATAAATACATGTATACATGTATCTAGACATACTTAATAGATTTTTATGTAGCAGGCTCAATTGTTATTGAGTCTGCTACATCTATAAGGTTGCTGAGTAGGCCGCTTTAGTATAATACTTGCATCACATGGTATAGAGTTATCCCATTATACCCACTTCATTGTTGCTGTCATTAAGATAAAGAATATGTAATGCTCTGCATATGACAGTTTTACCGGCTTTAAGCTTAAAATGGAAAAAAGAGTCATCATGGTATACTCTTTGGTAAGTAACTCTGTCGTTCTGTAGAAACCCATACTGAAACCAGCCATAGACTGTCCATCATCAATACGTTACGACATTATAATCAACCTGTATCAGGATAATATAACTGTATGACCTATCCACGTCTACTCAAGTCATTAAGATACATCCCGTATTGATGATAAGTCTAGTAACATGGATAGGTGGGGGTAGGTTGCTGGGCAACAACTACCTCACCCCCTATCTACTACCCCGAGCCTATCGGTCACCTTATTAATCACGTCCATTAGACCTGGAGTAGGCATCCAGTGCGTAGGCTGCACTGCCAAGTGGCGAAAGTTAGTGGACACTTACTTTTGCGGTAAATGAGGGACAATCCATGGGTGAGTTCCATGGTGATTTCCATTTTCCCTTTTTGCAATTATTCAGATTTGATGTATTTCAGAATAGTAGGGACGGCAATACTTCTCACTTGCAATAGTGTATACTCTGTGTTCATGAACAGAGGGGACATTTCGTAGATGAGCGGTATTTTTAATGACTTTGGCAACCTCATAGCCATTTTTCATTGTTAGAGAAAGGTGCTTATTGCGGTAAAAAGTAGGGCTCATTGTAGTAGGTCTAGATTGTTGTCAGTTGTATTATATCTGGACTACATAACCTACAATGTTAACTTAACCATCCAGATTGGTGCGCTCACTCTCTACTAATTGTGTTGTGTTTTCCTTGAAACGTTAACCCGGGCCCGTTGCGCCTCACTGCCGGGCAAATGATTGGGTGTGTGTGTTGAAACAAGCTGATCTCTCACGGTTGGAAACATTTATACATGTAAAAAAAGAACATTTGAATTTAAAAAAATATTGCCTAATAACACTTCCTATTACTAGTAGCCAACTCCCCCAAGCAATAGAAAACTATTGATGGGCTAAATACGCTAGGCTGGTGGGAGGTGCTCTCATTTAAAAAAAGACTTTATAAGACTTTTTTATAATTTATATTAAGTATTTATTTGGCGCCATTAGCAGACGACAACAAGATGAGTCTGCCCGTGTTGACAGAAGTGGAGGAGCCGCAGCGAGCAGCACAGACACCTGGCGCCTTAAGACGCCTCCAGAGAACGCTGACAGAGTCACCCAACCCCCGCAGCGCCCTCTCACCACTCAGAAGTGTACTAGGTGGTACACCCACTAGGAAACTACTGCTCTCAGCACGTTAGTGTCTTTTGTGCTTTTCGCTTATCTGGTGGGATCCAAACAGTTGGCTTTTATGATAATGTTCTATTGAGTAGACTATTAGATGTTCTTATCATGAACATAGAACATAGGTTATATGCTATTTTGTATACTGCAGAGTGAAATATGTCAACTTTTAGAACTTTAATTAACTTAAAAGTACATTAATAAAGTTCATATTGACCAAATTTATGTATCCCATCAAAATTGCGGGGATTAAAAAGAACAACACTATGATATCGTTAGGAGTGTCAGTAGAGTACCCTTAAGTGGCTTCCTATTAAAAGGCCCGGTGTATATGTCATAACAAAATATCCAGTGAAATCCCATTAAAATTGTCACTTCCATTAACGAACGCTATAGATGCCAGTACCATGTCGCCAATGGTGAAAAATTAAGATGTTGTCACTCTCCTACGAGAATTAATCATAATATCAGGGATGTGAAAATTGTAAAAGTGTAGTAGAATTTTTATATCTCAATATAAGGTGTTTAAAGACACTAAATACAGCACTTAATGTGAAATATTCCTTTCGATTTGTTCCAAGCGACAAAGTAAGGGGGTTTGGGATGCCCTCCCCCCAACTGACAAATTTGAAAATCTATATGCCAAATGCAACTTTCTAATGCCGTCTGTTATATTTTCTGCTCACCCTGTGACAATTTGAGTAACAGCCACCCCTCCCCTCCCCCACTCCACTGAAAAAAAAATATCTCAATGGATCTGGACAAATTACGATGGTCAAATTCTTTTCTCAAAAGTGTAGGAAATCCTACAGCTGTAGGAGGAATCACATCCCTGAATATAGAATGATACAGAAATCCCAGGTAAAGGTAGCAATTCTTACAACAGTAGAAAAGGTGGCATCTTTGTAAGAAAAGTGGACAGCAGTCTTGCATAAATGGGGGTTATTGAGTTTGCAATGTTGTCCAAACAGCAGCTAACATTTAGACATCATGCAGTTAACTTTTGGTTAGAGACAATGTGATTGGTACGGGCACTAACATATTCACCCGTCTTAGCGCAGGTACTCAAGTAACGCATGCCCCGTTTTAGTGCAGGGTAGAAGATTGTATTAAAATTACATTAACCACTAAATATTAACCACTAAAAATTGATCTCAAATAACTGCAGCTCCTGCCATTTTACTGGCCAGCCGGTTTATAACAAGTCATAATACATCGCCATCTTCTTCCCACCTCTCCCCTAGTTAACACGCATTGTCCTTAACACGTCCACACAGGAGGGGTGGGGATTACAAGGGACAAGCCCCAAGTCCACTCTCTGATCCCCCCCCTCTCCCCGTCAGAACAAACGCCTGTGCCCAATAAGGACTTCTCATTCACAGGGGAGGTCCCAACTTATAAACACTAAACTATATTCAGTTCAATACCAGTTAGAGCAATGTCTTACTAAGTAGAACGGTAAGGTTCAAGATGAGGGCAGGGGTGATATATTTGACAGGAGTTTTTTTTCCCCCGGAGAAAGTGCATACCCGTACTAGTAAAACCAAGGCTGTGTGAATACCTGTGTGAGTGGGCGAGGTGTGAGGGAAAAGAGTGGGCCCAGTTGGTCAATTGCTGGCTTCACTTTTGGCAACCACTAAGTTCAAATGCCACTACAAGTGTATACATGTACTACCAACAACTTAACACAACCTCCCCATCTTCCTATATTGTATAATTTTAATGCCAACAACTGCCGGTCAGTGTATTGGTGTGGTGGGTAGTAGAAATGGGAGGATTTGGCGAGGACTAGCTAGTTGATAAAACTTTAGGTGGTCATTGACAATATGTAACTCTCTCAGAGGGGAGCAGGCTTATTAAAATATCCTGTGGTTAGTTCTTTCACGTCCAGGTCATCTATCTGCCATAAATATATGCACTACAAACCTTTGATATTTGAAAAATTCGCATAAGCTGAGAGGTGAGCTGCCCCTTATGGACAATGTTGCAAAGATTGGTTTCATGGCTATAATGTCATCATGGAGAAACAGCCCATGGAGAATGAGCATCAGTTTCTCCACAGGGGTGTGGAGAACGGCCACTATAGTACTTAAGCATAGTAATTTCTCCACATGAAATAAAACGGACGATTTCTGGGGGACGATTATGACCTCTCAGTATGAGGGCTACCCAAATCCTCTTGTTCAGACTCTAGCTGGAGTGGGGGGTGAGTAGCGTAGGTAGGCCTACACTGCTGGTTATAATTATACCTAATCTACGTGCAATTACCTAATCACAAACACAGGGATCCCCCCCCCCCCGACACACACACACACATAGCCATATACCACTTCTTACACTCGGCTCTTCTAATGGAGCCGTGCTAACCTGGAGCAAACATTTACTCCATACACACAAATCTGACAAATTACAAATTAAATCACCATATCTTATCCACTAAGACACCTGGAAGAATTGGGGGAAAAGTTCTTCACATTCTTATAGAGGAGCATTTGTACCAAGGATCATGAACGCAAAGAAAGGTGGTAACAAACGCCAGGGGACAACCAGCTCCAGCACAGGTAGGCACTGAGATTAGACTTGGGTAGTACCAGACTAATGAGACTGTAGCAAGTCTACTGATACAGAAAGGCATGCAATAACTTGGCATTTGATACACCATAGGTTTTATGAAGGTCTAGAAGTGATCATGTGAACTTCAATATGCATGTGTATACATGTGTCTTTTTACTTGAAGGAGCTAGCGTGGGAGACGATTTGATGCTCACATGACTAGAAGCCTACAAAGAAATACGCCTTCTATGACTCACAGACCCCTCTCGAAAATAAGCATCATCTACTTTCTTATCCTACGTGAAAGTAAAACTGGCACCATGTTATACTAAGCTCCTTTTTAATCATTTCATTTCTTCAGTCCAGGGGTCATTGCACTTACTGACATTATGACGTTATGTCATGACATTAATGACGTGATCTGTCAGAAGACGCTGCACTCAAAGTGGACATCAAATATAGCAGAATTCAACCTCCCACTGAATCACCGGTCTCACCCCCTCTCCCTATCACCACACCTGTCCAGACTTTTGACCAACACCACAAAACCCTCATCCCGTTATGTCTCTCGTACAACCCGCACCCTCGTATAACACCTACTTAGTACTGTAGTATACTTATTAGGCACATCATACTATGGAAGCGTTCAAAAATTACCTCACTGCTAGGGGTGGAGGTGGGGGTGGGTATTGAAAATGTCCCAGAAAACAGTGACATAATTGTTGAACGTTCCCCGATAGCCCGCACTGAGGGTTTGTGTCTCATACCACCCGCGGGTGGTGGCAGGAATACAGTTACATCAATCCATTGCACCTCTGTGTGTTAAACTCTTTCTCTTTTCTTTTTTCAAATCCAAGCTGGATCTACTTTAAAGATATATGCAATTCAAGTCATCCGTTACGATGATTCTAAATACATACGTTTTTAGTAACGTGATGGCCTCGAAAAGGCCCTAGTCCCAGGGAAAGGACTGCAGCGTGCAGACACTAGGGGTTGGTACATATACTTTTGCATTTGTATCATTTTACCAAAGAAAATAATTTAGATATTGATAAGAGTTAAAACCTCTCTAGTTGACCTCAGGAGTACGAGTTTAACCCAGCTCTCCCCCCGCTAGGTGCCGCCCACAAGCACGCCCAGGTGTGAGGTTAGAGCCAGCAGTAGGTTGGTGTATGTACTCTCAAATATCACAGCGTGGTGTCCACAACTAGGGCAGGTCATGTCAGGTCAAACTTGTCAAAACACAGCTCCCCCAACAGAAACTGGTGACTGCCAGGAATCATGATTAGGGTAAAGCAGGTTAACACATTTCTACAAGGTAAAATGTAGTTCACGCAAGCAGTTCTCAACTTGTTTCAATTAATATAATTTGTGTTTTCCTTTTATATTAAATTTTCTAATACGTGTAAAAAAAACATGACAAATTATTTTGAGAGGTCGTCCATCCTAGGATGTGATGCCTCTAATTGATTTGGGTGAACGCCACACGTATTGGCAAGATCAAATCTATTTGAGTTCTTGGGACATTCAACATTCTGCTTTTTACATGTATATTGAATGAATTGAATTATATTTATTGGCTGAAAAATCTGCATAAATATCTAAATAATCTGCAAAAATATCACCATCCCTGCTTCCCACCTCCCAGCCCTGCCTTACTCGTGTTGAGTTAGTGGCTCTGGTCGTGTCAGGGCCATCACTCATCACACCTGTCTACACAACAGCGGGAAAGTGCCAACAATCTAATACTGGCATCATCAGCAGCTAAAGATGGATATCACAGTAACAAAATACGTTATTTTACCTCAAAATAACGTTTTGTAACGTAGAGAAACGTTACTTGATTTAACGTTTTTAGTTTATTGGGATGTGTGGCACAGAGATGGATGTACAAACATCTCTATTAATTTCCATCCTAAACCTGGGATATTCAGAGTAGGCAGACAGTAGAAAGTATGGGTTGTGTTTGTATAAATACTAAGTATCAACTTACAAAGATCCAGTAGACCGGATATGCGATGATCCAGAGAGCGGTGATGGTGAAGTCCCAGTCCCAGTACACATACCACAGCGGGTTGGGAAAACTCGCCTGAAATATAAAGCAGGTTCGATGAATAATTGCCAGCAACAGTGAATGGCACATAATACAATGTACCTGTGTGGTCATTGTTAGGCTCATCTGCTAGAAACTGCTCTGGTTAAACACATCACACAGGAGAGCATCTATTAGTATTAGAAATTTATGAATTTTTTGGCGTTTTTATTAATAAAATTACTTCTTCTTTTTTTTTACGAAAAAAGGTAAATAAAAGATAGAAATCCACCTACCGACCCTATTCCGTTTTGGCTATGTTACCGGAAAACAACAATTTTATTTAGGCCAAATCACTTGGCAGTAAAATGTTTCCCCATTATAAATTTTCTAGAAGGGTATTTCTTCATACATGATCAAAAGCTGTAGCTGCTTTTTAATTATTTCATGTATGAAATAATAACACCTCACACACTCCTTACTATTTTGCTGTAGAGTCTATTACTCTGTATGATTGTATGTACACAATAATGATACCACTCTACTCCCAGCTAAATAGTATATAGCCGGAGCTGTGGGCACTGGTTGTGAAGTTTGAAGTTTGAAGCCTGATAATCTAGTACAACCCGTCCGAGTCTTGCGAGGCAACGCTAAGGTCAAAATTAAGGTCTCACGACCCATACTTGAATCTTTCAGGGATAGTCCCTTATACAGGGGCATGCTATTGTGGAATAATTTGGATGCAACAGTGCAGCATGCAACAAGTAATAATATATTTAAAACATTGTTGATTGACGCTATGGTCCAAGACTTATAATGTATAACACACTAGAGTACATGTTTTTTGCTTTTTGCTTTTTTGCCTGACAAAATGTTTATCTGAATTGTGACTATGGACTTACATCTTTTGAAGTTCTTCAATATACTTTGAAACTGTTAGTGACTTGGGGTGACTTGAATTTTGTAATTAGTTATTATCATGGACAAAATGTTAAAACCACATTCTGAAGAAATGTACACAGCGTTCGTGGAAACCATTATCTTGATCATACTCAACGTGCTCACATGTGAATGATTTACAACGTATTGACATTTGTTACCTGTAATTTTGTTTTGGCTGTGAATTAAAAAGATTCCTGTCATAATGTGTCTCAGCCAATAAAAATATTTAAACTTCAAACTTCAAAACTACTGTCTATTTTCACTACTAGATGATTCTCCCTAGTCGATTAGCACTATTTTTTGGATGATTCGCACTAGTCAGATTTCAGTGAGTTAGATGAGGGGTCTGGATGGGGGGGGGGGGGGGTCCCGATTTTGCCTGTCGATTTTAAGAGATACCCATGTCACCATGTCGATTTTAAGAAATGCCCAATGCCATAGATGAGAAAAGAAGAGAGAAAAAAAAACGGGGGTTGGGGGGGCAGAGCCCGCCATAACAAGACTATCCTACACTTAAAAAAAACTAAAAAACTTGTTTTTTTTTCTCAAAAGAGCAGGGTTGTAGTATTTGGGCCTACGTCCCGGGGAGGAGAGGCCCACACCCCCGGGGAGGAGAGGCCCACACCCCGGGGAAGAGATGCCCACACCCCTGGGGAGTACAGGCCCACACCCCCGGGGAGGAGAGGCCCACACCCCCGGGGAGTACAGGCCCACTCCCCCGGGGTGTACAGGCCCACACCCCCAGGGAGCAGTAGGGAGAATCATCCAACCCCATACTCCCGCCCTGGGGTAGTGCGAATGGTCCAGCAAGTAGTGCGAATCATCCAGGAGGTGTAGTGCGAATCATCTAGGGCGAACTGACAGAAGTGCGAATCGTCCATAACCCACTCTAGTCACTCTACTGTTCGGCTTATCAGAGAGGTTTTACGGTATTACTATAAAGTAGTCCGTGGCACCAAGAAAGGGACTATTGAATTAGGCTTGTTTTCTATGTGAAATAACATGTAGAAACAACTCAAATGAGCACAAAATATTTCCTGATGAAGAGCTAGACACATACACATGAGAATAAATGTTTACAATCAGGTAAATTGTTCATTCTCTTGCTTGTAAAGTGCAGTTTCATGACAATATCAGTAAACACTCTTTATAGCACACTATAAGTATAGGGAATATCATTAAAACTTCCCCAAAATGCTGATTTTAAGCAATTTTTGAATATTCCGATCTCACTTTGTGGAAGGGCTCACATTTGCATTTCTTTAACCAGAATGTTCTAAATGGTACCATTGTGAAGAAAAAATTGTTCCCTCATTTATTTGATGACTAATTCCATCTCTGACAGTGTATTTCAATTTCTATAGGTGCTAATGCAAATCAAAGTCAACAAAAATACAACATTTCAGAAATGTTTCTAGGGTATTAACAAATTTAACAATTACCCACATTTCTCCAGAGAAACATGACATTGTCATTACCTTAAACTCCAGAGTCTCGGCTAAAAAACGTTTTTTACATAAAGATGATGCGACTACTAGTGCCAAAGTAGTGGATCATGACGTGAAATGCAAAAGGGCAAACATAGTTTGGCAGTCCCTTTCTTGGTGCCACGGACCACTAGGTGTTTTTTTTTTCGAATTATAATGGATCTTGAATGAAATCATCATGGTTCCCATAGTAGGTGAGTTCGGGGTGCGCCAAAATAAGTACTTTGGTGATTACCAGGACCAGCGTGCCCGTACCTTCCGGTAGACTTCTGCAAAGACCCAGCTTCAGCTGCTGAAGCTGGGTCTTTGTGAGGGTCTACCGGAAGGTATGGGCACGCTGGTTCTCGTAATCACCAAAGTACTTATTTTGGCGCACCCCGAACTCACCTATAATAGCTCCAGTCACCAAGAAACGGCCAGTGAATACACCTACTTTGCCTCTCTTGTATACCCACATAGACTAGGCTGTGAAGGGTCTTCTGTTGTTCCATGGAATTGATACATGCATATATACCATGAATATGAAGTTAAACTATCTATAATTGTTGAGCAATTTATGTTTTTATCATTAATAATTGGTGGGAAGTGTCATTTTTGGGCATTTATACCCATAAATACCATTTAATCGGGGAGAATTGACCACTCAGCAATACTTCTCAAGGGCTACTTGTGGTTACTATTGTTGTCAGTCTTGCAATGTAGTAATATTTTGTAGACATACTGTACTAGAAACCATAAATTGTTGGTTATGGATCCATTATGCTTGATAATGTGGGATAAGTCCTCCAAATGTCAGCCATTTTGGATCGAGAAATGTACTTTAGAATTGGACTTTGAGAAGCTCGGCCCCAAAAAGCAGGATTTTTCATACATTTCACATAGAACAGCTGACTTTTATCACATATAGACTTATTATTATTGCAATAGACACATATTTTCTTATGGGGACCCCAATCTGTACCGTTTTCATCATCATTGTCAGCATTTAATATTTTGTGCAAGTAAATTTTCATGTTTTTGGTACATTTGATCATGCTGTACAAATAATGGGGTAAAACATCCATTTTGAGCCAAATGGCAAAAATATCCGAAAATTCAACATTTCGCTACCAGCTTTGAATGAGTCTTTTTCAGAGACCAGACCAGATACAATGCCCTAAATGGTCTCATTTGAAAGATAATTTTGTTTTTGAACTACCCCTCCTGAAAATTTAGCTAAAAGGTGTCACTCTGGTTGTCATGGCAACTTTGCCTTGTAAAAGAGTGGAAAATTTGAAATTTCAAGATTTTAGAATCCTCGTTGCCATGGCAACAGAATCCACAATTTTTCAAAACATTTTTCTTCAATGATAAATTCATATTCCATGATGTCTTAGCTTTATATTGGTATCAAAACCTTTTTTGTGTGCCATTTGGTCCTTAAATAAATGCCATTTAACTAAAAGATGTAGATGAACTTTAAAACTTTTTACCTATACTTCATGACTGGAGCTATAGTAGAGCGAACCTAGATACTACCCAGACTGAGACTCTGTGACTGTCTCAATGAGTGTACTGTACAGGCCTAGGCTAGACTAGACTGAATTTCGTCTTTCAACGGAGGCTACAAGAGTGGGCCAGTGGCTAAAACCTAGTCCCAGGGTTCCCACAAAAATTTCAGATTGAAATTCCATGACATTTCCATGACATTCCATGACAAAAATCTCTATTTTCCATGACATTTATCATATTCTTGTGGGGTTTAAGGGGCTTGGTCCCTGAAAAAATTCCTAAAATCTTGAAGGGAAATGGTATATTCGCAGAGATTTTGTAATATTAATTCTATCATTTTCCATTTCCATGACATTCCATGACACACAGCAAATTTTTACAATTTTCCATGACATTCCATGACTTTCCATGACAGCTTTCCAATTCCATGACATTCGATGACTTTCCATGACTTGTGGGAACCCTGAGTTTGTGTAGACATTGCGACGGCAGTATTGATATTTAAATCAATGCTGCTCCCCTTCTTAGACTATGGGACAGTGTTCCTCACAAGATTAATGGTGGCACAGCACGTCAGGTTGCAGGTAATACAGAATAATGCATTGAGGATCTGTTTTAGGGTATACAACCCCCAAGATGTGCACGTCAAGGACCTGCATGTGCGTGCAAAAGTACTACCGCTAGAACTCCGTAGGATATACATGCAGAATACGACATGTCACAGACAATTGTACACGGGTAACCTTGATGTACTACCATGTACGGGAACTCGGGCCACCGGAGCCCCTGTTATAAGACAGAGGCGACCGAAGCAGAATTATCTCCTCCACAATCCCACATACCAGGCATTTAGCAGATGGAACTGCTTGCAACCAGATATAAGGTGGACAATAGACAAAACAGCATTCAAGAAACAGGTCCTGAAAAAGTTAATAGCTTATTTCTACCAGGTATGGCAAAATGATCACACGCACCTACTGTATGAAGGTAGGGACATCATAGTGCCAAGAAACTAGGCAGAAAAATCCTATTTTGAACAGGAAAGAACGCGGGTAAGATGAACTCTACTTCCTATTGTGAATGGGAAATAGAAAAATGGTAAAATACAGGATAGAACGGTAGCAGGGTATCTGTTATGAATGGTAATTAATCCGGGTAAGATGATACTACTTCCTATTGTGAATGGGAAATAGAAAACAATGGTGAAAAGAACCACATAAAAGAACGGTAGCAGGGTAATGACTAAACAGCTATTGTTAATGGCTGTGAAGTCGATAAGTAGGGAACGAACTCGATAGGTGAAATTGTTAACCGATCTCCCAGTAACGTAGAAGAGGGACGAAGAAACCACACCACTGTATGTCCAGTTTGTCTTGTAGGTGGTTTCACCGTTAAACACTAAGTTGCTAGAATATTTAGTTAGCTAATATTCGTGCGGACGGTAACCACGTTTCTAGGGTTACGTTTTGACGTAACCACGCACGGACGCCATACTGTCCCGGGTACACTTTTGTATGCGTCAGTACGGGGGGCGCCGTTCAAGCTCTAATTTCTTAAAATATATGACAAGTGGGGACTTCATTTTGATACAGCTGAATGTTATGGCACCCCTGGCCATGGTGTGCGAGCCATTAAGCGATTAAAGCAAAATCATGGCCATAATCGGTCATTTAAGTATCGCAGGGTGCCAGTGTAAACCCTTCATAACGCAGAGCAGAGAGCACAGGCGACGACTCTGTACCCGGGGCAATATGGCGGCCGTGCGTAGTTACGTCAAAACGTAACCCTAGAAACGTAGTTACCGTCTCAACGAATTGTGTGTGCACATAACCTTAAAAACTGACAGAGGAACATTGAACTGCAGGGTTAAATACACACATAGCCCAACTGGGATGACGCAGGGAGATCGGGACCAGCGCTATAAGCTCTGGACTGAAAAATTGTCCCAGGATAAAATAAAATCTGATTCAAAAAAAAAAAAAAAACTTCATTTGTTGACATTCTGGATGGCGGATTTTCATCCATTATCGCCCATTATTTTAGGCTGTCAACGATGCCTACATCAGTTTTTAACATACATGTCCATCAAAAATATACGAAGGTCTATGTCCATATTAAATCTCATAAATTATCATATCCAATATATTGGCAACTCTATGCAAACATTTGTCGGTAGACGAGAGAATTGGCTTGGCGGCAGTTGGCCTACTTTTCATCTTCACACAGTCACAGATTGACAAGACGTGGTGATTGTGTTAGCGTCTGCTTCATACGTGGAAAAGGATGCTAACCATGTCCAAATCAAAGAATATATACTCTTTGTATTTACCATACCTTAGAAAAATCTAGACGTGGCCCATCGTCACAACAGCCGGAGAAAGGGAAAGTGCTCATTTTGACGGCAAAGTTCGTCCAAATCCACCGCCCACATACGCTAGCCTGCAAGGTACCCCCGAATACGGCATAGTCTATTGATACTCATATTAGGTGAGGGTATTGGTATCAAATATCGGCTTTTTAGATAAATATCGTTCTGTATGACATATAAACTATATATTCTATGAGTTTACCTCTAATTTTATTTGATAAATTATAGATATAATTATTAATATTTGAAATAGAACGAGTTTATCAAATTTTTGGTTTACCTGCAGGTGAATAGGTCGTTGTCAAGAAAAACAACATGGCGGAGATCTGACGCCTTTTTGGGTTTAGAGTATCGAAAAAAGTTTACAATAACCTTAGAAATACCCTTAAAGGCTAATCAAGGTCCAAGAAACAACAACCATGAGTAGCAAACTCAATGTGAAGCAACAAAAGCGTGAAGGACGTCCGCGTTCATCTGGTAAATGCCTTGTTTACATCAGAATTAAGTGTTGTTGACATCCCTGGGCCTGGCTAGTCCTGCCTGGACTGACCGAGTGGACTCGGTGGGTGCAGTAAAACTGTTAACTGTCCACGATGTTGATTTAAATTAGTGCAGTATTTACTAGCTGCATGCAAGGTATACTACCATATTGATTTAGAGATAGTTCGCAAATCCTAGGCTCAATCTGAAAATCAGCATAGCCATAGCGGCAGGGCTAGAGCCTAGACAGGGCCAGGGCATATTAATTATTAGACTGCAGGCAGTCTTGAGTGTGGTAACAGCCTTCAAACATACACTGTTAAAAGTGTTTCTAGTTTAAATGCATAAATTTACCCAAACACATTGAATCTCAGCATTTCTTCTGTCAGGAGGTGCAGGGATGTGGTGATGGGTGAGCCTACAAAAGTGAAATATTAATGGGCAAGGCCGGTTTGGCTGCAAAAACTGGATAGCTCTCCCAAGTGAGAGGACAGACGTTCAGAGCGTTATCTTAATAAGACATCTTAAAGTCTTTAATAATTCAGTGTCTTACCCAGGGCCGCTCTTATCATTAAAAATAAATCATTTCAAGCCAGCAACCAGCTCAGAGGAACTCAGGATGTCTCTAATAGAAGAAAAAGAAGAAAAAGAAACGGGGGTTGGGGGGCAGAGCCCCCCATTACATACTAGTCGTAATAGTAATACTTTCAAAATATTATTTATTTTTAATGACATAAGCGGCCTCTACTAAAGTTAAGACTATTCAGACTGTCTTAAAAGTCTTATTAAGATAACGCTCTGAACGTCTGTCCTCTCACTTGGGAGAGCTAACCCGTGCGTGCGGTTTGGCTGGCCCACTGGAATATTCTGGACAGCACTATCTAATCATTATTGTTGACATTATCTAAATTATCATGCATGTTAAAGAATATAATAGGTACAATGTACTGTATTTGACTAAGAAGAGCCTCTACATGGGTGAGAGCCTGTACAATGAGTAATTGAATAATGCCAGTGTGCTAGCCAAACTGACCTCGGCCACCATTTTTCACTGTTGTAGCTCACCCATCACTGGTGGCTATAATTATTTCTGCACTTGTTTACAGAAAAAAAAGTTTTTAGATCTTGCAATCAATATGTTTGGGTTATAGATTATATACATATTTTTGTTTTGTTCGGGTTTAAATTATATACATATTATTTACAGTGTATGGGTGAAGGGTGCAGTGAGCAGTGGGAGCAGGTGATCATGCTGTCCCTGACCAGGTTACTTCAGTAAGGGGACCATGAATCAGTGCTTTGCTTGGAATTAAATAGTCTATACGAGCATAATAAAACTATTGTACCCTCTTAGATTTGATGATTATACACATTGTCATTCATTGGCTTCTAGCTATAGGTCTAGGTATACACATTGAACAATGGTATTATTGTGTATAGATGTATTTACCCAAAATAGCAGAATGTGGCCTCTTCAAAGGGGAGTATACCCTTTTCTGTGGACACACTGGTGGCAGTAGACTGTCAGTACACTGATGCAACTTTTGTAGACCAGAGGACTGCTGGAAAGGAACAACCAGCAAACCATTTGTTGGTTGCCTGAGCCTATATACATGGGGTACTTTGCTGGGGAATGCAGGCTCACAGGGCTAGGACATGCCTCCATGTGAGGGATTCTGTTTGGCCTTGGGTGATTCTAAATAAAAATGTATATTGGCTTTGGGACCTGGTCTCCAAAGCCATTTGCACCACAGAGGGAGAGTTGGTAAAAATGGCAAGAAAAGACTAGCACAGGTCCCCTTGTTCATTGTTAGATAAAGCCCAAGTTGGCCCTTCAACCATGCCCAGGCCTGGTCTCCCCTACCCGTACATACGACTAATACGGTACCCCCTCTTAGTAAACATAGAAGTACCCTTCGCCACAGAGCTAGTCTCCCCATGTGTCTGTATGGGTGTGTGCGAGACTGATTTACTCTAAATCTAATTTTCAGTTACTACATGAGTTCTTTAGAAAATTGCGCATGCATATGAACATAATTTCTTCATTTTCACCAAAATCTTTTGAACAAGAGCACATTTTTTATAGATTTCCTCAAACATTGTATACGTGGTCCTACCAAAAGAATGAGTTCCCGGTCCGGGTCGAGAGCCCCATAAATCCTGTAACAAGGGTTAGAGTGGGCAGAAGTCGAGTTGCCCTGGGTAAAAAAAATCAAGTGCCTCCTCCGCACCCGTGGTAACTTCTTCATAATAAATCTACTGCAAAAGTGTAGCCTACCTTTTTTTTGCAAGCCATGACATCTTGGTGAAAAATATGTTTTTTCTCGTGAAACTACCTTCCTTTTAGTTCTTTGTATATTTTTTAAATTGACCCTCGTTATGTTGTGCAAAAGAAAGTTCCCTTTACCTATGCCATGGTATTCTAGCTAGGGTAATCTCTCCAAATTGCCTGGGATTTAGAGAGCTTAACTTTCTATTAGTGAATACGGGTGATTGCTAAACCCCCATGATAAACTACATAACCACCCCGCTTTCAACCCCTTCCATGAAACGTCCCCACGAGCTTAAAAACATCTACCCCGCACCCTGTTATTTTCTCTCGATAGGGGACACTTTGGCCTGAGTTAGCTAAACAAGAAGACCCTGTCGTGACCGACCATAGGCTTTACATATATAACTAGGAAACCTACAACAATTGAAACCATCGTCACGGAAAAAATTCTCTTCTGGCTGAGGTGAAAAATTTGTTCAGTAGAGCATAGGAAGAGATTGATTCAAAATTGATTGATTTACTATGGCTACATATGAGAGGAGGAAAAGTGAGTCGGTACCACGGAAGATTAATTATATTGCCACCTGTCCAGTAAGGAGTGTGTCTTTTGTTGCGGCCACATTCAACATTGACAGCATTGTCCGACAGAGTAAGTCCAAACTTTAACTACCCCTAATATCCTGATGCCACATGTTATGTCCCGACCTTGAGAGCTCTATATATCTTTGTAATCGCAATTTGTAAGTAGAATTTTGTAGCACACACAGCAAATTCATGTTAAAGACAGAGTATTCTGATATTTAGATGTTCAGTGAATTCTAATTCAAGCTTAAATGTTATGGTAACTAATTAAATTATTCTCAGGGGCGTGGCAAGCAGTTTCAAAGTGGGGGGGGGGGGGGGGGGGGGGGCAAGGAGAGTCTCTTGGCAATTTTGACCTTCTTCGGCTGACCTTTTAGGTTTGACCTTTTTTAAGGTTGGTCAAAAGTTGGGGGGGGGGGGGGACATGTCCCCCCGGGTTGCCACGCCCCTGATTAGACTAATATTTAGAATATAGGAGTAACGAGCTTACTTCTTAAAATTCAGTTTTTACCGATCAAGCAAACTGTCTTAAACTCATCTAATTGGCGATGGGTTTCGATATTTATCTCAAAGTTCTGCTTATGTTGCTAGCGACAAGAAAATCATGTAGTCGATTAGTAGACGCTTCCACAAGTATGTATATTATTTGGTTACAATAACTGCTCACTCACCTTTTAGAGCATTTACTGGTGTCAGTGTCCAGGGATGGCCGCACGTGGAGTGTTGAGGTGAATCCATTATGTCTGTAAATCTAACCCTATGACTGTTATCTACATGTCCGCCACCTGTCAGAATGAAGTCAGATCGGCCACATAAGAATTACATAGCCAGGACATAGGGACGACAGGTGATTTTGAACTTTGCGACTGGGAGGTAAAGTTCTCCCTCTCCCTTGGTAGGGTAACATATATAAGAAGTGATAATGGCTGGGATTTCTACTATAAATACCTAACTAGTACAAAGCTCCACCCTTAACCCTTTCCCCCCGATACTGCCATAACCCCTGGAGGATCTAATGTACAGGTCTACGAAAGTATTTAACTATTACTCCGAGTGCTAATTCGGAAACCAGGGGGTTACTTGGATGGTTTAAGATTTAATGTGTGTGGTTGTGGGTTGGTATTAGCGTTAAAACGGCAGTTGGATACAGATTAGTGAACAGTCATGCATGTGATAAATCACTGATAAAGATATAGCTACCTGGCCCTTTTCCTACCAAGTATAAATCATTAAGCCTCCTCCATATATGTGACATGGTCTTCATTGGGTTGAGACCTGGTCATGTATACTAGTGGTACGTAACATGTAGAAACATAGTGGCACACAACTTTAAAGTTGGTATCCCAACTGTTGCGGTGACGAATTTCCACTTCCAGCATGGGGATAAGCATGCTGATGTTGTAAGACATATGTGAAAGTATTAAAGCTCTATGAGAACTATTTCCATTCAAAAATCCCCACAGAGTACCAAAAATGAATTTCCACTGAGCAGTCAAAAATAAAGCAATTGCTATTAAAAGCATATATTTTTCTTGATCATGCTCGATGATCCTGTTACATTCGGTCGTAGGTGGGATAAGTGCCCACAGTGGGCGTCTGTGTGACTCCAACTGGGTACTTGTATATACCTAGTACGGGCGGTAACTAGTAGGGGGCGGCAGTGTAGTATTCCACCTCGACACATGGTCCAGTCACAAGGGCTCTCAGCAGTGAGTTTAAAGTTTATTATTTTTCCATTGCCCCACCTTGCAGATTGTACACATGGTTTAAACATCAAATAATTTTGGGCCTCTGCATACTTGCACATTAAGATAACAAATAAAAGGTCTGATTTCTAGTGTTTAATGGGGTTTTGCTCAAGTATTGATTTTCGCTGAATTTTGGCCTCCTCCCTCCTTTAATGTTAACTCAAAGTTAACATTAAAAGTCAAACTTAAATCATAGATTCATTACCCGCCCCACCCCTAATGACAAGCACGTCTTATGCAATCGCTTAGAACTTTCCCTTACAGGTGTAATAATCTGAATGAAAAATTATCCCCCGCCCCCTCCCCTCACAATAAGGTGTGGCAGTAATGCCTCTGATGTAATAAGACAACGGGAATTTGGCTGCCAGGACCCCAACAAGGGCCCAGCTATTAAATGCAATACAACGTCCATGTACATATATTTCTTACCCTACCCCTCTGTTTGAAGGGTCCGGGGGGTATACTGCCATGTAGATATTGTACAAATAGTGGTACTCAGGAGATATTGTCAATTGCCAGTGTTGTGAATTTCTTGCGTTGCGCTGCCTGTAAGCAGGCTCCATCTAATGGAGAAACGGTGCAACCCCCATGGTACTGTCCGCGACACACCCCCTATGAGTCATAGTGGGAAGCATTGTACACTAGTCTGCTATGGGAGTGTTCATGTTACTAATGCCCTTTTAATATTTTGGCAATTATTGCCTTATGGCCATGACTCCAAGTTGTCATATTATCTGATATCTATATCTATATCTATATCTATATCTATATCTATATCTATATCTCTCTCTCTCTCTCTCTCTCTCTCTCTCTCTCTCTCTCTCTCTCTCTCTCTCTCTCTCTCTCTCTCTCTCTCTCTCTCTCTCTCTCTCTCTCTCTCTCTCTATATATATATATATATATATATATATATATATATATATATATATATATATATATATATATATATATATAGCGACCCCCCATCCACCCACGTACTTAATAACCAGTCTTGAGAGGGGCTCCATATTACAATCAAACAAAATACATGAAATGACAGTGTTTCAATACCCCATAAACCACCAAAATAACCCCATCGGTTCATTCCTCTCAGCTATGAAAATTTCCGAATTTAATTTATGCGCTCAATACCAATGCATGTAACCATGCAGCCGAAACTACTAAGAAAGACGAATGTCATCCTCTTTTCACGGAGATGCTTAATAAATCTCTATAGCATTATACATTGTATATCCCGCTGTATACATACAGCGTCTTAATATAATCAGCAGAAATACTAGGAGGATTGCTGAAGAGTAACAATCTGCACAAAATAATGAGCCATTAGAACCTCCCCTTCCCCTGCTCCCTCTCACCCTCTAAGGGGGTTAAGGGCAGTGTTATGGATCTAACATATGGCCTAGGGCCTGTCGGTGGGACTAAGCCTTCAATTGTTAAGTGAGAAGTACAAAGTGTAGGACCAAACTCACCGTAATGAATAATGTGACCGTGAATAAATAGTCCCAAATCTTATTAACTAAAGCAGTATGGCACCGATACCTAATACACATCCTCTATGGCCTTTGGTATTGGTGCTAGATGAATAAGGAGAAAACGATTGAGCTGCAGTGAGGCTGAAAATTAGGCAGGTGGTAGGGTGGGGTCAGGAAGGATTTTTCTGTAATGGCAAATTATGGGTAGTTTGTGGATCTAACCAAAGAAGTTAGTACATGTTTGGTACTAGCTTGGTGTGTGTTGGAGGAGCACACTCGCTAACCTAAACAGCTACCTAGACATTGTGTCTAATGGAGTGTACTGTGGCCGTATAGGCAGGATATAACGTAAATTGGACTTACTTTAACATAAACTACCCACAGGATAACGTACAATATAGTCCCGTAGGTTAAAGTCAAGTTTTCTGTGGCAGCCTGATGGAAATATACTCTCAGGATTTTCATTTGTCAGTCAGCTTCTGCCGGCAAGTACCATCCCATCTCTGATCTGATAGGCCGGAATGAATAGTTACACATGCCGAGAGATTGGGTGATCTTGGAACCCCTGGAGTGCTTTGAATTATGATCCTCTCAGATGCACTAAGCATACACTGCTGGGATTTCAATAAGCAGTATGGGAAGGGCTTCAATGCTTAGAGACCCTTGCACATGAATCAATTTGGCTGCACATATCACGCTGACAGATTAAAACCTGTGATTTACAGCAGGGATAGTTTTGTCAGGATTCTAACAAAAGGCTGTGCAGAAAGGAACGATACTTTAAATCAGATATAGAGTTTACCTGTCTGTTTGGGAATAGTGGATAGGGCCAGCTCATAAATGCATACAGCACATTATACTGGAGCCATGACTAGGTGCCACGTTTGATTTATAATTATGACTATCGGCCTATGATACTGAGTGTACCATCATTTAAACCCATGACTGACATAGTGAGGAGTACTGCGATATGATTGGCTACACACGTTGGTTAAGTGGAATGGTTTTCCTGTAGAGGCAATATTAAGTACCTACTGATCAATCCCTGGTTGTCTCCGTGGGATTTACAAAGCTGGTTTACTATTTGATGCTATGCGGACCGAGTGTTTGAAGATAGAATGGAAAAGAAGTTTGGATTAAAAGCCAGTGTTACTCGAATGCTGACACTGGATAAGCTGACAAAGGGTGGTGTGATGGGTGAGTTATCGGAGAAAAGGAACTTTTTTACCCTCACATTTCGTCATCGGCGTATATCCCAGGTGTGGATATGTGATATTCAGTTTCCTTGGAGGGATATTTGATTTCCTTGCATTAAGACATTTCGAGAAAAGGCCTAGGCCTATGTATGTACCAGGGCACTGGTTACATTTGCATTGTACTGTATTGTCATAATATTATGCAAAACATAATTTATGAAGTTCCGTTTACAAATGTTTGGGCTCTGAAATTTTACGAAAAAGGGGAAAAATTGGAGAGAAAGAGTGGTAACCAGCAAATACAATTTTGTGACATATCTGATGTGCTCTGATAGTGATATATAGTGGTTTAGGAAAGGGGGCAAATAGCCTAGCCCCTATCACAGAGAAGGAGGGGAGAATATGTTCCCCTCCCATTATACCTATAATGGTGGTAGTGTGATATGATAAGATCAAAGGGCACCAAAACTTGTTTTTTTATTTAGCAACCATATAATAAGCATGTACACACGTCACCATGCATGTGCTGATTTTCCAAGATGGTTAGAACTATATCGGTACATCCACAGACCTCTTTACTCACACCTTTGCCTAGAAGAGAGTAAACACTGGCCCCGTCAGCATCAAAGTAGCCATCAGAGAGAGAAGAAACAGCATCAATAGGGAGTCCAGGTTGCCTCCAGAATGACTCCCCCTCTATGAGAGGCCAGGTCCCTATGGGACTCCCCTAGGTGAGCCAGGGAACTATGTGACTCCATTTGGTGACTCCTGTAGGTCAGTCAGGGAGTCACCTAGACTCCGTTAAACAACCCGGGCTCCCCTAAAGAGGGGAGTCATTCTAGGGGCAACCTGGACTGAATAGAGGTGCTGATATATACAACAAGGATATAGAAGGAGTATAGTTTATGACAATCTGTGCCATTTTAGTTGTTCTGACACTTGAGTGGTCGTACGGACTAGGACATGGGTACCAAACCCAGGGTACCAATTAACTATCGAACCAATACTACTTTGTGTGATAATCGCTGAATTTATCAAGTTATGACACTCATGACGGGCGTAGGGTGTATTGGAATGGTAGTTATAATACCATTTCCGGACTGGCACTATTACAAGTATATCTTGATAGAACTTAGTGGTCTAGGCTCATATCACTTATATCTAATTTGGCAATCAAACAGGTATGCTATATATGGACAAATTGACCACCTAAATACATGCATTTGATGGGGATAGAACATCAGTATCTAGTGTAAAACCAATGGTTACATTTACTTACCTGTCATGATTAATACTCTGGGCAATCCAGTAGGTTCTCCCCTTACTAACATTTCTTTCTCTTTGTTCTCTTCAAACTCTCAGTCACCAAGGAAGCCCCCGGAAGTGCAAGTAGGTTCTGATATCAATTCATGCCATTTAGACTACCGTGTTAGCTTGTCTTTCATGTTCTTCCTTTTACTGAGGTTTTATGCATACCTTTTCGTAGTTGATGAACTCAGACTGTTGTATGCATGGCCGTTTTGACCACACATTATTTCTGTAGAAATGGTTTCCGTTCTTCCCCAACGAGCTTAGTTTATTATATAGTATTCTTGGTATCAGTGTGTGACCAAAGTCTGAACAAACCCCTTACCGAACAACTGCCAAATGCTCTTTTGCTGCTAATGTCATATTTACGATCACGAGCACTAATACAACTACATCATACACGATACAGACTCTGAATAATTCACTCACTTTAAAGTCAAAATATCATACACTTAGCTCTTCAAATACTCACCACTTTGATTCTTCTAGTCTGGGAGGAATTTGAACCCTGTTTGTCATAAATGGGCAAGGCCACTCAAAAAATAAAAGGGTTTCTCATCACCGCGCATATCATAAAAATCAGATTTTGAAGAAAACCTTTTATCTTATTTTGGCAAATCTTTTATGAAAAAAGGATAAGTATGGGCAGATTTGGTATCAAATTAAAGCTTATGCTGCCTAATGCAGTCAGCTAGAAATAACTGGCATTATCACGAATTTTGGTGATCAATAAACTCTCAATTACTAAAATGTAAAGATTGATCACGAAAAGTATAAATTTTCCTATATATTTCAGCCAAGTAAAAAGGAAAGGTTAAATAGAAGAACGCCCTCGTCATATTTTTCACTGCTTGGTGATGAGAAACTACTTTTTTTTGAGTGGCCTAAGACTGAACTCCTGGGAATTGTTTTGATTACCCTAATGGATTATCACATGACTGAAATGTCAACAATTTGTCCTTTACTCCCCAAGTCCCCCTCCATTACCTATACACCACCCTTTTCACACCTTTCTGCAACTTGTCCTGTACCATTAAACAGACGGAAACTGCACACTTCAAGATAGTAAAGGGGCCAAAGAACCAACCCACCTCGCCCCTCAACAATGGCATGATGTTTTTCTTATCAATCCCCAGCGTTCACGTTAATCTCCGTGCCATGGATATGTGGGGGTATACACGCTACCAATGGTGCAACTACAATTGTTTAATGAGCGAAACTTCACATGCGCTCCGCAAAATTACGAGAACCAATCGAATGCCAATGCACGGTAGGAAAACCAAACACCGAATTTGTAGTTTTTAACAACCAGGTTCCAGTTTGTTACCAGACGATCTGGAAGACGCTCGTTGTATCCATCCTACTCTCACACAACCTGACCTAACATTGCGACAATTGACAATACCAAAAGGCATTTACCGAAAGATACGCTGGATTTGATACTAGCAGACGACAATGCGGAAACTATTCTTACAGACGCAGCTTTCTGCGCGTTCCGCCGCCGACCCTTCTCCTGACGCGCCCCGCACGTTACTGGAAACACCGCGCACCCCCGGCAGAGGGCATTCTGCGAAAGCAGAAGGGGAGGAATCTGTTTGGCGAAACCTGCGCGGCAGTACAAAGGCATTTGGAGTCATTACCAACCTCAGTAGGTTTCCATATCTTAGCTATTGGAATGAGCAGCCACTTGTTTTATCTACCATGTCCCTCCTGTATCCCTTCTTCCATCATCATGATATCCCGCCATGATATATAGTATGGTGAGGAATTCCTTTTCTCTTGAAAGTAACTGGAATGAGTTGCGAATCGCTACATCAACTCACGGGTTGGCATGCCTAAGAGATTCCTCCAGCAACTAGGAAATAATTAGATATTTCCATTAAAAGGATAGACCTGAACCTTCCAAACCTTAACTTGAAAAGAAAGCTGCTAGGGACTGTCCTGTTTTGCAACTCGGTCGCATTGTCTGAAACACCTTTCTTTTTAATTTAGTTTAAACCGTAATCTGATTTTTGTTTCACTTTAATTTAGGGTATTTCAAAGAGGATTTATTCCACCTGATGTGACAAATTACATGAAGCGATTTAAGTTTAGCATCCCTATTCCCGATAAATGTCAGATGTACATGTAAAGACTAGTGACTCATCATTATACATACTGCTCGCGCCCAGTACAGTCTAATGGTACATGTATTACGCATAAGTAACATCCCAGGTAACATAGGTACATTGGGCCATCATTGGGCCAATATACCACTTAAAAATGGGCCAATATTGGCATTTTGATATTGGCCCACCGCTGGTTTGACCGCTGGCCCAGTAATGGCCCATGCTCGGAAAAAGGGATATTGATTTCATATTGGCCCAATGGTGGGCCAACATTAAAATGTTTTTACATTATTCCAAAGTTACAAATTAAACATCGGGGCAACCTTGAAATACATATGTGGCTCCAACATATAATTCTCAATAGAGGACAACTGCAACAATCACTAATATTGAACAATACTATTTTTACGTGTATAATTGAATGTACAAACACATTTAAGACATGACTGTCAAGTATCATCAGTTTAGAAAAAGCCATTTCTGTCTTTTTAGTCCATCTTGATCTCTATCCCAAATTGGTTAGACACCATACAAACTGTATTACTATGATTTAGGACTTATCTCACTCCATTACCCACCCATGAGGTGTCTTCAAGTTCCTTTTGACAAATTCCCACTGATGTCATGCAGTAAATGGCACTTTTAGATATCAAATTTCATCCATGAACTTCCTCTGACCTTTAACCATGTAGAGCACACTGGGGATCACATTTATAACCCAATATGATGGCAAAGTTGGAGCCATCCTGTAAGATATTCTTCAGGCAACATTGAATCCCCCTGGTGTAGATCACAGCCAATATTGGACAAGTGTAGTTAGAATTTATGTTGGTCCAACATCAGAAATAATATGATGGCCCTGAAATGTTCCAACACTGGGCCAACACTGGGTCAATATCAGCAATATCAAGCATGGGCCAGCTCTGGGCCAGCGGTCAACCCAGCCATGGCCCATTATAGGAATTGCCAAGGGTGGGCCATCATTGTAAATTGTATGTTGAACCAATGTGTGCATTACCTACAATGGGCCATGGTTGGTATAACAATTGCGATGGAGTCGATCATTGTCGACATTGGCCCAATATACCCTTGCTACCTGGGATATCACTTGTTGGGTAACTGAATTGTTCCTAAGGTGTACCGAATAGTATCATGTATAACACCATGTATAATCCTTTTAGATGATAGCACGTTTATCCCGGACAGGTCGGTGAATCTGATACTGTATGGAGGAGAGCATGGCAATAGACTTACGGGCGACTGAAGTATGGGGAAGGCCGAGAAGAAGGGAATGGGTTTACTTCAGAAATTTGAATGCTGCAATTATAGAACACTAATTATGAATTATTACCAATAGTTAACATAGATCAAAGCTGACAACAAACTTACCTGAATCTCCAGACGTGCTCTGCTGATACCATCAGTGATCTGCTACACTGGAGGGTGGTGTTGGCTAAGCTGAGGGGTGGTAGGTATTCCTCCCAATCCCTACCCAGGGTCCCTCTCCTCCTGCTCCTAGATCCACTCATTGATCCACCTGAGAGTACCTCCTCCTAGGTCTCCACACTGCTTCATCTCAACCATACTTTCAATAACACCACTGTCCAAGTCATAAGTGCTGCAGTGTAGACCACTTCTAATGCATATTTAATCCGCCTGGGGCGCATGGGGTATTGATTGGTTTCAGATAGCGTTGGGTGTGTACCTGTAAATAATACAAGTTATCAAAATGAAGACCTTATATTGAAAGACCCTCCTAATTGTGCTGGTCTATACGTTTTGCCTCACATTGCGTGCTCCGGTATAATAAGGTGGTAGATGAAGATGAAGGGAAGTAGTAGGGGTTTTCACTAGCTGACTTCATTATTACTTTAGGGAGGGGGATGCAGACTATCAAATCAGATATATAACATCTCTCAAAGCTAGAACTAGTTGGGTTTTTTCAATGATTATGTGCATATTCTAGCCTATATCATATCTATTGCACATGTCAGGTATAGTGTAATGTACATCAGGATATTTACCACAACCTACAGAAATGGATTCTACCTCTATACAAAGTTATGAAGCCTTTGGTTTCATTGCACATGCACCAGAATAGTTAACGCGTACAATGTGAGACTTGCTATCTGTTGCCATACGTCCATGTTTCTGTGGAAGGAAAAAGGGCGGAATGTTAGACCCAGCCAACTAAGCAACCTACTAACCAGCCCACCACCCTCCCTATAGATCCCAATTCAATTAGTCCTGATCGATAAACACCTGGCAGTGCTAGAGCTGCAGAGAGGGTGACTTGGGAGGAGAGAGATTGAATGGGATGTCTCATTCTTACTGTAGGATGCAACAGGTGTGCATGTGTTGGCAACTAACGGCTGAAGTCATAGTATAGAATATGGGCTGGTAGGAGAGTTTGTTGATCATTGATGGAGCACGAGCAGTCCCGAACACCCTGCCTGAGAGTCGTATAGTCTGGGGTGATACGTTTTAAACTATCAATATTGCCACTGTTAGCTCTCAGCTCTCAGTGTAATACATGTGTATAAGTAGAACTAAGGGTAGCACATACAGGGGACCCATCCTAACGCTAGTTGGTATCCAAATGTACACTGTTAGAAGTAAGTAGTGTTCCTGTACAGCAACTATTGGGGGCAACTTTGGTTCCAGTAAATTCTGCTGTAGACCTACTGTAGAATCTACTGTAGATGCAGACCTGAGTTCTAAAAAGGCTCACATATTCAACATCTTGGAGATTTGAACCCCCAGGTTCCAATCCATAGTCCTGAACCATGACCACTACACCAGTGAATCCATGTCAGGTGCATTGAAACACCTCCTACTTATGTGTGAATGGTAATGAGGTCAACAATTGGGATTATGACGTCATACGAGTAGGACCTTCCTCGGTAGAGCTCCCCTGATATTACTACTAGAACGCTCCAACAAGACATCCTGGATTCCCAATTAGGTGTATAAACCAATATAAAGGTACAGTGATCCCAGTGCCACTACGTTGGTGGAGAAATACGATCCAACTGTTTCTCAATCCGGGAGAACTGTTTCCTAGACGCCTGTACCAGGACCCCATGACGGCCATTGACCGTGACCGCGCACCTGTATGTTGACCCACCTGTGTGACTACCACTGTGACAGCGGTGTTTATACAGGACTGGAGCATGGGTGACCGCCGACAATACGAGGGCAGGTATTTTGAAAGGCAAATGGATTCCAGATATGAATATAGGAATGATTACAACGGGGACATGGGATACAATAGCCCGGCCTTCAGTCCCATAGCGCAGGAGGACGAGGACTGGCCCAAGATTGTGAACAGATATGGGGAGAAGCAGGACTCGCAGAGGTACCGTAAAAGGAACAGACAGCTGAGCGAGGAGAAGTCACCTGGCAGCCAGTACTACCGACAACAACAGAAACGTGTGGCCAAAGAGCATGAGTTGGGAGCGCTGTCTCATAGTACACCGAACTTGCAAGCTACAGGTAAACCAGGTATCTACAATGACAAAGGGAATGCCCCATTTGATTTTAAAGCGGGTTTTGATGAGTTGAAAAATCTGATGAATCAGGGCAATAATAAATTGTCTGGTGATATCAGGGATATTCACAGCAAGATTGATGAGAACAATAGAGAGCAAAATCAACGCATAAGCAGGTTTGAAACAAGATGTGTTGATATGAACAAAGCCACCATGGCTGAGGTTGATAAACTACGCTCTATAGTTATGGATCAAGACCGACCACGTTCATATAGCGTTGATAGTGACAGAAGAGGGGCACCCACTAATCAACTTAGAGAGTCGATGGGTGATCAGTTCTTTTCTCCTAAACGTCTGAACGTGTTGGTCGAAGGGCTTGAAGACTACCAGGACGCTGACCCCTATGAACAGGTGATGACTCTACTGAAGGATATGGGAATACGTATAAACCAGCATGAGATCACACTTGCTAAGAGAATGAGCCGGACGTCCGACAGATATGGTGGTATTAGGCCCATACTATTGTGCTTTACAACCATATGGCGCAGAGATGAGTGTCTATACAAAAAGAAGGGATTGAAGGACAACCCACGCTATAAGGAAGTGTATGTAAATGCGGACGAGGAATTCGCAACGCGCAGAGTGAAGGGTCTCATGAGAAAAGTGAGAAAGCACTGCAGGAGAATCGAGAGATGTGATGTATCGCTGCATGGTACACGCATAATGATTGATGGTACTGACTATGATGGGTATAACATACATGGAATACCCAACAAATACAAGCCTGCTGATCTACAACCTGGGCGCCTAAATCTAGATGACATTGAGCCCGGTGGTAGAGGCCGTGATTTAATCAGGGGAGGTGCTCATATGAGGCGTATGAATACAAACCATGATGATCACCACGTGGAGGATGAGTCTACACATAGCCCAGCTAGCCCGGCACCAACCAGAATGAAGGGGAGAGCACATCAACATCACCAAGATAGTAGGCCTACTAGCTACCATAGACAGGGTAACGAGGGTAGTTATAAGAAGCACAGTAACAGTGACAGGTACAAAACATCAGCTGGGCGTTCGGAGATGGACAATGACTGGAGGGCTAGTATTGGACACAGGAGTGAAGATGGCAATTTGGTCAGAAAGCAGGACCACTTAATGATGGGTGCTGATAGCTCGGCACATAATATAAGTACATCCAACCAGAGTGACACTAACCTGCGCACAAGTCCAGCTTACCATCCACATACCAGGAGATCCTCAAACAAAAGGACGTCCACAACGAGTGGGGACTCGCATAGAAATCTCAGAAGTGGAAAAAAGAAGAACAGAGAAAAGATAGTGGAGGCCCTAGCTATAGCTAATGGAGGGCCCCTAAATATGCAGGAAACCCCCTCCGGAATCACCTTTAATGGCCCGAGGTGTGTATTCAGCAATTTTTTTCCTTGCCCGATTCTACATGACGGTATGGAATTTCATTCAAGCGAGCAGTTGTTCCAGTATATTAAATGCTGTGAGATGAGTGATGACGACAGTGTACAAAAGGTACTAGACTCTGTGACCGGAATTCAAGCTAAACGTGCTGGTGAGGAGTGTGAAACATCTGTGGAATGGAATGAGGACCTAAGAGTCCCAGCAATGCGAGTGGCGAATCTCAAGAAGTATGTTCAGAATGCAGACTTAAAGGAAAGGCTTATCGCAACTAGTCTTCCTTTGATTGAAAGCACCAAAAATTCCTTCTGGGGTGGCAATGCCCTGTACAATGCTAAACAATACACAGATGGATCTTACAATGGAGAGAACATGCTCGGAAAGATCCTGTGCGATTTGCGCCAGCAGCTGAAGGGGGAACGACAGCCGTATATATCGAGTCGGGCCGCAGTGCTGGGCGCGGGAACTAGTGCAAGTATGCGGGGGGAGAGTGTTCAGCCGGATAACAGAGTGACGCGGCGATTGGAGAGCGGAGGGCGGAATCTCACGGTGCACGAGAGGTTGGGCGAGAGGCCGGCGGAACTCGAGGATTCAACTTCCCGGGAAGACGACACGCTGACAGTTGAAAACACTTTTGAAGGAACATCGGGCGAATAAAGCAGCATGTTGAACCCAGGTACAGTAGAGATCTACGGTGATGAGCGTCTCATGTACTTAAATGAATACTTGAGACCTAAACTGCCGAGCCTACGGACTGTGTTTATACGCACTGGCGCAACTATTGAAGATACTAAAGCCAAGATGGCAGCCCGGCTCGCTGACACTGCCAACAATCCGATTGATATTATTGTTTTGTCAGTGGGTATCTTTGACTTAGTGAGACGTGATCCAACAACACACCTGTATGAATTAATCAACAACAACGCGGCTGAGGCTTCAAATGATGTGATTATGAAGTACAACGACCTACTTAACGTCTGTGCGACCACCGACGATGATGTTGACATAGTGATTTGTGGCTTGTACGGTATGTCACTTTGTCGTTCAAACAATTCATGGACTGAACATCAGGACCAGGGGGCCCTAAATGAAACTGTGATGAGCATTAATGAACGACTAATTGAAATGAACTTCAACAATGGTTACCCAACCCCATAGACACAGAGGATGTGCCACGGGTACCATACCTTCACTGGATGGGGGCACAAATATTACCGTCTCCACAATGGACTTATCCCTTTTGAGCAGAATCAAAGTCGTGTCGCTACCTGGATCGTGCAAGCCATCTGCTAGACACTGAGATAGTCTATATGCCTTTTGTTGTTGGGCAAGACATCAGTTGGACTTTGTATGAATAGTAGTATACACGGCTGATATCTCAGAGTCACCTAAAAAAATGTATAAGTATGGTTAGTTTTTACCTCTAAGATATACTGTTTGGCTGTTCTAAATTATGCGAGGAAACTTTCCCTTTATTATTTTGTGAAACAAAACAATACGGTACTGATATTATGCAGTGCCTTTCATTATGTTGTAATAATGTGAAATACAAATTATAAATAGGTCCTACCGGCAAACTGACTGCCCGAGTATACATGTATTAAATATAATTTAGGTAAACATCCAAACTGGGTCAATATATACCAATATTTTTTGATGTCGAGTATTTAATTTGTCGTGACTCACCCGTATCGAATGACATAGTACCAAGGTATGCTGTATATATGATATCTTGTGTATTGTAGTATTGTATGAGTTTTAACAAATACACAGGCAGATTGACGATCACATCCATACTCCCATTTTGGCGTAATTATCGATGTAAGAAATTAAACTAATTTGTTCTACATTTTGCTGGAGGGGGAAGTGATGTGACACTGCTGCGATATGGAAATGTACATGTGTTATATAACTTTATTATAGCATTCATAAATCTGTTGATCGTTGTCAACTAAGGTCTGGTACTGTTTTCATATATCTCAATTGAAAGGAAGCTAGATCTGCTGATTGTGTCTATATTGTCAATAAGAGATGTGCTGCTGTATCACGGGGTTTGAAAATGGAATTTGTGATTCTAGAACCGTTCTGAACTGGATACTAATGTTAATCGAAGTTGATGGAACAGTGTTGATATTAATTGTACTTTAACATGGCCCGGGGGAGCTGCCAATCTGAATTTATTTACTAAGTCTTCAAACGAGGTCTTGTCTCTAGAGAGAGTATTTGTGACTCTTAAAGTCAACTGGGACTATTCTTTTTTCCCATTTATATTTAGTGGTCTTACAAGCTAAGTGTTTTGAATAGGACGACCTCTGCCCTCTCCAGTATGATGGGGTAGTTTTCGCCTTATTAACTAATCTCTTTTCACATAGGGTAACACAATGATTTATCATACCGCTACTCTTTACTCCTGGCCCTACTCTGTAGCGCGGGAGGTTTATATGTTTGCACGTCGAGTTAAGCTGTCTCTGTATATATATGTGTTTTTTGTGCTCTATGATGGGTGTGTGCGACTGGGCTGGGGTTTGAGAATTAGTAATGACTTATTATAGCTACCAACAGCTAGGACAATGTAGAGGGTTACGTTTACTCTGTATGAATGTGCAAAGTCTTGTCGATAAAATGAACAAACTAAAGCGCATTTGTTTTGATGTGGATCACATAAGTATAACAGAAACATGGCTAAATGACAGTGATCACAATTGGCAGCTGGAGCTACCGGGTATGACGCTATATAGGCTTGACAGGATAATGACACTCCGTAAGAGTGGGGGTGTAGCGTGCTATATTCCTAATCATTATGCTGCCCATACAAGTATACTGACAGAGTTTACATTCATAAACCCTGACATGGAATGTCTAAGCCTGATAACTAAGTACCCAGGTCAAAAGTTTAGGGTTGTGATCACGGTCTACAGGCCTCCTAATGGTAATGTAAACAGATGCTATACCAAACTGGAGGAGATTGTAAAATCTCCTGCTTTTGAAAATAGGGAGTTGTGGCTGTTTGGGGATTTTAATGTAAATACAAGAACTAGGAATAATCCTAAATGTAAGAGGATGTTTAGATTTCTAAAAACAACTAAGTTAAAGTACCTGAACACAAGGCCCACCTATTTCCACCCGTTTGGTCGATCTACTTTAGATCACTGTTATACAAATGCCATGCATGTACATGAGAACGGAGTTATTAATGATTTAAATGGTGACCATGCGCCTATCTATGTGGTCAAGAAGCAGCAACATGTGCCTCACCCTAGAGTGATGCGAGAGGTCACGGGAAGGTCTTATAAATCGTATGACCCTCGTGAGACCAGGCTCCTGGCGGACTCTATGGTGATGGAAAATGGACCGACTGCGGTACTAGACGAATTGGTTAAGGGCATTATCATAAAGGTGCAGAACCATCTAGATGAGAAACACCCGGTTAAAACCTTCAAGGTTGACTTAATGCAATACGAGGGTTTTACACCTGAGGTCTGTTTTCTCCTTAGAAAGAAAAATAAGTTTCTAAGAAAAGCTAGAAGGGTCCGAATTGGCACCAGAAATGCCTTCTTCGCCAAGGTCAAAAGTATTGAACGTCATGTAAAAGCCCTTTTGATCAAAAACAAACGGAATGAGATTCGTAATAAATTAGCAAGGTTTAATGGCGACCCGAGGAACTTTTGGCGTGAGGTCAACTTGATCTGGAGGGGTCCGCAGAAGGAGGTCAAGATGAAATTGATTGATGATGATAATAAGCCGGTACCTGCTGCGATGTTGGCCGACTTTGTTAACAACTATTATAGTAGTATTGGTATAAAGCTTGCAAGAGTCTTTGGGCCAATCGTGCCTCCAGGCACATGTGAACCCGCGCAGAGCTTATTGGGTAATTACTTCTCCATAAGAGAAATTGACATAAGTGTAGCGCTGAAACTAATACGTAATATTAAGGTAACTAAGTCCTCATGCATACCCAATGTTAGAACAGTCGTGATTAGGGACCTGTTGCATCAGAACCCAGGGCTGTTGGTAGGTATATTTAATCTCTCAGTTACACGCACCATTTTTCCAGAATCTCTGAAGGTGGCGCGGGTTGTACCACTGCCTAAGGATGGGAACCTGGGTAAGGTGACTAATTGGAGACCGGTCAGCCAGTTAAATATTTTTTCTAAATTGCTGGAGAAAATTATCCATGCACAGCTAATCGCTCATATTATCGATTATGGACTTATTGATCGCTCGCAGGCTGGCTTTATGCCCAAGCGCAGTACTATCGATGCAGCTTTTGGATTGATCCAGGACCTTTATGAAGCGCGTAATCGGGGTGAGACTGTGTCGATGGTCTTCCTTGATCTAAGGAAGGCTTTCGACACAGTAAACCACCTACTCTTGTTCTATGAGCTGTCTAGATGTGGTTGTTCCCAAAATGCACTTGAGTGGTTCCGTAGCTACCTGAGTGGAAGATGTCAAGTTACAGCGATTGCGGGGCGGACTTCTGGGGTAAAAGACATCGCATGTGGAGTGCCTCAGGGGTCCGTCCTCGGTCCTTTATTGTTTATTATATATATAAATAGCATTGTTAGGTGTATAAAAAATGGAAAATACTACTTATATGCTGACGACCTAGCAGTTACTGTCTCGAACAAAGACCCCGCGGTGGCTAGATTGTTAATACAGGAAGACCTGAACGCTATCAGCACGTGGTGCGATAACTACAGGCTAACAATTAATGCTGATAAAACTAAGGTGCTTTGGTGTCGGGGGGAAAACAGTAATGTTGACTGGTCACAGCATAGCATTTGGTTGAAAGGTACTCGCCTAAGTGTAGTAAATTCCTTTAGCTACCTGGGAATCCTCATTGATTCGACTTTGAATTTCAAAGACCATTGTAATCGCCTAATTAATGCTACGAATGTAAAACTGTATAGTCTTCGTAAGCTCGCTAAATATATGGATGAGGACCTGGCAGTGTTACTCTTTAAGCAGATGATATTAAGTGCACTGGACTATGGTGACTTTGTGTTGGAAAGTTCAACTGATGAACTCAGTGAGGAGATCCAGACAATTCAAAATCACTGCCTCAGAGCGTGTGCACACATAAGGGACCCACGTGAAATATCTCGGGTTGCCTTACATATAAGATGTACCTGCAAAATGTTGAAAGCAAGGAGACGAGTCAATCTTCTTTGTCTGATTTATAAACACTCTCGCAATGAAAATAATGTGGTGGTACCCATTAGAAATCTCAGAAGTAGCTCTAAGATCAAAATTAAACTACAACGTCCAAAGGGACAAACGTATCGAAAGAGCCCTTTATATAGGGGGTACCAGGAATGGGGTAAACTTGATAGTAAAACTCAAAAGCTTGCGACGCTAGAGTTGTTCAAGAACCAAATCAAAAAGTAAATCAAAGCCTGTGAATACTGTAGTATGATGTTTATAGACCTAGTGTTGATATGATGTTTATAGAATCTGAGTGTATGTGAGAAACAGAGATGTTTATAGTAGCTAGTGATTCTGTACTGGAGATGGCGCGTGCTGTATGCGTGTATTTTGCCTAATGTACGAAGTAAGATTGTTGACGATGTTTATAGGTATTTCACAGTACACCGAAATTGATTAGTCACTGTTGATTGTATGTCACCAGCAATTGGATCCTCTGAATGTGCTATTGGATATGTCAATATTATGAAGTCCAAGATACCAAGGTACTAGCCAACCACTGTCCTGGCATTAATCTGATTGTCTTCTGACTCCGCACAGTCGTCTACCCACGCATATCTTGAATTTATGTTATGATGTATGGATTTATTTGTATCAGATTGAACATGACTGTACACACTTGGCTCTAGTCTAAGGACTCTACTTGTAGAGGATTTTTGCCAATAAAAAATTGTTAAATTGAATTGAAAATTGATCCCTGGGGACAATTACCCTATTGCAGTAATGTACTAATAAGGACTGAACTACCATTAGTTGGATTGTAATCTTGATGGCCTATAGATGTTTTTCAAAGTAAATTTTACTATCTTTCATGCAGATTGTTGAGATACATTGGTCTTATCCTCTGCATATTTTCAATAGTAAGATTTCAGTGTACCAAAATATATTATACTTTAGAATTGCATCAGGAGAAATGTAGTTTGTGTGAGAGTTTCCTGCCGGGACTGGAACTGCTGACCCTCAGACTACATCTCCCACGGCTCTACCAACTGAGCTAGAGGGGCAATCACTTATATGTAGCCTGCATCAATAGGCTTTTGAAAAGATCAGGTCATATTTGAGCTGTGTAGTATGGTACTCCCTCCAACCTCTCTGCTCTCTCTCCCTCTGGTTGCTGGTTATGGGATTCGAACCTGCATCTACAGTAACAGAATTGTATGTGTACAGCAAAAGTTGCTGTATTATCTTTTACAGCTAAAGTACTGTATAGTTACAGCACATATTGCTGTTCACGAACAACAACTCTTTACAGTGTATCCACCTCTAAGTGCATTTCACATGAAGGAGACTTCTTGTTCCATGCAGTGTTCCTTCAACATCATATCAGAACTTAGGCAAATAAAAGAAAAAAAAGGTGTGTTTCCGGCTACCTAATCCTACCTAGTAAAAGAACGCCGACCCTAGAAACCTTTATCGGCTTATGAAAGAAAAGTTACATCTTGGGCCATTTTCGGGCTATTTCAAAGCATTAAAAAAAACACCGACCTACCCACTCTAGATTTTCAGACCATGGTACCTGAAACACACCTCATTCTTTTGGCCTAAACAGTAAACCTTGAATATCTCTAAGAGAGGCGCAGCTTTTGGAGTACAACGTTTTACGTATACTGCATAGACAATCCTAATAATGAATAGGTAAATACATTTAGTATAACGACGTAAATAATCAAAAAAGTTCTTACCTTTGAGAACAAACGTTGGGATAATTGGCAATGAATGAATTCTAACCAAAAATACCTCTCACGGAGAAATAGTGGATATTACTGATTTGCCTTAACAATTCTAAACGTCTTCTGTTCTTTTAATGATTAAAAAAATATCCACCTCTTCTTAAACCCTGACAGGATCTGTAACAGTTAATTTCCCCATTACCCGTGGTCAGGTACAAACACATCTGACCTTTTATTTACCTGCCAATGGAGTTCTTGTGTGCTTTCTTACATGTAGGGATATGGTGGTGAAAAAACGATATGGGAACTAGAGCTGAATCAAATCCTCTGTTTAATAGGGTTCACACGTCAGAAAGCGTAGTGTATTTGCCTACTGTGATCCGTATACAAACTTAGCATACCCAGACACTGGGGTTGTTACAGGTTATAAGAGAAAGTTCACTCTTGATCACTTAGCAATGGTGTACCTAGCACTTCTGGGGTTACAGAGTGATATAAGTAACGCTACCTGACTGCTTTTAGCCTGGTTATCATGGTGAATACTTGACAAATGATAATCAATATTGGCATCGATACGCGGCTTCTTTCAGGGGTCTCCTGGCACCAACTTCCGTGTTCTCTCTTATAACGTTGTTTGCTGTCCCTAAATGCCGTCCCCAAAATTACGCTTGTTCAACACGTAAGATTAATTGGAAATACCCACCCCCTACACTATAATATAGTTTACTCAAAGGTGCATCCTTTTATACTGTAAACCAACAGTAAATTGCACTGCCCATCTACACTAATACCGTAGTATATGCTGTAAAACTGCAGTAGATTCTACTTCTCAGCTACATTAACTGCTAACTGTGTAACGTGTACGTAATACATACCTTTATACATTGGGTGCAATGAAAGTCATGCCATTTGCATGGTAAACTTTCTAATGCAAATAAAGGGAAATGGTCACCCAGCCAGCCCTGTCCCACCCCCTCCCCCTACGTGTACTCTGTCAACTGCAAACTAGGAAAGTGTCCACATGCAAATATCAAACACTTCACCCTTGCCACCGACCCTGCCGTCGCCCAACCTCTCCTGGGATTATCTCAACACAGGGGCACCTAGAGGACCACATGCTTAATACCACAGGGGTTGTCAGCTTTTGGATGTTCGAAAATATTATACATTAATGGTTGCCACACCGACAGATGTTTCTACATTGGATTATGAATATGAGGAGTATGTGATCGGCCCAAGACAGGATTTACAACATTGAGGAACCTGTGATAGTTCTAAGCCTGGTCTCAACCCCTGGACAACATATTGGGTGATAGATATTGGCACCTATAATTTGATGAACATTGGATACCTATCATCTGCGATTGCTATTGTCTTTGGTTTTATACCAGATTTGGAGTTATCCAGTAGGTTGATATCTGAAATCTTTGGTGGTGTCATTTGTATGAACACCGAGCGATAGTTGGAGGATTTACCTATTGCTAATTAGGTTTGGAGATTAGCGTATAGACCACTACCTATGAGGTAATAACTGCTGCATATTTTATGAATGCGTGAGGGACCTTTCAAGCCACATTCAGTAGACACCAGCTATTTCGAGATTCATGTCATGGAATACAAGAGATTGTGACTTCAAGCACTAAAGCATCGCAACTTCACCAAAAGCATATGGAAGGCAACCTCTCGGTCATAAAGACGTTCTTGTAATCTCAGTATCATAGAAGATGAGTCAGAACAGAGGAGAGGCGTCGGCAGCTACAACATCCCAGGCTCCCCCCGCCCCTGGGATCCTGCTAACCGGCCCGGACGCTGACCGCGCCCCGGAGCAGGACTCAAACAAGGACCCTCCCCAGGAGGATGTACAGCCTCGGGCTCCCCGCAGGAAATCCACGCCAAAGGACACCCTGGATGACCGCCCGAAGTCCAAGGGGAGCCGGAGGTTGTCCACAAACCCCGTTGGAGAGGACCAGGAGGATGGCCCAGGCCCCAGGGGAGGGTCTCCCACCCGGAGGAGGGCCAGCAGTCCTAGGGTGTCATCCCGGAAGAGACTCTCAGTCCAATCGGATGATACGCCCACCACACCCAGGTCCTCCAGCCGCGCCTCCACTGGAAACATATTCAAAATAGTTGGTGGGAAGGCTGAGGGTGGAGAAGGGAAGGAAGGGGCAGGAGGAGTGACGAAAGGCAGAGCATTGTCTATGGTTGACCTAGGAGGAAAGACCAAAATGTGGGCCAACCTGAAAAACAAGTCTAAACTGGTCACCAACAGCTTCGGTTTCAGTAGGTCTTATCTTATATGTTAGATTTCTTGTGTAGGAATGTAGACTTGTAGACTCAAGAAAAGCGTATGATACTGGGGGCCGTACAAAAATGACGCCATGCAGCGGGGAAGGAGAATGGAGATAAGCCCCCCATACATTATTATAGAGAAAATGTGACTACCGTACCGTCGCGTTTAAGCGCCGGGTATTGAATAAGCGCCTGTCTTGTATAAGATCCGGGGGTATGAGGGTCTTGAAATTACTAAAACTGGATCTTGAATAAGCGCCTGTCTTGTATAAGTGCTGGGGGTAAACACCCCTCCAAAGTTATAAGCGCCGGGGCGCTTAAACACGACGGTACGGTAAACTGGAGGGAATGTTTAAAAGTTGTCAAAATAGCATGACGTTATTTATTGACGGCCCCTGCCATGAAATGCCTCGACACATCTCAATCCAGTACTGATCCTACCATTCTTGGCGTTTTTCACCTCACCCATACTAATCATATATGCAACTGAAGGTAAAATATGCAAGTCGTAGGATTTATTACGTGCCGCGGCTTATAGCCGTCAACACGTGAGGACAATAGGCTGGTCGCACCTGCACCGTTCAATGTATCTCCATTATGACCTTGTAAACCCTCATACCATACGCACGACATTTTCCTGTCGGGCCGGGTCTGGGTTGTCAAATGCAGGCTGGAGTGGGAAGGGTGAAATTATCCCGTTCATGATATATATTTGACTGGAGAAACACATAGGAAAACTGATTATCCAGGATAATGAAAAACATAAGTAATTAAATAGGGATGTCATTAACACTCACAATAGTGACATATATGGCCATTATGCCAACATACTTTTATAATATGTCAATATAGCCGTCCTTATTTTACGAAAAGAAAAGGTAACGGTATAGTACATGTAGGAATATGGATTTAGTTGAAGGATTGATTTTTGCCAGCAAGTGGCTTCTGTACAGAAAATAGACTTGCTATTTTCTTGGGCTAAATCCTTGTTCCCAATAATTGGCATTGACAAAATATAGATATCAATGAGATACCTAACATGAAATGAGTGTTATACACTTACCCCATCCAGCTGATGAGGAAAAGACTGTTGAATTCCATAAGACTGTCGATTCTCATAGCACCTGATAGGCTGTATCTTATAATGCAGTATCAATAGAAGGGGTTTACAAACCACATGGTGATCCTGTGTTTCCTTTATGGGTAATTCCTGGGGATCCCACAGGATAGTGGTACACACATGTGAAGTCAAAAGGTGTATAAGGTAGTACCGGTGACACTTTTACGTATACTTATGCTGTCCAGATATATATCCTGAGTGTTATGCTAATATAATCCCTAGCTTTCCTATCAACAGCTGAACATCACATGGCATTCGGGCTAAAGTAATAAGTGCCGAAAACATCTCTGCCAGTGCATTACATTTGCATCATCTCCTCCCATTTTATGTCATTGAACAAAATGTGAACACCTCTGTGTGTAGGTGGATGGGGATGGTAATTCAGCAGCGTAATGCACAAGTCTCCATTGACTTGCACCATATATGTCCACAGCATGTGACTATGCCTTTCCATTTGCATACATCAGCAGTATGTAAGGGTGTAAATGTGTAATTCCTCCCTCTCACTACATCAATGTACAGTGTAAGCAGGCTTCTGTTCTCTGTATTAAACACATATTAAGTCACATTATGGCCCTGTACCTACAGGAACTGAGGAGTTTCCTGGGGCAGTGACATTATTGACTTAACCAGAACACTTGGTATTGGTGGTGCTTAATAGTGCCATGCCCAGGAGGCATACTTACCATTCACTGTACATGTATATGGGTGTAATGTGCCGACCACAGTGCAGCACATGTAATATTGACAATATAGTAGTGGTAAAGTATTGAACTAAAATACAACGCTCCAGCCCAGCAACGGTATGCAAGTGTGTGTCGGAGATTTCTTTTGACTGGGGAAATACGTATAGTCTTCTGGGAATCAGGGGCGGATCCAGAAGGGGTGGTCTAGGGGGGCACAGCCAAGAAAATTTGGTCTAGGGGGGCACAGGCAGGGTCCTGTACCACATTTCCTATAATTAAGAGTCATGCCAAGGGCCCCTTTTCCGCGGGTCTACCCCCTGGATCCGCCCCTGGGGAACAAGATGGTTGTCTATTTGGCTGGACCAGTTACAAAGTGTGCACTATATAAGTCATCATGTCGCTCCTGCTTATCCAAACCAAGCCAGTCCAGGTGTAAAAACACAGGTTATGGTTAGGCAAAGCCAGGGTCAGTGTTAGTTTAGGCAATAATCACTGCTAAAAGGCAAACAAGGCTAAAACCCCTAACCCTCACACCACCATAACACCAACCTCGTACCACCAGTCTCCATCAATTAGAGTCAGTGTGTTGAAGCACCTGTAAACCAAACCCCCATTGCTTATCAATGAGATTTAAGGTTGTTGGTCTCCACTTTCACCTAGAGGAGTTAGGAGGAAAGCAGGTTGGGTTGCAGCAGGAGTAAGGTCTGTAGGTGCAGATTTCCTACTCATTGAACACCTCTCGCCTTACCCCAGGTACATTGATGTATCAATTATTGACAGCAGCGCTTTGTAAAACCAGACCATCCGCCCCGAGGCGAGCACTGAGGAGGTGGTAGTGGAGGTTTTTTGTACAGGAGGAGGTTATTTATTGACTAAAGACGAGGATAAACAGACAATATGGCTACATTGAGGCCTGCCTCCAACCTGAGAGCCACCACAGGACTGGGCAGCAGACCGGTGTCCAGCAGGCTGTCCACAGGTGGGTTAGGGGTTTTAGGGGTGTCATTATGGCTTGGTATGAGGTGAGACAGAAGTGATGGGTATCGGTGAGTGGAAAGGTGTGGGTATAAGAGTGAGCTCACCATTCTGATTGTAGTGTAGTTCCTTGAAGGTATATACATTATATTGCTGGTCAAACGCAGTGTTCTGCATATTATACCATCAATTCTGATTCCCAGTCTGCCCAATTGTGATATGTATCTAAATGATAATGAAAACATATGACATTAGATGCAGGGAGGGTCGCCAAAATGGTTGAGCACATTATATATCAGGCTCGGCGGGATGTTGACATTGACTTCCTCTGATTGTCTGAAATTCATTGGCGTAGGAAAAGGGGGCATGGGGGGGGGGGGGGGGTAGGTATCATGTTTTATAAAAAAATATGTCATATCAGGCTGTCAGGTAAATGCCCTCTCTCTCTGGCAGGTCCCTCGTCTAGTCGTGTGGAAAGTAATGGCTGCTGACTAAACTATCACATGGCCTTGCTTCCTACGCCTCTGACGTACACACAGAAGAGGGGGTTACCATCCGGGGTCAGTCAGTACTGCGTTTATTTGCGTCCACCTTGTGGTATCCGATTGAACTTCTAACCTCCGAACATGGATGCGCTAATGGCCTAACCCCAATGAGCCCTATAAAACGAGTCATTGAGTTGAAATAAATATTTCGCGATTACATGCATGCGATGCCGTCAATGAGGACTATTCTGAAGAGAATGTGCCATATCCTGTTGATCTGGTCAAGTTTAATATGAAATGTGGTAATTCTGTTGAAAGATTTCCTAAAAAGGTATGAATAGCGCATATTGTTCTCAACTTTGGTACGATACGATTTATTGAACCAATGTTAAAATTTACCTTTGTGAATCATGCTCTTTATTTTTTATGGAATACTGCAGTGCCATTGATTTAACCAAAGAGCGCCGTATTTCACCCCCCCCCCCGTGAAATAACCCATGTCCGTATTTCACGGCCTTGTGACGTCATCAAAATGGCGGTTTGTTTACATTTGAACGATGTAGAAAAAGACTAGTTTAAGCCCTTCACCTCCCATAAGGCCCTAATAATTTAATTTGAATCGAAAAAGGTAAAAAATAAACACAAAGGAACACTCGTTTTAGTCTGTTGGCTGGGTTATTTCACTTGTTGACTGTCAGGCCGCATTTCACTCAGCCTACGGCCTCGTGAAATACGGCCTGACAGTCAACTCGTGAAATAACCCAGCCACCAGACTAAAACTCGTGAACCTTTGTCTATGTCCCGTTCCAGAGTTCGTCGGTATTATACAATGAATTAATGGAAATGAGATGGTTGCCACTAAGTAGCATCATAATCTCATGTGTGCTACTTGAAACAGTATGTGGGTACCACAGGTCTTCCAACATCACTCTGGTTACACTGATGTTCCCACCACGTGGGCAGGGCATCAAAGATGGCGGATGGTCAGTTGAATAGAGGCTGTGTTTACCCTGATATAAGGGGGTTCCAGTGGTATTTGGACTTTGCTCTTCAAAATGGATGGCTATAATATGTGTCCACACATAGTGGATACTGTTTAAATAGGGATAGCGGCCTAGATATGCAGAAATGGGCACCATAACATACAGAGGTGATGCCCTGACCACATTGCTTGATTGCTATTGTGATGCCCCGTAACACATCCGTGTGATGCCCGTACCACAGTTCTCTTTTGTGTATAATATATAGACATTTGGTTTTAATACCAGAACTATCATAGAATGAAACATTCAATGACAGCTTCCAGGGGGAGTGGGGTGGGAGAAACAGCTGTTTTATGCTCTAAAATCAAATACTGATAATATTTTCAACTGAACAGGTTCTTTATAATTCATACTGGTTCAGAACATAAAATCCTGTTTTAAAAACTGTGAGTCTAATTAACTTTGGTTCCCACCCCTTCCGACTGTTGATGGTCAAGCCTATTGTATAACTTGGAAATGTACATCATGTCACCATGTTCATGTAAGCCTATTTATGAAATATTTTTCATGTAATGATAAAGGCCTACCAGCCAAGCAGGAGGCCTACCACCAAGTCGGGTGGGGGGGATTTCACAGCTCTCATGTGTATACTGCTAACCACAATGCTTGTGTTACGGGCATCAGCTGCACACACTGAGAGTGTGTTACGGGCATCAGTGGCAACCCTCTCTTTGAACAGTTGTAATCTGAAAGGGTTCTAGTAGATAAAATCCATTACTTTCCTGTCTAGGAGGACTTGAAGGATTTGACTGATATCTAATGTCATACTTTCAACACTTTAGTACTAATCTAATTGTATTAAACCTGGGTTACAATTTATATTCAATATAATGATAGGCCTTATTGCACTGCTTATCACAATATGTGTATGGTCTCTTATATGATACGGTACTAAGGGGGGGGGGGGGTGTCAGCAGATTTGTGACATACTTTTCTAGGGGGTGTTTCGGAAAGTGTGACAAAGTGTGACATGGGGGTGGGGGGTCTTCAAAATGGCCAAAAAAAGCGTGACATACTTAATGGATCACCCGTTATCTTAATCTGAAGTCTTTCTTTTGATACCAAACATGCCTATATAGGGTGCGGCTTATACGAGAGTTTTTATAAGTATACTACATTACCAAATTGATAATTTTCAGACACCCTCTGCGGCTTGTATAATTTGTCAAAGTTAGGGGTGCGGCTTATACGCGAGTTCGGCTTATACTTGAGGTTTTACGGTATTTGTTGTGATGCCCGTAACACTTTTCTGTGATGCCCTGTCCACGGGCATATGTGCCATAGCTTGATAGCTAGATTGTATTTTCAGTAGTTATCAACGGAAATTAAGATTTGTAATAGGCCTACAATAGTGTTGGACTGAATTATAGTACCTGCTGCAGTGGTGATCACTGACACAGACTATTTGGATTCCCTTTGAATAGGCACTTGGGAGTAGGATTCTATCCAAAACAGCCACCTCTTCCCCCTCTGCCCAATAGGGCTGTTTTCCAGCAAACCTACCAACCTTACATCACATTTAGTCATCTCTCATATAAACTATAGCAGTTACCAATATGCCGTGTACCACAGCCTAACTCCAGGTGGAGCCACATGGGTCACCTCCTCAACCCATGACAAATATTGTAGTTTTACGAGTGTAGTAAACTCTGATTTGAGCACGTGTGTGGACAAGTAATCCAAACAAATAATTGAAGTGAAGCTAAATTGGACTGGGTGATTCCTGGGGTCTTGGAGATTTAGGGGAGGTTTGATTCATCGCGAGCATTGCCCCTAAACCTATAGTAGAGTGGACAGAGAAGAGGACGTCTAACTAAAGGAATTGTGCGCAAGAGATCTAGTACAAAGCAGGAAAAGTCGGATAGAAGAAAAGCGGACAAGATATTATTTGTCAAATAACCTGCTGGATTAACTCTAAGTTCGATCGGAAAACGGGATCAGTTGGATTCGTCAAATGCGAAAAAAACGATACTCATAATGATGAATATTCTTCATTTCAAGTCTGGACCTTTGCCAGGATAGTAGGATACGTGCGGTCGCTTTTCTTGATGGGTTTATGCTAAAATTCCAAAGCCAGAAATGATAGTACCTCTACATTTATATACCTGACGGATATCAAGGCATAAAGAGGATCTGGTCTATCTTTACATAAATGATAACAGGTGATTGGGTTGTGTTGGGGCTACAGCCTCATGGTGTACACTCACCTTACAGTGCCTCGTACATCAAAAGTATCAGTCCCAGCAACCAGCAAATTCACCAAGATATGTGATCCATATGAGGAAGAAGGGAACTTCGTATTGGCAAAGTCTCGATAGCGAGTTAATGTCTGGACAACATATTCAGCTGAGGACGGAATACAAGATGGAATAGCTCAGAGTCTAACGAGAGAAGATCCTGCAAGGTCAATCTTAACAACTCTTTAAACCCCCAGCGCCCCTATATACATGTATAGGGCTGAGTACCTGTCCCAGCTGCACTCTGACTGTTACTGGACGTGCAGTAAGGTCTGCGGGTTTAACATCTACATATGCGCGCTCGTGTGTTTGCAGGAACTTACATCTTTTGGGTAAATAACTGTCGTTGTGCTCAGATGCTCAAATAGGATAGGCTTACTCTGGGATCAGAAATAAAAGATGAGCCTCACCTTAGAGTAACGTGCTCCAGCAAGTACTACACTGTCTGTCATACAGCCTACACGTATCATGTGCATGGCCAGCCGAGTCAAAGATTATTTGATCTCAAGGACAGGTTCTTACTAACATATCAGTAAGGAACACGCGACAGTAATATCAACAGGAAACTCCATTATTTTACTTCGCTTGTCTAAAACTGCGTTTCACATCTATGTGATGTATACAAATGACACAAGGAGACATTAAGATACATCTACTATCTTGGAAGATGTGACTATAAATCGTTTCTACAAATCAGCCGATGTTGTCATACCTGTTTTAGATGGATCCAAAATGAAGTCTCATTTTACCAGCGCCATTCAGAGGACTAGACCTGCATGTATTAAATTTGTACATGGATCTGAACGGCTCGTGCATCTGTCGGTAATATAGTACCAGTGTCCAGTGTTGTCCATAGTCGAGGAGACACCCATTAGTATTGTCTGAGCTCAAACTGGAATTTGCAGTACTACAGGTCAAGTGTTTTATGGTACTTCAATATACACCACTATGCATGTCAGAATGTGCCGGATAGTGATATAATAATCCTGTATACTAAAGGGGAGGTGCGACTGATGACTGCAGTTATCAGCATACAAGTGTCTATATGAGTTAGTACCTGTCAGAGACACAATACAATACGAAACATGGACACAGTGCATATCCCATGCGCTTATAGGTGTGCCAGCCAGTAAAACACAGCATCAGGATACTACCCTGTGTACCAATACAGGCCTTCCCAGGACTGTGTTGCTTCATAGAGATTAAAAACATTACAAATTTGAGCAAAGGCATATACCGACTACGAGGAGATTACGTGGACTTCAATATCAAATTATCTTATTACGAAGGACAGGGTGATGTGATTCATGGATATGGTTATAAAGAGGCATTGAATTTGCACAAGGAATTAAGTATATGGGTGAACTCGTGTATCGCATTAGCATTTTCTGGACTCCTTGCACTTGGAGACTTACAACAACCTGTCTCAAAAGACCCTCGGATAAAGAAAAGTTGCTGGTTTCAAAAACATCATTATCAAACTCAAGACTAGAACCGCTCAGTACTCCCAGGCCAGCCTAACCACACGATGGCAGAGCCACCTAGTGTGCCCAAGCTAAACCTGCTGACGCTGGGGTCTCGTCGCCACACTGTAGCACACGAGAGCCCCCTGGGTGGAGAGCTCAAACTCAGTCGGCATCGTGGCTCCGTCTTTGGGCTGGCCCCAACACTAGCGGACAGAAGGGGCTCTCAAATTGTAGGTTTCGGAAAAATGATGAGTAAGTCTCCAGGAGTAAAATATAATGGCTGCATGAATTGAAGGTACATGTACCTGGTATTTACCAAGGCTTAGCAGTAGGCAAATTAGCAGGTATATCACTGATTGCATTTCTTCGGGTTGTTTATCCTATGTCAATCCTCAATCCCAAATTCAGCTACACACATATATTGTCGATTTAAGGGGGATACTATTTATTTATCATTTTTCCACTTGGAAATGCATGATGTGTAACAGTTATGTTGTCACGGTATACGAGACCCAAAGAATAGTCTTCACCACAATTAATAGTTCTGATTGAGTTTATAGTTCTAAGTTCTATTTCTTCAGTAACGCACAGCGTGTCTCTTGATTTCCAAACTATCTTTCTCCATTCTTTCCTAAGTGGTGTATGCAGTAATAAGTATGCGCCATGTTGATTATTTGTATTGATCATATTCGCTTAACCTTAGGTGAGTGTTATATGCAGTTTTACTTTCACAGTGACAAATAGGTTAATATGGACAAGTGAAATGTCAGTTTATGATTGACATGATTCCTGGACACAAACAACTTCAGCCCCATGAGTATAGGTTATGTCGGACTAGCTGGCCAAGCAGAAAACGGTTAAATTCACAGTAAAACTCCACCATCAGTTTCCTTGACATAGATGGCAATAACATGTTGGAAAGGGGAGGATTAGCAGGTTTTGGATAGTGCGTGCAAATTAGCCTGGGTGGCGTTTAAATTCTATTTGATAGCATTCATGCTCTCAACCATAACGTTACGGTCAAGGATCGCTAGCTACTGGGAAATACACTATAGCGTCTTGTAGCTGCAGAGCTCTCTTCATGTAACAAGATTATCCTTTAAGTACAGATATCACCAGTTTAAGGGGCTTAAACACTACAGGGGTATCTTTTAGCGTTAGGCTGTGGATTATGGTTATTTCCCTGGCCCTTTAACTATCTAAGGAGTGGGTTAGTGTAATGTTATGAGTATAATACACCCAGTAATTCGGGGTTGGTCATGCACATTTACAACGAAATTCTCTTTAGACTTAACAACTTTGTTGATTTGATAAATAAATCAGTAGATCCGAATGGTTAGAATATCATCAGATATAGTATCGTTGGTATTCCAAGATAATTACAGAAGTTGAGACGGAGACAAACAGAAGGGAATACGGATAGGGATTCTCATGTTTAAAGCAACATTTCAAAGGCAATCAATTTTCAATGGTCAATTTCATCAGATATCATGCAACATACCATAACAAGCCAAGGCATATGTAACATTCGATAGTTTTTGCTATACGGTAGTGTCACCATATAGTTTGTGGGTAAGGAACTTTCCATGTTTGCTTTAGTGAGCAGGTTGCCTTAAGTAGATGCATAGGATTACAGTATAGATGAATGACCAATCTCAATATGTAAGTAGAGGTATTGAATATCGATGCAATAACCAATGCTGACCGGTCTTTGGGCAGGCATGGTCATACCAACTTCCTTGACACACCAAGATCAGACCCTATCCAGCTATCACATCCATATAAGTTGTAGTCAAATGCATTTGATGACTTCACTTTGAAATTATGTGTGACACATAGTTCTTTGAAATGAAAAAGTATGTGACGTTGAATGGCAATATATTGCTGTGTCTTCAAATGTGAAATTATGTCTGTGTCTAGTCCACTAAGACGGTTGTGTCGTTAGGTCTGCATTAATGCTGTTATGTAGGTGTAATCCTGGCATGGTGAGGCCAGAGCCCTGCAGCCTGGCCAGCACCGCACTGTACTGTTACACTACTGCCAAATCCTCAACTCTGTTGTCCCATTCCCTCCACCAACCTCACCACTCCTATAGCTAAGACCCGGCCTAGTCACTCCCACCAGGATTCATAAAACCTATAAGAAGCAAATTAAACTAGCATTGAGGAATAAAAGTTGAGTGGTTAGAGTGAAGGTGGTTGGCTATGGAATAACTGACCATTGAAGTGGACTGAATAGAACTGAAGAGGTCTAAGGCATTTGGGTTTGTATATGTTAAGGCACTGAAACCTTGGAGGCTATACATATAAGGCACACCTTGGTAGAAAGCTATCAGCCCCGGGTGGTCAAAGCCTGCCACTGGTCACTTGTGTCGGCCCAGCCAGGCTTTATCGCAGGCACCTGGCCAGTACCAGCAGAATTGGTTGGGTAGCCAGCGGTGGCTGAGTAATACGGAAATACGAATCAGATATTGGACTATAGCCCTGGGAAATACGATACTCACATATGGAATAATAGAGAAATAGGAGTAAATTGTTGAGAGAAAAATGCTATCTGCAAAAAAGAGGAGTATGTCGGTGTCACCGACTAAAGGAAATCAGAGTGCTAAGGGCAAAGACGCGACCAGTGAGTTTATAAAAATTGTTTTGACGTCTTCACGAACTTGGAATTCATGGTTCAATTGATATGTTTTAACAAACCTGAAAGGCGCCATTATGCAACATATATACTTCTGAACTCAGGCCATTGCTAATTTCAGTAGACGACATTAATGAATTATACCAGTTTTATATCAGTACTTAGCAATTTAACCTGTATTGTTGAACTGTATTGCTGCATATGGTGTGCTGCCAAAGGAGATCATGTAACTGGCAATGGCCAATAGCTCAATATTCAATAGTAAATAATTTTTCCTATCACATATCAGAATATGGATAAAATGTTGTAGTGATTGTTGTTGAATGATCTAAGGCAATAATGAAATCGTGTTTGCTTTGGAAGGCAGTTGCCAATTTTAAACAAAATTCAGTTGTAAATTTGAATTATATTCCTGGAGTATTGCAGATATTTAATGTAGACAATTCAATATGTTTAATAATTTGTTGATCCTGCATCTCGCTATGATGTCAATTTCTGATTGATAAGTAAACAATGATCCAACTGAATTATGGCTTTTTAAGGAGGCCAGTGAGGGACGTTAGAATGGGGTACTGTACATAGAAAACCAATAACTCAGTTGCTGCCAACTTCTAGACCGGAAACGCTTAATCTCCGATCTGGTCTTTCTTCGAATACACATACTCTGATCCCTGTATACACAGGTTTGTTTTCATATTAACATTAATCAGTAGTGTGCCGTGACTAGTTACCCTGTGTAAGCCGCCATTTTGTCCCACAGAGACGTCACTGGCTCCCACAGACTGTCGTCCTGGGCCTTGTTCTAAGAGCCAGGTGCTAGTCGTTTTAACCAGTGAAAAACCAGCTATATTATGGTTTCCTACCCTTCCGCTGCTCTTGTTGCAATGGCTCTCCAGTTGACACATTACATCCCTATAGTATAAGCAAGTTTCCATTACCAAGTCGTTCTCCATAGGTAAAGGCGTAGTGTATGCTCCCGCTTAGTTCAGAACAAGAATATGTGCTTAATACTAAGTCCGGACAGAGAGAATGTACTTAGAGTAGGGTAAGCAGGTGCCAGTCAAACACACACTTCAAATACCTTTTGGACATTAGGGGCTTTGAACTCTGAAATAGCATGTTCTTTAAAGGATGTATAGAATTAATCCTCAGAAGACTCTAGCAAGCCTACTTAAATCCCATTCCACTGAATCGTAGAAACAGGAGGCATGGAGCACTATAGTACACATTTATAAGAATGATTAACGTAGAGATGTGAATATAAAAATGTCTGACTAATGCCTTCTCTGTTCAGTGATAAATCTTAGTATAAGGGGGGGGGGGCTTTTGTCAAGGCAAATTTGCTCCTTAAACGCAATGTTCCTTATACACTGTAAGAAGTTACTGTATTTAAACAGCACAATGTGCTGTACATTTACAGCACTTTTTGCTGTAGTTGGTATTACAGTACTATTTGCTGTATAATTACAGCATTATATACTGTAAATTGGGTCTCCGGCAATGTTGCTGTACATTTACAGTACATTGTGATATAGATTTCCGCCGCTAGGTGGCAGCAGTAGACTATTTCTGTATTAATTATTCCACCAAACCCTTTCCCAGGTCAAATAAAGCCTCACAAACTCTCTAGACATCATAGAATATGAATGGATGAGAGAGACTGAATGCATTTATCATTAAGTGTATTGATATTTGCATAATAATACAAAGAATAATACAAAAAAACAGCAAAAGTATAGAATAGACACCACATTGGTGGGAAAAGTTAAATACTTAAGTGCCCGGACTGGGGAAAAGCTGGTATCAAATACGGTTCAGCTGTATTGAAGCAGGATTAAACCATTACATTGTGTAGTGTGTATTATCTTAGCTGTGATTGAACTATTATGCAGGAAAGTACCCTCCATGCATGCATATTAATTGATATAAATTGATGAGAACAACAATATGAAACCAACAGTAGAAGTTGCTGTAACTTTACAGCACCCAGTTACTGTACATGTACAGCAAAATCTACTGGAACAAAAGTTGCCAGCAACTTTTGCTGTAGATGCACAGTAGAAGTTGCTGTAAATTTACAGTAGAAGTTGCTGTAAATTTACAGTAGAAGTTGCTGTAAATTTACAGCAAGTCAGTTGCTGTACACCTACAGCAAAATCTACCGGAACAAAAGTTGCCAGCAACTTTTGCTGTAGGTGTACAGTACTTACTTCTTACAGTGTAGCCAATACCTAATATAGACAGAGTGCTTATAACGAGATTTCACTGTATATGTCAAGATGAAAATATACCATAAACGGTTTTACATTGACGTACCCACCAATCCATAATTAACAAAGAATAGAATGAATGAATATAGCCCATTAAGCACCATTCCTAACGAAGCCCAAAGTACTTGGTACTTTACCTCAGGTATTGTATGCGAACAAAGTAATATTAACCGCGATACCTGAAATGGCCTGAAGGAATGATGATAAGCTGTGATCGGGCGATCTCCTGATGGGAGCTAATGGCTAGAAGTAGTTAGGTTGGAGGGTGAGGGCTGGATGCAGTGTGAGTCAGTCTGAAGTTCATATTCCACCTGATCAGCTGTCTTAGACTAGCGTATCTTATAAGGTACCCAACACGTCTGACCATCACATAACAAGCCTCTGTCCTGGGAAACAATATTAACATGAGAAACAGGTGTTTGTTGTGGGCTGGCGAATGCCGTCCTATGAAGTCAATTGGTAACAGGCTATTGGCTTTTTTATAAATGATGTAGTTTTAGTGTCAGGAACTACCACTGGAAGATTGCCTTTAATGGTAGGCTAGGCCATGGCGGCACCTCACCCCACATTAATTGTTGATGACCTGGTCTCTGGGTCTGGTACCTGGGCTGCTCCCACCTGCCATGGGTCTATAGTTGCACACAGAAAGAAAGAAGGAAGGAAACTCTATATATAGCATAGATTGTTGTTGTAAAAATATATAAACCTTATTGAAGGACAGTCGAAGAGTTGGTTCCATTTGATTTAGGTCTGTGAAAACCTCTTGGTAGGAGGGACGGCATTCACCTGAAACAGATCCTTGTATATTGGTATTTATTTGTGTGTGTGACTATAGAAATAGTGGAGGAGGAGCAGCTCAGAAAGTAAACACTCTGGTTGCCCTGTACTACCACCACCCTGAGCTGCTCCCTTCGGTATTAGAGAGCCTTTAATGAGATACTCCTATAGCCGCGGATAGGCCTGGTGCATCATTGAAACCGATCAGTGGATTCCAAGATTATATGAAAGGACATCCTGATATACACTCTAGGACTCACCTTTAGGAGGTAACACTATACGCGTTATCAGCATTGACTTACCATTGGTAGGATAGGCGATCCATGCATTTTGAGGAGCCAGGCACGCCCTTATACGAATATACCCTATGATATTCATGAGAGTCTTATGGAGTCCCTTACCTCACAGGATTATAGAGGTTACCAGCATTACTCCTGCTATTGGTAAAAGGAGACATAGGATTAGGGCTTTTTAAGCATGGCCTCTGAAGTAGCGGCTGCTACTCAGGGTAGCGAGGCCCAAGGTAAGTGTATTTATTGGAGTCAATTGTGTGGGTGATTAGGGTTTATAGGGCACACGGGTCCTTAGGGCACACGGGCCAGTCGGCATAGAACATTGGATCAACATTGTTAAATTGTTGTCAATGTTGATTCAATATTGGTGCAATGTTGCACTGCATTTTGTTCCCACTGGGATGGCTGGTGCCTGGAGAAAGACAGGTATTTAGGACAGATGCTACAGTAAAATCTCGTTTTAAGGAGGGCCTTGGGACAACTGTCCTAAAAATATAGAGAATAAAGAATCGGGGCCATGGAAATGGGCTCCTTTTAATACCCTTTAAGGCCGACCAAAAAAAAGATTTGCTGGTGAAGGGGCCGGGACATTTTCATAGGAACCCTACCAGGGCCGAGCCTTGCTGTTTCCCATAGAGTTATGTCGACTATAGTCGATGCTCGGCCAGCCATGGCATCGACTATAGTCGATGATCGGCCAGCCATGGCATCGACTATAGTCGATACTCGGCCTTGTACCAGTTCTCCTTATAACGAGATTTCACTGTACATACTGTTGATGGGTTATCAACGGCGGGATCTGCATGGCACCTGCATTGCATCTGTACATTGCAGACTAGAAATCATGCAATACTGGACTAAGTCATATAATATAGACAACGTACTGACAGGCTCTATATCTATTACAGACAAGCTCCGTAAGGGTAAGCGAGATGGCACCCCTGACAAGCCGACCACCCCGATTACCTCCCAGGATGCCCTCATGGAGGAGGGAACTCCCCAGCTGGACAGGGCAGTCATCATCAACGACGAGATCCTCAGCCTCCAGATCAAGTCGGAGGACCTTCAGAAGGTAAGTCTGCCAACAGCTGCAAAGTCTATTGACAAATAGTCTGTCTGCCAAGTAGTGTAATGTCTGTGTATGAAATAATAGTCTGACTGCCAAGTCGGGTGATGACATGGCTGATATTCTAGATGGGTTATATCTGTTGAGAGTTTAAAATGGTACAAAAATGCATCAGACTGGTCTACGTAATGTGTGGTTCAAAAGTGAATCTATTGAATGTTCCAAAGTAAAAGGTTTGGTTATAAAAAAAAAGAGAAAAGGCCTGCCAAGTAGAACAGAGACATCTCCACAACTATGAAGACTACCTTTAGCTGTAGGTATGTTCATGATAATACCTCCCATGTTGTAGCTGCGTGAACCCCAGCCACCCACAGGAGGTCGTCCGTCCCCACCTCGAGCTGCTGTGGTGGTCCGTAAGATGAAGCCTGCCTCCGAGTGGGACCGTCCTGTGCCCCGCTTGGTGACCGTGGCCCGTCCCGCACCCCCGGACGCACCCCTTAAGGAGGTAGACTACACTGGAGCTGCAGGCCCCAGGTTTGACGTCGATGGTGGCATGATAGAACACAGCATTCTGGGATCCATCGAGGATTACAAGAAGGAGGCCCAGCGCTGTGGGGAACTACCAACTGTAAGTGTGTTTCTTATAATTATATGGTATGTTAGCCGTTTAACAGTGACTTTCCAGTGGACAAAAAACGTTGTTTTAAGATACCAGCCTGTTCCTACAAGGTTCAGTAAAGAACATTCATAAATATATAATTCTATGATATAATTTGACTTATTAATCCAAGAAAATGCCTCAACCCATTTAAATCCCAACTCTCTCCCGCAGGCGATGACCAAGATCACGGATGAGGACCGCAAGCCGCGAGTCCTGTCAGCCAAGTACGAGAGGTCCCAGGTCAGCAAACACCCGAGTTACCAGTCGGTGGACGAGAGCAACGCGCTCAAGAACTGGCAGGCCAAGATGACCGAGCGCAAGCGGCAACAAGGCCATCTTTCCAGTATGTAACATATTTATAGTAGAAGGTTTGATATGGCGCATTCTAAATCTGGAAAATAATGCCAAGGCACAGACACACTCTGATTGGTATTGATCGATCAAACGTAACTTCAGTTTTTACTACTTCTGCAAGAGAGATGGAGAATTTCTGTTAGTTAACATAAACTTCCACCATATCTGGGTTCATTGGTTGTAAGCGAACAGGGAGAACAGGATTCAGTACATTGTGGATGTCTTGTTTTCATCTTACTGATGCTAAAGGGACAACTATACTAACATGAATCACCTATCTAAATAGACAAAGCCAACAGCACACCATTGATTGCCTTAGTGCATGCTCCTTTACCACTACGGACTGGTCCGTAATGACCTCCCTCATCAAGGATGCAGCCCTAGTGAGCTCTGCCAATAGCATCAGACTAGCCAATCGGAACAGTCAATACAACCCCAGACGGTACTTTCTTTGATGTGTAATGCAGGTCTATGTGTTGTTTTTTTGTTCTGGAGGGTGAGGCTGTTGCTGGTCTTCGAGACTCTAGCTCAAGGGTGTTTTACTTTCGATTTTTCGGTTTTGTTTTTAACGTTATTATTTTGTGCTTCAATAGGAACCATGAGACTTGGCAGACAAAGCCACTTAGCCCACTACCTACCTCCTCCCACTTTGAGATTGATTCTTAAGGGAGATCTTAATCAAACTGCCTCTGTGATTATAACGAGTGATGGAGTGTGGTTTTCAGGTCATCGTCTTCACAATTTCTCCTCTTGGTTCTTTTGCATGTTCGTGAAATATTACATCGAGAAAAGAGAAGTGAGTTGAAAATGCCGAATTAAAATACAAAATAATGACTACCGATAGCAAGTGGAGAGTGTCTATGGGTCAAAGTTCGGTGCAATCTATATATCTGGTGTAACAATGCTCCTCATTGTTTACATATTGGGCTCCCATCCAGCAATCAGTCACTGAAGCTTTCTTTCTTCTATGATAACATGATATTAAGATCGTATTTGCTCCTCCATATTGCAGAGCTGCTCCAGAAGCCTGTGGAGCAGTTGGTGATGAACCAGGCGGATAACTACCGTCAGACACAGGAGCTGAGGTACCTTATCGACCGCACCATCCCCACCATGGACTACGGAAAGGGATGTAAGTTAAAATATTACAGGTTAACAGAGGGCGCATGGAATATTTATTTAATGTATGGAGTAAATTAGTATATATTATTCACGCCTGTATTGTGGAATTTCATATATATATTAATAATCTGGGGCATTGACGGTCATGGTCACCTATGTAAAAACTAGCGTTGGTGGAAGACCTGCTCTATTTTTTAAAATCTTAATGCCACAAAGATATTTCTCCAAAATTGTGTCACAGAAATACTTGTTTGAAAATAGGTTTGTCGTTGTCATGTAATACGTCACTTTCTAATCTGTCATAGACCGTATCGGTAGTGAGTTCTGGAAACAGCAGGAGCGTATTGGAAATGACCTGACTGGAACTCAGTAAGTAAAACTTCATGTGTTCTTTATTCAGGAAATCTTCACATGATAATTTGATTTCCATAATTGAAAGAACTGTTCACTAATGGTGTTCCACAACTTTAGCTGTGTTGACCATAACTAATACATTTGTAAATAAATACTTGTTTGTATAATACATTTACGTAAAACCTTAATATGACTTGTTGTACATTATGATACTCAAGGCTTTGCTTATCTAACAACTAAAAATTATATTTGTAGTCGGACTAGAAGGTAAGGAGAGTTATCATAAGCTTCTCACCGTTAAGAGAGTGGTGAAAATCAAGCTATTCGTCATTACTACAGAATTTCCTCATAGTCATTTACATTCCATATATATGATCCACTGCTTGCAAACTTTGTTGCATGTTGATTCATTCATGCACAGAACAATTTCAATTTTAAACAAAATGCCAAACATTTCTTCATAATGATAGAAACAATAATGTGAATTCCTCACCATCAATATTAAGCAAGATATTTCTACACACGATTTTTGTGCTCTATAGTACGTCCAGTAATAGTTTGGTCTCCTATATGTGCAGATTTGGTGAAATAACCTGTAATCTAGATAAATAAAATCATCATAAATATGTTCAGTAGCTGTGGTTAAATGAGCACAATTTTATCACTCGTCCAGTGCTCTAGACCGTCGGACACATATCATGATAAACTGGTAAGCTGTTATTGCTCACGATCACATCATGCACTTTACTACCTTTGTACCAAACTCAAAATCAGCATGAGAGAAAGGTACAAAGCTGTCAACGGTCTAAAGGAAAACACTACTGGTATATACACCTTAAAAACACAGTTTAGTTATATCTCTCCGACTTGGAGAGCAGCAACTGCATGTCACTAGGATTGAAGACGTTATGACGAGTATACCATGAGATGTTATGAACAGACAGTCATTCAGTTATATAATGTGCAACAACAGTGTATACTCGGTTACTGAGCAAGAAGGGACACACAAACGTAATGAACCAGATACATAGATATTTGTATACCAATTCATATTTTTAAAGTCCCTGGTCTTAAACATAAATAAGTTCGACTATAGATGTATTATCAGTTTAAAAGAAAACGGAAAGAAAAAGGGGTTTGGAGGCAGAGCGCCCGATGTATTAAATAATATGACCAAGTCTAATATAAAACCTAACTGAAATGCATCTATCATAGCCTAAGACTGCCAGATATGTACTCTAAGAATACGTGAGGTATGAAAATGTCAAGGCATCTTTGGAAATCAGATAAGTATCCTTCTCATGCAAAATAGAAAAGCCAACACAGGAGGGAACAGTGCATGTGTGCATGGGCTACTCAAATATAATATAATCGAATACTGTTTATTATCAAAACGATATACGTGGTAGTGATGATCTGTTGCAATTTTGCTTTGGGCTTGTCAAAAAAGGCATTTGACATTCGTGGTAAACGACTTTGACATTTTGTAATATTGTGAGCTTTTTTAAGATTAACTTAAACATTAATTGGATGGAAAGCTAGTGCACTGGTTAAGAGCTACTAACATGAAATACTGGCAACATCTATCATAAGGCAAATAACCTAATTAAGTAAACTACCATTGACATGTCATTCTTAAATCCACTCCATGTCGTCGAGGAGGAGTCCTCAAACAACATGAACCACAGTATGAATATTCTAAAGTGTTCTACAATCTAAAATAAAACCCACACTAGATTAACTTAACATGCCAAATCACAGAACATTTCATCACAGCTTATAGTTTGATCATAGGTTTAAACATTTAACATACATATTGATACATATATTTGGACATATACATAAAAGTAGCTGTTAGGACTTCACCACAGCCTCACCTCAACACATGACAAACGGTACAATTCATGATGTTTTCCATCGCAAGTCCTTGCATTTTATTCTTTCTTCTGAGGCTTGTAACACCAGTATTGAATCATTGTGGTTTCTTTGCAAACTTTAGGGTTATAACCCTTTCATGTGAAAGATGGTTTATATATTCATTAGTCTTTTCATTTTTCATAAAATACTTCTTTGATGTATTTTGAGCTTGAGAAAAGAAGATGCTACGGTATAGGAAGTGAAAATATGTGCTCACATGTTTTTACCTTTTTACCTTTAGTATGACCTTGACCCAGACGGAGCGAGGATACCCACCACCCGTCCAGCATGTTGGTGTGCCCAGGACAGTGCTTGAAGAAAAAGGTAGGTGCGATAGAGATTTTCCAAATAACACTGTTGAATTTATCAAAGGTTATACTAATGGTTGAACAGTGTGAAATATATTTTGATATTCACTGAACATTAATAAACAGGTTTAGTGAAATCCGAATATGATTGATACATTTAAAGCTAACCTTTATAAAGATCATCTTGCTGAGGTGGGAAAGTGAGAAATACAATGTTACAATCCATTCTGTAATATACATGTGTGTCCTCCCCACCCACTCGCGAGCAGGGACCCACTTCTCTGCACCAAGTACCCAGTTCCACAAGCCGTGGCACAAGTCTGCTTACCTGAGACAGCGAGTGAACCAGCTCAATCCAGTTATGAAGGAGCTCGATCCCCATGTCCCAGTGAGTTACCAATTTAACAGTTTGACATGTTCTAGCCTTTTTCTACAAAATGGGTCTATAGGTTTAGTGAGTTTGTGTTAAGCAGTTTGGAGAATCAACAAACGGTATTGGTTGCCTATGAACCGCTAATTGCCAAGGTAAAGAGAGTTTGGCCCAGGCCATTTATACATATGATATTTGACAAGATTGTTTATATGTCAGTTTGGAATTTTTGTGATATTTCAAAATGGATTAATGAAGACAATAGATGATTGAATAAGGTTATATTCAAAGTGAGCCTTATTCTTTATGCACACAATTTATTAGCTATATAAGAGCCCCTGGCATTTATTTGCGTATATACCATAGTTATATACCTCGCCCCCTTCGGCGCAGTAGATTCAGTTTTAAGCATTGAATACAGTAAATGAGTAAATAGGGTTATACTCATTCACATGTTATGTTTCAAATAGGACCTACTGGGAATGGAGCTTGTTGGGCGCTCCGTCGATGCAGAAGGAGAGCAACGGGAGCAGGATGATCTGCGTGCGCTGGAGGAAGAAGCGGACCTAGAGCAGCAGTATGAGGATAGGGATGTGGAACCTGAGGACCTGTAAGTGTGTCATTGGGTGCAGGAGACACAATAAAGGATCACAGTTAAATGTAACTTTTGACAGTTGAAGGGGTTGGTTATGAATCAATAAAGCAAAACTAAGTTCCGTTAAAATAAAATAGAGAACCTTAAATTAATTGCACACCATTGAGAGACGCAAAGCCTTCCTACCAAACTCGTGTGAACCTTGATCATCATATTTGTACCATTCATAGCGATCCACTGCGGGCCCACCCAGACGTGCGTTCGGAGCCGGTGTTCGGGCCGTCCATCCAATTTGCGGGTAAGACAGCTCGCTGGACCGGAGACGGACACAGTCTGGAGGGGCAGCTTGGATGTGAGGCCCGCATCGCCATGGAGGCATATGCAGGGAAGCGCACCACTGCGTACCTTGAAGTGGTCAATGATGGCACCACCTCCATCTACTATGACTGGAAGGTAAGTGAAGATGTGATGGACAACTTGTTTGCTTGATGGCACAGACAGATATGTAGAAACATAGTAGAAAAATGCGTGTGTCCCAGAAAGAAAAACCTTGTGTAAATAGTGTTTACTGCTTGAAACATCTCTTATACTATTTGACTGTTGTGGGAGAGCCGTTAATAAACCGCACGATGCTGCACCTTGCATATAAGCCACACCCTGAAGTCGTGAGGTCAAAAAATTGCTACTTTAGAACTGTTCTAGACTAGCACGAACCCTTGTATAAGCCGCACCCTAGCTTTAGGCAAATCCTATAAGCCACGCTGAGGTTCTGATAAGCTGTGGGGAACATACCAAGTTAACATGCGCCCTCTAGGTGCACAGTGATGCATAGAACACAGATATCTTGGTGGCTCCCTCTACTAGGTGCAGTGGTAACTTTGAAATTTCCACACCATGCATATTCGTAGAGTTGCACACTCTGCATAGTCTTACAATAGTTGCCTCTAGATCTTACAACATAATAAGGGAGGGGGTACGGGGGTTGAGGGGCAGTGCCCCCCCCCCCCATGATATTAGTTAACCAGGCTACCACATGAACAGGGTAGTATTTGATGGTACCGTCTGGAGGTAAACTCTTGTAAGACAACGCAAAGTGTGTAACTTTCAGAATATTCATGGTGTGTAAATGTACAGGTACCGACCGAGAGGTCGTCCCTACGTGTTATATATACCCTGCAGCATATGACAGTTCCATAGACTGCTTACACCTGGAGACATCACATTATTTATACCCTGGAGCATAAAGCAGTTTCCATATACTATTTGCATATATAGACTCCACATTGGTATATACCCTGCAGCATATGACAGTCTCCATATACTGCTTACACGTGCAGATATCACCTCAGTATTCAACCTGCATTTTACGGCAGTTTCCATGTGCTACGTGCATATACAGACTCCACATCGGTACATGCCCTGCATCATAAGGCAGTTTCCATATACTACTTGCATACAGAGACTCCACATTGGTACATACCCTGTATTTTAGGGCAGTTTCCATATACTACTTGAATATACAGACTCCACATCGGTACATGCCCTGCATCATAAGGCAGTTTCCATATACTACTTGTATATAAAGACTCCACATTGGTACATACCCTGCATTTTACGGCAGTTTCCATATACTACTTGCATATATAGACTCCACATCGGTACATAACCTGCATCATAAGGCAGTTTCCATATACTACTTGTATATAGAGACTCCACGTACATATTTACACTCTAGGATATTCCTCTTCTGTATACTGCTAATCTACCCCTAGGACTCTTCTAAATTACGATATATGCAATAGTTTAAAGGTATTCAAATGGCATTTTAGTGATTAATTGACTATTCTATATTCTATACAGAAAGTGACCAAGACCAACCCATTTGAGATGATCACAGCCAAAGTGCAGCGCTTCTATTTCAACAATAGCAGTGGTGAGTCTAAACTTTCTATTTGTCCATATTTTATGTAGCTACATAGTTGTGGGTTTAAAGAATGTTTAATTTCCCGGAATCTGGAAATTTAGAAGGTAGTCTTTTTTCGCAGCTAATAATAAAATACATGTATTAAACATGAATATTGAGTTTTCGCAAATAAACATCGGCCTTGTCACCCTGGACTAAATTGGATTACATTTATATGCAGTAGTCTTGCCGTGTAATGACACTTGATCTATACACTGTTCTAGGTGTGATCCTGCCTGGTGACAACGTCAGGTTCCCGTTCGTCTTCAAGTCTCCTAACGCCGGGGTGTTCACCGAACAGTGGCACTTCCAGACCCACCCGGTGGTGTGTGGTGGTGCCGCCCTGGTGGTAACTCTCAGAGGTACCGCCCTACAGGAGGACAAGTACAAGAAACAGCGCTCTGAGCTGGAGGTGAGGGCAGAACTGATGCTGCATTCATGCATCATGACGGCATAGGGTATCGTGGATTTAATCACCGTGCAACTCTTAACCTATTGAGGGCCAACAGAGACTGTAATCTACATCCATCCCTGGTCGAATGTATTTACACCAGGAGGGGCCGGATGTCGACTATAATTGACTTAGCTCTATGGGATTTAGCAAAGCCCCCGGCCCCAGGGGACATTTTTGAAAATGTCGGGCCCCGTCGCAAGAACTTTATTTTTTTGGCCGGCCTGAATGGGTTAATAGTTGGACCAGTCCTGTTGCAGCCAAAATATGCTTGGAAAAGTAATGAATAAGTAGGCTATTCAGAATATCAATATCTAACAAAATCACACCTTCCTTCCCCCAATATTTCATTAAATATGTTATCACCCCCCTACAGCAAGAGTTGGCTCTGAAGCAGGCAGAACAGGTGGTGCGTGGTGTGCTAGATGACTTACTGAGTGGTGTGCGCACCCCGCCCCGCCCGTCCTCTCCTATAGACGCCTACATAACTGAGGAAGAGGTCTTCAGTAGGAGAAATCCGGCTGTGAGTATTGTCTATATGCATGTTCAACTATGATCAACTTCTTAAACAGGCGTTGTCTATTTTTTGTAAACACGTCTACTTTTGACAACGCCTTTCCCTTTCTGTACAACTAGTACAAGTAGTACAAAGAAATACTGAAGATATAACGTGCTTGGTACTGTTCTTTGCAGTTGAACTACCACAATGAGACAGTGGCTGACCTAGGCGCACTCTACAAGGAACTCTTCCCTGAGGAGGAGCGGGAGTCGGTGGAATGGGATCTGAATGTCAACACTGTTAGACAGGTAGGCACATACTGAAGTATGTATTTTGTAAAAAGTATACAAAACAATTGTGTGCTGCCACTAATCGGTCAAACGTTCTAACCCAAACACAACTTGTGTTAGAACGTTTTACCGCGTTGGGAACACTTTATAATTTAGTTTTCCTGTTCCCGTTGACAGCTGTTGCTGCAGTCTGAGTTGGAGGAGAGCCAGAGGGATGAGCTGCTCTCGCGTCTTAACAAGGCGCTCGTCCAGCTCTCCTTCCCACCCTTCACACCTGCCCAGAAACAGATGCATGCCGCAGGGTGAGTTTGAATTCTCCATCGTATTTCTTACAATGGACATTTTCTATTAGTAAAGGCCTACATTGAATATTACTCGCCTTCTGCAATAACCAACTTCCCCATAGCGTGCTATTTTGAGTGTATTATTACATATTTGAGAACACAACGATTGGTTGTTTGTGCAACTTTACCAATTGCTCTACGTATCGCAAGAAGGGGCGAACTGAACCAATTGCTTGGAAAATTTGCATACCTTATGTACTGTTAAACTAAACGTGTCTATTCCTTCATTCCCATTCGTTGTGAACGGGTGTATTAGCAGTTTTTCTATCTTATAAACATTGGTTAAAACAATCCAGGGGTACATGTACAATAGAAAGTGTATCGCTGACTGGTTACAACAATGGCAAACTTGATAGCTATTTCCAGACAACGTTAGACACTCATTGAATGGTAAAAGTTATGTGGAAGCTCCCCATTAGGTGGCACCACTCTCAGTTGGATAACCCAAGATTTGGATAAACAGGGACTGTTAGTGTCTTTACGAATCACTAGGGGGCTGTACTGCGTAGACGGTGGTATCAATAAAGTCATCCAATGCAGTGACCAGTGTAGCTTCAGAGTAAGCGCCTATGCATCATAAAGCATTGTTCTGTTTCATTTATGACTATGTTTGTAATGTATTTATATGTCCCTGTCAATGTCAATGAGTTATGCATGAGTATTCAGTCATTATGCATATTTCATCAGGTACAAACTGATGTGTGAGGCTTCAGAGAAGATGGTAGCTCATGCAGCACAACTCCGTGCTGTCCTTGGTCTTCCGGAAAAGGACGACGAAGCCCTTCCAGAAGAACCGAGTAAGTGAAACAATGTCAATACTAATGTCATATACACATTTCTGAGCCAGTGATTCTTTGCATTAGGGTATCTATTCTGCACAATGTTTTTATGCATGAAGATATTTAATGTATTCCTGTATAAAATTCGCTTGATGTACTCATCTGGAATCAAATGTGATAGACTGTACATAGACATTGCTCAAGAGTTTGTAAAACAAATTGTTAACAGGGGTGCGTTGGTAACATCAGGATAAACTAGTGTATTTTAGAATGGTAATACAAATGATAGAAATATAATGATGAATATATTCCAAAAGTGTTTTTCGAAAAATAGGTTTAGTCTTCACCCTAATCTTATTTCACCCCCTCCAGTTGGAAGAACTCCAAATTCTGCAGGTATTCGTCGTGGTTATAACGTTTGAATGTTTCTGGGTTTTTATGTTATTGTTATTGAACCAAGGAAACTAACCATTGGTGATTGACTAAAGCACTACAAGACAACTCCTTTAGTTCCATGTTATTTCCCATCTAAATGAATGGTCAACAAGGATATATATGCTTATTGTATCCTGGCAATTCTAAATTTATGTTTCAAATTTTGGTAACTATTTTAAAAGGGGAAATCTTTGACTTATTCACCCTATAGTATGCACCAAAAAGGTGCCCCTTTAGTTGATTATTGATACTTCATTGCATAAATAATGGTCAATAACTTTGTAACACCATGATGTTCTGTGTGTGCTCCAAACCATCACTTACCAACTGACAATTTATATTTTCAAATATCTAAACTTGTATGTGGTGAGAATCCAATCAGATTCTAATATCTTTATTTAATTGTATACACTTATATTGACAAACTATTTTATAACCATATATTAGTGGAAGAGTGGTTGTGTTTGGACATGTATACCTACCGCCAATAGTTATTATCTTAATTCATTTTCTTTGAATCATTGAACGTTAAGTTACATCTTGTTGGGGTAGGGAACTTCCTTTGAGGAAAACCCCTTTTTCCATGTGACATGTCGTCAAATGTTTTTATTTTCGTTTCCCTGACTGTTATATTGTTCCATTGACATACAAGTTGTCACCAGGTGGTGAGGCAAACCAATGGAAATTTGATATGCATATTAAGCTATTCAAGAGCAGGAGGGTTTTTTTCTAGTGTTTTTTTTTCGTTCTCTCTCTCTCATATACTCATGAGTGGATGAATGATTAACACTGCACGTCAATATGCAAATGTGACGGATATGAATGTGTCTGTTGGTATGCAATTTGTATGTATTTATTTTACGCTGTATATAGTATTATTGTGAGAATGGGAGGTCGGATTAAATGTGTACCGGTTTTAGCGTATATGAGCAACATACGATGCCGTTTTATTAGTAACCTGGTTGTGGAGTAAAGTCGAAAGTGGTGTTTTTTCACTTTATGACTATCATCTTAGTAGGAGCTTAGTAGGAGTGACTGCTATATAATCTAAGGGCATGTGTTTGGTACATGTTTATGGAAATATTTTGAGTTAATCCATTAGAATTCTTCAGTCACACCAACCAGTACCAATAGAATTTCTATGGAATATAGATGGTCAATATATACTACGAGTGATGCCATCATATTCTAAACATGAAGAAATGTTAATGGTTTAGGTGTATGCCCAATACAGAATACTGTATAACAGCATAATGTATGTCATGTCATGTACAAATGTGTATGCTGAATGCCGTCATAAGTATTAGCATAATATGGCCTGAAAGGGAGTGCTGTGTACCCGTTTCCATCCTTCATCCACACATACCCTAACGCCCAATGTTAACCCCTTGTTACCCGTATTAACCCTTCCTCCCCTCTGTTCACCCGGCCCTACAGGCCCCGTTCCTCGTGCCTCATCTGGCCGAGTACGCTCAGGTGCCAACAGTGCCAAATCGACTCGAGCTGGCTCGGCGGCCTCGGAAAGTTCATCTTCAGCGGGTAACTTACTATCACCTCTCCTACTCGATCGACCATGCCTTGCGCCTTCATGGTGCTACAGTGCAAGGTGGTTGCTAGCATAGAACCTAGCCTTCTCCCACCTATATATTACCACTAACATTATTTCATCTCCTAGAAAGAAATATGCGTAACCTTTAAGGACTTTGTGTATTTTTATAATGCTTATGAGATAAGTGTTTTGAAGTTCCAGATTTTGTATATTTTAGAGCTTTGATATACTTTTAAGTTAGGTATTTTACATACTGAATGAAATTATTCAAGTATCTGACATCCATATATACAAATTATACGCAAATTGTAGATAGAAATTACTTGATAAGAGATCCTTGTACAAATTTCAATGAGATGTGTACCAATTTTGAAAAGCACATCACACCTAGATGTGGCGAATTTTTTATACGACTACGACACTGTCCACGCGTCCACACACATTTGATGACTTTTGACCGATTTGAAATGATCCAACTTTTGTGATTTTCTTCACGATAATTTCACAATCAAACACACCATATCAGATATGCCTCTTTCCAGGTCAATTTTGGTTTCATTACTCCTCCCGGACTATTTAGGGTTATATTTGGGTTAGTTTGCTGAGGATTTCCAGTCCCGAATTTTGAGTGTCGTTCATTTTGGTCTTTTTGTGTATTTATTCCCAATCAGTACGATTGGTTTCTTCTCAGTCACACTTTCACCAATCAATGTCATTTTTGGTCCATCCTTTTTTCGGCCATTGTTGTCATATCCTCTTGTCAGCCTTCTATTGAGCTTTTATCTTTGCTTTTTCAAATCTTTGGAGAATTCATCTTAATCCAGAGTTTTTTCTCATTTACCATCATTCATATTCAACCCACACCAATCATTGATGTCACTTCCCCTGTAGAAACCTACCACGTCTCCCTCATCCCAGTAGTTGCGTCATACCCCAATAGATAGATACAGACCTTGCATTTCCTACATTCTATCTTTCTGTTGGTTCTCTTTGTTTTCCAGTGTGGATTTCCATTGCTGAAAAACACCGTTGTTTTGTGCATTATACATAACGATATATTTCTTGTTTCAGCTGTTAGTTGATCAGTGAATATAAGTATAAAGATATAACAAACCGTGTGTGATGGGATACAATTACCACTAGATGCACCTTGCTTTTTATGAGTAATCACATGATTTGGGGGTTTATTTGGATAACATAAGAATTACACTATACATGCATGACAAAGTTCACCAAGTGTAAGAGGAATACAACCTAACTTAGACTTATTCTGATTTAAAAGCAGACATTACTCCACCATGTAACTTAACACTACATATAGGTGACAGATAACAATACTAAAGATCACCAAGTTCATAAACCTCAAATAAGATCAAAGCATAGTTGAATTATTATTCTAGTTTTCTTTTGGCATTTCTAATGCCAATTATCTATGTTTTGTCGTAGTCTATAATTGTTTTCCGAACTGGGAGGTTTATTTATTATGTACTGGGCTTTAGTGAAAATGAGGCTCCCGTCATGTAGCTGTCTACTGCTGACGGAACCGGAAATAGAGTAAAACGAAGGGCCGGAAATAAAGTAAAAGTAGGACTTGCATACAAACGGAATAGGGCAGACCAAGCGTACACAAAAGCAAGGGTCTCAGAGTCAGAGATGAGAGTGGAGGACAAAGTGAACAGATTTAGGGAGCTGGTCATATGCAAGGATGACAGCTATAGCATACAGATCGCAATTACCCTCCTTCCCATGTTGAAGCCACAAGGACCTGCAAGAAGACGTCAGTATTGCAAACAATGTTACACCCCCTGTTTATGAATGACCCAATAGCCTATAGGGCACTAGCAGGATGCAGTAATTCTACCTTGTGAGACCTTTAGCTGAAGCTGGTTCCTGTCATGTCCAAAATCGGAGTTTTAGGGGTCATAAACCGTTCACTTATAGCCCTCTATTGTGGGTCCTTAGGTCATCTGTTCAGATTGGGGGAGTGGTTAGGACTCTGGCCTACCAATCAATAGGTCATGAGTTCAAATCTATGTCTAGGCTTTTTTGTTCACACATAATTTTGACATGTATTTTTGGTAGGTCAAAAATTGTGATAGTATACAATTCGGTTTTAAAGACCCTTTACACAAGATCAATATTCATAGTGTAATCTAAAATGGTTTTGAATCAGTTGTATTTGAATATTTCTCATGCCACCTGGTTGCATTGGGGGAGTGGTTAGGACACTGGCCAATCATTCCAGGGGTAATAGGTTCAAATCCATGCCAAGGCAACATATCTTTTTTTATAGTTGGTAAGAAATAGTAATATTATTTACAAAGAAAACCCAATGCAACAATACAAAACCATTTTAAATCTTAGATTTTAGGTGTTAAGGATCTTTACAACCGAGTTGTATACTATCACATTTTTTGACCTACCAAAATACATCTTAAAATTGTGTGTGAACAAAATTGCCTTGACATGGATTTGAACCCATGATGCATGGATTGGTAGGTGAGAGTCCTAACCACTCCCCCAATCTGAACAGGTGAACTAAGGACCCACAATAGAGACCTATACTTGAAAGGTTTATGACCCCTAAAACACCAAATTTCGGTCATGACAGGAACCAGCTTCAGCTAAGCAGCAGGCTTGTATAATTAGCAGAGGAAAGAGCACTGGTACCAGACAAGATGGCGCTGTACAGTGATCATCTAGCTAATGCGGAATTCACGTGTAATTGCGATGAACTAGGTCTAGTGTCTCAGGTAAAACTGTCTTTCCTGAAATCATGGGACGTGTCAACTTCTTAAGGCCACTGTTCACAAGGCAAATTGACGTGGCTATGTATTCGCCAATCGGTTAGAATCTGATGGTGGCTTTTAGGAGTAGTGTATGTCTTGCAGAGTGGTCAGAAGAGTTGTGGTATGGGAGTGCAGGGTGGGTGGGTGGGTGGTTGTGTGTGGGTGGTGTTCAGATTGGGGGAGGGTGGGGGTGTTTACACGGTTATGGTGATTGATACTAGGGACCTTTAGCAACCACGTAAAAGCTCATTAAACGTAGACGTAGCCTATCCCTTTAGCACTACTACGTCTGCGTTTAATGAGCTACGTCAGGTTTGCTAAAGGTCCCTACTATAAGGTCGGGGTCGGTGCTAGGTACGGTTGGCTGCCGTCCTGCCATCCTGCCCCCGTCTGTACTGTTTGCCAACTGCCCCACCATGCACGCAACATAAGCTCCCCCATATCTGGGACTGTAAGCTGCTTCTACAGGGCCGGGGGAGGGGGAGAGGGCAAATCAGTAGCATGATGAGCATTATGAGGATAGGTAGAGAGGAAAGGGGATTACATATGTATGGGGTAGATATTAGTTATTTGAAGGGGGTAAATGAAACTACCACTGTGCATTTAACTTGATGTCATAGACCAAACTTACTTCCGTGGCAGGAGAAGGTAGTAAAGGAAGCAATATTGTATTGGAAGTGAAATGTGCTGATGTTTCATTGTAGCGTTCGTACACTAGTACCCTGGACTTCTTCCCGGACTTCTTCATAAGACGAGTATTAGACCACCTGACAACTGTGGCAAACTCGGAGACCTTACCCTGCCCCCAGAGCCTCTGGTCCTGTTGTTAACTTGAGTATACCTATGCTATGCACAGTCAGAGACCATATCTCTGTGTGTGGATATAGACAACACAGCACTATGGTTTTCTATGCAAGGATATCCGCTCTATGCCGAATGACTTTGCACACCAATTCAGTAACAGTATTCAAACAAAAGCTTAGAACGGTCAATTCAAGTTGGAGAAGCTGAAGATATGATAATGAACTAGGGATAAAGGTGCATGGGTATTCGATGTTCATAAATGCCCCTGAAAAAAACGTTTACATTGCAACATATCTTGAATGTTATTGACCATAAAATACCTGAATCGATTGGCCCGTGCATATTACTTACTTCAATATATCTTCAGAAAACAGTGACTCCAACTTTTATTTATTTAGTTCAGTTTAAAATTTGGAATTGACATGCACCTAAACTATGTTGCTGTGGACTGCTATGAGGAGAGATAGGGACAGAGTGGAATAATTCGATGAAAAGCCAGATCGAGATAGCTGATCATCCCTCATTCACCCACGCAATACCAACGAGCAGTTCAGGGTTAGTAGAGGAGCAGAAGGGGAACTGCTCAGTCCCCTGCGTCTTATGCTACAGCTAGCCGGGAAGCCACACGTGAAAAGGCCTGAAAAGGCAATGGCTTCTGCAGTGGCTTCTCTGTGGAGAGTCCGGCGGGGTGGAAAGGGGACCAGTGTAGGGTGATGGAGCCCTGGCCGGGTCTGGTGCAGGGTCCACCTTTATAGTTGGTGAATAAGGAGCGGGTGCAGGGGTGGGGTTTATGGAGGGTTATTGGAGGGAGGAGAGTGTGAGGAAGAGGGCAAAGATCAGCCAAGGGTGAGAGTTAGGTGTGGAGACCCTTAGGTTGGACTTACTCCAGTAATATAAAAGTTGGCCATGAGATATCACAGAATAACATTAACGCGGTTAAAATGTGAAAGTCAGAGAGTTGGTTCTGTCATCTACAACTGCCTTGGGGCTGTTTGTCTTGTCCCCGTTTTGTCCGACTCTCCCTCCCTCCCTCTCCCGTCTCCACCCCCTGTGCCCCCCCCCCCTTCCCACCCCTTATATTATCTACAACTCTCTCTCCTCCTTTCTCTTATTCCAACTCTTTCTCTTTCCGTTCCGCTCGTTGCTGCTTGCTCTTTCCTATATTTCCCATCTGCCCAATTGCAGCTTCGGCTCATGGAGTGACTCGCTGCCCCCACCCCCTGGTCTGTTTGCCGTCCATCCCGCGGCTGGCTGTTTCCGGCCTCTCCTCCTGGGTTTCCCGGCAAGTGTAGCCATCCGACCTGCCGACGGTACTCCTACCTCCACGCCCATGCTGATACCTTGCGCGTGCCAGCACATCCCTAGTATCCCCATCTCTTCTTTTCCGCCTCTCCCCCTCGTGGTAAGGCCTGAACATGCATCACGCCTGCATGCATGCTCCGCCCCATCTCCCCCTTCAGCGCCCCCTTTCATACCCCGCACCTTTTTGCACCTGCGGCCTGTGCGTTACAGCAGATGCCGCGCCGCGGTTGCCTCCTCGGCGGGCGGCGTTAGGCGGGCGGTGGGCGATATAAGGTGGTCCTCAGGTGCAGACCACCCTACCCGGTCTACGTTGAACCTCCACGGTGCGGCCTCCTCCGCCGCCCGGAGAGCCATCCAGCACCCACTGTCACCCGCCCCGTGTCTAGTATAGCCTTTCTCTCCTCCCTTTACAGGTGTATTTAACTTGAGAATTTCAACTTTTTCACATCTGTGTAAAGTGGTGTATACCGTGCGGAGATCATGTGGGGTTGTATGTTTACACGCACCTTTTTGTGACTCATATTTTCATGGGAAGAAGACGCTTTCCATTTCATGCTCAACATTTTGTGGTTCTAAATGGAGATGTGTTTAGGACTGTTTAGGCTGTAAAGGGGTACATGCAGTCTAATTATCCTAAAAATGGCAGTTGATAATATTCATAATCAACGTATGTTCTTTTTGCTTGAAATAGTATGAGCGATCTATTCGATTTTCAACATGCCATGTTCTGCCAGGTAATCTTTTCCCTTAATATAAACAACCCCCAAGACAGCTGGTTTTCCTTCTTTCTTTTTTCTCTTTAATTGTAGAGCTGTCAAAAATGACCTGATTATACATAAAATGTGGTGGTCAGCTTGGTTAATATATTTAAATGTCCAGATACTGCAGATAGGGAGGTACTTTAATCAATAAGTAAAGTGGCTGGTACATTTAATAAAACACTGGTCACAATAGCTGTATGCACAGACATGACCATGTCTAGCCCTCATATTAGATTGTCAATACTGGCTGTGATATCTGCCAGCCAGTAGGTGGCGGTACTGATGACGTAGATTAACAGTGTCATAAAACACACAAACAGCTGTGAGCAACTCGTACCAGTTTATAGCTATAGTGAGCTGCTCGTAGATGAGAAGTATCATAACAAAGAGCAGACCCCTCATTTTTTACATTAACTACTCGTACAGGGTGTTTCATTCCTACTGTGTCTCCTTTGGTTTACGCCGTTCAGCCCTTTCCTCCCACACCCTCCCTACATCCCCACCTCCGTATCCCCCCATCCCCAACCGCTTCTCCCCTTCCTCACATCAGTCCTTCCTCCCTCCTTGTTATAAACACCAATGAAAAGGCCCGATGGCTTATTCGTCCCATGCATACAATGCCTATGTGAAGGGGAAGCAAAAGGGAATATATTTTAATCATTTTCAGGAGCAGGGTGTCTTCTGTACCCAAGTATGTGAAGGACATGTTTTGGTGGTCTAAATCCCTGAGCAGGACCTAAGACGACGGAGGAGTACTGACACAAACACATTTTATGTTCCCAGCTATCTACATTGATGTGTATAATCCTATATATTCTATTGATTATGATCTCCCAGCATATGGGCACCCCAATGGCGAAAGCGGACACTGCCCCACTCTTGAAGAGGCCCTTTCCCACCTTTCCTCGCACCTCTCCCGCACCTCCACGTGCGAATGGAGCGGGTCAGGTGGAGTATTGGGGGACAGGTCTCTTCCCGACACACCCGAGTCAGCTTCCGTTTCCGGTGAGACGCCGCCGCCTTCCTGTAAGTACGTGCTGCCCCCACGCGGCCAAAGCGCTAACTACACTCACGGCACGGAACTACAGACAGTAGAAATAGATGGCCACACCAATAATACCAAACCAGTGGGATCAGGGTATTAACAGTGCAAAGACAAAGCCATGATTAAGATGTACTAGCTTAGTTCTCATATAGATTTAAGAACTGTTTACAATCAATGTTTGCACAAGTTATCCATGCAACAATTACACATGTATTTTTGTCCCGCGATTCTGATCCAGTCATGATACATTCTGTTACCAAGCTGAAGTACAAATAATTTAAGTAATGACAGCAAACTGACAAAACAAGAATCATACCAAAACACCATGATGAGGAATATAATATTAATTCGCTGGCTTATACAGCAAATATAGTCTATATTTGCTGTATAAGCCAGCGAATTAATGTGGGTCCTGTGATGTAGGCCCGGGATGTTGGTGTCAGAGTGGCTGAAGGGGATGAATCAGGGAAAGGAAGGGTAGGGAAGGATTTACTTGTGTCCCAGGTGTGGGTTACCTGTAGGGGAGCATCTTGTGGATCACCTGAGAGTTGAATTGCTCAGGCTCCATCCACTATCTGTGTGAGCAGCTCCCTGCCTCTATAGCTCAGGTACACTGGCTGCCATGCTGATCAATTCTCACCCTCATTCACTATAGGCCCCTCCTCATTGATTCCCAATCCCACCTCCATGTAGTGCGATACTGCCATCTACCCCCTCTCCGCCTCCTCCTCCCACCCTCATCTCTTAATCGTATTTCCTGATTCCGTCTATTGATAGAAGGAATTCGAAATTTTGGATTATTCTTTTTAATTTTCCTCAGTTTATAACCCCTGTCATATGTCAACACGAGTATAGATAACTTAGGTAGTATTAGTTCAGCGGTAGCACCAGATGTCTAGAACAGTAAATATGTAGTCCACAATACCATGTCCTGCATGTAGTCCTCTGTGAACATAAACTGCCAAAAGATGTTGAATACAGGTGATTGCAGGATATGGTAGCTCATTAAAGGCAAATCGCCATGTTTTATTTCTGATTTGTTTAGAGGCTACTCCCGCTCGACAGTCTGTCATGTCGAGGGTGTCAGGTAAGGTGCCTAAGTTGTTCACACAGATAGGGCCCTTTTGGTTTTCTGTTAAGCTCAGTTCGTTGGTTCAGGTTCTGCTCAATAATGATTTCTGGGCAAAGAAGGTCCAACCCGATAGGAATTATCTCACTGTTCATCTATATGTATCTAACTGAGACGAGAAGACTTTGCCTTTGGTCACAAGTGATATCCTTGTTTCTGTACATCAGGTTCTCTTAGTTACATTAGTATAATTTGGCATTCATTATGATTAACTTAGGTTTGACATTATTCATAACTTAATAGTCAATTTGCACATTGATAGGAATTAAAACAATTGCAGGATCATAGAAAAATAAGTGTGCAGTTCTTTAGGGCATGTTGATTTCATGCAGATGTAGGTTTAACACATGATTGAGATAGCCGTTTTAGCCATGTTGGTTGTATCCACACATGTAAATATGACACTGTAGTGAGAACTACACAGGTCAACGCAGGGCTGGCACTACAAAGCCAACTCAATATTAGTGAAAAGTCAATATAGTGTCAGGCCATGGTAAAAGATATAACACTATGACTATAGTATTGTGACAATGACTATAGTGTTGTGTTGTTTATGCCGTATGGAGCCATGGTAAGAATGAGAGTGCACATGCAGTTGGTCTGGATGACTATGATACTGTAAAAACTTACATTGAGAATTAGAGGGGCTCATTTTCAGGAATATTATGTCATCATCCAAGATGTACCAGAATGTGAGGACTATCAAATGACAATATGGCACATGTATATGGTATCCACGACAGAATAGATATAGACGATCATGATATATAACACCAAAGGCTGAAAGGACTGGGTTGTTTGAAATATCGTTTAGCCACCAGCTGGTGCTGTACGTTTTTGCATGTTGTAGATCTCTCAGTGTATGGGCATGGGCATGACTTAAAGACGGATTCCATCAGCAGTAGAATTTACCATTATCAACCTATCTATACTTAAATGACCTTCCAAAATAAAATAAAACAATAAAAACATAAGCTCAATAGTGGACCTGTATGGAGTTATGTTGGCCATTTCTGATTTAGTATTATTGAGCATGTGTCACTGGATTCTTGGTTTAATGGGTTGGTTTCATGGAAGACAGTCGTTATCTTATACATTTGATGGAATCTATATGACGACGGTGGATGCTACTAGTCGCCATGCCTCATAGCTTATCACAATGTTAGAACGCGTTGATCAATCTACTGTTACTAGTTTGCCACCTATAACGGTATAGCATGTGCACCTGATTTGGCTGTTCCCAGCCATATTGCCACGCTGGCCCATGTATGCATGTCTACTATAAATTAAATAAATTAAAACATGGTTCCATGGTCACCGTGAACTATCTAAAGGATGGATTCCATCAAAGCCCATTGCACCAGAAAGATTATAAGTGGTGTTGAAAACGTTGAATGAACATTCAGCTGAAACCATGCCAAACATTTATTTGATGGATTTTGACACCAATAATCTTGGATGTGATTTGATGATGTTGGCTGACATCATTCAATGTTGGTCTCTGCTTTTTGTGGAGGCCAACCTTGAGAAGCAGGGGGTGGAGGAATAATGCCTGCATGTGACCTCTATTCTCTCACTACACACCCAGAAAAGTCAGCGTCATTGTCGCTAGAACCACTCTCACCTGAAAGTCAGGTGAGAGTGGTTCTAGCGACAATGACGCTGACTTTTCTGAGTGTGTACGTACAATGTTACTGTGAAGATATACAGAGGTACTTAAATTGCATCTACATGAGAGCCGGTCACTGATTTGTGTATTTTATCTCACTGTGCTACCATATATATACGGTTTCCAGGATCAACGCGAACAACTCCCAAGCCTGGTAAGTCTGTATTTCCGTTAGCAACTACAGAATTTACTGAGGTGATAACACATATACATATACATGTATATTGTTATCCATTGTTTTCATCACTGTGAGTTGTTTTGATAGTTTAGCTCCACACATTGCATCTCATCATACATGGATACACAAAAGTAACCAACATGTATTGCCTTTGCCTAGCTCGCTTTATCAAATCTGCAATTCCAGGTGCCTATCCCGATTCCACTATATTCAAGAGCAAAAGTCAAACCTACCGGGCCTAAACAATGTGGAGGGACGGGGTTGTTCTAACGCTGAAGACTGTGATGCTCGACACATGCGGCTTTGCTTTTACTTTCACCAGAACTTATTATTAACTTATGCAGTTACACAGAGTTATTTCGTCTGTAAGTGTCAGGGCCATACAGTCTCTCTCATCTGCATACACGCTTGAACATATCTTTCCCCATAAAGTAAATGTATGGTTTTTATCTCTGCACTGCTTTCTATAATAGCTGCCCCATATTTCAAGATGGTAGTCACTGAGCCATCATGATTTAAATGACTCGGAAAATCTTCACAAACCGTCTGATAGACTCCGTGTTAAAGAACAAATACATGTACATACATGTACCAGCCAATCATGTAAGAAATGTCCACGACCCGGTGTCCAGTCTATAAATGCAATGTCTACTGCTCTATCAAACTCTGGTCGTCAAGGACACAGGGGCTTGTTCCTGGCGTGTACGTGCGGTACCAGCTCCGTCACCTGCTGGTTCCTGGCGACCACCCCTTAGTTCTGTAAGGGCTCTCTTGGGGGCGCTTGAACGCCAACGGCAGCGCCACCACACAGTGCAAAAAGACACCCTGGGGGCATCATCAAAAGCGTTTTGGGTATGGGGAGGCGGCAGAGTCCCACAAGTAAATAAAGTAGTTGGGTTAGGATCCAGAGGGGTTGGGGTAGGTGGACTGTTTTGTTAATAACAGTGCCTATAGTTGAACTGGGAAGAAAACTTGTGGGGCAATGGACGGAGGGGGCATACTTTCATATCCATCAGACAGATTGATCCGATCACCTTTCTTGTCGTTGACTGCTACTGCTATATGAAGAATCTACATATATATACACCCCGGCACTTCCCAAGTAGCAATGGCCAATCGTTATGGTTATGGTAAGGCGGAAGCGTTTGGGGGGGGGGGGGTGCTGTGTCAGTTATGATGACCCCTTCTGCCTGTCTGTGGGCGTTAATAGCTGCGTTTTCTATTCACAAGGCGTGGTTTTCTAATTGTCCCCCAGGACACTCGGCCCCCAAGGTGGGCCCCGCGTGATGAGAGTTTACCACCCCACTGATTGACGTTTGTGACTCCGCCCCCTACTCCCCCCACCCCCAAGTCGGACATGGTCAGAATCAACAATTCACCCCTGCCATGATCTGCTCCTGTTTATATGAACTGAACTGCTCATTGGCCGGCGACGGAGTCCCCGGCCATGGTTAAGGAGTTCACTTTTCCGTAAGGTTTCAACAGGAGTTGCGCGTCCATAGGATTAGCATTGGATCGTTTGCTTTTTGCACCCTACATACACAGGCTCTATGGTCTCCCACCCCTCAGCACTGCAATCCGCTAAGGTGTGCTTCTCACTCCGTCCGCTGTCCGCTGCGTAAGGCCTGTAGTCCTCCACCCTTCAGCACTGCACTCCGCTATAGCGTGATCAGAACCCTGCGTCGTCTGCTCGTTCCCCTTACGCATTAGACCTTACCTGCAACCAATCTATATGTTGATCACACGTCTCCCACCCAGAATGCACTGCTCATTCCGGTCTGCTGAACTTCCAATGAGCTCTATGTTGTTCACACCCCCCCCCCCCCCCCTCCACATACTTACAGTACAGACCGCGGCAGGCTAGTCCTACTCACAAGCCGTCATATACACGTAATATCGGTGCGTTGGTCACAAGTTTCTTTGCCCCCCCCCCCCCCCACTGCTAACACCCAGCCAAACAGTAATGACCCCAGAGCGGCCTCACACTGCCATACATACATCAACCAGACCGGGTGCCAGGTGAGAGACGTGTTAACAACATCCCACACTCCACACAGGAGAGCTTATGTTCCCTTATAATGTACTTAACCCACAGTGGACGGCTGAGACAAAGGCTTCATACGGTGGGTATATCGTATACCCTAACATAACCTCAGGTGTGATCACCAACCATTGAGGGCGCGTGTAGGACTGCTAAACTCGCTGGTAGTGGAGGTAGGGACGGCACCCAGCTCAGGTGTGATCACCAACCATTGAGGGCGCATGTAGGACTGCTAAACTCGCTGGTAGTGGAGTGGGGAAGGCGCCCAGCCCAGGTGTGATCACCAACCATTGAGGGCGCATGTAGGACTGCTAAACTCGCTGGTAGTGGAGTAGGGGCGGCACCCAGCCCAGGTGTGATCACCAACCATTGAGGGCGCATGTAGGACTGCTATTAAAGTCGCTGGTAGTGGAGGTAGGGACGGCACCCAGCTCAGGTGTGATCACCAACCATTGAGGGCGCATGTAGGAAAACATTGTACATTGATCCCCGGGCAGGTGAGGGTCATTAGGGTATTGGCAGTGTGTAGCCGCTGCAGTGTGTTTGGGTGTGGAGTGGGGGGGGGGGGGGGCGTGTGAAAAACATTATACCATTGAAAGCTCAGTAGACCGGAATGAGCAGTGCATTCTGGGTTCATGCCCTTTGCTGTCATGATGCATGAATGCAGCCCTGGAGAATAATTCTACCCATTAAAGTCTGCATAGTGTATTAATATGCCGTTTTCCATTAGTTGTCATGATACATGAACGCAACCCTGCTGCATCATGACTTCTCCAGATTACCCATTTAAGGACAGCATGGTGCTTCAAGTGAACCGTGATGCATTTATGTATCATGACTTCTCCAGATTAACCATTTAAGGACAGCATGGTGCTTCAAGTGAACCATGATGCATTTATGTATCATGACTTCTCCAGATTAACCATTTAAGGACAGCATGGTGCTTTAAGTGAACAGTGATTCATTTATGCATCATGACCCTTTTATACTAACACTTTAAGGACAGCATGGTGCTTCAAGTGAAGAGTGATGCATTCCTGCATCATGACTTCTTTATACTAGCCCTTTAAGGACAGCATAGTGCTTCAAGTGAAGAGTGATGCATTCCTGCATCATGACTTGTCTATACTAACCCTTTAGGGACAGCATAGTGCTTCAAGTGAACAGCGATTCATTTATGCATCATGATTTTTTAATACTAACACTTTAAGGACAGCATGGTGCTTCAAGTGAAGAGTGATGCATTCCTGTATCATGACTTCTTTATACTAGCCCTTTAAGGACAGAATAGTGCTTCAAGTGAAGAGTGATGCATTCCTGCATTATGACTTCTTTATACTAGCCCTTTAAGAAAAGCATAGTGCTTCAAGTGAACAGTGAAGCATTTATGCAACTTGACTTTTTATACTATCCCTTTAAGGTCTGCATGGTGCTTCATGTGAAGAGTGATGCATTCCTGCATCATGACTTGTCTATACTAACCCTTTAAGGACAGCATAGTGCTTCAAGTGGATAGTGATGCATTCCTGCATCATGACCTTTTAATACTAGCCCTTTAAGGACAGCATAGTGCTTCAAGTGAAGAGTGATGCATTCCTGCATCATGACTCCTCTACACTTACCCTTTTAGGATGGCTAGTGCATAAATGATTAGATATGTATTTGATCCAGAATCCTTGAAAGAAGCCGGCCACCACACCTTTGGTGTGGACTTTCTCTATCCTTAAACATTGAATCCTAGTACTGTGAACTACTAAGATAGGGCCCTACACCCCCTGGCAATGTCTGACAGAGAATTGCATCTATTTAACGTAGCTTTATAAACTCATGTTGGGTTGCGGCTAGTACATGTGTATTAGTGGGCGACGGTTCTACATCATGAACCACGTTTTGTAACACGTCTGTACGTCGCTTCAATATATTTAATATTCTTCTTGCTCCAATGGATTAGGCTGAAGATTAAGAACTAAGCCTGTGACAAAAGGGTTAAGGGATGAATGGGAATTTGTCTAAGGACGTTCATCATGTGTCCCTACCATTCAGCCATCCTTTATACCATCTCCCCCAGTCCCATTTCACATCCATTCCAGCTATAAACAACCACAGACAGATCATAAACGGACAACAGACCCTACCTCCTTCCCTCCCTACACCCTCTCCCCCCAAAACCCTCCACTCCATCCCCCCATCCCTCCTCGGCACATCTCATCCTAGTGTCACGTAATTCCGTTCGTTCATTGTAGACCGCTGCAAAACGCCATCGATTTGATTGCAGTTCCCTCAGCAATAGGGAGACATGCAACTGCAGGATTGCAATTAGAATGGCAATTTCCGCTCCTGCCGGGTGGGGGTTTAAAACAGGAGCAGGGCCAAGAAAGCCATCCTCATCTAAATTCGATCGCCTCCCAGTGAACTCCAAGACACGTCGACGATAAATTTGTCTGTAATACGGTTTAAACACGCAAAGCGGTTCCTATAACGCTGCTTTAGTAGTATCTCGGCTGTGTGGGTAGGGAGCGGCTGGGGGTATAAGGGGTGGGGAGCAGAGGGGAGGGGGGTAAAAGAAAATATGACATGGGAAAAATATATAAAAAGTAGTGAGATAGTGGAGTTGAGTATGAATTAGCATGGGGCTAGGGTGATAGATGCGCGGGTAGGATGATTGAGTGTTACATGCCATACGGAGAGAGGGGAAGGCCTGCACATGGGGGAGAGAGGGGTGTGAAGGGAGGGGTGAAGAGGATAGGGCCCTCCGCTGATGCTATCATTTATCAACACGCAGGGAAACAATGCTCCCACTTCAGGCGGATAATGTGCTGATATACACCGGAAGTAATGCATGCTGGGAAGTGATATACACCTCTATATGTTATACACGACTTCTACCCCCTCATTCAACACACCCACATAACCTAAGGCGAATACACTATGGTCTGAGACGATCATACTATGTGATGTACAACATCCTTTCCTCCATAGTTCCCCTAAGTTCGCTCGCCTTACCAGCCAAGCAGGCATGAAAACGTATTCATCGGGCATGAAATCAATTGGCTGGGGCGCATACTGACAAATGCTCTCCCCTCCAGTCAGAAATAACCTTCATTATGCAGGCTAAATGTGATCATTTCAATAGTAGGTATGATAGGTAATACCAGGCAAATAAAAGAGTCAAGCTCTGTGAAGCAAACAAGAATGTAAGTAAATGAGGCCTCTACTTTCTCAACATGGCTGCAATATTAGCTTTGATTTTGAGTTGTAGTCAATGAATGTCTCGTAAAATTAAAGCTGCCCCCAAATAGTTACCGTCAGTCATGGACAGGCTATAGTTGTTCACTCTTCTGTTTGGCTTAGGGCATGACCCTGCCTCCATAGCCCTACCCCTCCCCCTTTTACAGACACTTGCCATGTATTACCAGATTTATCATATGGTCCTAGCAGAATTATTTATAACCCTCTGACGCCAGCAATCACAATAGAGGGCGCCACTGATTTATTACGATTGACAAACTCCGGTTAATTCCCGCCAAGGCACTTTTATCCTCTTTTCCTTTCGCCCCCTCCCTCTTACCCACCCACCCAAACACCATTGCTATTTCTGCTGCATGGTCTCTCTTTTTATCCCTGGCGTATTCTGCTCCTCTCTGAAGTATCTCCGGCTAGGAGGGATGCTATACTCTGTTCCGTGACCTTTGGCGAGACACACAGTTTTCCTTACCCAATAAGCACATGGGCCTACTATAATAGACTCGCATTTGGCTACAACTATTTCAACAGGATCAAATAGATTGGCTCTAATAGATGCGAGTATCTTCTAGAAATAGGAATGGTAACTGGAAGGTCCTTCCATGTGCCATCGGTTGTTGGTCATGAAAGGCAATCTGGTAATAGCATCGTGGTGAAATACGAGTATGTCCAAATCCCCAGAAACCTAATATAGCTGCTTCTTTCTCTTCTTTCTCTTCTTGCTGAGCGCTAGGGGGACCTGGGGGACAGGGGGTATCATGAAATATTCATAATTGTCCATTTTCATTTAAATTTCCATAGAACTTGTGCTGACGGTTGGTGGATGATAGACAAAACAATGCAGATTAATCATAACGTCGTCGGCTGCCGCCAACACACACACTACCCTCTACGGCGCTAACAAATAATGGGCCCCCTGGCCTTCTCCTCCCCACTCCCAGCACAGAAATGATGAATAATTGAGCAGGATTGGGAATTTATGGATTTGATGCTCATTAAGTCATTAGGAAAATTGGAGAAAAATTGGTGCTGGGTGGTGGCTCTTGGTGGTGGGGGGAGGGGTGGGATGTGATTAAGGGAGGACTCTGGGTAACGTCAGCCTTAATTATCTGTCGGTACCCGGCCGGTCCTGCCTACCCCACACCACAGCACGCCACGCACCAGCCCTATGATTTGTTTTAATAAATTATACATTGATTACAGCACTGCCTGATCATTTGTTAACTAGGGATTCCACCAGGGGTTGATGACTGTGTAACGGGGTTTGAGTGGAGGGGGTGGGCCGGGGGGTGGGCCGGGGGGTGGGGGTATGCCTGCAAGTACAGGGGAGGGGTAACTTTCAATCAGGTCACAACAGTTAGTTGGATCAGTGAAGGACTAAGTAGCCTTCTTAATCTCCCTATTGGTGCTGGGGGTGAGGAGGGATGGAGGGAGTTGGTCCTAAGGATGGGGGAGGGGGTTGTTCCCTTGGTGCTAAGGCTAATCTTCTACAGGAAAAGTTTATGCATCCAGCACTTGACATGAAGTGCTAGGCATATACATTGTAGCTATATATATATATATATATATATATATATATATATATATATATATATATATATATATATATATATATATATATATATATATATATATATATATATATATATATTTGTACACACGTCCATGAGTATAGTTCTATAATTGGAAGATCGCCAACTCTGTCTGATGTGATAGCCATACATGGGCATTATAGGCGTATACGGGAGTGGCCAGCAGTTTCAAAGTAGTAGGGGGGCAAAGGGGTTTCCGACCCTTTCTTATCCATTTTCTCTTGACCCTTAAGGTTTGACCAAAGGGGGGGGGGGCAATGCCCCCCTCCGTCCCCTCCAGTTGCCACGCCCCTGCCACATATAACAGTATGTTATAGACCATAAATGTAAAAAGCAAAACACTGCAAAACACTTTTCTCATATTTTATCATCATGGACAACCCAGTCCAATTTTCCTTCCATAATCGAGGATCAACAGCTCCTGTGTATATTATCTATAATGATCTCTAAAGTTTTGGATCATCGTGGGTGTGTGGTTGAATCTATACATTAGGGTCACGTAAACGGAAACATGCCATCTTTTTTGGCCCAAACAACAAACATGATAGTCCGCAGTAATTTCTTGTTCTTAATCAGCGACTGGTTTTCATATAGAACCTCATCTAGCTCCATATTGCTTAATCTAAGATAGCCTCAGCATAAGAGAAGCCTTTCCAGAGGCACAACCCACCACCAGAATCATAACAGAAAACTTCCCATCTTTTTTCCTCCTCACCGCATCCCAGCAATCTCATCAGACACAAAATAATTCCTGGCACTGCTCTTGGAAGTGAGTGGGACTTTGGGTGTTGCGTGGTGAGACTTGATGAAGTGATTCTCGGTTATCCTCCTAATTCTAATTCCTTCATTCATTGAATTAGCTTGCTAATGCGGTTCTGATGAAGGGCCCTCCACTGGTAAAGAATCAATATGTTAATCCAGTGTTTTAAACCAATTGCCAAGAGAGTAAGAGGGGTTGACTCTAATCCTCTGTAGCGATAATTTGTAACTTGTGGCATTCAACCTTGACCCCATATCTTTCAATAATTGTGCATGGATATATAAAACATTGCATTAATTAGCTTGTAGGAATGAACCCATAATGGTTGGTACAGTGTTCCCGGCAGCTATCTTTTTATGAGTAATCCCAGTTGATATTTAATTAAAGGGTACTCGTTTAATCAATGTGTTTTACTTAATGGATAACACTAATTAGTTATTCTCGTTATCATATACCATGTTAGATACACTCGGTTAGATCTGTGAATTGCCAATATGTCTGCAGGAGGATTAGGTAAATGATTATATAGATTCAGAATTATGAATTGCAAAATTGGTATGAGTAAACAGGCCCTCGCCTCAGTGTCCTCGCGATTAACCCCCTACTGGTTTAGTATCAAGAGGTCTACAAGCCGGAGTGTACTTGAATTGGGTGCATTCTTTGCTCTTATCCAATCGACCGATCATTTTAACTAACACTTATATAGCCTCAGCCGTTATTATGATCCGTACTAAGCAACCAATACAGTGCACCCAACCTTCCCTGTCATCCCATAACGTCACACGAGAGCAGCCCATGATGCTGATCTGTGAGTTAGTAAGTTACTCACAAACCAGAATACCCCTCCAACCCTCAGAAACCCCGCCCATTCTTTGACCTCCCTCACGTCTGTTGGCCCACACACTCACTCCCAGAGCCCCCCTGAGACACCCACAACCTCCACACCACCGCCCCAGCCCCAGCCACTCGGTCCCCCCAGGTCCTGTAGGAGTCACTCTGGGGAGTGATTGATCTGCTCGGGACCTGCTCGGGAATTGCTCATGAGCAGCTCCTATGGATCACCCGCCCTCTGTCCGCTTACAGCGAGTAACTCACATGAATCATCCCATTGTAACCACTCGCATCACACAGACTCAGTCTCTGTGTATTATGTAACAATACCACCTCGTCGGAATAAACTACATGGGGTATAATGTAAAATCTAGGCCATTGTGAGAAACATACTTAGATTGCAGTGATTGCTGCGAACCTACATATTATATAGGGGATGCCATATTGAAAGGCAAGTTAGTAGTCTCTTATTCACAGCTCAGCAGAAAATGCTGAAGTGGTGGCAAAGAAGGATATATCCTGGGTGCAGGAGCCAGGCTTGGAGACTACATACATAGTTGTGGCTCACCTCTGACCTACACAAATACCGCTATTACTTTTTAGTCAAATTAGGCCTGAATGAAAAGAGCATTTCTCTTTATTGACCATATGTATTATTTATTGACTTTCTCCAACTTTAATGAGATTTCCCAATATGAGAACATAAGCATGATTGATGCAGATGGAAAGTCGTCACTATCAGAGTCGCATGTATGATATAAGTATGGAATGATGTAATACATGTCATTAGCGATGAACAATAGATACCGGCTACTGAGGAAAGGGGGTGGACCAGCAATTCTATTAGGCAAAAATAATACCATATCTCCTCTGGTAATACTTATTTGATCCTGACGGTTACAAGATATACATAAGTAGTGGCTTGCTTGCGTTAGACGATGGAGTATTCAGCCGGGTATTGCTTTCCCGCCACCTGGCCTCCCATCCAGCACCTGCCATACACCTTATAGGTGAAGCCAGGCTGGAAGTGGCTTCCAGTGGACAGATGGGCCGGCTCGATTTACCTTGTTTCATACATATTCCATTCGGGAGATGAGTCACTGTTATTGAACAGTGCTGGGAAGGGAAGAGTGACTTGCAATTGAAAGCACCCGATAAGCAAGGTAGAGATGTAGGGCCGAGGAAGCCACTGTGGGCACTGGGGGAGTTACGCGTGTGGAGAGTGAAGGTGAGAAGCCACTTCACAGACCATCTGGCGATGCTTAGCATTCTCATCTATGCTTGAGATACTGTTCTATAGTGTCCATAGACATTACCGCCACTGTTATACGGCTGTGTTATACGATTGTATAGATTATGCACATACACATGCATACGCTATATTACTAGTACCGGTAGCTATTATTATATTGCCATAGACTCCCGTCCATACCCAACACATTAGCTAAAATCTATCTAAAAGGTCATAATAAATGCTCGGTATGTTTTGATGAAATGCCTACATTGCAACAAAACTGGAAGAGGTACATTCGTTTGGAAGCAATTATTCCAATTGAATAAATGAACTGTGTGACAAACTCTATTCCTCAAACACATAGTTCATTCTGTGCACACACGTACTGTAACGGCTAGATACGCTTGGAGGGTAACTTCCCTCTTCCATTGGTTTCATGGTATAGCATAGATCACGTAGACGTAATGAGCTTTCATTTCAATAAGGTACCATATTACAAATGGTTTTAACCAGGTTCAAATGAACTAACTTGGTGGTGGCAATTGAATACATTTATCATTATTAACGAAATTACATACACAAAAACCGTATTCATTTCCATGTTTCAAAAAGCTAAAGCGACCATATGACCGAGGGGCGATTTAAACATGAATATTCTTTCTTATGTAGTTAATCATCGCTCACAACTACATTATTGAGCTAGAGATCATGTTATGTTTCAGATGGTGAAATAATATAATATTTAACTTCACATGTCCATCCACTAGGAAATGTATTGGATATCTTAAGTAAGTAGATTAGGAGACACGAGGGTGATTTAATCCACCGGTTATATTTAAGCAAGGTGGTTATCGCAATTATTTATGTATACTTCTTCTTTCTCTAAACTGATATTGTAGCGAGTGGCAGATCCTCAGCCGACAGAAGTAAGTAATAAATTCAGGTTACCTGGTTATATGACTCCACTGCCTGGTAGTAGTATATGTACAATACTATCTGGTTATAGGACCGCACTGTCTGGTTGTGGTGCAACACTACCAGGGTATAGGACCGTCTTGCCTGGTAGTAGTAGAAGTACAACGCTATCTAGCTATCGGACCCTACTGCTTGGAACCAGTACACCACTAACTGGTTATGGGACCCTACTGCCTGGTAGTAGTAGTGCATTTACAATACTATCTGGAGCTCTATCTCGTAATATGACCCTACTATCGGGTAGTGGCACATTTCTGCAATATATACACCTAGGCAGACTATTAGTATGTACTGACTTCCTGGTAGTAGGGTCTGGTTGCCTGGTATGGAGATCAGGTTATGATGTCAGGCAAGTTGTTCAATGTATGGTTATAGACCGCTGTGCCCTATAGAACTCTCCCGCTCAGCACCAAATCATTTCAACATACAAGACACTTTGTTTTTGTTCTCTTTTAACACTGCATTATTTTTGTTGGGGTTTGTTTTTAGTTCTTTTTTTGTACCTATGTTTATTTCCTATATAAACCTGGGCTCAGGTGGCGATGGACGTATTGATAAAAAGGCTCCTTTACATAAACCTGAGGTGGCTTTTGTTTCGTACAACCCATAGTTCAACATAAGGTTCCGGAGCATATTTTCTGTTGACGTGGACTTGGTTATCTTTATTTGATGGGTTTCCTATCTGTTACTATTCAGAACCCTTTATATTTACATATATGATACATATATGCATAATATATAGTGATGAAACAGTGTGCAAAATTAACAGTGTGCATGGTATGTACTAGCCTTTTTATATGTATACCCCTGTTCGATGTATAGGACATGTAAAGTTCTATTATATCCATTCTTATCGGAACGCCAAAAGATAATTATTTAGGAAGGAAGCACATCACATATTGTGATGCATCCATAATCAATCTACGTTCTGCATTCTGGAAGCTATTGATAGAAAAATAGTTTATCAAATGAACATCAGATGTTTCCACCATTGCTTCCCATGATGTGCACCCAAATAAGACAATTAATTTTGCACACTGACATACATAGAGCTTTATACGTAGTCATTTTTCTAGTTGGGGATTACCAGTCCATTGTGGTTTCCGCCTTACTTTTGCTCTCACAATGTAATTAATAGGTTTATAGATTTGTATGGATTTAGTTATAGATTACCTGCAGTTGACTCTGGCAGGCAAAGGCTGTTTCTCCTTGTCTCGTTGTAGTTTGCATTCATATTAGCTGTTTAGACTTTAGATAATAAGCACTTACCATTCAGGGATAATTTTGATTTAGTTATCTATCAAAGGCCCGCACCCTTCGAATTGTATCTATTAAGCGTTGAGATTAAATACAATAGAACACCAAATGTAATTACCAAAAGGTTAAGGACAATGGAATATTTTTTTACATGTCAATAAGATAGATAAGAGACATATTAACCTATCGCAGTTGAACTCAAGTAACAATAGATGCAATTTAGTTTTCAGATTTCACCAACACAGTCCATTCGGCTTTCATAAATTAAAAAAGAGCTGAATCCAATTTAGTGCTTTACATTCATGAAATTTCACCATCTCTGACAGCAGAAAAAGGCTGCTTTGATGTTAGTAAATACAATAGGTCCTCATGTATTGGGATCAATAGTGGTGAGTTGCTCTCACCAACTGTGTGCAGCTCCGAGCAGTTGCAAGCAGCTTGGATCATTTAAGAGAGAGTATTGTATTAGCGTGGGTTTGAGTCTCAACAAGAGGCGAAAACAGCATTTGCGTCCATAATGCATACAATGTGTACGTCATATTATTAACAACTACCTACTAGTATGTATTAAGGTAACCTTAGCACCTGTTAAAAGTGGTATAAACAGCCAAGTTGGCAGTTACCAATATGCTGCTTTCAATGCTGTCTGTTGTCTGCTAATGGGTAATTACCATGCTGCCGGCGGCAGCTTCCACTTGTCATGTTTGTCTCTGACTGTCAGCACCCAATGACAACTCAACCACACAGTCATCCCACTTAACTGCCGCACAACGGGGTAAGATTTTGTGAACTAGAGCCTATGCTTTTGAATCCAAGGTTCTAAGTGGTATAGATTTGATTAGAACTGATTGTCTGTTCCCCCTCCTCACCTGTATTGCGGCAGACATACATCATCATTAAGAAATGAATCTTACGATGGTATGTTTTTCTCATGAGATTTTCTTCTAACCTCCTCTGGGGCCTAAGAACAGTGATAAGCAGGTATTTTAAAGGGAGAGGTTAATCGGCAAAACACGTCCCTACCACGCCCGCCAATAACCTACTGCTCCACCACCCCATTACACCCACCTCCACCATAACAGGGGAAATAGTAGCTCAGGGATTATTCATGGGGTGCTCTGTCAGCTGCTCCATGAGGCATGAGCAGTTCCCTGAGCTGCTCACCCCGGGGCAGGAACTGCTCGCGAGCTGCTCACAGCTTCACGGCTGCTGAATGTCACACCCCACCTCAAACAGTGTGCCGAGACGAAACCCCTCCTGATCCCAATCATAAGATGGAAGTCTGCTTGGCGACCCCGACCCCTTCCCTCATCAGATACTTGAGCGGGGGAGTCGCCAGTCACTCGGCCTTGATCCGGTCTCTGTTATAAATCCTCAGTGAGCTGCTCCCCTTGGAGACTGGTGGCCAAGAACGAGTTAATGAAGTTTCTTTGTTTTGCCGTCAGAGGGTTTTCGATTACGCCGTCTCTAAATGGAGGAGTGTTCAATTTTTGGTTGTGCGGACGGCTTCCTGGGTGGCTTCAGAGGAAGCCAACCCCATTAGGGTGTCTGCGCCCTGCTTTTGCCTGGGATTCAAACCGACTGTTCACCAAGCACCTCCTGCTTATTGACTCTTGCCGCCTGGTGCTACTGGGAGATGGGTAGAGGAGGAGATTGAACTATTTCAAGAATTTCTTTTTCAAACTTAATACATATCTATTCTTTTGGGTAGGGGAAAGAAAGGTGAGGGATTGGGTGTGGAGTAAGGGTGGGACAAGTCTCCATAAATCGGCCCTAGATGTTTAAGGGGTGAGAGAATCTGTCGGGCAGATGGGGGAGTGAGTAGGTTGGGGAGGGAAATGGACAGAAAATGGGAAGAGCGATAGGTCTAATCTTAGTTTCCCTCTGCTTTGTATCATAAATCAACCCTCAAAATACATAAACCACGCCTACCTTGCCATGCAAGAGGGGGTAGAGGAGGGGGTGGGAGGAGGGAAAGCGGGATGTGCCTGGGAAATCGAATAGGTTAAGGGTTGTGCGCGAATGATACATGTCACCTTATTGACCCTCTTCACGTTGGATCAGGTGTAAGTTGTTAACTAAGTCATCCTCGGGGCATGCTGTCCCGGGACCAATGTGCCAATTATCCAGGACGCTAATGATACAATAATCCTGAGGGTTGTAGTGGAGGTAGCTTACATCGTCTAAGCATTTGTATGATAGCCATTAAGTTCCTATAATGTGATCAAATGTGAGGCAAATTATAATATATGCATTAATACATTTCTGTATTCTGCTCAAGAGTAATCTCCAACCAATGGGTATACCGGTAGGTTTCAATTACAAATCATTGTATC